>VBSM01003176.1:41402002-41621345 GCA_008086735.1 Cheirogaleus medius | reverse complement strand
GGCCTCCCAGAGAGCTAGGATTACAGGCGTGAGCCACCGCGCCCGGCCAGAAATAAGATTTTTTGAAAGAACTGATATTTAATGGGTGCCTGTAACATGCACCAAGTATTTTACACAGTTGTCTCATTTGATCTATATAAAAACTCTATGACTTAATTGTAAGCATTATATAAAATGAAAATAACTGAGGGTGGGTGAGAGTAAATAACATGCCAAATAGCTGCCTTGGATGCTCCAATTCCTCACATTCCTGAGATTTCTTTGTGAGGAGAAACAAAGTACAATTTCAAAATCACTGTACCCTATTTCATAGACTCAAGACATTTATTTATTTCCATCTAAATATTTTAGATTTTGGAAATACACATAAACTTCAGTAAATCTTTAGGACATTGTTTTATATTATAATATCTATTAAGGAAACCACATGAAGGAAGCAGAAAAAGGAAAACAAAGTAGATAAAAACCACAAAGGAAATGAATTTAGAAATAATAAAAAAGCAATGAAAGCACAGAGTCTTGGAAAAATGTGACCTATGAATAAGGTATAATTATCAGCTCCAAATTTTATAGACTCATATTTTTTCTATTATTTTTATGCCTTCAGTATTTGGTGACTGGGGAAAGAGTAGAGAATGAATGTCTTTAGATTTTAAGAAAAGAAAAGAAAGCCTCTTATAAAGAACATGCAACTGAAAGACAGAAGTCCTGAGATCTAGTTGTAAATATGCTGCTGAATATTTGAGTAACTTTGAGTATATCAGTTTATTTTAACTATAAATATTAAAAATGATCTCTTATGTCTTTTGCTATCCTAAGATTGTATCATCCTACAGCCCTTTGATTCTTAGAGAACAAGTTTATGACAAATTAAGCAAATGAAATTGAAAATAGCTGACATCTCACAAGCTATATACTTTATCTGATTTAAATAAAGGTTACAATGGATTTCTATTGCAGTCAGTTCCTTTTCCTTCATGTAGAAGTTACTAAAGCATTAAGAATAAACTAAAATTATTAAAGAATAATAAAGTTGAAAGAAGATATAAAACTCAATAGTCATGAAAATATCGAAAGATTAAATATAGAAAATTTGTCCATATTATTCCTTTTTGAGAAAAAATAGACATTATAAAATTTGAGGATTTCATTTCAAGATATTGTAGGACCAGAATAGAAATGATAATCACTCCAAGAGGTAAAGGTAGGAATGGGAAGATAGATATAATTATTGAAGTTAACATGGTAGATGACATCATCAACAAATGTAGTTTAAATTTTAAATGGTTAACACAAACACTCTGGGAATACATTTTGTAAATAATCTCATATATATTAATTTAGATGGAAAATGAGTTCTTTTAAAAGTCTGAAATACAAGCCTACATAAACAATGAGCTTGGTGCTTGATTTCAAAACTCACTTATAATGTTAAATGAGTTATAATTAAAAAACAACCAATTTAAAAAAGAAAAAATTATTGCTTCATTAATTGCATTTGTGATCAATACTTGAAATTATATATAAAATTGTTATTTTATTATGCTGTGATAGCTAAAACAGACATGAAATCATTTTATTAAATGTAAATTATGAAATTTTTTGGTCTTTATTTTTTCCTTGATAATAAAGTACTATATTTTGTTTACTTGATTATAGACAAAAGGTTCTCAAACCATGACACCCGCTGGTGCCCAGAAAAAAGTTAAGAGAACTCTGCCAAATCCACCTCCTGAGGAGACTTCCACGGGCACTCAGTCGACATACAGCACCATGGGCACAGTTTCCAGGAGAAGGATCTGCAGGACCAACACTATGGCACGAGCCAAGATTCTCCAGGACATAGACAGAGAGCTTGATCTTGTGGAAAGGGAATCTGCAAAGCTTAGAAAGAAACAAGCAGAACTTGATGAAGAAGAAAAGGAGATTGATGCCAAGCTGCGGTACCTGGAAATGGGAATTAACAGGAGGAAAGAGGCATTATTAAAGGAGAGAGAAAAGAGAGAGCGAGCCTACCTCCAGGGAGTAGCTGAGGATCGTGATTACATGTCTGACAGCGAAGTGAGCAGCACCAGACCAACCCGAATAGAAAGTCAGCATGGCATTGAGCGACCAAGAACTGCTCCTCAAACTGAGTTCAGCCAGTTTATACCACCACAAACCCAAACAGAATCTCAACTGGTTCCTCCGACAAGTCCTTACACACAATACCAATACTCTTCCCCTGCTCTTCCTACCCAAGCACCCACCCCATACACCCAACAGTCCCATTTTCAGCAACAAACTTTGTTCCATCAGCAAGTTTCACCTTACCAGACTCAGCCCACATTCCAAGCTGTGGCAACAATGTCCTTCACACCTCAAGCTCAACCTACCCCGACCCCACAACCTTCTTATCAGTTACCATCACAGATGATGGTGATACAACAGAAGCCACGGCAAACAACATTATATCTGGAGCCCAAGATAACTTCAAACTATGAAGTGATTCGCAACCAACCCCTGATGATAGCACCTGTTTCTACCGATAATACATATGCTGTTTCCCATCTTGGTAGTAAGTACAATAGTTTGGACTTAAGAATAGGTTTGGAAGAAAGAAGTAGCATGGCAAGCAGTCCAATATCAAGCATATCTGCAGATTCATTCTACGCAGATATCGATCATCATACTCCACGAAATTATGTCCTAATTGATGACATTGGCGAAATAACCAAAGGAACAGCAGCATTAAGCACCGCTTTTAGCCTTCATGAAAAGGATCTGTCCAAAACAGACCGTCTCCTTCGAACCACTGAGACACGTAGGTCTCAAGAAGTGACAGATTTTCTAGCACCTTTGCAGACTTCTTCTAGATTGCATAGTTACGTGAAAGCAGAGGAAGACCCAATGGAGGATCCTTATGAGTTAAAGCTTCTGAAACATCAGATTAAGCAAGAATTTCGTAGAGGGACAGAGAGCTTAGATCATCTTGCTGGTCTTTCACATTATTACCATGCTGATACTAGTTATAGACATTTTCCAAAATCTGAAAAGTATAGCATCAGTAGACTCACACTTGAAAAACAAGCAGCAAAACAATTACCAGCAGCCATACTTTATCAAAAGCAGTCGAAGCATAAGAAATCACTAATCGACCCTAAAATGTCAAAATTTTCACCTATTCAAGAAAGTAGAGACCTTGAACCTGATTATTCAAGCTACATGACTTCTAGCACTTCATCTATTGGCGGCATTTCTTCCAGGGCAAGGCTTCTTCAAGATGACATCACTTTTGGCCTCAGAAAAAATATTACAGACCAACAAAAATTTATGGGATCATCTCTTGGCACAGGACTGGGCACCTTAGGAAATACCATACGGTCAGCTCTGCAGGATGAAGCAGATAAGCCATACAGTAGTGGTAGCAGATCAAGACCTTCCTCAAGACCTTCTTCTGTCTATGGGCTTGATTTATCAATTAAAAGAGATTCTTCTAGTTCTTCTCTAAGACTGAAAGCTCAAGAGGCTGAAGCTCTAGATGTTTCCTTTGGCCATGCATCACCCTCTGCCAGAACTAAGCCTACCAGTTTGCCAATTAGTCAGAGTAGAGGAAGAATACCAATTGTGGCCCAGAATTCTGAAGAAGAAAGCCCACTCAGTCCTGTTGGCCAGCCAATGGGAATGGCCAGGGCTGCAGCTGGACCCCTGCCACCAATATCTGCAGACACCAGGGATCAGTTTGGATCAAGTCACTCACTGCCCGAAGTTCAGCAACATATGAGGGAAGAATCAAGGACTCGAGGCTATGACCGTGACATAGCATTCATCATGGATGACTTCCAACATGCCATGTCAGACAGTGAAGGTAAATTGGGCCTCAAACTACTCTGTTTCCCTCAAAACTCAAACTCTTATTTTTCTGCATGTTTAATTTTCCTTCTTCAAAGATGTATTCTACTTTTCTTGGTGTGTCTTTTGCATGTCCACTTCAATTTCATTTCTTATAAATGGAAATTTTATCTTGTGTACAGATTTTATAGCATGCTTTTCTTTATTTAGTTTCAGTTTATTCTTTTATTGTTCTGTTTCTTGATTGTTTGCTTGATTTGTTTGGTGTTGGCTTTTTTAAAACCATTGTCGAATGATTCTGTCAATAAAATATGGTCATCCTGTAAATCCATAGTTGGAAAGTTTTTCATTGTATGTTTCTTTCATTTTTTAAAATGAGTTTTAACAGTTATTGGTCAGTTTCTTTCAGTTTGTGAAATTATTAAAGTGTAGAGCCATGAAGTACTATGCTGATAGACTTTGTAGTAGAGAAATATTTATGGAATTTTTATGAGACCAGTGTTGATTAGTTCAGAGATATTCTCTTTTGGAAAACTTTGGGATAAGTCCTTGGTGTTAGTATAATGCAGAATTTTATAATTCTCCTTAAATAAAAGATTTATGTTTTACATATATATCTCTCTTTCACCATGAATACAATTAGTGACAAGTTGGTACATTTTGCATTACATGCTAGGAAGCTTACCACTAAATAAGATAATGAAAATAAATAATTTTATTACTATGTGTGAGGCATTCTTTAGATTTAAAATTGAAAATCTGTAAGTTACTTTTGTGACTTTAGCTATTTGGAATTCAAGCCTTCCTCATTTGCTCACTTAGCCTTTTCATTGGCTTTCCTTTTTCTATTATCCTATGCTTTTGCACCAAATTGTTTTGCTTGTTTTTCATATTGAAGAAGTGCTTTAACCCAAGTACATACTTAAATAAAAACTAATTTAAAGTAATTTTTGTTTAATAAATCCATAGAATTTTTTTAACTTATCTAGTTCAAGTCTAATTGTAAAGATGAGGGAGAAGTGGTAGAGAGTGTGAATAGCTTTGTCCATACCAAGAGGATTCATGACTCTTGGTTCTTTCTCCCTCCCTCTCTGGTTTAAGTTTGAATGTAGGTGTGGATGGAGTTCTCGAAATAAAATATTATTTTATGCCTTTGGAGACATCACAAAACTATGCTAACTATGAACATCTCCCCTTTCAAATCTAACATCTTTCTTGAGGGCTCATAGGAAAATATATGTTTTTATGAAAAGGATTTTCTTTCTCCTTCTATATCTAGACACAGATATGATTTTAGAAATTCAAATCTAGATTTTTTTTTTTTACAGAATGGAAATAATCACTGAATCTGAAGGACAAACTGCTTTTCTTTGTGAAATTCCTGTAGGCTAGTCACTTTTTGATTTGTTTTCTTTTCTACAGGCTATTGGATCGACCAATTTTTATTGGCAAATAGTCAATGAAATAAAATACTCAATTTGTTTATTTTTTTGTTTAGCCAATTGGTTGAGTGAATCTTCGTAATTAAGTAAGAATTGTGATAGTATATGGAAATAGTCTTTAATATTTTCCTTACTTTTTTACAATCCACATTTTACATGTATAAAATAACTACTGCAGAAAAGTAAGAAAGCTCTTCAATAGTCTTATCTATAGAATAATAAAATAAAACAAAAACTCTAGAGGGTCTATGCCATAAGTAAACACTTAAAGGTTGTGTGTTCATGATAATCATGTATATGAAAAGAACTTGACAAATTCATTGATTCATCACAGATATTTTGTCAACATGGTGCTGAATATATACATGTTCCTAGATATCCCAATATGTAGCATTTATTTACATATACTTTATAAAAATTACTGTTTTATTTCTCACTTATATGTTTGGATGATATATAAGTCATAATCATCAAAGACTATATGAAAAATTATTGAAGTAGATGATTATTGAAGAATTTATAAAGTAGATGATGAGACATCATGCAACATACAAAATTATGAAATGTGTAAAGGTGATACTAAAGGAGTAAACAATTAAACTTTAGAAGAAATTAAAATGTATTTAAAAATTAAGCAGACAAGAAAATTATTCATAAAATGCATATTGATATAGAATTAGACAAAGGACAACTGTAACAAATTGAATTACATATATAATAGCATGTATGTGAATTGTAGTGATTATCTTTAAAAGATGTATGTGGCAAAATGTTATATATTTTCTTTGCTTTCATATCACAAAAACATGTAACTTTTCTTCTAGTGAGACATGGTCCACTTTTCCTTTGAAATTTTGAATTTCTTGGGTATTTAAGGGAAAAAGTAGAAACTATTTTTCCCAATCATATAACTTCTGACATTTATGAACTCATGTAATGTGAGGAATATTTTTAAGAAATTTTTTACAAATATATACTATATCTGTATTTGAATGATATTAAGATAACTTTGAATAGTATAATATACTATCGGTTATTTACTATCATGTGAACAAAACAAATTTAATTGCTTTCAAATTATTTGTTGCATGCTTTTTCCAAATTTAATTAAACGCTATGTTATAGACTATAAGATGATTTTAGAGGTATTCTGTAAGACTTTAGTTAATTTTGAAATATCTTACTTGAGGTAAAAACCTAGGTAGACATAAATTATGTTGCTTAATACTTCTAGCTTGAAGAATGTTATGTTTATTTCTACTACCACAGATCTTTTGTTGAAAATATTCTTCTAAAATGTTCATCCTATGCCCCCCAATAAAGTATCAATATATACAGTCTTTTTAAAAAAAGATTTGATCAGAATTAGATACTGAGAATTAAACTATTCATGTAATTGTTGCCTGTGAACAATACTAGATCCCAAAATAACGTATTTGTATTTTACATTTAGGTATTCAAGAAAATATTATCAATTTTTTAAAAAGGGATATTAATCTCCATCAAATTATATAATCTAATTTGGAAAATGTTATTACTATTATAAAATTTAAGTTTTAAAGTGGCCTTTAAAGACTCTACTATGGAAGATCAGACAATTGCAGTTAAAACAATTAACATTTATGTATAACTGACTCTAAATGATGAAGACAAAATCCAGTAAGAAAGCAGATTATTTAATCTGGTTGCTCTTGGTTGATTATAAATTCCTATGCAAAGGATAATAGATATCCTCATTCAATTACATATAGGGTTATTATAAGAAGTAACAGAAAATCAAAGTAAGTAATCAGAATTTGAAATAAATTAACAAAATTTATGTCAGGTGGAGATTCCACTTTCTTTCTATAGACACAGCCAAAGTAAACACATATTTTATAGAATTCTATTTCAAATGCAAATGAGAAAGTAATATAAGCAAAATTATGTACTATATTAATCAGAATATTAATTTAAAAAGTATGGTTTATGGTTTTCCTTTAATGAGAAATATAAAAGTCTATAAGAAGTAAGACACAATAGTGTTAGTGTGGTTGGGGATAATAAGTCTTCAGAGACTGATGATTAAATAATGTATTTATTTTATATTTGCTGATCAAATGTCTGTTACACTAAATGTTTTTGTAAGTTTAGTCACTTGGTTTCAAATTAAGACTATACTGTGGAAAACCATAAAATTATTGAGTAGATTGTGAAAAAAAATGTGTATTTATTAATGAGGCCCAAGGGACAAATTCATATTTATTTTAAAATATGTTTTAAAATGTTTTCAACATTAAGATACTTAAATTTCTCTAGTTAATGACAAATTATTCTATGCTTCATTCATTCCACAAATATTTACTGAATGTTATGCCATGTGCAAGGCATTGTTTTTAGTATTGAGGGAGAAACAAAGAAAAAAAAGAAAACATGAGCCTTGCCTTCAGCAGCTTAGAGTTTAATAATTGAAATCAGTCAAGTACATAATACAACCACAAACCAGGTAGGCGCTGTTGTATTTTCTCAAATCTAAAAGTGAATGCTTAAATGATGACATATCATCTCTCATTTCGTGTTTATTGGGGGAAAATACGGTGGTTAATTAGCAGTGTTGATCAAGATCACAGGCGGTGTAGAGGTGAGTAGGTGCATATGCTGTGGGTTTGCCAGCCCTGCCTGCAAAGAAATAATGGAAATGATCTAGGGGGAAAAGGTCTGGGAGGAAGTTTGGGAAGAGAAGATAGGTAGGGCTGCAGACAGAAAGAGAAAACTCTAATGAGATAAAGGAGGGAACTCAATAGTATGGCACTGTAGAAGCTGGAGTTTCAAGAACACATAGATTGACGGCATCATCCACAAATCTTTCAGGATGAGCACTTGAGAAGGGCTGCTCCCTCTGCCATTTAGGAAGTAACAATGCATTCCAGAAACTACTAAGTAGGGAATCCTTTTACAAAGGGTAAAATAATTTTAAATAAGTCCAAGTCTATATATTAAATAAAATAAGATTTTCAGTTACTATGTAATAGCCTTAAAAGACCTAAGAAGTACTAATGAATGAGATAAAAAAAATTTTAAATAATTGTGTACTTTAAGTATGGATGCATCTCAATTTATTTTATGATATCAAGCTTTATTACAGTGTAAGTATAAAAAGCAGGTAATCAACTTTTCAATCTGATTTCTAAATCAGTGCTCTCTTCAGAATAATCATTTTATTTTTATTTTAAAATTATAATAGATGTATTTTTAATATTAGGCTACTAAGTGCTCATGGCACATATATTCCTAGCAATAACAACTGGGATTCTCTTAGAAATAAATGTTTTTCTTGATTTGCAAATGTCATAGAATGTCATATTTTCAAAAAATATTAAAGCAAACAGCCACGTACTGGCACTGGATTGATGTAATAGTGGAAGGTGACAGAAACTTTCATACTCAAAGAATACATTTTCTTTTGATTTTCAGTGGTGGTTTGTGGGGAGAGTATTGGAGAGAAGGTACGTAGGTAGGAACTGCTGGAATGAGGTTCAATATAAGGACTCTTTTGAGGATTGGTCACTTGTTCATTTATTTATTCCATCACTATCTAAATGTCTTTTTTCTCCCGATTTAAAATTTTATTGTGCTTTATTTTGTTCTGAGATTGTGAACATCTATGTGCATCATTTTTTCCAGGTTATTCTATGGTACCAAATTTCTGACATAATTTTATTTTTAGCATAATATGAAAATAAATCTTCTGGTCCCATTTGGAGTTGTGTTTGAAATGCATGTATGCTTTATAAGCCTAGTGCATGTTAGTACTACAGAATTTCTGCTGCCTTCTATCATCTGCATTAGTGGTGGTTGCAAGTGTTTGATGTTTGCTTGGTCTCCAAAGCCTACCATCTGCGTCGAGAGGAAACAGATTGGTTTGATAAACCCAGGGAATCTCGTTTGGAAAATGGACATGGTCTGGACCGAAAACTGCCAGAAAGATTGGTCCACTCTAGACCACTCAGTCAACATCAAGAGCAAGTAAGTGCTATATGTAGCAATCTGATATATATATATGTACATATATAATACATATATATACACATATGTATATGACTCAGTTCTGTTTTAGAATGGTCTCATTATTTTGAAATGAATGGGATATTTGTCAATCAATTTCACAAATGATTTTTTTCCATTAACTTAAAGGAGTAAGTGTCCTAATCCATCAGCTATGACTTTTGGACGTTGGATTAGAGCTTTGATACTTCTTCCAGGCAATTTAAGTGGTTCATTCCTCCAACAGATCATTATTAAGTTTGTATGACAAATCCTGCACTGCTATACAAGAAGAGACTGAGCTTCTGAGACTATATGGAATATTGAATAAAATAGATTTGAGTAATATCTAATGCTTTCTAATAGCAGTATGTCCAGATGCTAAGAAATAGCAAATAAGAAGATGGCCAAACCAAGTTAGCTGTGATAAAAGACTTCATTTGAAGGAGAAAAGGAAACTTATATTTTAGAGGGTCTATTATATGGAAATGTTAGTTGTTTTGCATTCATTTTAGATTTTATTTGCAAAACTACTCACATAAAGTATATATTATTCATAAATATATTTTTATAGATGAAGAAACAAACTTAGAGATAAATTTTACAATTAGATACATATGATGCAAAAATTCATCTTATTCACTTTAGAGCAAATGAGGTGAAGTTTGAGTTAAATGTTGAAATATACCTGGTAGATTAACAGTTGGATAAACTGGTGGAGATTCCTCTGGGAAGTCAAGTGACCTTAAAACAATTGCCTTAGGAGATTAGATATTTGCAAGTTTTGTACTCATTGTGATCATTAAAATATCCGCAAAAGAGATAGTTGACTTATTTCACTTACATCAACTCCTAAATAATCCTGTTTAATTATTCATTGATAAAGAAAACAACCATATTCTGAACAACTAAGAAGGTTCATATGAACTTACTACAATTTAATTCAGTGTTTGTCATATTGAGGTATAAAAGAAAATAAGGCTTTTGCATGTATAAATACTATCTACTCTCAGATTTCATTTCTTCCTAAGCAATTTCAGTTTTTCCGGACAAGTTTCTAGCCATTAAACAGAATTTCCTTTTCTCAGAATTTTATTCTGTTTTATGTTTCTACATGCTATCTTAATTTCTAGAAATCTTTCTCCTCTATATATTATAAATATTCTCTTTAGTTTTTGATATGTTTAATACATTTATGGTCTAGGGTTGTGTTTACCTCCATAAACATGTCAACATATTTCCATTTCTCTGTACTTCTTTTGAATGTATCAGATGATATTGAATTACACTTTTCTTAGCTTATCTTGTTATTCTTAAAATTGTATTTATGGTTGTGTTTCAACTCTCACCAAATAGATCTGATTGGAAGTAAAAATTAATAAGAAAATTAATAAAACCATTCTGAATATGTTTAAAATCTTAAATTTACCATCTTTTATCTATAGTTACTAAAGTAATAAATTTATCAGTTGAAAATAACTTCCTTAAATATATTTTATTATAAGAATCTCTCTGTAATGATATGCTTATTATATCATACCCATATCATTTGTTTCTCTGAAGTTTAGTATTTCCCACAAAGCTAGATCAAGTCAATGAAAACATAAATACTTTAACAAAATCATAGTAAGATAAACAATATAAACTGGAGAGCTAAAAAATAACAACTCCAATACATTTATTTCCCAAAATAGCTATTTCTATGGGTACTCAGAATAGTATTCTCCAACTAATTTATCTAACTAATATTCTTTAAGGATAATAAGTAATCTATATCCACCCAAACAATAATTTTTAAAATTCTATTCTATGCAGATGAAATATGGATATCCTTGAAGACATTTTTGTGTCTTATTTTCTGTGACTAATATACTCAGATTTATGGTTTTGATCTGAGTATATAGTACGTAATAGTTTAACACATTAACTCCTATGTGAGTTGTATTTAACTCATGCTAGTTTTGGGCCTGGGGACTCGTGAAGCATATGTAACTCACACGTCTCTACCTTGGGAACCACATGAACTATTTTTCAAGTTTTATATAACTCACACACAGAAGACAATAAAAAATAACAAATTTTTCACTAAATTAGAAAGGATCATTTTGTTTTTGAAGTTTTTGTTCTATTTTTGTAATGACACCAAGGAAAAAAATGTTTTCTAGTATAGCAGTTAATGTGATAAACAATATATAATTATAGACTGATAGAATGCCAAAATTAAGCAGAGAGTATATTTGAGAATTATTTAATAAATTTATTGTTATAGCTGATAAAGAAGAAAACATAAGGATTCTTGTTAGGTAAATATAACAGATTCATGTGTATTTTCTTGCTAAATGTAATTTTTTATATTTTTATCATTTTTATACCTATATTCATATCTAACATGCAAACAAAAAAACCATATATGCAGTTATCAAACCTGCAAATACGTAAAGTTTTAAAATAGTTGTAAAGGGAACAGCCAGATAACCATCACGCAGGCCAAGGAAAGTTAACATTGCCTGCCCCAAGAAACCCCCGTGTGTTTCTTCCAGATCATAACTTCTTCCTCATCCAAATAAGCTATAAATATGCTGACTGTTGTGAAAATAATTTATTTGCTTTTCTTTATAGATTTTTCCAAATAGACTCTGCACACAAGATAACCTATGCTTCAATTACATAAAGTTCAAAAGTTTAAAGTTCCAAATTTATGCTTTTTTACATTAATATATATCTTCAAATACTATCTTCCTCTTTAATTCATCATAACTATATTTTGTCTTGGAGAAAAGCAAAATGGGATTCTTCTTTTATTAACTTCTTTGCATCTCTAATCATAAAATGATAATATTGAACTCTTGGTGCCAGTAAACTCAGATACTTTTATTTGAAAACTTATGCATTACAAGAATTTATGCCCATAAAAGGCTCTGAAGGCATAAGTAATAAAACCAAATTCACTAATGCAAGCACTAATTTATCTGCTTTTAAAAATAGGTTATGTAAAACATGCATTAGAGGGGTAAAAGACTACTTCTGGAAAATTTTTATTAGACTCACAATCATATTAACTATAAAAATAAACCAAATCTGTAAATCCATGCTTTCTTCCATATATATTAATATATATTTATGTTAAACCTTTGTACAGTATTATTCAGTGAAAATTCAGCTCTTTTTTGTGAATTGAACAGATCACCTAACCTCTTTTTTATAATTTTCCTCAGTCACTTAATCTATAAATAAGACCAATACCTTTCGCAGGATGGTTGTAAAGGTCAACACTTACTATAATAAAATCCCTCCACTCTGCACTAATGCCCACATGCTCTGTAATTCTCATGTAACTGCTTCATTGAGATACATTAAGCTTTTCTGAAAGAGCCAAACTCTCTTTATTCTGGGCATTTGAATATATCTCCCTGGATACTTTTCCTCCACTCTTCCCTTGGCTAACCCTACTCATTACTCAGGTGTCCATGTACATGCCCCATTTTGCAAGAAGACTTCCCTGACACTACCACCACCACCTCCCTACATATGGGGATAAGTGTACTTTCTTTGTGCTCCAGTAGTACCCAATGTGTTATGTCTTGGGCTACGTTCACCTAGAAAGCAACAGCTCTCTATTTCATCTATGAGATAGATATATATATATATATATATATATATATATATATTGCCTAAGCACAGGGCTAGGAACCCAGCAGAGCACTCTCTCCCTTGTATCTAGCATACATGGTATTGAAGTGAGGGAATGTCTGCATAAATAAAAGGTATGTTAACTGAGAGTATGAAGACTCAATTCATGAAAATAATTTATTTTGAAACATTTTAGATAGGGAAGAGGAACAATCCTTTTTCTGGGAGGCAGACAGGTGATAGTTCTGGCAATGCAGGCTCACCAAAAAATGATGAGATATGGGGAACCACTTGACATCAGTCCTGCCCCCTGGCTTTGTTCCTACTCTTATTTGGCAGTAGTAATACCCACACTGTAACCCCATCTGCTATAGGACTCTCTCAATATTCACCTGCAATGATGAGAATAAAGCTGAGATTTATCTAGTGCATACATGGGAGACAGATGCCTCTGCTTTCTATAGACTCTTAGTCATATTGATCATAATTATGGTAGTTTTATATTTTTGATTTATTGAGTAGACTCATGAAGCTGGTTGTAGACAGTCTCTGAAACTATATGAAATTGTATAAGATGCTTTGAAAGCAACGTTCATGAAAATGATGATGTTCAACATCCCTTCCACTAACATCATCATAGGTATAAATTAGAAAGTGATACTAGCCAGCTGATGAAATTCTGCTGAAAAAATTAGGAAACCTGACTACTCCTCTAAACCATGTAACAGAAGTGCTATGAGATTATATCAACTCCTCCCCAGTCTGGATAGTGGAAAGAATACTAAAAAGCAAAATTGTGTTTACTTAGTTTATTTTTGACCAAGTGGTCAAAAAAATAACTTTTCAAAAGAATTATTAAGTAATACATGAAATTATCATATATTTGAGATAAAATAACATCCACCAATTTTAATGAATTATCTATAGTACCAGAGAAAAGTTTAGTTGTATCTAATAGTTGTAGAATTTTCAACATACACAATTTAATTCCCCTCCCCCCCAAAATAAAAATTTAAGTGCAAATTAGGGATGAGAAAGAAGCAAGGAAGAAGGAAAGTAGAAGGAGAAAAGATAAGGGAGGGGGATGTAGGAGGGTAGAAATAAGAAGGTAAGAGAAAAATTTAAAAGAGAATGAGAGGCAGATAGAAAGACAAAGGGATAGAGAAAGAAGAGAGGCCAGGAGGCAAGAGAGAGGGAGAAAGAAGAAAAATGTAAGCTCTTACTGTTGTGAATATGAGTAAGGTGTTTGGTGGTTTACAAAGTTGGTATGAATTATCTGGATTGAATGATTGCACTAACCCTGATACTTTTATAATCCTGCAAATAATCTAATAATGTTAGATTCTCATAATATTCCTGGACTTAACAGGATTCTGCTGTTATTTGGGGAGTGTTTTATATTCATCCAAGGCCTGATTAAGCTTATTCTTTTCTAAAGAGAATAAAAGCTAAAGGCTATAATTTTAGCTGACATTTTTTCAATACCTATTTTACTTTTAATATCCAGAATTCTAACAATTGTACATCTGAACTTCCTAGGGCACATCAAAATCACACAAGTTTTCCAAGGAGTCTTCCTTTACAAAATGTACATCTCTTTGGTTCTTAATTGTTTAATCTTTTGAGTTAGTATTCACAAACACTTCTTAAACATTTTTAAAATAGGTAGCATGAAATGTTTATCTATATTAAACTTTATTTCATTTGTAATTTAAGTCAAAAATTTTCCTAAGGCAATAGATACAAGACTCCACGCTAATAAAATCTTGTTAATATAGTTCTGAATAAATATTTTACTATTTCTATTTTTCATTAATTCATACATCGCTTTTGAAAACAAAGTTCCTGTAGTGTTACATAATGTGTGCCATGCGCGCCACCTGGGGACTGGTCGCTTGAAGCTCTGGCATGTGGGGGCGGGAGAGGAGTGGTAGGGGCCATGTATGTAACCCTAACAATATTTGTACCCCCATTATACGATGAAATAAAAAAAAAAAAGAAAAAAAAGAAAACAAAGTTCCATAAAATATAAAGTGCAAGTTTGCATTTGCTAATTTGCTTTTGTATCAGAAACCTCATTTCACCACGTGGAAACAGAAATAAGGCAGTCTATAGTAGTTTCATGTTGAAGTCTCAATAATGAGAATTGCAACAGTAGCTTTAAGTGTATTTCTTCTACCCTAAGGAATGTCTATGAGAAATAACACCATCAATAGCACAACTTTTGAATACAAAAGAGGCTTCGAAAGTATTAGAATGAGCATAGCATTAGAATGCTTTATTTGTTTATACAGAATTAGTCTCAGCATCCAGTATACACTAAAACTTCTAGAAGATGTGCTCAGGAGAAGTGCAATTTCACGATAAAATCAAGTAACGTAAATATATAGCCATCCTAATTATGGTGATAGAGATGTGAAGTGAGGGGATCTTCTCCAGCTTTCCTACCTTAGCACTACTAAGTTGCTGATAATTAAAAATGTCTTTTAATTTCTAGGCTATTCAGAGCAAAGTCAGCAGCTGGCAATTTTCCATATATATTGTCTATCCACTGTCATTAATATTGACTACATACTACTGCAGTAACAAACATCCTTCAGAACCTCTTACATGCACTCATTAATTTCCCAAATATAACAAATCAGTTTGCAAAAACAATTGGTTATAAATGCAAAAACCATAATGAGCTCAGAAACCAATATTATCATCATATAGTATTAGTGTATGATGCTTAAACTGCCATAATGTGAGAACCTTCTACTACATTTTTCAATGAGTTAATCAATATGCTTTTAAATGAACAAATCTAATTCTGTATATTGCACTTTAAGTGTCTTTAACATTGATTTTTCACCTTATTACATGTATGTCTTAGATTATACAGATGAACGGGAAGACTATGCACTACATCTTTCCTCATGCAAGGATAAAAATAACAAGAGACTCTAAGGATCACACAGTTTCAGGTAAAGCAAATCAAATAATCTAGCCTTTTTTTATTCTAATGTCAGCTTGATGTATGCACAGATATTTGGACTTCAGTTGATATGGCTCGTTAAATTTTAGAAACCACTTTTTCTATCAAAAATTGTATGTTGGAAAATGTAAAAACAATATGTAGGCTATACATTTGAACATAAAAACATTAATGACATGATCATTAATATGAGGAGTTACTAAAATGGTACATATTTACCTCATTTTTAACTGAATTTTTTCAATATGCATGCTATTAGCAATTCTCCATAATTATTGCTTTATTAAGTAATATGGTCAGCAGTTTTATGAGTATAAAATAGTCTTATACAGGAAGTAAAAACCTATCTTGAATTCTTCTAAGGAATAAATTTTCCTATACCTACTCAATTCGAACACTGTCAATTATACTGGGTTTTTGTTTGTTTGTGTCCTTTTATAAACCAAAGCTGATGATGGAATTTTTAAACTTTTTATTTTGAAATAATTTTGGACTTTCAGAAAATAATACAGACATTTCTTTTGCCCACTCTTTGCTCAGCTTCTCTAATGTTAACATCTAACCACGATAAAGTGATCAAACCCAGAAAATTAACATCGATGTGACACTATTAAAACATCTATCAGCCTTACGCAAATTGGAATTTCCCACTAAACCACTGTTTTTTTTCCCCTGGTCTATGATTCAATTCATGATCCCACTTTGCATTTAATTGTTTGTCATGGCTCCTCCATCTCTGCCAATCTTATTGTTCTTCAGTCTTCCTTTGTCTGTCATGACCTTGAAACTTTTGAAAGATAATGGAATTTTTATATGACAAATATTTCATTATTTAAATCATTGAGATTAAATGTAAATTTTTCCAAGGTTGATGAAATTGCAAAAAATGAACATTACCTATATGTTCACTCAAGTATATTCTTTGAGTTTCATGGACACTGTACATCAACAGAAAACATTCATAAATATATATACACATATATGGATATATAGAGATAGTAGATATAACATGGTATATGTACTGTTTTTTTAAAGTACTAATATAACAGAGAACAAAGGAAGTTATTTCTTTAGTGCAATTGCTATGTTCCTTGTAGATTTTAGAAAATGGAACATGTGGATATAGAATAGGTTTTGCTTTGAGCAATTTTCCTCTCTTTATTTTCATAGAGAATGAATCGATTAGGAGTCTAATGTTGTTTTTCTTTTAAGAATAGGTAATTTTTCTTCTTCCAGAGACAGATAATTCAACCTTTCATAATTTTATTGCTGTTCAGACTGTATTTTAAGTACTGATGAAAATTCCAGGGGTGAATCTTAAAACCTAGGGCTCCTTTTGTAGAAGTAATTACTTGCTAAAAACTATTGCAGTCCTCCAGCTCATAAAGAAAAACAACATAATACTTTCCAGCAATGCCAAAATTATTTTTTCATGATGTACAATAAAAACATTCAAATCATTTTTTCTAAATCATCAGGACCCAATTTCAATGTACCTATTTTCTAGCTGTATTATTATTTTTATGCTATATTAAAGGAATTATCCCCTCAACCTTATTATTTATTTTTTACAACACATAATTTTTCTTTTTGCTTCTTTTACTTCAACTAGAAAAAAAATGTTTAAATGTAAGAATAACAAAAATTAGTGCTATTGATTTCTTGTTATAAATATTCTAGTCTCAAAACTGAATTCAGTTTCCTCTGTATATAGATTTTACAAAATGAGAATATAGGATTATTGGTTTGAACAACAAATTTGCTAGCAATGTACTATGTCATCTCTCGGCATGATTCTTTTTCTTCTGAAAAAGAATAACTAACACTACCAAAAATAATAGTAAAAATAATTTCCTTGTTATATTTACCCTGTACTACTGAATATATTTAACATGCGTCCTTAGGAACTATGATCCCATAATAAATTAAATGTTTTTAAACAATCTGTATTATTTTCAAATGAGTTTTTAGTACTTTAAATTGCTTTAAATACATGTATATGTAAGGCTATAGTCAGAAATGGTAATATTTGACAAACTGCGTTCTAAACCAGTGACAGGGAAACACTGACAGAGGGCACTTACCCACCTGGCTAGTCCCTATGTCATTTGCTGCCCAGCCAAAAGCGTAGTTTGATTGACTGAATTATTTGGTGATATTAGGATTTATTGTTATTTCTTAGCTACAATTGTCATGTGTATGTTAATGTTTTTAATTTAGTACATATTTTTAATTAACAGATAAAATTTTATGTATTTATCATGTACATGTTTTATAAAATATTATAAAAGGTACATAGTATTTCTACTATCTTATGTAACCAAAATGAAAATTCAGTAATGACCATTTTCCACTCTGAAAGAGGAGGCGTACTATATTTTATTCTTCACTATCTCCTCAGTTAATATCTTTATCTTGTTTCACAAATGCAGTATATATATAACAAGTTAAAATGTATATGTACAATCTTCTATAAAATGGCCTATAACTTTTTTGAAATTGATCTTTTAACTTTTAACTACAAAGATGTAGTTATAGGCATTTATCAACAACTATACAATGGTTTTGAAAGTCTTTCTTGAACAAAGCATAAGGCAATAGAGTGGGGAGAATCAGTAATGAGTTTGGATATTATAAAGACCTGCATTGGAATTCAGCTTGAACACTTATTTAAATTTTGAGTGTAAATCTGTTCATCTATAAAATAGGACAGACTCCATGTATCTCACATAATTGCAAGTGGACCTAACACAAAATCTTGTACTTACTATATATTCAACAAATGTTATTTCCTCTTCTCTTAAAGAGAAATGAACAGAAAAAGTGAAAAAACAAATGTAATGTGCAAAAAAATGTCTTCCTCTTTTTCTTAAATTTAGAACTCCATTTTATGGTTCCAGAAACACAGCTGTTTGAAACAAGCCAAAGAAATTCTTGTGATTTTAAAAAAGGCATTTGCTATGTACAGTTTCATAATGGACTGGCTACATCTGCAAAGCTAGAAAGCCTAATTAGCAATTATAATAGTGAAGAACATTATAAATGTTGTTTAGTTTCAAAAGATAGCTGTGTCTTCTTAGGAAATAGCGGCTCATTTTCTATTCTGCATTAGTCACTGTCTTTATGAGTTTTCAAAAACAGGAGACAAATTATAACAGAGCTTATTGGATCCTAGTTGGTAGCAATACCATATTTGAGTAGCTCTTTATGATGATGATGATGATTATCATTATTATTATTTTTACAGCTTTATTGAGATACAATCATAAATATCCATTGTTAGCATACAATTCAATGATTTTAATAAAATTATGGAGTTGTACAACCATCACTAGAGTCTTGTTTTAGAAATTTCCAACACTACAAAAAATTCCCTAGAGCCTGCTTCGAAATCTCTGCTTCCAGAGCCCCTCGCCCAGCAACAACTACTCATTTACTTTGCTTTTTCTAAGCATCTCATATAAATGGAATCTTTCCCTTTGGCTTCTTTCACTTTATGAGCATTTTTAGGTTAGTTTGTGTTGTAGCATGTATCAGTGGTTTGCTCCTTTTGATTGCTAAATATACTCCATTGTTTGTAGAGTCTACATTTTGTTTTTCCATTAGATTTTCCCCAGTTTTTTAATATTTGCAAGCAAGTTTTAACATGGATATACAGCATGATATTTTTGTTGAGTAGTTTCCTTGATGTAAATTTCTGGGTTGTATGGTTTCTTTTTAACTATTTAAGAAACTGCCAAATAGTTTGCCAAAGTGAGTGTACCATTTTACATTCCTGCCAGTAATGTCATGTTCCACTTTTTTCATGTCATTGCTAATACTTGGTAATGTCTGTCTTTTGAGTGGGTGGAGGTGATATCTTTTTTTAATTTGCATTACCCTAATGATTTTCGATTTTGAGCATCTTTTTTTAATGTGTTTATAAGCAATGCATATATATTCTCTGGTGAAATGTGTATTCAAATCTTTTGCCCATTATTTATTTTGGTTGTTTGTCTTCTTATTGAGTCGCAAGAGTTCTTTATATATTTTGGATACAAGTTTCATATAAATATGATGTGCATATATTTCCTTCCAGTATGTGTCTTATCTTTTTATGTACTTATAGTGTCTTTAAAACATAAATTTTACATTTTAATAGAATCCAATTTATCCATTTTTTCTCTTATGAATCATGCTGCTCTTGATATCATATTAAAAACTCTTTGCCTATTCCAAGGTCACAAGATGTTTCTTATATTTTCTACCACAAGCCTTTTGCATTTCAGTCTCTAGCCTACTTTGTGTTTATTTTTGTATATGGTATGAGGCAGGGGTCCAAGTTCATTTTTTTTAAACACAAATGCATATAAATTGTGTAAGCATGTTTTGTTCAAAAAAATTCCCCCATTGAATTACCTTGGCATCCTTGTCAAAAATCAGTCTATCATTAATATAATTATTTATTCCTGGATTCTCAGTTTGTTCCATTGGACTATATGCCTACCTCTCATTATAACAGTATTAAACTCCCTTGATTAATATAGTTTTATATTAAGTTTTGAAATCTGGTAGTGTAATTTGAAAGTATAATATAACTCTTTGCTCCCAATACAAATAACATTTTCCTCTTTTTTTCTTAATTATAAAATGATAAGTGTTTACAATGAAAATCCACAAACTTAAAATAGAAGGGATTCAGACAGATTTATATTCAGACTCTAGATGGAGCATGATAAGAATAGTTCTATCTATCCTATTGATATTTCTCAAGGCTATAATATTGTGATTAGCAGATTAGAAAACAAACAACAAAAGTAACCTTGTGTTCTACCTCAATAAAAATATAAAAATACTTAAAGTACAATTTTGCCACCTTCTATAACCATTAAATCTACTTTAAATGAAATGGGATTACAAAAAGCAGAGTTACAATACATAAAGGACTATCTCTCATTATGAGCAGTACATATGTAATACTGAATATGGATTCAGCCTTATACCAAATATAAGGCAGATGTGGGAAAAGTCTGTGGCAAGAACCCTGCTTAAAAAACTTGCAACATACTTGAAGTGGAATTACTGTACATCAAACAGTGAATACATGAAACTATATATTGAATATTTAAATATGTGTTACAAACTATATGTATACATATATATGTGTAAAATTTATTGGACTGCTTCTCTTCATTTGCTAAAAGAATTTTACCAATGAAAACACATTCTTCCCCATTTCCTGATGAAAATTTTTGTTACTTTGCCTCCTCTTTGCTAAAGACCTCGAAGGCACATCCCCACCTAGCTTTCAGCTAACAGAAGCTAAATAGCTAAATGCATCTGTCATTCTCAGCCTTCTTGTATGTGTACATATAAATGCACATGTATGCATGTGTATATATATTTTTATACAACAGTATAATATGTGATATATATTCCCTATAAAATATAGTAGTGGTGATAATCATAAAGCTAAAAATAAAATCCATCATAATTTTACAATTTATATTTTCTTCCTTTTCTTCCTACCTTTTTTATATACATGTGCTTACATACTTAAAGTTGAAAGCATATTGTAATATAGTTCACATACATATGTTTAATATAATATAAATTACCTGATAAAGACATTTTCTTGTTACATCAAAAGTTCTTCACAAACATAAATTTAATGACTAGTTTTGTTATATTGTATAGATATTTAATTATTAATATTTATTTCAACTATTCCTCAGTTGATTGACATTCATGCTGTTTCCACCTTTCCACTATTATAAACAATGCTGCAATGAAAAAATGCTGCCACAATGTTTATTATTTCCTTAGAATGTATTCACAGAAGTAAAATTACTGAGTACAAGGGGAAGGACATTTGGATGTTCCTTAGACATCTAATCAAATTTCTTTCCATAAAGGTCTACCAATTTGTACTCCCAAACTAAGAAATTATTTTTCATTCGATGTTCACCACAAAAATTTAAAATGATAGAATTTTAACTCTATACCTGATACTGAAGAGATGAGATCAACAGCAGTTTATTAGTCACATAGACTCAAAATTTGGAGGAGCAAGACATCACATACAACAGAGCAACATGCGTGTTGTGGTTGGGAACAGTAAACAGCTAGGAGCTGTGGCAGGCAGGCTTTTTAATATCAAAAGATTGGGGTGCCCTTGGTTCCTGCGGGGAGATATGATTGGCTTGGCTGAATAATTCCTCAGACTGGCAGGAAACTGAAACCTCTACTCACGGATAAGCAGAAACTGCACATGACCCCCTTGATAAAGGAGGGTCATTTGGCTGGGGGACCTCATCTGTCAGAGCAGAGTGGGGAGAGCAACTTGTGGTTTGACCCTCCTCATTTCACCATAAAATGAGACAGTATGTAATACAGAGTCTTAATCTTAGGCCTTAGACCCAATTAGCTCTGTTTATTTCCTCTCAGTGATTATTTATTTAATATGAAGGACAATAGATTATTTGCATTTTGCTTGGTTTGGTTTAGCTATAATGCAGATTATGTAAAAGGAACCGAGTATATAAACAGGATCCAATCATGGTGAGCCAGGTAGACAAATAATGAGTCTGAATTTAATTTGATAGGCATTGTTGGCAT
Organism: Cheirogaleus medius; assembly: GCA_008086735.1. NCBI lineage: Eukaryota > Metazoa > Chordata > Mammalia > Primates > Cheirogaleidae > Cheirogaleus > Cheirogaleus medius. The sequence goes on along the minus strand of VBSM01003176.1, from coordinate 41,598,845 downwards.
CTTGAAATCATTGAAAATAGAGCTTCCTTTATGAGGTCTTTTAAAAAATTGTTTTGTTTGCTTCAAAGTGGAACTCTAAGAGAAGCTTAACCAAAAAAAAAAAAAAAAAAAAAAAAAAAAAAAAAAAGCTTGATTACCCTTGTTTGAGACTGTACTGCTGTTCTCAAAGATGGTATGGCAAATAAAGAGGAACTGGGGCAAAAATATAGTGAGCTACTCCACGTGCTTTAGATAAATTATAGCTCATATCCACTTAACATTTCTCCAACATCATTTACATTAACATTTCATGAGAAAACTAATTTTTTTCAGATCAGCCAGCTCTTAAATAGAAAGTATTAAAACAATTATGCCATCTCTTCTGCTTCTCCTAGAAGCCCAAGAAAAGGTGTAGCTGTCACCTCAAGCACAGGTGCCTTCCATCCTAACTGCTGGAACTTCATGGAACTGAGCAAATCCTACAAAGTGTGCTTTGATACCTAAGTGTCTTCCTGCCCATAGAAGATGGCTTTTTCTCTTTTATTATTTTAACAGTGCAATTACATATGATTCAAGTTTTCATTGTAAGCCTTATATTTAGGAATAAATTGAGTATAAAACTATGGAAATAAAATAAGTTTCAGGTTTAATCTCTTCTGAATTCACAATTTCTTCCTGGTAAATTCTGATGAAAACTTGGATTCACTTCCTCAGTGACAAAGGCATTTTTATTGTCAGAACCAATTCCACAGAAACATTACCACTTCTCCTGACATCTGCCAGGATAAATATTGCTTGTATATTTTGTTCCTGCTAAGGAAGTGACATTATAGGGTTTGCTTCTAGCTAGAGGTAGTTTGACACATTTTTCCAAGCACTCTTAATAAAATAAAATTAAAAGAATGAATAATTGATTCTGTGAGGAGAAGGTGAAGACACTCAAGATATTTAACCTATAGGAAAGGAAGATAAATGGTAATATTTATATGAAAATGTAAGGCATAAATGTAAAATGTATATGAATTGGCCATGGGGAAATAAATAGGTCAGATGAAATGGGATTCAATTAAAGGAGTAAGGGTCTATATTGATATTCTAGAATATTTTCTTGACAATCAGAATGATGAGTGGAGGTCGAAAGAAAGATGTGGGAGTCAAGGAAAAGCAATGGGTCTAATTTTAGAGTTTTCATATGCCAGAAAACTCATGGCAAGTTTCTAACCCTCCTCAGTCTTGGCTCTTTTGTCTTGAAGATGATATGGATACTACCTAACTCAAAATGTTGTAGAGATGTAGCCAGAAGGCTACAAAATAGTGTCAAACATGTAGGAAAAACTCTAGAAATGTTAGATGATACTTAAGAGATGGAGAAAAATCAAATAATATATTAAATATAAAATTATATTGGCAGAAGATACAAAAATCAGAGTCCATCTATTCAAATTCATATATATTTTGAGATGTTTTGACAAATAAAAGATCAGTAAATTTGATGTAATAGAAAATTAGATGACAATAAATAAAAACATCTCACTTTTTGTTTAAAGCATAATTTCATGTGTTTGATTTATTTTTTTTATTTTTTCACACCCCCCACCCCCATGTAAAGGAGAACATGCAAAGTTTGTCTTTCTGTGCCTGGTTATTTCATTTAACATAATGTCCTCCAGTTCCATCCATGTTGTGGCAAATGACAAGATTTCATTCTGTTTATGGATGAATGTTTGAATATTTTAGCCCAGTTAACTAACACCATGTAACACATTATTGTCCATTGCAGATAGAAGTAATAAATTTTAGTACAGTAATAAAAATAACTGTACTAAATAACTCTTTAGTAAAAAAAAAAAAAAAATCCCCTGATATATATAGGGAAGCAGAAATGTTGAACTGTGTTGAATACCTCCTTCACTAAAAGCAAATTGATTTTGATGAGAACAGGCTCAGCCTGTAGTGTAAAAATATTCTGGACATCAGGATTTTATTTATATCCCTAAAGTGACTCAGCAAATTTAGAACTTTTCTCTCTAAATTAGTTTCTCAAACCTACCCCCCAAAATAGTGGTTATTATCATAGTTATTGTTACCAGGTATGTATGTACTTTATTCTTTGTAGATATGCATGCCAAGATATAAGATATATCTTATATTAATTTAATCACTTATTCAGTTAACAGATACATATGCAGTTCATATTTGTATTGCAATGCTAAAAGCTCTAGTATTAAAAATTTTAAATTCTGTCTTTTTAATGTTTGATAGATATGAACATGCATAAAAATGTATGCAGCAATAAAAAAATAGAAATTATACTGAGAAAACAAACATTTATCTTTCCCAACTAATCAGTTGCAGCTACAGATTAAACTGTACAATATACAATATAACTTGTGGGCTATCTAAGCCAAAAAACATTTCCTCTCCTAAGTTTGACTGAAACAAACTGGCTCCCAACACCTTTTTTCATATCTTGGTAGTTTCTCCTTTTAATGATCTGGATGCAACCTCTACCATCACTCTCCTCTCTATAACTGAATGGAGTAGGAGGCAGTAGAGAGTATCCTGCTCTCAAACACATGCCTGTTGATTCCAAAGCAGGTGCACTGGCATGAACCAGACAGGAGACCCACTGCTAAATCACTCATTTGGAGTAAAGGGGTGGGCTTCACTCTAGCTTCCCTCGTATCAGCTGCACTGCCTGGAGTGCTTAACCTCTCAAAGCCTCGTTTTCCTCACCTGTACAATACAGGGTTTGGGGGGCCGTTTAGGTCTGTTTGCTCTATTATTTTAAGATCCAATGAGATAATGTACTTTTAGAGGCATTTTCTAAAATAGAACATAATATACATATAGTATTTTTAACATCATTATTGTTGATGCATTAGCTCCACTTGGAGAAAAATAGGCTTTTATATATTCATCCATTTATTATTCATTGCAGTATATATTTAGTGCTGCCTAGATACCATGTACTTGCTACACACATTATCTCAGAACACCAACATTACACACCTGAATTCTTTCTCTTTGTTTATTATGGGCAAAATGTTATTCTTTTACATTCCCTTTTTCCTTGCATTCCTGCTGTTCTTATCTATCACTGTTCAATTACTGTTATAACTACTAAGCACAACTGTCTTGCAAGCTTTGCTACCAAATTAATGTCCATATATATTGTGTGCACAGAAAACTCTGAATATAACTTTTATTCTTGTATTAGTTTTCTATTACTGCAAAGCAAATTAGTAGCATGAAAGAGCACACATTCAGTATCTCATAGTTTTCAAGTATCAGGTCAAGTATCAGGCATGCCATAACGGGGTCTCACAAGGCTGTAATCTGCATTAGCTGGGCTATATTTCTTTCTGGAGCTTGGGAGTCCTCTTCCAAGTTCATGCAACTATTGGTAGAATTCACTTTCTTGCAGTTGTGAAACTGCATTCCTTGTTTTCTAACTGACTGTCAGCCAGGAGTCACTCCGTTCCTCACCATGAGGCCCTCTCCCAAGCCCTTGGACACATGGCAACTTTCTTCTTGAAGGCCAGGAGGAGAGTCTCTCATTCTAGTCCACTGAGATGGAGTATTGTATAATATAAAGTAATCATGGTAGTGGCTATCCATCACCTTTGCCAGATCCTATTGATTAGAAGCAAGTCACAAGTTCTGCCTGCACTCAAAGGGTGGGGATTACACAGGAAATGGCTCATTAGTGAACTTGGTGGAGTCTGCCTGCCATAATCCCATATTATGTCAAGAAGTACAAAAGATAACAGTACTTAATTTTGAATTAGAATAGTGTTTTTCTTCCTACTTACATTTTATGTAAAGAAACTGACATTTATTTCAGAAAGTACATTATAGCTTTACACTAAGTTTAAGCTATTTTATCTCTAGTGTCATTATAGGATTATATCAGTATCTGCCAATAAAACAATTATCTTTAACACACATAGTGAATGACCCCACCCCTTGGCCTGGTCACCTGGCATCAGTGACATTAGTATCTAAATAATTTAGTATTCGGGCCAGACCTATAAACTGACCCTATTTTCTAATTTTGTAACATCTAATTTCATATCAATCATTTTGGTTTAGACCCTAAGTACTGCTAAATGGAATACATTTATTTTTAATTTCCTTTTATGAAGTATCAGGCAAACCCTTTAGATTTAGTCCTCATGCTTCCAATTTTGTAATTTTCTTATATAAGCTAAAATGAAGAAAAAAGAAAAATTTTACACCATTGCATGAATGAAGCCATGCATTTATGAATGTGTCCTGGAAAATTTTCTTGGTGGGAATTATTTCTAAAGTACATCAAGAAAAGGAAGTTCTATGTACTTTAAGTAAAATTACTTTGACAGCATATGCATTATCTCTCATTTGGAAAGTGTCTTTCCACAAAGCCAAAATACCAATGTAATTTGATGTGTATTTTTTACTTGTCACATTTCCCATGCCAATGGCCATCTCAGTCACACGGCAGGCCAACTTGGATCCATCTCATGCAGTATGGTGTGAGTATGGATAGGGTTTTATACAGTCTTTGAATCACACATAACATTTTTAATCTTAATATTTACATTAGAAAAGATAAGTGTGAACTGAAGTTCTTGGAAATATTAAATATGAGATGAAATGTTCTCCTTAAATCTTTCATGGACATAAAAGATATATATTTAAAACTAGGAAAAAAAACGCTAAACAGCAATTTTCATGCCTGGAGCAATTGGCTGGGTGAGAAAAAGTTAATGGGAATAGCTGAGTTTATAATCTGAATTCTCAGGCTTGGAGGCAGATTAGACTTGGCATGAGTGCTGTGTTTTAATTTTGATATTGCTGGTAACTGTCAAATATGGATTGTTATTAAGGTGATTAATATGCACTGTTGTGTTTGTAGAAATATTTTTCTTTTAATGAGCAAAAATTAGTAAAGATAAAGAAAAGTAGTGAAAAATTCCTAGGTCTTTATATTTGAGCATTATTAATGAATAAATTATAGCATTTGATAGGACAGAAAAAGGAAATTATTATGGATTTTTAATATAATTTGGCTTATTTTCCTAAATATTTACATGAATAATTTATAACATAGAGATAAGTAAGTGAAAGAATATAAAAATAAATTATCACAGCCTTACCCAAGAGTATAATTAAGATGTGAACTACATAAAAATAAATTTAATTGAACTGTTCTTTGGGGACATCTCCATTATCCTTGGTACTTCATAATCATTAATATTTGTATGGATAGTCTGTCTTCTTTTTTAGCCCAACTAATGACATGTCTAAACTATGGAATATATTTTGATTTGTGCTAACTTTATTATGAAAAATAAACAAAAAAAATGTTTTTGGGACATGATCTCACTGTCACCCAGACCAGAGTACAGTGGCATGATCATAGCTCACTATAGCCTCAAACTCCTGGGCTCAATTGATCCTCCTGCCTCAGCCTTGAGTAGCTGGGACTAGAGACATGAGCCACCATGCCCAGCTAACTTTTTATTATTTTGTAGAGATAGGATCTCACTATGTTGCTCAGGCTGGTCATGAACTCCTGACCTCAAGTGATCCTCCCACCTTGGCTTTCCAAACTGTTTAGATTACAGGAGTGAGCCACTGTGCCTGGCCACAAAATTGATTTAAAAACTGCTATTCATAAGATATAGGATGTTCACTAATACATATTTTACTTTTCTTTGGTGCTTAGATATAGCATATGATAATATTGAAATTGCAGAAGTATTTTTATTTTATCTAAACTTAATGCTCTAATTATAACTTCATAATAATTTATTTTAATGTTGACAATAAAACATTCTTTGTGATACTCTAAAAAACCAGCATTTTTAATGTGATATATTAACAAACATAAAATTAGATTTAAACTGCAAATTTAAATGCAAATGTAAAAAGCTTTTTTTAGTATGCTTATGTTTGTTTTATGTGTACCTTATTTTAAAAGTGACTACATAATAACCATATTTGTCAAATACTTACAACATACATAGAGACTTAAAAAGACCAGTGTATTTAAATTGTAATTCCTGCGTTAGTAGAGGGAATGCTTTTTCTAAATGGTTTTATTACTTTTATTATTGAACTCTTTTCTATAAATATTCCAATATATATTAAAGGTTTTCTAAATTCTAAATTTCCCTATAAGACTTCTTTAACCACAATTGTGCTTATATGTTGTGAAATTACTATAAATTTGACTTTTCGGTTTTTGTAAAGCACTTAGGTTCTCTATAGTAACTATTAGTTCGCATGTCGCTCTACCTTGTGAACTCAATCTAATTAATAGATTTTGAAGTCTCACAACTACAGTTTTAGCCTACTTCTATAAGATGTAACAATTTTAAGTCTGTTTGTGAATTCTAAGTACTATATATGTACTTGTTGGGAAAAGAATATTTTAAAAGGTATTCAGGCAGATTGAAAGCCCAAAAATATGTGTCTAAAATATCAGTGTTATATAGGATCTGTCCTCATTTTTGTAACCCAGTGGTTTCTATAGAAGGAATTCTGCAAAAGGATTTCCTTGTTTTATTTTTATAACAATGTCAGTAAGAAATTTCTAAACTTTATGATTTAAAAATGCTAGGATTGTGCTATAGTCCCATTAGATTTAAAATAATTAAAATACATTGCTTTCGTTAAAACAAGGCTTCTCAACCTTGGCACTACTTACATTTTGGGCTAGAAAATTCTTTATTGTAGGAAGATGTTCTGTGTGTTGTAGGATTTTTAACATCTGTCCCTCAGAGGGAGGCTACTAGCATCCTCATATCCAGTGGGTAGAGGCCAGGGATGCTGCTAAAAATCCTATAATGCATAGGGATGTATTCCTTCAATAAAGAATTTTCTAGTCCAAAATGTCAATAATAGGACTGTAGCACAATCTAGAATCTTTAAATCATAAAAATTCAAAAGATTGATAACCAAAAATGTCTCTAGACACTGATAAATATCCCCTGAAGGGGAAAGTTACTCTCAGTTGAAAAACATTACTTTCAAAGAGCTATAAAAATATTTCATTGTTTGTCATTGGTAGGATGTGTTTCTTAACTTTCAATTTCATCAAAGCCATGGTCTTAAAATCACTATGCACTGAAGTACAGTCATGCACCACATAACAGCATTTCAGTCAATGATGAATGGCATAGATAACTTCTAGTGTATCTTTTCTATGTTTTGATATCCTCAGTGCTGTGTACATGTGCTAATTTTTAGCTGTTTAAAAGAACGCACAAACTAAAACTATTCATATTTATCTCAATTAGGCTTCTCATAATAATTATTCTCTATTGTTTATCCATATGGCTAATTACAGAAAAGTCTGTACTGTGGAATAAGGAACCGTTTATGAAGTTGTTCATCAGTCAGGAATAATTTTATTGTGCCTTGTAGTAAGTGCCATGTTAATATACAAACAATATTAGGTAATGAGTTAAAGCTGAAAAATGAATAAGAACTTATAGGTTATGATCATGTTTTCACTTTATCACTGCAATTATTTGTATGTTTGGATATACATTCTCAATTTATGATAGCTATTACTGCCGTAAGTAAAATGCTCCTTAATTCCATAAGTGAATTATATGCTCTGGGAACATCCTTTTATAAAATTTTGACAAAATGTCTGGCCAAAATATTCAAGGCCTTAGTATATGACTGAATATGTCTGATTTATAAAAATTGTTTTTAATATCAGGTTAATCATTGTGGAGTCTGCCAAGATCTAGACATTTAATAGAAAATTTTATATCAACTATTATTAAAATCAGAATGATGTACTTTTGTTGTTGGTGTCCGTTTCTAATAGTCATGTTATATGTAGATTCTGGGTACCAGACCCTCTTTTTATGAACCCTATAACTCGCGATACCTATTGTCCCTTCTTAAATTATTACTAATAATTTGCTAATCTTTCAATACAGGTAATGGATTAGGAATTAGAATTGTGGGTGGTAAAGAAATTCCTGGACATGGTGGAGAAATTGGAGCCTATATTGCCAAGATTCTTCCTGGGGGAAGTGCAGAACAGACGGGGAAACTTATGGAAGGTAAGAATAAGGAATTTTAAAGTCAAGTAAAATGAATGTACTCATGTTAAACATATTTTAATTTAATATGCAAATTTTCTCATCCTTTACTGTCTTGATAAACCTCTCTCCTTATGGTTAATTGTAAAATTTTACTATAGTATGGTAAAAAAAAGATATGTCCAAAAATTTTATTTTCAATTGCATTGTCCTTTCGGCAGTTGACTAGCTACTGGAATATCTTGTTTAAGAAATACTTAATCAAAATTTTTTACTGACTGGGGCAATTTTATTAAAAAACACTTCAGTTATCTGGATTAATAGTTCATAAATACCAAGAAAAATTATATTAAAATTAGAGTTACAAAAAATTCAGAAGATGATTCAGTACACCCTAAGGTTGGGTCAGCAAGCTATGGATGACCCGCAGGCTGAATCCATCCACTGCCCGTTTGTGTAAACCATGTTTTATTGGAACACAGCCATGATCATTAATTTATATATCAAGTTCTGTGACAATAGAACATTCATGACAGAGGCTGTATGGTCTGCAACACCTAAAATATTTATTCTTTCATCCTTTGCAGAAAGTTTGCCAACCCCTGTACTAGGTACAGTCTATTTTTAGAGACTAATCACCTCACTACATCATAACCATTTTAAAGTAATAAACTTTACAGATGTAGCTAATGGGCCATAAAATATATATTTAATCATTTTTTTCAGTAAAATAGTACAGCTAGATTCTCAAAATACATAATGATAATTTTCAATTTTCAATCAGATGATATGGACACTTTCATACGCCAAACTCTCTAACATATAAATATAGTTTGCGAACTTTTGAAGACATTGTTTATAATGAACATCATAAAGTAGATGCAACCTTTTAATTTTTACTCTAAATAAAATACTTATTTGGAAAACATGTTTTTTGTTATTTCATAGTTTAATAACATTTTGTCTGTTATTTCTTAAACCCTTTAATTTTGTTAAAAATGATTCACTGTGATTTTCTTAAATGAAATATATTGGAACCTACCAAAAAAGTCTTTGGACATTTTTGAGAAACTATTAGAATAAACACAAACTGGAGGCAGTATTTATTCACTACAGTATTTATACTGGAGTCAGCGTGGTCCATATCATTAAGATATGCTGTACACATCTCTTCTCAACTTTGAATTAGGTCACATCATGATGATAGCTTAAATTGGCCATGATAGGAGTATATGCAATTTGGAAATAGGTAAATGTTATCAAGCAAACCCTTGTTGGTTTGCTTGCTTGCTTGTTTGCTTTCAGAATTCCAGTTTACCAAGCATATTACCAAATATATAACCAAAAGAATATTAAAAATAACCCTATAGCATTCATAAAACAGGGGAAGTTAGGAGAGCTAGCCGGATAGCTACATGAAGGAAAAGACTATATGAATCAAGAAATAACATTTCTGAGCAAAGCACTTGGTCAGTCTGAATTTTCTATGAATATAATCCTTTTATGCCCAGTGCTAATCTTTTGGTGTTGCAGTCTAGTTAGGATATATGAATTGGGACCCATTTTTAAGGATGGGAGTGATAAGATCACTTCCATATAGTTTACTCCAGAAAAAAAATTGAATATGCTATTTTTATTTTAAAATAAAATTTACAATAATAACTGTGCCTGATATCATTTGGCAAAGATATTTGAATAATTTATAGATAAAATGTCATACCCTTGTTTGAATAACATCATGGAAATCAGCACATGCCACAAATCAGGATGATTTTAAAGACAATATCAGTAAGTATACTATGATGATGTGTTCTTTGCACGTAGTAGCCTAGGTGGCCTTTTTTCAGTTCATGAGTTCATTTTTTATAAAAATAGATATGTTACAAACTCATTCAAGATAGAAAACAAAAGTAAACAAAATTACAGTTGTGATTTTACAAGCTCTAAGACTTATCTTATTTAGGATCTAGTGGTTTTGCAGTTTATCTAATTGGTTTAAGTGAGAAATCATTAAAAACTACATGTATATTATTTAAGGGTTTTTAAAATTATTTTATTCATTTGTTCTCTCAACATTTGGCCAAGGTGCCAAGTTAGGCTTTTCTATGAGCATGAATCCTCTGATTAGAGTCCAGTTCTTGCATAACCCACGCCTACAATTTGTTATTTATTTGCTTTGCTTTATTCTTAGAACAAGGTCTTTAATAAACCAATTTTTAGTATTTCTGCTAGATTCATGATGCTGTCTTGACTTTCAGGATTTCAATACTATTTTTTAACATTAAATATTCTGGAAAATAACTTTAATGTGTGGCAAAACATATCCTTTCTCCCACCCATATAGGCTATATTTAAATACAATGTTGTCACGCTAGAATGATAAAGGTTTATTCTGTTTATGTCCAAATATTAACTAGCTTGATGGCTACTAATTTAAATGAGTATCTATTCACCTTGTTAATTCAAAAATATAGTGGTATATTTTGGTACTTTATATTATATATGTTTGAGTGTATGTGTGTGTGTTTGGGTTTTTTCTATAGTTATATGCTTAATTTACACATGCTATCCCAAGAGCTTAGGGCCTTCAGCCTCAACCCCTAATAGATTATCCAAAAATACCAAAACAGTAGATTGAGATACAATGCTAATTTTTGTGCCTGAAGTGGGGCTTCACTATAATAATACCGATTGTTTATCACAGGAGGTTTTGTTTACTTTTAATTTTAAAAAATTTTTTTCATGATTATTAATTTTTTTAAATTTATTTATTGAATAAAATAAAAGTGATTAATATTCTATACTTGAAATTAATTTTTTTCTTAGAGAAAAATTATACATATTTGAATAAATAGATAACGTGTGTGTTTACATAATTGAATTTCTCCATCTATTTAATGAATTCCAGGTAGACTTAGGAATTGATGATCTCTTCCAGGTATATCTTTGCTTTCTGTATTTCTGAATCCAAAGTATATAGACTGTGCCCTTACAGGTTCAACATTGTCTTCTAGTTGATTTAGTAAACATGAATGACAACTTGGTTGGCAATAGAATTCTTAGACTGTACTTTTTTCTACTCCTAAAGCTTCTACAAAGCTTCTGTTCAGAAAAGTTTGACTGGATCTACTGCTTTTTCTGAGTTTGTTCATTTCTCCTATAACAGGCTTTTTAAAAAATATTTTGGTATAGCATTAATTTTTTATAATTACTTTTAATTAGCAAATAGTAATTGTGTATATGGGTTACAGTGTGATGTTTTGATACACCTCCACATTATGGACTGATCAAATCAGGCTAATTAACATATAACAAGTTTTTCAGACTTACCAGGATCTGAAATTTTAACACTTTTGCAACACTCTATGGCATAGAGTCTGATTATGTTGACTTTGGGAAAACAAGAGTATTCTCAAATTTCCTCTAGCTTTCTATTCTCTGGATTTATTCATTTAAAGCATACTGACCAATCATGGGTTTTCTGATGCTCATAAGCCAAATGCTATTCTGAAAGTACTCATTTATGTAACCAATAGTAAATGGAAAAAACATCACAGTAATTTTCTGAGGACTTCTTTGGTGATTTGTTTGGGGAAAAAAAAGATTTTTATTCAACCTTGTTTTGAAAAGTCTTTCTGAACAAGTTGGCCTATCTTGTTAAATAATGTAGGAGAACGTTGTGTTTCAGAATGCTGTGAGTTAGCAATAATTATCTTCGTACAATGACTAGGTAATGCTCATGTAATTGGCTTTAAAACACTCCTATTAATAATATTAGAGTGTGCCATCTCCTAAAATAAAAAATGCAGTTAGATTGTTCTATAAATCAAAATTTCCTGAACCAATCTTTCAGTTTGAAAACAACCTACAATGATTTTCTGAAAGAACTAAGGGAATCAGGTACTTGAGGGTGCCCTATCTTCCAGAATCTTAAAAGTTATTTCCCAGTAACATTTAGTAAGCATTCTTGAACAAATAATGGGCAGAGAATGATCTTTTGCTGTCTACTATTCTTCCTTTTAATTTCATAATATTAGTCTTTGTTCTGTTGAAAAAAATGAAGACAAAAGATCTGGGGAATTTAACTACAAATCAAATAAAGTTTCTAAAGTACTATTTTGTGCTATTTGTTTTAAGATTAAAATTGTAACAACTTTTAGAGCAACGCTATTGGGGCTGTAAAATGTTTAGCACTGTTGAAGTTTTAAATGGCGTATAATATTTTCTCTCATTTTGGTCTTTGTCATGGGTATTTCTTTTTTAATTTGGGCATCTTAAACTACACTAGAATATATGAACTTTGAATGTACATATACAACTTGGCACTTTCATTTTAAATATTTAAATGGTTATAAACATTTTTCATATTGTAATATCAATACTAAGTTCAGTATAATTAACACTTTCACTAATGGGCTCAAAAAATTAGATGCTTCCTCTGTAATAAACTTTATCTTCTCTAGACTATTTAACTTGGAAACCTACTCAATACCATCACAATTTTAGGAAGTTTTTAATTTACTTATTCTTCAAAAATAACTTTCTTTATATATTCTTCTCAGATCACAGTTCCAACAATCTCCAAATTTGAAAAATTCATAGTACAATTATCATTACCTTATGAAAGTAGACACTTTTTAATCTGATAAACATGAGGTTCAATTCTTTTAGGTGTTCCATACCACTCTGTGCACATATCTATTGTGTCCCTTAATATAATGAGATTTTTTTCTACATGTTCAGTGTCTAGCACAGTGCTTAATAAAGCAAGGGTTTAAGCAATATAAGAAGAAATGAGTGATAAAAATTCATGTTCAATTATAAAAGTTGGATACTTATTAACATATCACTCCTCACAGGGTCGCAAATATAATAATGATACATGTAATCATGCTCTACTATTTGTAAAGAACTATGTACATTTAAGACAGCATCAATATTTAGTAATATCACTTTTGATTCAAATTAATGTACAAAATGGAAACTTTCCTCTGGGTGCATGTTTTCACAACTTTGAGCTGAACTGCTCATAAATTTACATAAATTTACTCTAGGTGTTTTTTCTTCAGTGCTACTTGCTTTGAATTTAAATTCAGATCTCTGGGGTGGGAGAACAGGATTGTTACAGACAGAGAAACCCCTCCAATCTAGAAAATACAGTGCCGACTTCCTGTTCAGTGGCTGAGTGTGAGAAGGAGATTTTTCTCTGCCAGTTCTTTTCTAGCCCAGAAGATCCAAAACATTGTGTTTACTTTTACTCTGTGGTTGAGAGATGGTGAGAGCACAAAACAGAGGAGTTTTAAATTAGAAATTAAAATCTCAACTCAAAACAGCAAGGACTATGTGGAAGTGTTTGCTGCCTGACACATCTATTTGTGATTCATTTGCAGTTAATGGTGAGTGTGTTTTACTCTCAAGCTTGTAAACTTTTACTGAAACAACTCAACAGTTGAATTTCTCCATTACATTGTAACCATAAAAAGTCAGGCTTTGATATTTAAAATGCATTAAAAATGGACCTGATTTTCCTTGGTCTTATTCCCCCCCCAATCAGGAATATTGCTTTAAAAGACTCACACGGCATATTCCTACTTTTTCCTCATCTCACCTATTAAGACGTTCAGTGCAACATCTTAATATCCTCTGTGATTCCTTCTCTGATTCTAATGAGAGTAGAAGAGGGCTGGTGGTGTCAGGGTTTGGGGGGCACAGTGCTTCTCAGCATTCATGGTTTATATGTGCAATTTAACTCTTAAGCAGCCACTAACCTATACTTTTCATTATGAATGTTCCGGTGTGCAAAAAACTTTACAGAATAATATGGCAAACAACCACTTACCCACCATACTGCTTTGATAAATCATAAAATTTTGCCATAATTTTTTCATATTTTTAAAAGAAATAAGTAGCTATAAATCAGGTAAAGCCTCTTGCAATTACCTCTCTACTCACAAACCTCTGTTACTACCCCAGAATAAAATACCAGACTTAATTTGAGGTTATACTTTTGCTTGTTTTTCTTTACAATATTATGTATGTATCCATAACTATGTAAGAGTCATTTTGCTTGTCTGCAAAATTTTATATAAATAATATCTTACTATATATATGCCTTTGTGCCACTATTTTAAAAATTCACATGAAGTTTTTGAGATTTATCCAAAGGCACATGTAGCTCTACTTCATGTATTTTTAACTACTGGGTACAATTCTATAATTGTATGTCTCTACTACAGGTTAAACTTTTACTAGTTATTTAGGACATTTATAGTTTTGTATTGTTTTATTTTTACTATTTCAAACACTGCTATAATTAATTTTTTGATGTAGTCTTTTTGTGCACATGTGCCGGAGTTTCTTCCTCAATACAAGTTAAATTTCTGGGTTATATTGATTATTAATCTTGTTAAATAATGTAGAAGAATGTCTTGTTTCTTCTTCAACTAGTTAATTGTTCCAAATTGCTGTCCAAATTTTTATATTCATCGGGGATAAATTGGTGTTCTCGTTTCTTTGCATACTTGATCCTCGTTCTCTACATTTCCTTTTTCAAATCTAATGTGTAATTAGTTACCATTGTTGTTTTCTTTTACTTCCCCTTCAATAGCATTGAGTATGATCATATTTTATTAATCTTATTAGCTCTTGGGTTATTTTCATCTGTGTTTTGCCTGTTCTTTTTGCCTATCTTTAATTGGGTTGTTTGTGCATTTTTAATGATATTTTTAGGGAATCTTTATATATTCTACATATAATCCTTTGTCAAGTATGTGGGCTATAAATACCTTCTTCCAGTATGTGATTTGTACTTTTAGTTTTTGTCTCTCTATATATATATTATTTTTAACAAAAGTTGAAATTTTAATATATCAAATTTGTTATTTTGTTTCTATTAAGTTTTGTAAATGTTTTATATTGTTTAGGAAATTCTCCAGGTCCTGAAGTCTTAAATATATTATTCTTTATTTTTTTCTAAAACTATAAAATCTTACATCTCAGAAATATCCTTATAGTCAAAGAATTAAGTTTTTTTTAATATATCTGTGGTCTGAAGTAGAAATCTTGCATTTTAGTTTTGTTTTCTTACTCAATATGGATAATCAATTTCCTAGGCTCCACTTTTTTAAGCTTTATACTCAGGAGCTTTAACCGAACTTTTGTTCTGTTTTTTCAACAAGAGGCCCTGACCCATCTCTAGTGTGGCTCAGCTCCTAAGTGGCTGTATGCTTTTGGGTCATTCCTTTTTTTAATGAATATAGCATAATTGTACATAGTTGTGGGGTAGGTGCTATATGTTGATAGATCTAGACAATGTATATTGATTAATTTAGGGTAATTGAAATACCCATCACCTCAAACATTTATCATTTCTTTATATGGGGAATATTCCAAATCTTCTCTTCTAGCTATTTTGAGATATACAATAAATTATTGTTAACCATAATCACCTTACTATGCTGTCAGACACTAGAACTGATTCCCTCTATCTAACTGTATTTTTGTAGCTATTAACCAATCTCTCTTCATTTCCCCTCCATCCTACGCTTCCCAGCCTCTGGTAACCACCATTCTACTCACTACCTCCATAAGATCAATCATTTTATTATAGTTCCCACATATGAATGACAGCATGTGATACTTACCTTTCTGTGCCTGGCTTATTTTACTTAACATAACCACCTTCAGTTCTATCCATGTTTCTAGAAATGATAGGATTTCATTCTTTTTTGTGGCTAAATAATATTTTATTATATATATATAAAACATTTTTAATCCATTCATCTGTTGATAGACACCTAGCTTGATTCCGTATCTTGGCTATTGTGGGAGTGCAGATATCTCTCATATACTTATTTCCCTTTTTTTGTTTTTTGTTTTTTGTTTGTGTGTTTGTTTTATTATATATCCAGCAGTGGGATTTTTGCATCAGATGGTAGTTCTATTTTTAGTTTTTTGAGGAATCTCCATACTGTTTTTCATAGAGGCTGAATTCATTTATATTCCTACCAACAGTGTATGGCGTATTCCCCATTTTCACATTCTTGTCAGCATCTGTAATTTTCTTTTTGATAAAAATCATTCTAACAGGTATGAAGTAATATCTCATTGTGGTTGTAATTTGCATTTCCCTGATAATTAGTGATGCTGAGAATTTTTTAATATACCTGTTGGCCATTTTTGTGTCTTCTTTTAAGAAATGTCTATTCAGATCTTCTGTTCATTTTTTAAATCAAATTATTTGGTTGTTTGCTTTTGAGTTGAGTTCCTTATATATTCTGGTTAGTAATCCCTTGTCAGATGGATAATTTGCAAATATTTTCTCCCATTCTGTAGGTTGCTGCATCATTTCATTGATGTTTGCTCTGCAGAAGATTTTTAGTTTGATATAATCCCCCCTTTGTCAATTTTTGCTTTTGTTGCACGTACTTTTGAGGTCTTACTCAAAAAAATTTTTGCCCATACCAATATCCTGAAGCATTTCCCCAGTGTTCTAGTAGTTTCATTGTTTCAGGTCTTATGTTTATGTCTTTAATCCATTTTTAGTTGATTTTTATATATACTGAGAGAAAGGGGTCTAATTTTATTCTTCCGCATATGGATATCCAGTTTTTCCAGCATCACTTATTGAAGACCAATGTATATTCTTGGTGCTTTTGTCAAAAATGCATTGGCTATAAATACATATATTTATTTCTGGGTTCTCTATTCTTTTCCATGGTCTATGTGTCTATTTTTATGCCAGTAACATGCTATTTTGGTTACTATAGCTTTGTCATATATTTTGAAGCCAGTTAGTGTGATACCTCCTGCTTGGTTCTTTTTGCTCAGGATTGCTTTGTCTGTTTGGGGTCTTTTAGTGATTACATTAAAAGGACAGATTAATTTGGGAAAAACAATAATTTTTTTATATATAATCATATCCAGTTGAGTCTTAAATAAGTTCACAGTGGAGAGCTTTTGTTCTACTCAGAGATTTAGTCCTTGTATTCTGAATCAATACAATGAACTAAGTTAAGACATTTAAAAAAAAAACTTACATGTAGCAATTGTTAAACTTATTAACAATTTATTTATGTTTCATATTACTTATAGCAATGTTATATGTCCAGAAAAGGCAGAGTAGAAGACATAAATCAAATAAAATTCTGTGAGGGAAATATTATGGGCTACATCTAATCCTTTATGTGCTTATCATTGGTTTTCAGCTTTATTTAATCACTGGATTTCTTGAGCTAGTTCTCCAAATTAATATTTTACCTAGTTTTGTGTGTTATTATATTATAATTATGAAATATATTATCATGATACTTTTGAAACTTCAACAATCTTCATAAGAGAATAATGAATTTATAAAAACTATCTTTTATGCAATGAACTCACAATTGTTTGTTTATATTGATAAGTTAGCCAACTCTAAGTTAATTTAATAAAAATCTTTTGAAGATAATTGTATCTATATTATTGTAAGTGCTAATTAAATCAAATTGGTTTGGAAAATTTTTGGAAAGCTATTTGGAGCTAAAGATAGGAATGTAGCATTAAAATCTTAATGTAGATTCAGGAATCTTCAAAATGAATCAGTGAGAACACAGCATGGGAGAGTACAAAGCTGAAACCAATGATATCCCTGTTTGCTTGTGGGTTTAGCCAGAGCTATATGGCGAGTTCGCATCTCCCAGGCCTGTAAAGAAATGAGAGAAACATCATTGTTTGGCCATAGGCTATTCTGTGAAGAAATGTGCCTGTGGCATGAATTCTAATTCACAGATATTCTTAAATTCTTAGTTTTTAGTTGTTTCAGAGTAGGTAATTGACATTGGTTCAGCTAGCTAGTTCCTCTTCTTAAAGATGAACTGACAGGATTTCTGGCAAGAAAACGCTGTTGGATTTATTGTTGAGAATCTGTGATTGAAGTGAGGGTAAAGTTAGCTGTTTTTGGAGTGGTGGTTTTGATTTTAGAAATTGGCCTCTGGAATTCCCTGTCATGAAGAAGTTTATGGTAGAAGAGCTAAGTCCAGTAGCACTATTAGAGGACACACTCCAGTGTAACATAAGGGAGAATGTTCCTAGGCAAGAAAGTCTCTATTTCTGCTTATGCTTTTTTGGCATATGTTACAGATGGCATGGCAGTGATCAAGGTTGGAGATCAAGAAACACAGCACACAGATGAGTGAGCTTCCTTGTTCTTGTTCCAGGGGGATTATCAGGTACGGATTGGTCATTAGCATGAGATTTCTCAAAATTCCCTAAAGCTGGTATGTTAGGTACACATGACACAAGATCATACTTCATGTTGATACAAATGTTTTCTAAAACATATTTAGAAAACTATCTTCTGGGAAGAAAAATACCAATTGTTGGTATCTGGAATGGTAGGTTATAATATATTATTTTTAGGATGTAGTGATATCACAGTTATCACATCAGGATAATAGTGATTATCTATATTGCCAGGACAAAGAAATATATTTTTTTCTTTTATTCATTTATTTTGAAATTTATCAGAGGAAAATTACATTTGATTCAGAATATGCCTGATAGGGACATCAAGAAAACGAAATTTTACACAGTATAATTAGCAGAATACTAACTCGATTGCTTTTATCAAAAAGGGTGACACACCTCAAAATATTTGTATGTATTCAGTGATCTTCCTTCTAGGTGAACAATTGTTTCTATAGTTAAATTTCTGGATTTGTCTGAGCAATATGCCATAGAATCGACTACACTTTTTGTGAACTTGGAGTGGATATTTTGGAAGCAAGAATGCTAAATTCTTTTTAATATCCATACCAATCTTCAACAAGACAATGCTTTATTATCTCCAATAATTAATAAAGAACATGTTTTTAGAGTTAGATTAGGATTTAAATACAGTTCTGGTATTTAGCTGCTTGGCTACATTTTTTTTAACTTTTAGCACCAGCGTGTTCTTAGATGAAAACCTGGGCTAATAGTTTGGCAAAATTGTGTTATCAGATTTAGAAATATATATCAGAAACATATAATGCTGTGCTTGGAACATTGTAATTAGTTAAAATAACTGTGCTTACTTTCAATTTTAGAGATCTTGGATGGTAAGAAGAATATTTGTGACGCTAAATTTGAATTCTATGTCCCCCATATCTGTACATGCTTAGAATATTGACCATGATCAGGTCTGAGCTCTGAATTAAAAGAACACATAATATTCCTGATGGATAAATCATCAAATTTAGAATTAGAAGACTCTTAATTAATGCTGTCTTCATGACTTTAGGCAATTTACTTGTGTTTTCTGTGTCTCCTTTTTATCTCATCTGTACAACTAAGAGGTTTCGAGATCTAACTCACAGAATTATGATGATGATAAAAGGAACCAATGTCTTTTATAACCCTAAGGAAATAGCCTAGCTGTAGGAGCTATTTTATTAAGGATAGATAAAATTATTTTCCTGCATGACAATTAATTTTATAAAATTAAAACTATAAGAGAACATTTAACTCCTAGAGGTATCTGATAATAATATATATCATTTTAAATACCAAGTCTACATAAATAAAAGAAAGTATAATACCTGAAGTGATTAAGCCAATTTCCATGTAAATATATCACCTCTCAACTGTAAAATCATAATTTGTGCTGATCTTTTCAAAAGCTTCTAAATGTTTCTTCTTATCAACAATATGTTGATAAGTAAACCTTGTGTTCTGATTAAAATTTATAGAAATACGTATTCATATAATTTTCTTGGTCACTGAAAACACATCTTGTTAATGAACAGATCATGGTGTAGGAGTCAGATGACTCAGTGTCTAGGCCAATCTTTCTCATCAACTACTAGAGTGAACTTCATCAAATCATAGAAACTCAATAAGTCATTAGCATTGAACATAAGGGACTCAACAGATAATTTACCTTCTGAAGAGATGTGAAGGGAGATCGAACCTGAAGAAACATGTAGTCAAAGGTTCAGAAGTGGGAGATGAGGCAATAGTATATGAGCAATTATAAGCTGAATGTGTTATTTAAGATGGAAATCCAAATACTACAATTAAGAATGTGAGATTAATTACAGGAGATGAAAAAGGATAAGCGAGAATGGAAGTGAATCAATCATAACTAGAGAAACTTAAGTCTCAGGGCTTCTCCCTCCCTTACCCTTACAAGGCTCCAGGAAGGGCTTAAAATTATGTGATGTTTGTGACATTTGTCAGCTTTTTAACATTTGTAATTTGTTATGGTTTCTTTTCCTTTTTTAACAAATATTCATTCGTATCCAATTTTGTATTCATAATTTTGTAATTTTTCTTCAAATTGTATAAGCTTCAGGCCTTACAAAACTTGTATTCATCCCTGCATGAATTGTTTTTTATTCATAGAGGATTTTGAAGTACTTACTGCAGAATTATAAAAACCTGCTGTAAAGTAGTAATATACTGAAAGGTAGACATAGGAAACAAACAGGAAGTTCAGAGAGATGGTTGTTGTGAGTAGAGTAGAAGTGAGAATATTAGGAATACTGGAAATAATACAGAAAGGAGGCCAGTGTGGTTGGAGCCGAGTGAGCACATGGGACAGAGAATAGCAAAACTTCCAATCAGGAGTAATGGGGGTTGAATCTTATAGGCCATTGTAAGGTCTTTAACTTCCACTAGTGTGAGATGAGAAGCCATTCACCTGACACATGCCAAATGACAGTGAAAGAGGATTACTCTTATGCTGTATTAAGAATAGTTTAAAAGGGGTAAAAAATAGAAGCAAAATTAGTTAGGAAGCTGTAGAAATAACCCAAGCGTGAGATATGGCTATGAAGACCAAGGTGGGAACAGGGGAGGTGTTGAGAAGTAGTTATATTTTAGATAGATGATAGATAGATAGATAGAGATGTAGATATAAATAGATATATATATCAATACAACATCTATGTTAAATTTTAGCTCAGTGAAAATGATCTCAATATGTTCATCCGTTTGTTCCTACGTATACTATTGACATTTAGTAAGCCAAAATCACTATTTTTTAAAAATTAAATTCCCTACATAATATAGCAAACCTACAGAATATTTGACATGTAAGTCTTAAATCTTATTTTCTGTTGATACAATAAATACATATCATTTAATTGGAATTATACAATTTAAATGTATATTTGTGGGATTCTACAGGTGGCAGTTCAATATTTTTTATTCCTGTCATTTGCCATTTGCATCTCAGTAGGACAAAAGATGGCCAAGAGCCACATGTTTTTGTGTCAAGACGTGAAAAAAGTTTCTTTCAATCAAACTGAAAGAATGAAACTTTATGTGTTTATTGACAAGAGCAATGTTTATGGAAGAAAATCACTTTGTAGTACTTTCCTATTTATGAAAAGTATACCTGTATCAGTATCATCTTAAGTATTTTGGAGGAACAAAAGTGAATAAAATCTCTCCATATTTTATAATGCTTAGTTTGCATTAATGATTTGTGAAAAAATGAATAGAAGTACTCCATTGATAGGAAGAACTGATTCTCAGCAATCACATTTTTTCATCATGACAGTAGGTTCTGAAAATTACATTTAACATAAAAATGTAAAATAAGTTGCTGTTTTGAATTCCTATTTTCTTAACCAGTCTCACAACTTCTAGTCTGTCTCTGATTGCATTCATTCATTCAGCAAACATATGTCCTATGAATGTCTGTCTCTGATTTCATTTTTTCATTCAGCAAACAAACATAGTATGTATATGAAATGTTACAGTATAGCAATGGAGACAATTACACAAATGAATACATTTAAATAAAGTGTATTGAGGGTAACAATAGAAGTAGGTACAAGATATGGAAAAAACAGAAAGAAACTGACGCTAACCTGCTGAAGTTGGGGAAGAAATACATATGTCCTCTCCAAATAGCAGAATACTGTTAAAATAATGATCTGATTATTGTAAACCTTTCCTCTTATATCTTAATATCATCAAATGAATTAAGTCCAAGTACAATGTTATCTCAGGGTCTTTCACAACAGCCCATGAAACTCATCTTCATCCAACCCCACCCACACCTCCCAGCTCCACACTCACCAGCCCCACTCTGACCCCAGAGCTACAATCTCATTTACCCTCTGTGAGCATTTGTTCCTGATGTTTCTACTCCTTAGTAGAACTCATGTCAGAAATCATAACTAATTGCTATTAGTAATCAGAAATATAGTACCTTCTTTGGCACACACTGACTGAATATTTGTGGACTTGAAGTGATTAGGTTTATCCTAATTAAATACATTTTTATATTGATTATGCACTTAAGTCTAAGATATTAGCTATATAATAGCCAAAATTTTATAATTAGATATTCTGCATAACTTCAACATAAAAGAAGCCCTTAGAATGCCAATATTCCTGAATTTAGATGAGAAATAAGGGACCTACCTTTTCAAACTGCCACTAAATGTGGTTTCTAACACTTAGGTTTTCCCTCTTCAAAAATAGGGATATACCTACCCTACCTACTTTACTGCATTGCTGTGAAGGTAAAATGAGAAAAAGTGGGCAAAATAACTTTGCTTTCTTTTTTTTAGAGTCCTATGTTGGTACTCTTTATTAATACCTCAGGTATTTACACAGGTGAGATGGGTCTGATTTTATTCCTTTTAACTAAAAGGACTCCTTATAATCACATGTTATGTATGTGAAAATCCTCAATAATTCATACAGAATTATATTGCCATTAATTTTATGGCATGATCATGTCTGCTTATCAATTAGGAAAATAATTTCTGCACTTGAATTTTAGAGAGCTGGAGGGAAAATAGTTAAGTTTTGTTCTATATCAGTTGGCAGATATTGCTGTTAAACTGTTTTCTTCTTAGACAATTCTTGTTTTTCAATGGAAAAATCAATGAATGGAATTCAACCATCAAATGGCATTTGTTATTTATTGAACGTATATCAAGCCAAAGTGAATTATTTTCTAATTCTTCTTTCTGATGTAAAGAACAGAATATTGGCACTTCTTATGAAGTATCCTGATGTATAATTTGCTTTATTTCTTTATAGATTCCCTCAGGATGATAAAATGGTTACTGATTTTTTTATTGTTTGAAATGGCTTCTCTATGTTATTTATATCTTTTGACACTTCTAATGATGAAAGACATTACACATCAAAAGTTTACTCTTTTAATTTTGATTGCACCATTCATAATAGGCATATAGTATCATTGGCTCAAACATAAGCAAATTATATATTTTTAGTTTTCATCAAAGACTGCTATCACTTTCTTACTTTCTTTTTAAATTTTTATTTGATATACATATATATTATAAAATGATTACTGCAGCCAAGCTAATTAACACATCCATCACCTCACATAGTTACCTTTTTATTTTATTGGTGAAAACATTTAAGATCTACTCTCTTAGCAAATTTAAAACATGCAATACAGTTTTGCTAACTATAGTGACCACGTACATTATATCCAGCACTTGCTCATCTTATAACTGAAATTTTGTATCTGTTGACCAACATCTCCAATTTCCTCCATCTCTAGCCCCTGGCAACCACCATTCTACCCTCTGCTTCTGTAAGTTTCACGTTTTTAGATTCCACATACAAGTGAGATTGTACAATATTTATCTTTGTCTTATTTCACTTATCATAATGCCCTAAGTTTCATCCATTTTGTCACAAAATATCAGGATTTCTTTCTTTTTTATTGCTCAATATATTCCATTTTGTATATACACACACACACACACACGTGTGTATCTAGACATATATATCATGTTTTCTTTGCCTATTCATACATTAACATACACACAGGTTGTTTCCATGTCTGGGCTGTTGTAAATAATGCTGTAATGAACAGGGGAGTGTAGATATCTCTTTGAGAGATACTGATTTCATTTACTTCAGATATATACCTAGAGGTGGGATTGCTAGATGCTATGGTAGTTCTATTTCTAATTTTTTGAGGAACCTCCATACTGTGTTCCATAATGGATGTATGAATTTACATTTCCACCAACAGTATACAAAGTTTCCCTTTTCTTCACATCCTTACCAACCCTTATTATTTGAATTTTTGATAATAGCCATCCTAACAGATGTGAGTTGATATCTCATTATGGAATTGACTTGCATTTTCCTGATCATCAATGATGCTGAGCAACTTTTTTCTTTGGAAAAATATCTATTTAGATCCTTTGTTTTTTAAAAAACCCATTTATTTGCTTTGTTTTGTTTTTGCTTATGAGTTATATGAATTCCTTACATAGTTTGGATATTAACCCTTTGTTAGATATATGGTTTACAAAAATTTTAGCCCATTCCATAAGCTGCCTTTTTGGGATTTTTTACTGTTAACTTTACTCTGCAGAAGCTTTTTAGTTTGATGTAGTCCCACTTGTTTATTTTTGCTTTTGTTGCTTGCACTTTTGATGTCATATTCAAAAAAACATTGCCAAGATAAATGTCATGGAGGTTTTTTCCCTATGTTTTCTTCTAAGAGTTTTATGATTTCAGATGTTATATTTAAGTCTTCAATCCATTTCAAGTTAATTTTTCTGAGTGGTGTCAAGATAGAGATAGAATGTCATTCTTTTGTATGTGGACATCCAATTTTTCCAATACCATTTATCAAAGAAACTTTCCTTTCTCTATTGTGTATTTTTGGTGCCCCTGACCAAGATTAGTTGACCATATATATATGTGTGGATTTACTTATGGGTTCTCCATTCTGTTTCATTGGTACATGAGTCTGTTTTTATGCCAGTATAATACTGTTTTGATTACTATAGCTCTGTAATAAAATTTGAAATTAGAAAGTATCATGCCTCTAGCTTTGTTCTTTCTCAAGACTGGTCTGACTATTTAGAAACTTTGTGGTTCTACATAAATTTTAGGATTTTTTTTCTATTTCTATGAAAAAAATGTCATTGAAATTTTGATAGGCATTACAGTCAATCTATAGGTCACTTTGGTTAGTATGAACATTTTAACAACATTAATTCTTCCAGTCCATAGGAATAGGGTATTTTTCTCTTTATTTGTGTCTTTTCAATTTCTTTCATCAGTGTCTTATGGTTTTCAGTGTACAGATTTTTCACCTCCTTGGTTAACTTTATTGCTATTTTAATTTTTATAGCTACTGTAAATGGAATTGTTTTCTTGATTTCTTTTTCAAATAGTTTGTTGTTAGTGTACAGAAATGCAACTCATTTCTGTATGTTGATTTTATATCCTGTAACTTCCCTGAATTTTTTTTATTAGTTATAACAGTATTTTGGTGGAATCTTTAGGGTTTTTCTATGTATAAAATCATGTCATCTGTGAACAGAGATGATTTTACTTTTTTCTTTTAATATGTATGTCTTTTATGTCTTTTTCTTGCCTAATTGCTCTGACTAGGACTTCCAGTACTATGTTGGATAGAGGTGGTGAAAGTGCATAACCATGCACTTTCTTAGAGGAAAAGCTTTCAACTTTTCACCATTTTCTACGATGTTAGTTGTGGGCATTTCATATATGACCTTTATTATTTTGAGGTAAATTCCTTCTACATGTAATTTGTTAAGAGTTTCTGTCATAAAATGATGTGTAATTTTTTCAAATACTTTTCTACATTTATTGGGATAATTTATGGTTTTTGTTCATTCTGTTAATGTGGAGTATCATATTCATTGATTTGTGTATGTTGAAACAGTGTTTCATCCCAGTGATTCTACCCAGGCTGAACTCATCCTTTTTATCAGGAACCTGTTCTTGTGATGAATAACCTACTCCTGTGATAATGATATTAGTTCATTCATGAGGATAGAACCCTGAAAATCTACTCAGCTTTTAAAGGTCCCTCCTCTCAATACTGTTCCATTTGAAATTAAAACTCAATGTGAGTTTTAGAAGGGACATTCAAACCATAGCAGATAGTATTAATCTGTTAATATAAGTTTAGTAGAAAGTTGGTAAAAAGCATCCACTCTGGGCATTTTCACAAAATAAATTGAGAAATTAAACTAAGAAAAGGTTTTAAACTTATAAACTGCAATCTATTTCAAAAGAGATGACATTTCATGATTATTATCAGATAACTCTACACTATATTTTCTAGGGATCAGTAAAATTATAGTAACATACCAATATCTCTTCTTCTGCCTCATTCAGATACTTTATGATTATTCTGTTTCAAATAACACATAAAATTCTAAATACAATAAATGGTGACCCTAGAATGTCTTTTGGCAACTATACCAATCCTTATAGGAAATACCGGACTGGAATACTAGATTATTTTAGTGGCTATAGTGATTAGAAACAGAATCCTATCATGATAATCTTCAAGTTTGTCCACAAATCATTGCTAATCATATCCCTTATTCACCTTAACTATGTTTAAAAACCATGAATTTCCAAAAGTCATATTGGAGTACAAGAACACATTATTTTTTCTGTAAATCAAATGTAATCAGTTCCAATCTTCCCTGCATCTGTTGGTAAGAAATTAAATCACATGCATCATTTAGCATTTCCTTCTCCACGTGCGCTGAGGAAATTCCCAACGAAGGTATTACTCATTCTACAACAATGGAGTTTGGGCCTCTGTACGTTGATCCACACCATGAGAGTGCAATGTCAAAGCCAACATACTTCCTTGAGAATGGGTGGCTCCCTTACTTGTGCACAAGTTTTCACAAGAGTAGTTTTGCCTACATTGAGAGTCACAGAATCTAGGGTCCAATTTTCTAAAGGCACCTTGTAGCACTTTTTCTTTAAGGAAATATCGTTTTCCCTGGACTACATGAGCAAGCAGGAGGCCAATCTCTACTTCCTTTGGAGCCTCAAACCACCATTTCCTCCCTAGAACTGCCTGTCTTCACCTCCCATTCCTTTCATTCTTCTTATATTATTTCCCTTCCCAACAGAGATCAGTATAATTTCCCATCAATGTGCCTGGAGAAATGTGATATTGTCTTCTTTTCTGGGAGTGGAAAGGAGAATAAAGATGAGGCACCCAATCAGATTTTATTCATTCCAAACTATCATTGTTTACCCACCATAAAATGATGTATCCCACAATAACTTTCTGTGTGTTCAATAATGTCTTCAGCTTTGGCATGTCCAAGTCTTCAAATAATATTGGCATATGGATAATTAATACAATTTCTAAATTATCATGCTTTGTTGTAACTAAAATGGTTTTATAAATAATGTGTTCTTTGTGCTCAGGTTTTACATATTCGAACATTGTGTTCAGGTAGACTAGCATGTAGGTTTCATTGGCATAGATTGAATGAGTTTTCCTAATTACTGATACAAGCATTGGCCTGGGAGATGGTTGAGGTTCACGTATCTACACTAGTGTTAACTGTGTGATATTAGACAAGTTATGTCACTTCTTAGGTGCCACTTTTAAAATATATAATATAAGAGATTAAAACTAGAACATCTATAAGGATCTTGCTTTGTAACATTAGTCTATAGAATGTGGTAACTTGTGCTTTTGTAACACATTTGATTCATGAAATCCTCCATGAAGGGTATTTTTACTGTTAACCATTAATACTGCACAATATGTGAGAATCTGTTTACAATTGTACTCTTTTTAATGATTGGAGTTAAATGTAGTTTATATATGTGAGTGAAGAAGCCGTTGATTTTAAATGCTTTCAATGTCCTCAGACCTAGAAAAGAAGTTTGGGTCAGCTCAGACAGTTGCAACTGTAGTCTTTGATATTTCTTAGATATTTTTTCTGTTCAAACATGGTGAAAAGTTTTAAAAGTACAAAACTCAATTTCATTTGAGAGTTTATATATTTAAGCCATACTTTGGTGATTTTAAGCTTGTTCTTCACAAAAAGTGTGAGTGAAAGAAGAGATATGGAAAGTAAATTGTTCAAGATCACACCCAAAATCAATAACAGTTTCAAATATAGAATTTAACTTCTCTAATTCTGAGCTATTTTAAAATATGTCCAAGCTGTATAACATTTCTCTAAAGAATTCTTGTCGACAGTCCCACCCAAGGATGGAAATGGAATATATTATCATAAAATATAAGTTTGTGTAACAATCTGTTTCATTCATTTTATATTTGATATAAAATATACAGTGGCTTAAAGCAAAAGAGTAGAAAGTTACCCCCAAATCTCCTAATATGTATATTTAATGCTACTAAGACTTGGAAGAACATGCTTTTATAGTATTTGCATTAAAATTTCTAATGAGTTTAAAATTTTATTATCTTCATATTATAGAAAGAGGAAATTGTGACATATATTTTGAAAATGTATACTTTAATAGAGTATAATCTTGTCATTTTGGATTTAAATCAACTTTGGGCTTAGACGGCATTAGCACTAGGTACTCTGTCTGCATGGCATGCGTATTTAAACCAAAGTTATATTCCAACTGAAGTTGGGAGTTCTCAACCCCTGAGTTAGCCAATTCAGGAACAAATGCAGCAATGCCCAGGGAAGAGAAACTATAGATGGGTGACACCAAAGGAGCTCTGGGGAGCCAAGACCAATCAGAAGAGCCTGAACTACTGCCACTGAGAGGACCGTGGGAGGAAATGTGGGAGATGTGGAAAAGAAAAATTAGATGACATGATTTCTATGCTTGAGCATTTACTATAGTATGAGAAGAAAAGTGGTAGATAAGGAAAATAATTTAAAACCATATGGAAAATTTAGGATTATAAAGTATTTTTCAAATTTCTCATATAAACTGGCAGCCCCAAAATTGCATTTTCATAAGTTGTAAACAAGCAGTTGTTTTGTTTCTCATTCTGTCAGTGTCATGGTATTCTTCCCGTCACAGAGAGAAGTAAACTAGAGCAGCCATCTAGCAAGTACAGTCCGCTTGAGGTGGATTAACCAACTTGCTCAAGAGCACAACAGCTAGTAAATAACCAAGCTACATGTGAACACAATTTGATTAGGATAAAGAGAAAGCATCAACAGTTACTACCAGCAGCAAGGTGGTTCATAAAACACATTTCTGATAAATAAAATATTTATCTCTATGAAAAGAGTGTGTATGCTGCTTATTGAGAGACAGGAAGATTTTTAATGCTAAATATCACACACAGAGTTATATTTGAAAGCATTATTATTAGAGTTATTAAAAAATATTTTAATATATTTTAAACCAATTTAGATTCCATTTTCAGTAAATTGAAATTGAGGTTATCTTCCTTGTATATCTTAAGAGCCAGTGTCCAAGTTAATAGAAATTATTCTTATGTCGTTATCCAGGTTGTGAGGTAATTTTCAGTTCATCATTCATTTGTGTAGATCACGGAAACAGGGTTGCCTACAAGTGTGTCTGAGGGTAGCTACAGAGTGGGAACTGGACAATGGTAAAGCTAAAAAGAGTTGTGATTCCCAGAGGCTGGGAAGAGTTTGGGGGTGGGAATACAGAGAGGTTAGTTAATGGGTACAAAATACAGGTAGATAGAAAAAGAATAAGTTCTAGTGTTCAGTAGCATAGCAGGGTGATTGTAGCTAACAATGATTTATCGTATATTTCAAAATAGCTAGAAGATTTGAGATGTTTCCAATATAAAAAAATGATAAATGGTTGAGGTAATGGATATCCTATTAATAATTATCCTGATTAGGTCATTACACATTATATTATGTATCAAAATATTTCATGTACCCCATAAATATGCACAATTGTTATGTATCAATAAAAATAAAAAATAAGTTATGCTTGCAGATGAGTTCTTTCAGGAAAATACATCTGAGTTTTGAATGTCTTATCATAATTGAATGTGTCTCCTTGTCCTGTAAATAAGCAAGACATTATTCAAATATTTTTCCCCTTTACCAAAGATTCCCTCCCTTCTTTCTTTCTACCCCTTCCTTTTTTTCATCCTTCATTTTTCCTTCTTCCATCTTTCTTCCTTACCTTTCTTCCTTTCATGTTAATCTATAAATAGATTAAATTTATAAAATATAAAAAATATATAAATTTCACAAAGTAAAATCCACCTATCTATGTATTTCTCATACATTAACACTACCTAACTTTAAAATGAATGAGCAATTAGTATAACTGATGTGGACAATTGTTTGGAACCTTCAAGCCCTCTTGTAAGATGTGTTCACTATTTATTCAGCCAGGGGAGGTGGCGACTTCGGTTGATTTTTTGCTACTGCGGCTTTATATAATAGAAGACTCCTGAAAGTGTCTAAATTTAGGAAATTAATCTATATAGTCATGATTAATAATCTTAATGTGGGAAAGATGTAAAACACATTACAAATAATTTATGGTATATATATTTGTAATTAGGTTTGGGCTTTTTTGGGGGGTAAGAGAGTTTCAAGCTGCATCATATTCTCATTTCATAGCACAGCAGCTTCATCAGTTCATGCAAGGTCTAGTCCTATCTGTGTGTTTTTCATTTATTTATTAACTCATTCATTTTCTTTTATCTTCTTTTCCCATTCCCCTCTCCTCTCTGTGAGCAACTATTATAACTTATGAGATGCTTATTATTTATTCATAAAATATGTTAGCTTGTGTGAATATTATTTAAATTGGCATAAATGGCATTGCCCTATAGATCAGAACCTGTTTCTCACTTGTTTTTAACCTGCCAAAGATTTTAAGATGAATCCACCTTCTAGTGTTCATACCTAGTGTGTTCTGTTACTTCCAACCTCTGCCATGTACTTCCATCATCCTCATTTACTACACTCTCAATACCTATTCCTCTTGATACTTCCACCTCCCCACAAAGAGATACCCAAGAAGAGAATTTCTAGGTGATTGTGTGCACTTGTGCTTAACTACATTTTGCCAGACTGCCCTCCAGAATAGTTATATTCATCTGCATTCTCAATAAAGTAATTACATGTTTATAACTTATAAATAAGAAGTTGTTTTATTTTTTAATCCATTCATAGTCATAGTAATTTCACATCATGGAGTGGGAATAAACTAGAACAATCATCTAGCAAGTACAATCTCCCTCGATTAAATCAAGGTCCCCTGATCCTACAACCCAGTCAACACATGGCATTTTCTGGGTTTCTGACTTTTCCCAATCTGATAATAATTAGGTAATATGTCATTATTTCTTCAATTTTCACTTCCTCAGCACTTATGGAACTACACTTTTCTTCATATATACTTGCAGTGCTTTTGGATTTCCTCTTCTGTGAATCACCTTTATTTTACTGATTGCCAAGATGTTTCTGATTTTTTTCTAGTAGAATATGATTTTAATTAATTTTGATAACAACATAAAATATTAGGCATAAACAAAGGTGATATATTGATACTTGTGGAATGAATAAAATGAATAAAAGTCATGAGCTTTTGTGTGATATGTGTTTGATAATACAGTGATGTATAAGATTTCACCAACTGAATAACTGTAAGCAGTAAGATGTTTTTGGTGTAATGGTAAATATTAAATATAAACTGAGAAATCACAAAACATGAAATTTTGTATTATAAAGATAATAATAGCTTTTGCCAGTTTAGGGAGTATACAAAATTAAGTGAACCCAGAAGTTATTAAAAATATACTTGAGAATGTTTTATGTTAATTTTTTAAAGTTCTAGAATTACCTCATTATTGTCTTTTCTTGATGTTTAGTATTAAAGTATGAGATTTTGAGCAACAAATCATCACTATTGTATGTACAACACATCCAGATTATGTCTTAGTTTTCTTATTAGAAGCTATTAGGATAGGTACTTTTGACGGATAGAACTGAAGTATTATCTGTGCACTCCCACCCTTGACTGATATATACCACACAATATAATTTTATAATTTTAGTATAAAGAAAATACAAAAGTTTATTCATAATGCTAAGTAAGAAATATCATCATTCATATGTACACTATCTTCCAGAAATATTTCTAAAACACAGTGTAAAAAAAATCTTAAGATTGAACATACTTATATTCAAACCTATTGGATGATAAAATACTACTTTATTAACTTCCACAGAGCATAATGACTTTCAACAAATTTTTGCATGCATTTTTAAATTGTTTATAGGATTTTATAATTAACAAATATTTTTCCAATACATTACATTTGAAATCACATATTTAATCTTCACAACTACTAAAACTCTTATGAAATAAATGAGTGATTTGTTATACCTGTATTTCATTTGTTATTTTAATATGGTTCTTGTAGGATTTGTATAAAGGGAAAGTGTTATTAAATGACTATGTTCAAGTAGTCATCCCCATAGTGCCTCACCATGGGTACCAAGCCAGGATAAAAGAATTGGCTGAATCTTTTGAACTACAGCACTAAGCCAACTCTGGTGAGAAATTGAGGGGAGGGAAAAGAAATTCAGCTGGCCTGTGCTGGGGCAGAGCACATCAGGTAGTTCATGGTGTTGGGTATATACCTAGGCAAGAGCCTGGTTGTCTGTATAATTTTTCAGCATTTTTATTAACAAAACTAAATAGTTTCCCTTTTTATGACTAAAAGCATTTTTCCTTTTACTGAATAGTTTTGTTTTGCAAATTTGCCCTTTATTTTGAGATGTAAAGAATAAACAGGTAAAACCAACAGAAAATGTGACTTTCTTTTCATAGAATATGCTCCTGCAGAAATGTGACAATGCAATTTTTGAATTATAACATCATTAATGCTTCAATTCAAAGTCATCTGTTCTTAACTGTACTCTTTCTCCTGACAAAAAAAGAAAAACTGTTTTGTTTTCACCTTTCAGCATGCTATGTTTTTCTTTAGTAGTGTTGTCACTGTCTTTTTTCACATAATTTTCTCATTTTATGTGTACAACAGCCTGGGATTGTTGAAATAAACCTAAGGCCCATCTGAAGATAAAGTTTTCTTGCAGTAAGTTATAGAACAGTCATTTTTGTTTGTGTTATTGTGAGCCTTTTATGGACTTCTTTTGCCATTTCACTGTAGTGTAAAAGCATTCCCCTTACTTAATTGCAACTGACAATATGCTTTTCAATGCAGACTTGAGGGGGAAGGGGGGGCAAGGGCATTGTATGTAACCTTAAAATTTGTACCCCCATAATATGCTGAAATAAAAAAAAATTAAAAAATGTATATCATGATCATTAAACCTTTTATTTCTTAATTATTATGGGTACATAATAGTTGTATATTTTTAGAGTATTCATGTGATGTTTTGATACAAGCATACAATGTGAATTAATCAAATCAGGGCAACTGGGGTGTCCATCACTTTAGGCATTTATCTTTGTGTTAGGAACATTCCAATTCTACTCTTTTAGTTATTTAAAGTATACCTTTATTGTTGATTAGAGTAACTTTGTTGTACTATCAATTATTATTCATTCTATCTAACTTTCTAACTATATTTTTACACCAATTAACTATCCCTACTTTATCCCCCCTCCCTACTACCCTTCCCAGCTTCTGATAACCATCGTTATACTTTCAGTCTCCATGAGATTAGTTATTTTTAATATTTAGCTCCCACATATGAGTGAGAACATGCAAGATTTGTCTTTCTGTGCTTGGCTTATTTCACTTAACATAATGTTCTCCAGTTCCATCACATTGTTACAAATGCCAGGATTTAAAGACATAATCTTGCCATGATTAGAATTTCCCATTGAAGTCAGTGGTAAGCAATAGGGAATTTCACAAAGGCATGTGTGAAACACATTAGAAACCTAAATGTTCAACAATTATTTCTTTTTTTTTCGTTTTATTTCATCATATAATGGGGGTACAAATATTGTTAGGGTTACATACATTGCCCCTACCACCCCTCCCCCCCCCCACATGCCAGAGCTTCAAGCGAGTCCAATCCCCAGGTGGCGTGCACGGCACACATTATGTAACTCTTTTGATTTAAATTATATCATAGTTATGGCATACAGATATTTGTCTCAGGTAAAACTGATAGCATTCACAAATATTTGGGTACTACATTGGATGGTTTCATCTAATGTATATCCAGCTCACATAGCCATATATTAGGACAATGTGAAGCATGCCAAAAATGTACCTCTAAATTATTTTGACAGCATATATGAAATGGACCAAAGAAATAGATGTAAAATGTTGAAATATTAACATGTTACCCTTTCTTGTAAGAAATTATCTTTCTAGATAGAGAGGAAATATAAAATGCCCTGTCCAGGCCAGCTATATAATTTGTGGGACCCAATGCAAAATTAAAATATGGGCTCTTTGTTCAAACGTTATTAAGAATTTCAAGATGACAACAGTAGACCATTAAACCAAGTGTGGGATCTTCCTTAGCACAGGGTCTTGTACTACTGCACAGGTCACAGACCTATGCAGCTGCCCTTCCTGTAACACTCCTGCTATTCTTCTATTCTGGAATGTCTGACATGCCATGAAGAAAAAGACACAAAGTGGCAATCTGTTCTTCCACCTGGGGAAAATCAAAGCTACAACAGTTTCTGAAGGGGA
Source organism: Cheirogaleus medius (assembly GCA_008086735.1). Taxonomy (NCBI): domain Eukaryota; kingdom Metazoa; phylum Chordata; class Mammalia; order Primates; family Cheirogaleidae; genus Cheirogaleus; species Cheirogaleus medius. The sequence continues at coordinate 41,564,420 of VBSM01003176.1, read as the reverse complement.
GCTTCACAAGGAAATCCTAATGACTTTTTTCTACCACTCCCATTCCATGTTAGAATACAGAAGTTTACACTCTTCTAGTAGCTTGCTCCCCACAGGAAAATTATATTGGTGGTTGTAATTGCTTGGGCTTTTTTTCCTATACAAAATTGGTCTATGTAATATATATTCAATAATTTTATAGCAGTGTGAACAAAATGCATGCATTTGATAATATTTAATAGATTTTCAAAAGCAAAATTTTCATGTTGCAATAAGTATATTCTATGTGCTCAGGTAAGTTGATGAGATCAAGCTACATAATGGTTTTGGTATAAATATTCCAGAGAACTGTGAACTGATGTTCTCTGAAATGGTGTGCTGAGTTGGTTTTTAAATGGAAAGAAATGTATTCTATGCCCTACGTACCTAGACTAGAGATAGAACACATGTTTGATTTTATATCCCATTTTGTCTTTTTAGGAATGCAAGTATTGGAATGGAATGGAATTCCCTTAACTTCTAAAACATATGAAGAAGTCCAGAGTATAATTAGTCAGCAAAGTGGGGAAGCAGAAATATGTGTAAGACTGTGAGTTTTTCCCCATCTTTCTGTTTCCATTTTTTTGGCTATTCATGGCTTTTAATTTAAAATTGTTAAGGTGGAACCTTTGCCAGCCAGCAAGATTTTCTGTAATTAGAAAATAAAGTAAATAAAAGTTTTATAGATTTGTGTTCGTAATCAAAGTCGAAATCATAGAAAGAATTCAGCTAATTTAGTTTCTGATTGTATCAATAGCTCTCCTTTTTCATGCTTTTATTGAAACATGCTTCATTTAAATGAAAGCCTGAACCCACTTAGATTTCATGGATGTGTATATAGTATTTAAAGATGAAATTACATTTATTTCATAAAGATTTCACCTTAAATAATCATTTTTATCAGCTCTGACTTTTAACAGCATTGCAAATATATACTGGGTTAGAAGGGTAAGCATGCTTTGGAGTTGCTTTATATCATTAACCACTTCTCATTTACCTACTGAAAAATAAATTCAAGGTAGTTGGAAAAAAATGCCTTTTGTTTTCACATTTCCTCCATATCTTTCTTAATGTTTTGTTTTAATTTTTAGGGACCTCAATATGCTATCAGATTCTGAAAATTCCCAGCACCTGGAGCTTCATGAGCCACCAAAAGCTGGTAGGTAAAAGCAATCTGCTTGCAACTGTGCATAAAATTGTAGATGGAAAAGTAGTTGCAGAGGCAGATATAGTTGTAGGTGAAGATACACACATAAACCTAGGTATAGACAAAATTTACAGTTATAGATTTTTATATATTTATATAATTATAAATAAAATCAAAAGCATTGTAGCTTTTATCATTCTAGGGTAACACATATTTGCATGTTAGACCCATTAAAGAGCTTCATATTAAATCCTTGCTGTATGAGTTCACAGTTTTAGTCCTTTAACAATAAATTCATTTTCTGAAAGCAATTCATGGAGCCAATTTTTTTGGTCTTATATAATTTTTATTTTTTACTTATTTTTTTTTAATTTTATTTTTGACATAAGGTCTTGTTCTGTTGCCAGAGCTAGAGTGCAGAGGCCCTATCACAGCTCACTGCCTGAACTCCTGGGCTCAAGCAATCCTCCTGCCTCAGCCTCCTGAGTAGCTGGGACTACAGGCACACACCACTATGCTCGGCTAATTTTTCTATTTTTTGTAGGGATAGGGGTCTCACTATGTTGCCTAGGCTCGTCTTGAACTCCTGGCCTCAAAAGATTCACACGTCGGCCTACCAAAGTGCTGGGATTACATGTGTGAGCCACCATGCCTGACTGGGTCTTATAAAATTTTTAGAAAATACTTGATTATTTTTAGTATAACTAGGTTTTGAAATACTTACTCCTGAACCTTTTGATTACCTTTTTATAATAAAAATCAACATGTAATTTCATAAGTACATGATGAAATAGATTTAACTCTTAGGTAACGATATAATCTACAAACTTATTAGATCCATCATAAGATTAAAAGTTATCACTTTTTCCTGTGTTTAACAAATTTTATTGAGCATTTCCTATGTTTACAGCCACAATTCTAGGATTCTGGATTACTGTACTAAACAGAGCACACTAAGTCCTATAAGAATTGAAATACATTTATGAATGTAAACATACTCATTGAAACTTCTCCCTTAGAGAAGTATGTAAGATTTAGAGGAGGACAAATTACCATGTTTCCCTGAAAATAAGACAGGGTCTTATATTTATTTTTTCTCAAGAAGACACCCTAGGGCTTATTTTCAGGGGATGTGTTATTTTCCCCTCAAAGCCTCAGCTTGCAGCACGCACAGGATGGCCGGGACCTGACAGGAGGAGCTAACCTTGTTGGTGGGGCTGCCCGCACCTTTCTGGTCACCTCTGGGATAGTAGCTGTCACGATGGGGCAGATGAGAAGGGCTGCTGGTCTTCTTTACTGCTCCCCGAGGAAATGCATGAGTTGTGCAGATACGCTACATAGCCACGCCCATCACTAGGTTTTATTTTCAGGGTAGGGCTTATATTGCGCAAATGCTTAGAAATCCTGCTCTTAATTTCGGGGAAACACGGTAGACAATCACACAAATTAAATTCCAGTGGATAAAATAGGATATTGTACCATTCCTACAATTTTCAATGTAAAATATTAAAAACATTTTTCTGAAGATATAATAGTAACTTCAATATCCCTCTGTAATTTAACATTGTGTCACTCTTCTCTGAGCCTTCTAGACTTCCTTAGAAATAGATATGTAAAGGTGTAATTAATTTAATTTTAAAAGTTTAGCTTATTTTATAAGTAATATCTTGCCTTTGTCACCTAGAATTCAAATAGTTCCATGGTATTAAGTACCTGTGAAATGGAGAAATATATAAAGCCATTTCATTTTTTTGTAGTGGACAAAGCGAAATCCCCAGGGGTTGATCCTAAGCAGTTGGCAGCAGAACTCCAGAAGGTTTCGCTACAGCAGTCACCACTGGTTCTATCATCGGTCGTTGAAAAAGGAGCTCACGTTCATTCAGGTCCTACATCAGCAGGATCCAGTTCAGTCCCCAGCCCTGGGCAACCAGGGTCACCCTCGGTGAGCAAAAAGAAGCATAGCAGCAGCAAGGTAAGAAGCATGCAATGTGACCTCTACCGTACTTGTTTCCTAACTCCTCATTCAGACCCAGAGATAGGAAATAAAATGTCATTTTCTAAAGTTTGTTTCTTGTGATTTCTCATTTCCTAATGATCTATCAAAACAAAACCATTTTTCCTCCTCTGAGTAGATAACTGATCAAGATATATCAAGAGGATGTATTTCTACAAATCTTAAAATATTTCAGTAGTTAATATTATGAAGAACTTGAAAAAATGTCTCATACTTCATTTTTCCTGGTTCTTTTTCTTTGCTGTTGCATGAATATGAGCTTCTTTGTGTATAAAATATTAGCTTTGCATCTTTTTGGAAATAAAAAGATATATGTTACATTAGATTTTATATTTAAGTATTAAAGACACAGTGGACAATAAGAAACAAGAAAAATCAGTGACATCACCATTTTGAATTTTATTCCCAATTCCATACTAATAGTTTTTTTCTTGATGCAAATCTTCATTTGAAATAAATGCTTCCAAAACTATTATCTCAAAGTTGCTGGGGAGTTAAAAGGAAACATAGAATTAATTTTTTAACCTTTCAAAAAGCAGATGAAAATGTAGACACTTTCAAAAAGCAGATGAAAATGTAGACACAAGATAACTTGTCCCTAATAGGTTTGATTTTTAAGAAAAACTAACTGTATGGTTAAGAAATATATGGGAAAAAGTATTCTTTTGTTTAAACATGAATAAAGGTTTGTCTTTTTGTGGTGAGATATATGGGAGAGACAAGCTATTCTTATGTCAAATAACTGGACATCAAAAAATAAAGTTTGTTTTTTAACTATAAAAATACAGCATATGTCACCAAAAAAATCCCTTTTATTTAGAAGCAAACAAAAAAAGGTAGGTTGACCTTAATCATTGCATCATAAAATGACTCAATTCAAATTAAATATAGAAAAGCTTCACTGTCAAAGTAATTGCAAGGACAGCTAAATTTCACAGTAAAGTTTAACACAGCTACATTTTACCACGTGCAATTATGTGTTAATTTTGAAGAATTGCCTTCTGGAGGCTCTATTTTAATAATTGCTTAAAAATAATTTATATATTAGTCAACTAAAATGCCAACATAAGTAGTACTAGATTCTGTTTTGTAGATGTTTCCATGTTATAAAAATATAATTTGAATGTATTTGAAGACAATTTCTTCTCAAATTTGGCACTTAACTATATTATGCAATATTGCTTATATTTAAAATTGTTTTATTTTTTAATTCACAAACAAAAATTATATATATATCTATCATGTACAAGATGATGTTCCGAAATATGTATACATTTTAGAATGGCTAAATTGAGCCAATTAACATGCATTACCTCACATAGTTACCATTTTTGTGGTGAGAACACTTAAAATCTACTTTCTTAGCAATTTTCAAGCATATAATTGTCATTAAGTTTAGTTACCATGTTGTATAATAGATCTTTTGAACTTATTTCTCCTATCTAACTGAAATTTTGTATCCTTTGACCAATCCTTCCCTTCCCCCCAGCCCCTGATAACCACCATCCTCCTCTCTGCTTCTATGAGTTCAACTTTTTCAGAGTCCACATACAAGAGCGATCATGTGGTGTTTGTCTCTCTGTGTCTGAATTATTCCATTTAATAAATGTCTTTAAGTTCATCCATGTTGTCACAGATGACAAGGTTCCTTTTTTAAGGCTGAATAGTATTTGGTTGCGCATATAAACCACATTTTCTCTGCGTATTCATTCACTGATGGACACTTAGGTTGATTCCATTATCTTGGCCATTGTGAATAGTGCTGCAGTGAACATGGGAGTTGCAGATATCTTTTCAACATACTGGTTTCATTTTCTTTGGATATATACCTAGTAGTGGGATATCTGGATCATATGGTAGTTCTACTTTTATCTTTTTGAGGAACTTCCATGTCATTTTCAATAATGATCATACCAATTTACATTCCCACTAACAGTGTATAAGGGTTTCCTTTTCTCCACATCTTCACCAACACTTATTACCTTTTGTCTTTTTGATAACAGACATTCTAACAGGTGTGAGGGGATAGCTCATTGTGGTTTTTATTTGCATTTTGCTGACTAGTGATGTTGAGCATTTTTTCATATACCTGTTAGTTCTTTGTATGTCTTCTTTTGAGAAATGTCTGTTCTGGTTCTTTGACCATTTTTTAATCAGGTTATTTGTTTTTTTGCTATTGAGTTGAGTTCCTTATATATTTTGGATATTAACACCTTATCACATGTATAGTTTGCAGATATTTTTTCCCAGTCAGTAGGTTGTCTCTTCACTCTGTTGATTGTTTCCTTGACTGTGTAGAAGCTTTTTAATTTGATGTAATCCCATTTGTCTATTTTTGCTTTTGTTGCCTGTGATTTGGGGGTCATCTCCAAAAAAGTCTTTGCTTAAACCAATGTCATAGAGCTTTTCCCTTCTGTTTTCTTCTAGTAGTTTTATAGTTTCATGTTTTATGTTTAAAGCTTTAAACTGAGTTGATTTTCATATATGGTATGAAATGATTCTAATTTCATTCTTCATGTGAATGTCCAGTTTTCCTAGTACCATTTACTGAAGAGACTGTCCTTTCCCCATTTTGCATTCTTGACATCTTTACTGAAAATCAATTGATCATAAATGCATGTATTTATTTTTGAGTTTCTCTATTCTGTCCCATTAGTCTATATGTCTGTCTACTTTTATTTCATATCATATTCTTTTGATTACAATACCTTTATAGATTTTGAAATTGTGTAGCATATTGCCTCTGGTTTTGTTCTTTTTGCTCAAGAGTCTATTTAGGGTATTTTAGGGTATTTTGTGGTTCCATACTAATTTTAGGATTTTTTTCTATTTCTGTGAAAAATGTCATTGGGAGTAGATCACTGGTGGTAGCATGGACATTTTAACAACATCATTTCTTCTAATATATGATATATATTTTCATTTATTTGAATCTCCAATTTCTTTCATTAGTATTTTATCATTTTTAGTGTAAAATTCTTTCACCTCATTGTTTAAATTTATTCTTAGGCATTTTTATATTCTTATAGCTATTGTAAATGGGATTGTTTTCTTAATTTCTTTTTTGGATAGTTTATTGTTAGTGTATTAAAATTCTTCTTATTTTTCTATGTTGATTTTGCATCCTGCAACTTACCTGAATTTGTTTATTAGTTTTACAGTATTTTGATGGAGTCTGCATAGTTTTCTATATGTAAGATCATGTCATTTGCAAACAGGGACAATTTTACTTCCTTTTTTTTCCTTTTGGATGCCTTTTATTTCATTCTGTTGCCTAATTGCTCTGGCTGGGACTTCTAGTACTATGTTGAATAAATGCTTATATTTTTCATGCTATTAGATTTTTCATATATTCAGTAGTTGTTTAATAACTGCTTGTTAGGTACTAAAAGGGGTGGAGCACACAATAAATCCAACAGAGTCCTTAATCTCAAATATAAAACTAAATATTTTAGATTTGAGAGATTTTTTTTTTATATATTAGCTATAAGATACAGGCCCTGAGTTTCCAAAAGGGCCTGTATCCTATTCTACTCTTAAACCCTCTTTTTGGTCAATCTTAATCACTATGTACCTTCAAACATCATTTATATGCTTATTATTTCCAATTTTATTTTTAGCTTCTGAGTTATAGACTGATATTTCTAATCACTTTCTTGGTATCTCCACCAAGAAGACCTAGAGACATGACAAACTATGAAAAACAAAGTTTCTAAATCAAGCACATTATAGTTACCTAAATGTCTGTCATCCTGATTTTCTCGATTTTAGCAAGTAACATCACACCCTCCCAGGAAATAAAGCACCAATTTAAGAACACCATTGCCTCTTCTTATCTCTTCATTCATATATCTAATCATTTGCTGAATTCCAATCCTATGAATTCAAATTTTCTAATAGATTTCTAGCCATTTTTGGTCTTCTCTTACTACTAGTAACTCCACTCACAAGTATCTTTCTTCCTCTTGAACTGCCCCCACAATGATCAGATCTATGACACAATGATATGATGGGAGTATGAAATTTTAAAAAATGTCCCTGCTACTTGGAATGTCCTCTGCCCTGCCTTGGCCTAGCCTACTGATTCTAAAAGAGTCTGGGCAAATAGTTTTTCTTGGGAGATTATTACAGTAAGCACAATGTTGTCAGATCTTTACTAATAGTCTTGCAATACATATTCTATTTATTAGAGTTTTCAACTGGTTCCTACATTCCACAGACATTCTGAATGCCACCTCAAAGTCAGGAGTCGTGCTCAATATCTAAGATACAAAGATGGAAAAATCCCTTGCCTGTATACAATGTAGATCAGTAATTCTTAAAGCATATTCCCAGTCCAACAATATCAAGATCACCTGGAATTTGTTAGAAATGGAAATTCTTGGCCCCACCTTTAACTTACTACATCAGAGACTCTGGAGATGAGGCTCAGAAACCTGGATTTTAATAAGTTCTTCAAGTGAGTGTGAGCCCCTTAAAGATTATGAAGTGTTGATCTAATTACAGGTGAAGAATGATATGTAAAAAGAATCAGTGAAGGTGTAATGTTAGAAGTCATCAAGAAGTAGAGTGAGGGAACCTGAGAGAGTGGGATTAAGAAACCTGGTGTTTAACTAATAAACCAATTTTGGTAGGGGAAAAAATGGTCACCATTCCAAGCAAAGAGTGTAGCATGAAAAAAATTTCAGAAAGAGAAAATTGTATGCCTAGAAATGCAATAGGTGTACAAAATAAATAGGAATAAGAAATTAAGTGGAAGCCAAGGTGACTATAAATGGGAGAACATTATGTATATGCTGTTTCTGGCTTTTACACTATAATTTACAGGTAATGAAGAGACAGAGATTGGATTTAAGCAAAAATGAAGACTAATAGGAAGCCTTCCCCCATGAAGTCTTTACAAATTCTAATTCTTTCCTAAAGTCAGAAGTTATCCTTCTTTCCTCCCTCCAAAGTGTCAGATGCTTTATGTGTCTCTTAAGACAATTTATGTCTTGATTATAGTTACTTGTTTTTCTTCTCTACCCTCCCAGTGTGCTGTAAGCACCTTAGGAGGCAAGAACCATTTATTTTTCTCTATTGCTCCCTAACCACATAGTAGATTGGCATGCACAGAACAGTAACAAAATAAATAAATGTTTGTTAATTAAAACATCAGTGGTCACTTGTAAGTCTCTGTGATATTATGGGAGTATAAAATATGATTTATAGTAATGTGTTAACTTTTGGGACAATGATTAGAAGATGAAAATAGGTATAGTGGGACAAGCATTAAGGAAATGATATTGACAGGTTTTATGATACACAGTAATTCTATTCTATGTCAAGACTGTGAGCCTATGTAGTATTATGATATTTTTGCTAAAATACAAAGTTATAGATCTACACTCTCCTATACAGTAGCTGCTAGCCTCGTGGCAACTGAGTGCTAGAAATGAGGCTAGTCCTAATTGAGATCTCCTGTAGATTTGAATTACATGCCAATATTTCAAAGACCTGGTATGAAAAAATGTAAAACATTTCATTACAATTTGTATATTGATTTCATGGTGAAATGATAGTATTTTGAATGAACTGGGTTAAATAAAATATAATATTAAAATTAATTTCACTGGCTTAATTTTACATGTTTACTATGACTATTGGAATATTTTAAATTACTTACGAGGTTCACAATATATTCTACCGGACAGTGCTTGTGTAGAGATTACTTAACGATTGGTAGTAACACTAATCAAATATTTTTTATTTATATAATACATGTATACATTTTTAATTGAATACATATATACAATTTTAAATCATGGTCAGTAGATGCTAACACTCTTGAAAAGAAGGGATATTACCTATGCAACTTTTTTGTTGTTTATATTCACCATTTAGCAAGTGCAGAGTTTATTGAAACAATTTTGCTGAATAATAAATTTAATAATATTTCTTGACCCATCAACATGTATTATGCATAAAAGGCAATACTTCAATTTATTCTCAAATCCTACAATGCTAAAAAGATTATTGAGAAATTATAAAAACACAAAGTAATTGTCTGATGCTTACATATCCCTGAGTCAGGTAACATAATTTATATTCAAATATATGTTCCTCAGATAATTTAAAGAATTAATAGTGTTAACTTCTTTCTGTTTCATTAGGTATGAGATTGACTATTAAATTATAAAACTTACTAATGTAATAGAATATACTAAAACTAAAATATTTTAATTAAAATTAGCATAATTATACATTTAGATGTTTAAATTTAATACATTAAGCATTTTAAATGATTGTTCATAAGTAATTATTGAATCATTAATAACATCCTAATTTAAATTATTGCTTCTGAGTAAATGTAGAAAAACTATGAATGTAAATGATTTAAATAAATATTTAATTTATTTAATAAATATTTAAATTATATAGATTACACATGGAGGTTTTTTTCTTACCTATTTTAAATCATTTTAATTGATGCTCTGGAAATCTCAAAATAAAATATATTTGTTTTAAGTCTAAATTATATAATTTTTTTCTGAATAAAAGTGTAAGATATTGGATTAACAGAATTTTAATTAATTCAACTTGATAATAAAATATATATAAATATATATATAAAAATATTACTACATTGAGGAAATATTACAACACATTGCCTGAAATTCTATTATAGATGTGAGGCCATGGACATTCTCTCTCCTTTTGTACAAATATTTCATGAAAATTTAACAAGTCAGCAATCAGTCATTTATTTAGCAGTATGAATTAGTTTATCAAATCACTTTCTTAGCTGTTTTTAAGGCTTTACTGATATAAGAAACTTATTAAGGAAATGAGAACTTGTATGGGAAGGGATAGAATTTTAATTAAGGAGTGTGAACTAATAGGAAGTGACTGCTTGGGAGGGAAGGGAACAAGGAGGTGCTGAGCATCCAGTAAAGAAGTACAAGAAAGTACTTTTATACCTTCTGTGCTCCCAGGCAGTTCTATTATAAAAACAGTATCTTTTACATTGCTATATAGATCTTTCAAACCTGTAAATACTTAAATTAAGTCCTTTCACCCCAAGCTATTCATTTTCTTAAGTAATTGAAAATACTGCTGGTATACAATTACAACTTCAAAGCGGGCTTACATAAATGAAAAATAGGTTTATGTATCTATAAAATTAAATATGTATTGAGAAATATAAGGAGACACCATTATTCTAAAGCAGCCAAATGGATGAAATATATTTTCCAGGTAGTATGCTCTGACCACATAGAAATTAATTTCAGAAGGAAGCTGAAATGATAAATTTATGAAGAGTTTATCTGTTAATGTAATGTATGTTCTTTAATATTGCAGCCTACTGATGCAACAAAGGTTGTCTCTCATCCAATTACGGGGGAAATTCAGGTATGAAAGATTTTTAGAAATCATCATTATATTATCTTTTTTGTCTCTTTCTTGCCACTGGTCTACTGAAATCGTAAAAACACCATTAGGATCTTTCTTATTCTATAACACATACAGAATTGTAATGGAAAGTGCAATTTTATGGAATAATGTATTAATAGAACATATGGTTTATACACTCTTGTCAGAGCTATGGATTCCTATACTTTGAAATCTGCCTGCCACCTTAGCAGGGTCAACACATTTTGTGCTTCAATTACTTTATACTTGAATGTATTTCAAACATGACAGACTCTCCTGGAAATTTGAAAGGTCCTCTTTAAGAGTTTCATGAGTCTAATGGTTTTTTGTTCTTCTTTTCATCAATAATTACTGAATAATTTTTATAGAGAAGTGTTTTTCATAGCATGAGTCATAACCACTTTGTAATTTATAAAATCAAGAGATTTTTAACCAGGAAAACAGAATAAAAATAGTTGTTTAGATTACTATCTTTTTTTAGTTCTGTGTGTATGTGTTTCTATATTCGTGTATCATATAGTAATACAAAATATATTTCTTAGTGTGGGTCATAGTAAAAAATATTAGAAAAATTGTACATTAGGTTATACCAAAAAGTAATTTAGAGTAGACAAGAAATGTCACATAGAAAGAATTAACACAATACAAAATAATAATTATTTGAAGATAATAAGTTGCAGATAAAGGAAAGAAACTGCCTTAGCTGCATCTCCTACACATTTCCAGAGGAAATTTTTTTACAAACACTTCACAAAGGATAAAGATTTAAAGCAATTTGAGGATAAACTTAGAGAAAGAGGGAACATGTTCCTGGAAGAAGAAATGATACAAGGAAAGGTACTGCTCTCAGATAGTAATGAAATGAAGAGGTCAGCTTTGAGAGATAGTTTGAGACTAAATTAAAGAGAACCTTGAACACAAACCTAGCGATGTTAGCCAGTATATAATATAGCATGGTCACTAAATATCTGGGAGTAAAAGAGAGACTATTTGAAAAGAATGTGTAATAAAAATTCATGTGGCAGTGGCCTATAAGAAATATTACAAAGGGAAGGGCACAAAGACAAAGAAATCAATTAAATGACTATCTAGGCATACAGTGATAAAAGCAAAAGTGGTGTGTGAATGTGGAAACAGAAAAAGTGCAGAATACAGGCATCTTACTAAGAAGAAATTAGCAGGACTAAGCCCGATTACCTACATACTCCAGATCTTGCTGTCTCTGCTGTCTCCACTTCTAGAAAGCCTGTGTTTCACCAGACCTGATATTTCATCATTTCACAGACAGCGAAGAAAATGCTAGAATTTATGATTCTTAATATCTTCCTCTCCCTCTGACCACTTTTTTTAACTTGTGTCCTTGGACTAGTATTTGCTATTTGTTTGTTGTTGTTGTTTGTTCTTATTTTATTTTGCTCTCACTTGAAAGCAAAGATTTAATTCTGTAGTTAAAATTTACCCTAGCAATATTTCTTCTTAACTCTTGGGATATTTCTTAAGGCAGATTCCAGTTATTATTATTATTTTCTTTTAGCAAAACCTCATTCCAAATGAATCCTTATGTAAACAACAAAGCCATGAATCTGCCAGCACTGGAGCTGTTGCAGTTGAGAATTGGGGGGGGGCATCCCATTTGCTCCCCGAATTAACCCTGAGCACCTCCAGGTGTTCTTTATGGCCATACAGAGCCAATTTTGAAAAACACTCTCTTAGGGTAGCCTGCAAGCTTTTATTTCAATAAGAAATAGTTGTGGTGCTTCATCAGTTAAAATTGGACTCCAAGGCTAACAGAGAAAGGAGCGAATGGGGAAGTATTTCTCCTTAACTAAAGATTTGGAAGCTGTTCTAAATTTCAGTGATATTAATTGCAGATTATTTCATATTCTATATTTTATTGCCTCATTATAGCACACAGTTACTGCATTATGCTACACAGTTCTAAACTTCCATTTCTCCTCTTCTTTAATAATACTTTGCTTTATTTTTCCACATTTATGATCAGAGAGACTCTAGAGGCTTTTCTGAATTGAGACAGGCAATTAAAGATTCATTTTTCTGCCAGGAAACATAATCAGATCAAAATTATGCTCAAATGAGGATTTATTTTAATTATGAAGTTTTAAATGAAAGTGTGACTCATCCAAGTTACCCTATTTTCAATATAAGCATAACATGTCTGCTTCGTATGGATTATTTTTAAAAGTTAGTATTTTTTTATGCATTTTCCCTTTGAAATATAGATCACTTCCTTTTTATTATTTGATAAACAAAAATAACATAAAACAGAATTAAGGTTTATTCTAAATGATGCCAAAAGAATCTTTCAATTATGAAAAAGAAAAAAACATTTAACTCAATTATTTTGATTATACAGGCTTCTCAAATATTTATTTGAATTACAAGTCTTTTACTATTCAATCACAATTGTGCAATAGCCAATAAGCATCTAAGAAGCAATGCATCTTCTTTTTTATTCAGTTTCTAAAATTAAAAAAATAAACAGATTTTATTTCCCTAATCTCTCATTTTATTAGAAAAGCAGGCACAGAAAGAGAAGCTACAGGTTTAACATCAGATAACGTAATATAGGAAGAGGTAAAATCTATGCATTATTAAATATTCTTACATTTTAGTACTGACAGCTTTAAGTAACCATTCCACCTGCTGCTAATTATTTGGCAAAATGCAAATGACAATTTATGATAAATTTACCAATTCGTTTTCAAAATTCTGGTTAATTGTAATCATGAACGTTAACAACATTTACTATTTTCCTAAGAGAAGAAATTTAGTTTAAAAATGTAACTAGCATTCACTGTATGATTTTCCTTCTAAATAAATTTTAGACAGGCCAGGCCTTTTCACTGTGGAAAGAATGAACAGCATGTTTATGGGAATTAAAATGTGCCTGGGAGCTCCCAATTAAATTAGACATTAATTGTTCTGTTCCATTTCAAATAAAATGAAAATGATGTTTCTTATAAGAATTTTAAAAAACACTGGTAAAATATTAAATGACAATGTATAACATATTTTTTTAAATAATGGAATATTTTGCTGTCCCCTAAAGCTTCAAATCAACTATGATCTTGGAAATCTTATAATACATATTCTCCAAGCAAGAAACCTAGTCCCTCGAGACAACAATGGTTATTCTGACCCTTTTGTTAAAGTATATCTTCTTCCTGGGCGAGGGTAAGTAAAGAAACAATATCTTCTAAGTATCCTGTAGTTTAAAATGTAGTATAGTAGTAGAGTGTCTTCCACTCTCTTCCAAGTCTCACCTTAATTGAGTTTATTGTCTTTTCCTTAGTTTTCTCCACACGTCTTGTTTATTTATTTCCAATTAGTAGGTAAGGTGGAATTAAAAATTTGTAATTAAGCCTTAAAGAGTTCTAGAAGAGCAATGATAATAATAAAATTAGCCTCCAGGAGAGCATTTCAATACTGGAAACTACTCCGGTGAAGGATGACCAATCAGATTGACTGTGAGATCATTTAAGGCTTGTTTGTGGCAGATTTAAAGAATTAGCTTACCATTCCCAAATTTATTTGAGAAACCAATGTTCAAGGATTCATAAGTTACTGTTTATTTTTATAGGATATGCGTATTATCCATTATGTTAGATGTTTATAAAATGCCTTCCTGATGTATCCTTATTTATATGAATATTTCCAAATCAATGTTTTAAAAATAATTTTAAAAAGATAAATTTGAAGTATTTGGTAAATGAAAAATATTTCTTTGAATCTATTTTGTGATCTATATATTGTTGATATAAAGCAAGGGCTCTTTAGAGATATTTTCACATAAGAAATGCAAATTGCTGGTGTGTAATATCAGTACTCAAGGATGGTTTCAAAACAGCAATTTGGGCTCTACAAATTATTATACTTTATCTGAACAATTTATATTAGCCAAATTAGTATGATGGATACATGAGTAATCAACATATGGAGTTATAATAAAAAGAACTCTGGGTTGGTAATTTGAAGAATCTGGTTTTATTTTTTTGTTCATTTTTTTTTCTTAATTTGGAAAGTGACATTTGAATCTTACTTTTTACTTGGAAGTTTTCAATTTGGTACAGAAGTAGAGAGAATACTACAATGGCCCACTATATACCCATCACTCAGCCTCAAAGGTCATCACTTACTGGTCATGTTTCATTTTTATCCTTACACACTCCCTCCATCCAAATTATTTTGAAGTAAATCTTAGCTATTATAATTTTTATACAAATATTTTGGTATATATTTCTGAAAGGTGATTCATTTTAAAATAATCTTACTATCATATATAACCTAATAATTTTTAAATTATCAACTAATTGCTTAATTTCTCCAGGTGCCTTATAATATTTTCCTAGTTGGTTTGATGACCTAATTGATACTTATAGAACATGCCACCCATCAAATCAAATTACATATTCTTTTTCAAGTGCACATGGAGGATTTACCAGAATAGACTGTTTTCTGGGCCATAAACAACCCTCGGCAAATTTAAAACCATTGAAATTATACAAACTGTGCTCTTTGACTGTAGTTGGTTTGTTTGAACAGGATCCAAATTACAGTTATACACTGCATTTGAATCTGCTGCTTACTAATTATATCACCACGGGCAGATCACCAATTTCTTTGAGCTTCTGTTTCCTTGTCAATATTGAGAGCCAAGGTAGGCAGAATCATAATTTTTTATTTGTCAAAACTGAATTAGATAATACTCAGAAAATAATTTGAAAATTGCCAGATGGTATATCGAATTCAGTATACAGCCTTTAATTTCATGCTCCCCAATAATATTATTTAGAAACTTGGAATTGTTGGTATGGTTGCTCTAGTTTTAATTTACTGAACATTTTGAAAAACCCTCAATAATTTTACATAGAGATTACAATTAGTCACATAGCCCAGGAAAGGAGAGTTTTGATTTTATGTTAATTAATTTACATCTATATATAGTAGTTGTAACTACAATTTGACGACATCTTTTAAAGCGAGTATAACAAAAATAACTATAAATACAAACCAATAACTTCATTCTGTCTTTGATTTGGGTCATATGATCTCTAGTGTTATTTAATGACGATATTACGAGACAAGGGAAATTACTGTCAAGGATTTGTCTCTAATTAGCAGTTGCTAATGAGTGAATGAAAATAAAGCACTGTCTCTTTTTTTCTATCTTCTCTAATAATATCCTAGAGTATCATCTTTACACAATATGGGAGTACCTATCTTTTATTTATTACAGGACATATTTCAATTAGAATGTTACAAACTTGAATAACCAGAAAGGACAGACAGGTAACATGAATATGTCAGTCCATTCTGTGATGACTAACAGGGAATAGTGGGAAATGGAGAGTAAATGCCCCACCTAAAGCTATCCTCATGCAATATGTCAAACAAAACATCCCTGCTGGGTGCGATCTCACTCAAAGGCAGCTAATGAATATGCTACTCATATTCAATTCTTGGCTCTTTCATTAAATTATTCCCAATTACTACAGTGGCCAAGGTGTTGGAATTTATTATATCTGTGAAGTATTATTTCACTGTAGTTCTAAGATTTTATTCTGCCTCATGTCATTTATAGGTTATGGTATAACTCCTCTAATTACTATTCTCATATTTTCTTTCTTATTTCCGTTCCTTTTTTCTCCCTGTCTTTCCTACTTTCCTGTTGTATCCCTCACTCTCGCTCTTGGAATCAATGCAGTCAAGTCATGGTTGTCCAGAATGCAAGGTAGAGTTGGTTCTCTTTCAGTGTAAAGCTATGTTGTTATGTCTAGAATTATACTTTTTTTTTTTTTTGCATTTTAATGTACATTCACCTACACTTCAACTTGGGCTGTAACTTTTATTTTTCTACATTTTGTTATCTATTGAATCAGGCCTATAGCAATTGTTCTAACCACATTTCTAAATAGCTTTAGCAGATGTATACAAGAGAACACAAAAAAGTAGAAAATATTAAAAGCATACAAAAGATGAATAAAGAATAACACCCTGAAAGTAGGTATAACTAAAGTTTTTGTTTATAATTTACTCACTAAAACTTATTTAGCTTCTCATATGATAATCATGGCTTAAGTTCTCTTGGGTCATCTATTAAAAATAAAAACATTTATAGTCACTCTTCAAAAGAAATTAACAGATCTTCTGGATGTCTAGTACTAGACGTGTATCACATCTTAAAGACAATAGGTGTCTGATCTTTTTCCTTTCATTTGAACCTGATATTGAAACATTTTCATTTTAACTTCTGCACCACAATATTACTGCTATGCAACATAGGATGCAATAGCCTGCTTGCCATAGTATACTGGCAGCAACATAAGAGCATCCTCCTTTGTTTTAAATACTATGAAAATGTTTTCTGATACGGCTTATAACAAGTTGCATCATTACATTGTCAACTAAGGCTATCCCTTAATACACAACCAAAAGCTTTATTTTACACATGTCCTTATTGCATTATCAATTTAATGTGTCATTTAGTTGGGAAGGTAAATCATGTACCATCTGTAGCAATAGGGTGATAAAGATGTTAATCCCACCCAGATTATTAATGATATAGCATTTGTTTTTGTCTGTGACATTAAAATTTGACATCTTTCTTAATCATGACAAGCTATTGCCCAAAAGAGGCTGTTTCTGATTTTTAAAGACATAAATATTTAAATATTTCAAACAATAGAATGGGTCACCACAGCCTTTTTTAGTGACCAGAAATTTTTTGTTTCCTTGCAGCCACATAATTATAAAAAAACAGTGAAATTTGACACTGTAACAGATTCCTTGTAATGGCTGTTCTCTCATCACAAACACAATCCAGATCTCTCTTGTTGATATGCAAAATTAATTTTGTTTCAAAGAGATAGTAACATTTTTAGAAGAGACATTATCAGTCACATTATCCAGAAGCTCCCTGTCTTCTCTCTAGAGAAAACGGGGGCAAACTATCAGAATGACAGTGATTATATTTAACTTTAAAAAGGGCATATTTGGTAAATGTAAATATTGGTTAAAAGAGTCTGGGATGTCGTGAGTTACTGTTTAAAAGATCTAGAAGTCACTTTCATTATATCTTTGAGAACTGTCGATGTGAGAGAGAATTATATTGACAAGGTACTGACATTGCAAGTTAGATTATGGAAGCCAATGAATGAAATCCTTAAGAATATGGGTTTAAATTTCAACCCTGACACTTAGAAACTGTGAGATTTCTCTAAAACTAGTTCTTCCTCTGCTAAATAGGAATACTAATAGCCTTCTTCCCAGGCTTTTTGTGAAATACAAGAAGTAACACATCAAAATGATAAGCATAATGTCTGGCACATAATAAGCTTTCAATAAATGATAGTTGCTATTGTTATTGCTAGTAATATGTCAGTGTCATGTAACCAATGGTCAGTTATTTTCTGCAAAAAAGATACAGAATGCCTGGGCTACTGAATTACACTAAATTATTTAACACTAAATAGAAAACTAAACAACTTTTCTTTAGTAATAAAAATATAATATCCTTCATTCTTAATTTTTTTTAAAAAAATCATATTAACTAATAAAAAATTACACTAATCCAGTTTTCTTGTCTCCTTTCATTTCCTCTTCCCACCCTTTGATCAATATCTTTATAAGTGCTAAAAGGCCAAATGTCAGGCAAGACGAGATGAGAGAATGACAGAGAGTCCATGAACTCAATACTTGCCCCTGGATAATTAAGAAATGGAAATGAGCACATATGAAAGGTCTCATTCTAGTTTTGCCTCATTACACTGTTAGGCAAAGTATAAATCTTTTCTCACTAATGAGCTTTTGTGATAATTGTGACTAGTTTTAGTTATCATTATACCTGGAAACCCAATTCCTGGCTGGACTTTCTCTAAATAGCCTTATTAGTATATCAAACCTTTTCCTGTGGAATCTATGTAAGGCAGGTAGAGGTGCTATATGTATTTACAATATGATGTCCAAAACTTACTTTATTTCCATAGATTTTAAAGGAAAACAAAGAAATATAAGCATGTTTTAAGAATCCATTGAACATTTATTTTGCACAGACTATGTGCCAGACACTGTGCTGGGTGCAGGAATTAGAGTTGACAACACAGACATAGTCTCTGCCATCAGGGAGCAAAGAGGAAAATAAATGCACAGGCAATAAACACACATTGCGCAGAAAAACAGAGCTTAGAAAATGGGATATGTTCTGCACTTCTTTCTAAATTAAGGGAAACAACCTCAGAGGAGTAATTTTGAAAAAAAATTATGAAGTGTATATAATATTTATATAATAAGCATATGTAATATACATGTAGTGATTCTAGTAAAGGAAAAGGAAAACCAAAAACATTTTTAAAAATGAATACCTTCAATGTTTTAGATAATTCTATGAAAGGAAATACACAAAAAAGCCATCATACTCCTTTCTTCTTTCTCAGTTTTTCTTTTGAAATTAAAAAGGGAAACATAAAACTGTTTTCTCTGCTGGTTTAGAGTAGAATAATTGAATTTCATATATTTTCTTCTGAAAGCCTTAAAAGTATATCTACATATGATGAAATGGTAAATAAAGACAAATGAAAGAAAATGGAAATCTGTGAAAACTTCCAGGGGGTAAAATTTTAGATTTTACTTTTTGATAAGTTCTGTGTCCCATCCTGATGAATTGACTTTTTATTTTTCCTTATTAATAAATTTCTTTTATTATTAGGTATGGCCCAATTATCCTAATGTAAAATGATTAATGTAAACTTCCCACAAGGGAATATAGTGTGTTCACCAGACAAGGAAGGAAAAGGAGGAAGAACTCCACTTTTTTTCTCAGCCTGAATTTATGTTCACATTCAAAAATCCCCCTACAAACTTGCCCACCTTCAACATGTAAATCAACAGATTTTGATATGGTTATGAGAATTTTGGAGTTTTCAATTGTGTAAAGTGGCAGCATAACCCATTGAATTCATACACAAGATGGTCAGAACATGGTGGTAACAAAACAAATGTTATTGAAGGAAGGACTTTGTGCGGCCAGATCTGCAATCAGGAAATAAATGCAAGTGCAAAAAATACTGCAGAGTATTCACTGGTGTTTACATAGGCCAGACAGGGTTGTGGAGTGGGTCTCAGGACAAGCTGTGTTTACTTTCATTAATCCTAAAGGCAATAGATGCCTTGGGTCTGGAGAGAATGGGAGAATCAAACTCATTAATACGATTAAGATAGTCTGTTAAAATAAATATTTTAATTTTTTCTCCATCAGTTTAGGTTATTTCTGAAGGAATCTGGTCAAGAATCAATATTTATATTATCCCTAATCATTCTATAACACTCATTTAGGATATATCTTTCAGAATTTCTCTTGGCAACTCTAAAGATGACTTAATTTTTAATTAATATGATGTATGTATGTATGTACATGCACATTATACATAATTTATATTATTTGTATAAAAATATATATATTTAAGTTGAGGGGGAGAACTTTAAATTATAAAGAAGACAAACTAGACATCTCAGCTAGTGAAGCCTGCAATTAAGAAAATAGATGGATTAGTCACATTTTATGATAGGCTTAATCAATTTAGTTTATATAATGTATATTTGAGAGCAAGAAATCAGATTCTCTATGTTTGAATCCTGGTCCTACCAATTAAATAACTATGCAACCTTGCCAAGATGCCTTAATTCCTCTGAGCTTCAGTTTTGTTGGACTTATGAAATGGAATCGTAAATAATACCTGTCTTATAGGGTTGCTTTGAGAATTATTTAAATGAGTTAATACATGGAAAGCACTTAGAATTTTGCTAGAGAAAAGTAGGAATTTAATGTTAGTTATTATTTT
This sequence comes from Cheirogaleus medius, assembly GCA_008086735.1. NCBI lineage: Eukaryota > Metazoa > Chordata > Mammalia > Primates > Cheirogaleidae > Cheirogaleus > Cheirogaleus medius. The sequence continues at coordinate 41,543,971 of VBSM01003176.1, read as the reverse complement.
AATATGCTTTATAAAGTACTTATGCATAAATCAAATATATAATCACCTGTCAATACAATTATTTGTAATAGTACATCTTAATAAAGATGTATTGTTCCTAGCACAGAGTTAGCATTCAATAATTTTTGCTAGGTGTATAAGTGAAAAAAATGATTAAATGTGGATATGAAAAATTTTAGTAAGAATTATTCACAGGTATGGATTAAAAAAAGAGTGACTGATAAATCTTTTTGAAGACATTTCAATATTGCAGACTATTTTAATACATATTGACATACCAGAAATTTAGTGAAAATACATATGTTTGCATTTCACATTAAGTCCCATCTTGTTAAATAAATTGTCTGCATTCAATATTTTAGAATTTGAAAAAAATAATTTTCCTACTGTTCACTATATTATAATTCTTATCCTTAATATGGCTTTCCTTTGATCTTACCACCTTGAAAATTAAGTATAAAACAAATAGAAACTTTAAAAATCATACTACCATATGTTTGTTTTCTAAGTACACCTGCATATAGGAATAGCCATGTAGCAACCCACGTTTTTTGTTAGCTCAAAAGTGGTCACATTAATTCTTCCTATGTCATGATAAAAAAAAGAATCAAAAATATAAAATTTAAATGGAATAGCTTACCAAAGCTTACTAATTTTTTAATTTTTATTATAAAATATTTCAAACTTACTGAAAATTATAGAAAATATCCTAATAAATACCTGTGTGCTTGCTGTCCACTTTTATCAAATCTTAACATTTTGCTATATTTGCTTCAGATGTTTTTATGATAAAAGATATTTTACAGGTATCCTAAAACCCCTGAAATCACTTCCCTGTTCACCTAAAAAAACCCCACTAAATTAAATTTAATATTTATAATTTACAAGTTTTCTTATGATATTAATATATATGTATGCCATATATACATGTATACATAAATAATTTATGGTATTATTTCATATAATTTTATCTTTATCTCATGATACCCTTTTATATCCTTCTGCAAGTTTTTGATCTAGAGTTTTTTCAAGATTTATCTATCTTGATATATGGAGGTTTATTTAATTCATTTAACTGCTGCTTACTATTTCATTGAATCAATATCTTAATATATTTATTCATCCTCTTATTTACTTACTATTAGGAACAAAATTGCAATGAATGACTTTGAACAAATTTCTTATATACAGATGGGAAAATTTCTCTAGAGTAGATGTGGAATTAGTAGAATATTCTGGAAGTTTGGGTATATAAACTTCATTAGATACTGACAAATTTATATAAAAAGTGTTATGTACAGACTTATACAGTACTTTCTGTCCACAGTCTATAAGAGTTACTCTTTCTTTAAATTGTCTATACATTTCCTCAAAATTATTCAAAATATATCTGGAATGACAAATTGCCAAATCTTGTTTTTATTTGTATGTGTTTAAAGAGGTTGGTTAGAAGTGAAAAGAGTGTTGCTTTATTTCTTAAATTGGATTCAGTTCACAATGGCCGATATGTGAGATGTCATGAGACAAATTCAGTGGTTCTCAGTCTTGGCTACACATTAGATTTACCTGGAAGCTTTCAAAAATCCAAATGTTCAAGCCTCACCCAGACTAATTAAATCAAACTTTCCTTGGGGTGCAAGCAGAGGTGGGAGGGATTTGGATGGAGTTTGAACTGCTCTACATCCCACCTCAGATCCCCAGGGGATCCCATAATACGGGCAGTATTGAGAATCACTACCTTGTATCTGGCTAGTTAGAGAATAAAATCAGAGAGACAAAAAAAATATTTGACTATAGGGCCATCTCTGAAAGTAGGTGATAAGCGGGAGTTTGATTCTCTGTAGATTTATCTAGAATATATAGCTAAATTAATGGCTGAGGGAAAGTATTAGGCATTCCAGACTATGGCAATTCCTGAGATCAGAAATTGAGCAAGTTAGTCTGGCTGTAGTTTGGAATAGAACTATAGATTACAAGGGTCAGATTCCAGTCCCTTTAGGGAAAGGAAACTTGTGAAGTCCAAACGTGTATCAGGACCCTAGATAAAGAGATTGGTTTTCAGGACTCTAATGCTCACCAGAGATGAAGTGTTATCTAGGACCTGAGACATAAGCCCAGGCAGAAAATTGGGAAAAGGAAGTGATAATTTAGAGAAAGGCCTTGCCTATGTGGATACTGTTTGCTAATAGCAGATAGCAGTAATCTAATTCCAACTCCTTCAGCTGGTTGGTGCCAGCTATAGATGTTCTGCCAGACTAATTAGGATAGGTTTTGAAAATAAGTTCTTTTTAAATGTGTGGAATATAAGCTTCTAACTATTGCTTAGAGAAAATGGAAAAGTCAGGGATTAACACAAATGCCCCAAGTTATAATGAATGAGGGAAGATTTTGATTTGGTTCATCAATTGTAACATAAGCTATTGACATAAACCAAGGATTTATATTTAATTAATTACTTTATAACTACGTTAAATACCATATTTTACCAAGAGTGTCAGAATGTGCTTTAAATATTAAGTAACAAATGTTTATGGAATTTCAGCATAGGGTGAAAATAACAAGAGTCATTCTTCATCTTTTTCTTAGTCAATATAATCATTATAATTTTTTATTGAAAAATATGAATTAAAAGACCATTTAGTTTTCCTGCCATGATTAGATGCAAAACTGTAGGAAAGTTAAGTACCAAATTATTATTTGTGGGCAAGAAGACATTGATGTTACCATATAGTCCACGTAATTACCCCCATGCTCAGTAAAGACTAAGATTTCTAGAATTATAATATAGTTAGAACACCTATGGGCATTTCTTTTAAAAAATAATCATTAGGGCAAATAAAACTAAAGGCATCCAACATATTTTAAAATTGTCATTGTACATTCAACTTAAAGCTTAAGACATTAGGATGATGAGATGATTATATGTGCCTTGAAACAAAATATCATCTTGAAAAGTCTGCATGCCCTTCAGTTTGACTGTGTAGTCGTCAGTTAAGGTGAATAACCAAGATAATTCTTTCTTTTCTTCCAATTCAGTGCTGAGTACAAGAGAAGGACTAAGTATGTTCAGAAAAGTCTTAATCCTGAGTGGAATCAAACAGTAATTTATAAAAGTATTTCCATGGAACAGGTATGTAATGATTATTTCTAGGTAACAGATTTAGACTAACATAAATATAGTATTAACACAATTGTTCAAAGATTGGGACCCATATAAATTTTGCCATACAAAGAGTTGCATAAAATACATGTAAGAAATGTAGCCAATAAAAAGATATAGGTCAAGTTTAAACATAGGGTGAAAGTAAATGTGCATATTTTGACAAAGCAGCTAAAAAATAAACAAAATAAGAAGACCAGTGGAACATTTTCCATTGATTATTTCAAAATTTAAAATTTTCAATTAGACTGAGCCATATTTGTCATATTTGGGGGGAATATATTTTCAACCGGCTGTATTTAGACTTTCATTAACAGTACAAAGGAAAGAAATAAGATCCAATGAATAGAAACATATTACTCTATCAGACAACATTTTAAGAACCTTTCTCTTCTCTAAATTGAGGCCTACACTATACAGAATAAGGCAAAATGATGACTAGTGTAAAGGATTATCACCAAAAGTAAGTGACTTTAGGCAACATTTCATCAATCTTCTGAAAATCTATACTTCCTAACTCTGCAGGAGTAACAGAAAATAACCGATAATTTATAACATTGAATTCAGAGTGAAAAAAATACAAATAGAACAGGAAGAAGGCATCCACGTAAAACAATTTATAAAGCAGTTGTCTTTCAAAATGAGGCTTTTATTTTGTCCTCTGGTAAATTAATTTGATTATGAAGTTGAAGCTGGATATAAATTATAATCTGGGTTCTTGAATTTAAAATAAGTTAAACTCATCTGCAGAAAGTAGACAATGCTACTGTGTTTTTTGGGAATTATTGAAACAAAAGATTTGCAATTTATGAATTTCTTATATTTAAAGAGTATTTAAAAATTGTGCTTTCTATTTTAAAAATGAAGGAATGAGTTAAGAGTTACCATTTTGCTCACAAAATAATAAGGTCTCTTATAATTAAACTCTAGACTGAACTGTAAAATCACTGAAATTTAAAATAATATTTAATATAAATCCACATAGTTTTAGATAAAATTTCCAGTATTTTTACATAAATGGAAAGGGTTTAAGGAAGTGAAAATACATGTGTCTATTGTATGAGTGTGGTAAAAATTTGTGATGGAAAGATGGGGTTAATGAGGTTTTTATTTGAACTGTAGCTCAAGAAGAAAACACTGGAGGTGACAGTTTGGGATTATGATAGATTTTCTTCCAATGACTTCCTTGGGGAGGTGAGCCTCTGATTTCCTTTCTCTTATTTGCTGACATTGAAAACTACCATATAAAGCATGATTCAAAACATATTTTTTTAAGTTCATAAGAGCCATTTCTGAATAAAATCCTTTGGCAGGTAGAATTTATTTCCTGATTTACTCTTTGAATAGATGAATAGCAACTAAAGAAATGGTTTTTATTCTACCCCTTGATGTACTTTATATTAATTTATAAAATTAAATATTAATTGTTTCAATAGGAAGATATATAATCATGCTGTGAGTCCAAATGAGATTTGAGGGTAACAAATTTCTTATAAAATGAACTGAAATTTTAAGTATGTATTTTCAGGTTCTTTAATTGCTGTTCCTCACTGCATGTATGAATGATTTGATGTGACATTTTGTACTGTTATTTATGATGAAGTATTCTGAGAAACATAGAAAAATCTCTCAAATATTTTAAGAAGCAAAAGTAGAAGTAGGAGAAAGCAATAAAAATATTTATATAAATGTGCAAGGAATCAAAATAACTTAATCATGAAACTAGTAGAGTGATCAAAACTTGTGATTTTTTTGTCTGTTATGTTCAAACAATGTATATTTTGTTTAGTGCTCTGCATAGAGTAGAAATTATGAATAATGTTTAATATAAAAAATCCAAAACCTACAAAATATGATATCCTTTTGATAGAGACTATAAAACAATTGTGTAATCGAAGTGATAATGAGGGCTTGTTTGGTTTTTAAGACTCTGTACATCTCTTTTCACCAAAACTAGACCATTAAACCATTTGACCTTCATCTTTAGGCTCCATCCTAGTGCAGCCACTTGGACTAATCTTGAACTTAGGTAGGGCTAAGATACAGTGTTACATCTGACTTCATGTCTCATTTCAGAAAACTGACCTATTGAAGTCCTTCTAATTTATTGTCTTCTTATATTTACATGAGCCTAGAGCATATATCCATTGGGCTGGTTTCCATTTCGGTATACATTATCAAAGCTAGGATGCCAGCAACTGTAAAATGAACTGTTATTTGTATACCACTAAGAAAAAAAAAATGCCACCAATTAAACCGTGACACAGTGCTTTCTTATCATCCATTGTTAGTCATATCCCTATTTCAAATGTGAACTAAATGTGTTTTAAATTAGAAGAAATAAGTTAGTAATTGCAGATTATCCATTCTTTTCCATTTTGTCCTTTTTGTGATTAAAAGCAAACATTTTTCAAAGTTGCTAGCCAAGTTTAAAACTAGAATGAGTTCTTATAACAGAAAAAATGTTTTGTTTTATGAAAACATTTACTTGTAACTCTTCCTTTTAACATAATATCCAAATAATGTATTTAATAGTCAAAAATTTTAAATAATTCAATTTAGTCATTTATCAAGCATCTGATATGTGCAAGACATTGTTTCCAATGAGAATGAGAAAAGATAAAAAATGAAAAAGATAGCATCATCCTCCTCAAAGATTATACTGTATCCTTTGTTTTATATATCCTTGAATAAATTTTAGATCATAGAAAAAAGTATTGAATAAATTATAGCTTAGTCCATAAATTTCATTGATTTATTTTCCTTTATTTTCAGGTATTGATTGATTTATCTAGCACATCTCACCTCGATAACACTCCAAGGTGGTATCCTCTCAAAGAACAGACTGAGAGCATTGATCATGGCAAATCCCATTCCAGTCAGAGCAGCCAGCAGTCCCCAAAGCCATCTGTTATCAAAAGCAGAAGCCATGGTATCTTCCCTGACCCATCGAAGGGTAGGAAATATTTCAAGTAGAAAAAGTTTTTTGTCTGTTTTTTCATTCAGTATCTTCTTGAATGCAAATACCTATATATTTAATATATATTGAAAGGTTAGATGCTATTGGAAAATATTTAATATAATGTCATGCAAAGAGTGATGGATGGAATCAGGAGAAATGGGCTTTAGTCTTAGATCAGCACATACTTAGGTATATGACTTTGTAATCTTCACTTCTTTTACTCTCCATTTTTCAACCTGTGAAATGGAGGAAGCTGGACTATATGAGCTATTTGAGTTTATTCCTCTCAAAATCCATGATAACATGGTTTTAGAAAATGCATTGGGGTATTTCATAAAAAAAAATATAAAAATCCCTACCAGTTCATAAACTAGACATAATCATCATTACTGTTTATTTACATTCCTTCTAATTGTTTGTATCTCTCTTTGTTTATAAAATATAGTCTTATCCCATAAATATAATCTTATATGCTCCTTTTAATCTATCATATAGATAATATTTCCCATGTCATCAAAACAATTGGTATGCTGAAATTTACTTAAGCCTTTTCTAAATGTTGGATTCAAGCCAATTTTTTACTCTTATTATTATTTTTCAAATAACAGTGCCATACATTGGGTTTGGCCATAAGCATGGCATTCCCATTCAAATGAGCTTTTCCTTTGGGAGGTTCATTACCACTGTCCTACAACAAGCATTAATCCTCATTGTCAGCTGAATTACTGCCTATATAGGATAACCATGTGGTATCTTATTTAGTTATACTGAACTATATTACATATAATTATATTACATATAATTTTTTATATTGGACTTGAGTATTGCTTCCTTGTCTCTTCTCAGAAAGTACACCAAATTGGAAAGTGGTTCTTCGTACATTAGAAGAGAATGACTCATAAGTACAAGTGTTTTAGGAGATGGGAAACTGAGTCCATATCCAGTAGACCATTGAGTTGAATGGCAAACCTCTGACTACAATGAGTGCTGTAGATTATTTATGAATGAGTTTCGTAGATGATTTATGGATTCTACTTAGCCATGTCAATCTGCCCTGCTTAACATTCTGCAAGATCGTTAGTATAAAGACCTCTCTCTCTATGACTACCTTAGGAAATGAAAATCTATACATTCTCTAAAATTGTTTGAGAAACTGATTCTACAATCTCCACATTTAATATGTCCTAGTGACTCACACCCCTTCATCCAAGAACTCACTATGATTTTGCTCAAAACTCCCCCTGTGGCAGTATAACCTACTGTCTCCTCCCTGATGTCTAGCAGAATTAGCAGAGTTACTTGGTGAAAAGAAAAGTTACTACAGTCATTACTTGAGGCTAGTTAGAATGTATTTCTCTTTGCAAAGTTCTCTCTTCTCGTGACTATCATCCTTTTGTTTTTCCTCCCAAGAATTGTTGCCTAAATGCTTAATCACATTTCAGTATGGCGAGCAGTTGCATAAATGAGCCATAAAAGACACAGAATTAACATAAATCTTAGACAGTTTCAAATTATATGTAGACCAGGCTTGACAGGAGGAACGCTGGAGCAACTTTAACTCATGTTTTACCCTTTTGTAACCAGACATGCAGGTTCCTACCATTGAGAAATCCCATAGTAGTCCTGGTAGCTCAAAATCATCATCTGAAGGCCATCTCCGCTCTCATGGACCATCTCGCAGTCAAAGCAAAACCAGCGTCACTCAGACCCACCTGGAAGACGCAGGGGCTGCCATAGCTGCTGCCGAAGCCGCCGTGCAACAACTCCGCATTCAACCAAGTAAAAGACGCAAATAAATTCCTCAGCATGGCAGCTTAATGTTCATCTGTTGCCTCTCTTTCCTGCTGTCCTTCCCTGTTTGCTTTCTGTTTTTGGCATCCTCTGCTCACTCTGTTCACTGTCCCTTTGTCTGTGTAAGAACAGTATCAATACATAAATATGCTCTTTCTTATTTAGATTTTCTTTTAATTTACATAGACTGAAATAAAACTGGCTGTTTCTCCTTTGTTTCCACCATCCATCCAACCTGGCTCATAGTATTTGGTAGCTGTGTCTGTCATGTTTGCAGGCAAAGCAATGTTGTGTGTCCCTTTTGTGTGCGCTTAAGTATCTTGTATAATACAGAAATTATAAGCATAGGTGGCTGCCAATTTTCCAGGCATTACACCAAAAAAGCACACACATAAGTATTTAGAACAGATTAGCAATGAGATTCTTGTACCTGAAAACACTCAAAAATTTTAGACAGAATCGTAATGAGACCAAAAGTCAAATTCTAGGACCTAAGGGAAGAAGCCATTTCAAGACAATGCTTAAAAATATTAATACATTATGCATGTGAAATGTTATAGCTTTCCCTGTGCAAAAATTTCTAGTCTTCTGAAAAATCTGTGAAGAAAATCGTATTTCTTATATTCTCAAAAAAAGACATAATATTAATATATGTAGAAGCATATGTGATGAGGCACCATAACCTCATTAAGGAGCACAATTGGGTCCATTCTGTTGGATCACACTTTGTATATGATAACAGAGATTTTTATAGGTTATTTTTTCTCTTAGCCATTGGAAATCCTTTGAAAGTCAAGATGTGCTATGTCTAGTAGCTGTAAATCAATTAAAGTATCACAATTTACCCACCTTAACTGCTGTATTTTCATTTCATTTGTAAAAATTTAGTCAATTGATGTAATTGTACAAAAACTTAAGAAGCACAGATATTTAAAAAATGTAGGTGGCCTGTTAACTTCTAAGAGGCATTAGCCAGGCAATGGAGATAGATTGTCTCCTGAGTCATCATTTCCAAAGAAACAGCCAGTTTTAATCCCCTTTAGTGCTGTGCATGTGGTGTCATTTTGGCATTTGAAAACACAACTTATTTAAGTAGAGCAAAAGAACACTTCTGTTTGCATGAATAACATTTAAGCTGGTTCCATCTGAGGATACATACTCTGGGTTTCCATTTCACCCACACTGCCACAGCAGCACATAAAAGCGGTCAGTCTAATCATGCCAGGAAGCAGCACAGACACAGCATAGCAGGAGTCCTCCCCATTCAAAGAACTCAGTCTGATAATCTGCCTCCACCAGCCAATGGCAACCAAGACCAAAGCCAGCTAGCCCTCAGGAAGGTGATGTCTGATGGACCAGTCAAGCCAGAAGGAGGTGAGCAGAAAGGCCCTGTTCAAAGCACACAGCAAGAACATCCCCAAATTTAAAGCTCTCATCTTTAATTTTTAGAGATTGTCTGATAAAATATGTTTATCCACTTTTTAATGTGCTTTTGTGGGCATGGCATTTCAGGACTTCATCATCACCATGTAAGTCCCAAGATCAGTCCCGTAATATATCAACTACAGTGATTTGTATTTTTCTATGCACTGGGCATCTTTTGACTTTTGTTGGGAAATAGATTAACAATATTCATATTGCAGAATGGAATGCATGCTACTAACCTAATCTGTTCAAGCATGACTATAAATATGTTGCATTGTGATAAAAGTTTAAATTGCTCACAGTTCAAGTTAGCATACCAGTTGGAATGTAGATCAGTATTTGTTGCGTATTATTTCAAGTGTAACTTTAAAAAACAATTTAGTGGATTTTGGAAATTCTTAGAAGAAAGTAAAGGAAAAATTGTTAATGCACTCACTCACCTTTACATGGTGAAAGTTCTCTCTTGATCCTACAAGCAGACATTTTCCACTCCTGTTTCCATAGTTGTTAAGTGTATCAGATGTGTTGGGCATGTGAATCTCCAAGTGCCTGTGTAATAAATAAAGTATCTTTATTTCATTCATAAACTACTGGGTTCTGAGCCATTGTTATCTGATGCAGCTTAAAATGAGTGTGTCAGTTTTTGTTTTTTCATTTGATTTCTTGCAATAGATTCTAGTTACTGCTCCATTGCTAGTGAGAGCTGTAATAATAGAACATTTGGGAGAAGAACAAAGTTCCATGCTGGAAACATGATAGATGGAAGATTATTACCAAGTAAAAACATCAGAGCTTACATAAAAATATAAATGATGGCGTTGGGCCACCCTACGCAATGCTTCCACTATTTCTCTCTCCTATACCTAATCTACTTTGGTTCCTGGGTAAAAGGAAGATAAATTACATGAATCCTTGCTTTGGAGATGTACCTAACCTTGATCCTATAACTGTGTTCAGAAGGAAAAGCAAATTTACATCTGTCCCTACCCTGACCCCAACATTTGTGGAATTTTCCCCAAGAAAGAGTGTCACTGCCAGTGACAGGAATCAAACTAGATTATAAATTATCTTCAAATTTAATTCAACAACACATATAAAATAAAGTTTTTTAAAATAAAAGTAGGATAGCGTTTGCCCCCATAAGTACCTTCCAGCCCTAAAATTCTTGAGTTTATGATTCTATATTTGACACAAAATGAAGATCAAGCCTTATATTTTCCTATTGAATTTCTCTTTATGCTCATAAAATTGAAAACATTTAATATGCTCTTCCTCCAATTAATCAGATATTTGGGGGCAATGTAAGATGTATGTGGCAATACAGAGGGAAAACCACTGAGATGTTTCTTAAATTAGCCAGGTAATTTAAAAAAGCAATTAGCTTAAACATTAGCATAATTCTGTATATGTGTTTATTCATCCCAGTTTTTATATTATCACCAAAGCACAATTTCTATTTTATTGCTAGCCTGCTACTATTTTCTGAAAGTACTTAAAATTCTACCTCTCACTTTTTCCCTTCAAATAAGTTCAGTTAATTTCTCCATGTCATTCATTTTCTTACTTGAAATATTCTATTAATTATAAATGTCATAATAATGAAACACTTCCCTGATTTCACATCTTATTTTAATTATTGTGATTTAAGTATTACTATATAATATTTTGTATGATTTTTTTCCTAGATGTGGTTCTTAAATTTACATCAAAATATTTTAATCCTTTTGAATGATGCTCTGATAGATATTCTCATACATTTAAAGTGCTATAAATGAATGAGAAGTCACTCTTTATTGATATCACAATCAAAAAGAAAACTAGATAGCAGCATGCTTTCTTATTTAGTTTTGTTCATGTAGATAATAAAAAGCCTTGTTTTCTAAAATATAAATCATTTCACTGCTTCTGTCAGTATACAAATAATATATTGATCCATGCATTTTGGGAAACACCTAGTAGCAAACATACTGTAGGATTAAATTTATGTTGAAATACAATATAATTTGTTTAAAGCATGGAAAGAAAAATTGGTCAGAGATATAAACATATAAAGAACCAGCAACTTACTGTTCACTAACAGTAGAAGTAAATATTAGTAATAATTGTAAGTGTTTGGTTAAAAGTCTCCCATTTCAAACCTCACAATGGAGTTCATATAATCCCATCTGCATTCTGGAAATAACACTCTGCATTTGAATAGTTCTTCATGTTGTACAGTGTTTTGTCATCCATTTTCTCATTTTATCACACCAAGTGGATGAGGTATTCATTCCAATATTCTTATCCCTGTTTTATGGGTGAGCAATCAGAGAGTCAGGGGCAGGTTAGCTGATATGAGAACACACAGCTAGAAATTTTCAGAACAGCAAATATACCCTTGTCTTGTGACTCCTAGAGTAACAGTTTTTAAATACATGATCTCCTTTGAAATCAAATTCTCCTGATTTCAATAAAAATAATGTACTTGTAATTTATCATTCGTGTTCTTACAAATGATTAGAGGTAGCTAGAAATGATGGCAGAATACAACTTTTATTCTCTCTACCTCCACGATCCTCCTCTCTAAAGGTTGGTGATTTAAACCAATGAAAGAAAACTTTCCCACTGCGCAATCCCAGCGAGGCAGAAAGCAGGGTTCTTAGAGAAGGCTACGTGTACATCTGCAGGAATTTCTATCAAGGGTGACAAAATTGTCCCTAAAGAGCTTTTCAGATGTTTTTTGTAAGCTTCTCAGCAGATTTCTGCTTGAACTAGCATAAAATATGGATCAAGCAAGAATTATAGAGTGAGCCCGAAGGAACTTTTTTCCTCCCTCCGGAGTTTAGTTGCATGCTAGGAAACCTGAAGGGAAAAATTAGACAGATTGTGCCAAATCATCCCGATGCCTAAACAACACTGTTTGTATTTATAAATCTCTGGAAATGTCTTTTGTTGTTGTTGTTGTTGTTTATTTTTATTTTCTTTCCCAAGCCAGTTGGTTTGGTTGAACACAAGCTCTGCCATTTCCAAAGGTGACACCAAGGAGGGAAGAGAGTTTAGAAAGTAGTTTTGATTTTTTGTTTGTTTAGAAACCATACCAAAATCAAAACCAATTGAAGCATTCTTAAAGCCTTGAAGATTAATTTAGTTGGCATCTAATGTATTACATTTTAAGTACAGTTTGAAAATTCCTGCACTATTTTCGTTCATGCTAAGACTTTGGGGATGAGTTTTAAATTTTAAAATAGGTAATACAGGCTGGGTAGAAATAGCTATGCACCCTGGGTAATAAAACAGGAGCCCCTGGGACAATTGGGCTGTTTAGGTAAGAAGATGAATCATTCAATAAGTTGTACAAGGCAATTATGATTGTGAGTTCTTTGGTGTGACCGGATTGTAGGAGAAAAGCCTGAAGCTACTTCCACAGACCTCTACTGGAAATTCCACTTTCAATAAAGCTCATTTGCGGCACCTGTCAAAGAAGAGTTTCATGTCCATGTGTTGCCTTGGCGAGCTCTTACCAAGCCATCACTCTGTGGGAGCTGCTCTCTTGGGCAAGTGGTAGGGGGTGGCTGGGTTTGGGAGGTGGCGGGCGCTGGGAGTGGAGGAAATTTTTGTTTACAGTAGCTAATCAGTGTCCCATGTTCTTCTGGCCTGAAGTAGATGTTCACTTCTGCTCAGAAGGAATTTAGCCTTCTCTGTTTCTGAAAAGGACAGGGCCCATAAGAGAAAAAAAGAAAAAATTGTCAGAGAAATCAGAATGAGTTTATTTGAAAGTGAAGTATTCTTTAACATTGTATGTACGAAGTTAATTAAAACACATTTTACATTCCTCATTTCTATGTGCTTGTGCAAAAAAGAAATTAAACCATTTAAAAAATAAAACTTTGAGCAGTTTAAAAGAAAAAGAAAATTGAAACTGTAATGATGTGAACACAGCAAACAGCCAACAAAATCTGAGGGAATCAATTTGGATGATTTCGGCTTTCAAAGTTCTGTGCCTATTTTTCTGTGGGGAGTTTTTGTTGTCTGTAAAAATCAAAATGCTCTTCAAAAGTTTTGTTTTTTGAGCGATCCCATATTTTCTTAGAATGACTGATTATACATTTTCAAATATTTCTGTAGTCTTTTATTGCCAGAAATATCTCCACTGTGTATACAGAGTCACAGACAGCAAATGTGTAACTCTGACCATATGACACTCTCTCTCGTTTATGGACCTTCATTCCTGAAGGTGAATCTACTGACCTGCCATCCATGAGTACTTTTGTTCTTCTCCAGCAGTAACCATGAGTCTACACCGAGCCATCCATATACTTTGGTCTGGTCCACGCTGGGAATTTATATGTTCATTTCATCCGACATGAATAGCAAAACCTACTGGCCCATTTAAATACCAAACTCGGCTTCCACATTGCTATGCCTTAGCCACATGATCTAGCTATGGGCCTATATAGTGAGGATAGGACTATTAATATGTGATCTAAGAAGAGAAAGGCCTATTACTTAACACACCAAGGTCTCTTAAATACTATTTATTTATGACATGTCTTTACTTTAACAATAATATCCATGAAACCTAGTTTTAGTTTTTTAAATGCAAATTATTTTACTTTGGGCCTGTGCAAATTATTTTCAAAAAGTTAGTTTATCAGATTATCACCAGAGAGCAGGACCTGTGGAAATGAGACAGGCAAGTAAATGCCAATGGGGGAAGGAAATGGGAAAATTGATGGAGACACGGTGTGGGATGGGGGACAGTTAGGGTACCCCATGAGCATGGGATAGGGAACTTTCTCACCTGAATAGGAGGATCACGGAACCAGGGAGATGCTACCTAAGGAGAGATGGGGCAATGCCAAAGACACTGGCTACTTTACAATATTGTCTAAATCCAGATATCTAACTATCCATGGATTACTTGATTATTTTTCCACTTTTCATCCACATGTATTACATTATGTAAAACCATAATATTTCACCCATTCTCCATTGTGCAAGATGATTTGGGGAGGGGGAGAAAACATGGGTATGGGATAAAATGATGGGAATCTTCATGTGTACTGAACAAGACTGTGAAAATATTTTTTAATTTTTATTTTATTACTATGCTGTATGTGTAAATATGTAATTAATCACTGAGAAGCCAAAAACAGTGATGGATTTTAAATGAAAACATATCAGAAATATAGAATTTTGATTGGGGTGTTGAGTTTGTTAGATGTGTGAATAGGCATCACATAGATATAATCATATCTTTATATTATACCTTAATGTGGTTTAAAGATACTAAAAATTACAATTTATTAATTAAATTGATTATAATTTGAACAGAAACTAATCAAAATATTAGTATCAAAAATCAAACAAGGCAGATAAATGTTTCATAAACAAATGTTGGTAAATGAAGCATGGGTCTCTTTTTTAAAACATATAATAAAGATAGTAAAATACAACTTCTACTATATTTGTTCTTTAAAAGAACATAGAAGTAAAATCTTTTCCTCATTGAAACATTTCAAATGCAAAACCACATTATTTCAAGTTCTATAGGTCATATTTTGTTTTTATCTGACTCTTTATATAAAAATAACTTAGAATATAGAGAAATATAGAAAAGAGACATTTTTAAAACTACTTAATTCAAATGTCTTTCTACATAGGTCTATCATATACTGTTAGTTTGTTTTAAAGCATTCTCATTGCTAATGACATTTCATAAAGTAAATAGCTATTGAATCACTATTTTGGCTCCATCCAGTATTAAGATACAAGAACATTAGAAAGACTTTATGTGGAGAAAACCCCTTTTTGGAAGAATTGGTATTATTTTATGCCTACCAATTATCATTATTTACTCTGGGTTTTTTTGTACTATAAAATAGTTTGGGTTTTTTGTTTTGTTTTGTTTTTAAGCAAAGATATAACAGATAAGCAAGCTTTTATTATATATATAATTTGTAATTCAGACCACATACTTCTAGAGGTGTGAAGTTCTGAGTGAAAAAAGTTCTGAAGAAGCTTAGAGATGATTAAAAAGAATAATAATATCAATAATAAACCTTTTCAAGAAAGGCCACTAACTTCATATTTTTTTCAGTACAAAAAATAAAATGAAAACTGAAAGGCACCATAAAATGATCTTCATGTACATAATTGTTTAAGATAACTGTCAAAGAAGCTGAGGCTAATTGGTCTCTTCTCATTTTCACAGTTAGTACTTCATTTCCATTACTGTAGGTTCCAACTAGTAATTCTCAAAGTGTGTCTACTGACTCCTGGGGGATCCCAGAAACCCTTCAGGGGTCTGCAAGGTCAAAAAAACTCTTAAGAATATTAAGATGTTATTTGCCTTTTTCACTCTCATTTTTTTTCAAGTGTACATTGGAGTATTGCAGCAGCTACAGAAGGTGTCATGACATCATTGCTTTGATAACTAATAGAACATGTGCTCGTAGGTTTTTTGTTTTCTTAATTTTGAGTATGATAAATAACAATAGATATAACCTACTGAAACAAATGTCTTTGGCTTACTCAATAATTTCTAAGAATGCAAAAGGGCTCTTGAGGCCAAAATATTTAAGAGCCACTAACCTAGACCTATGCATAATAATCATTTTTACAGTAGCCAAAGACTGGATAACTGAGAGTTTTGTCAAAAATATACTTATCATATTTGTCAAATTTTTTAAGCCTTATGTATCTCTCCTATTGCATTTCAGAACCTTTCCTTTATCATTTAGTGTTAATTTATAATTATTAAGATTGACAAATGACTTTTTCTAATGTAAATAGCATATTTAAAATATTTTATTGAGCATGATTTAGATTAAATTATTACATATCCATATGTATTACTTCTACCTTTTGAAATTTGACTGATAAGTCACCTATCAGCTTTAATCAGGGGCTCCCAACAAAGGTGGAGTGACAAAAAGTGTTAAAAAGGTAGAATAAATCTTACTTTTGTCCTTATCTTGAAAGTAAAATTTATTAGAAAAACATTTGTTTATAAATTATTAGTTTATTTTATCTTCCATTATATTATCTACATTATTGATCCTATAAATTGCAAATTCTTTATATTGCATAAACAGAAAACCTAAAGAGTATCACTTTGATTCATATTTGTGGGAAAATTGAAAGTTTCTTACCTAACACTTGCTCCTTACTTTCAAGTATGTAATTTAGTGAGCTTTTAAATATTTAATGCTAAAAAGGATATTCTGCAAATATGTATTTATCACTTATAGAAAGTATTATCTGAATTATCTACATTAGATCATTTATTCACATTTACATATAAATTTGTTTATTTTTTTAAAAAGATTGCATATTATGTTCCAACCTCTTCAATATATCAGTGATACTGAAGCAAAAAAAAATAGGCAAAAATCACTGTCCAGTGAATCTCTTATTCTAGTAATATTTATTGAATAACAAATTTAAAGGTATCTTGGAAAAGTAATTAAGAAGAAGAAAAGCATAAGTTTTGTCTACCTTCAACTGAGATGGATAAAGAAAAATACAATTGGTCATTAAATTAAGTTTGTATGGAACCAACCATCATCATGCTTAAAAATGCCTGGAAAATAGAATTAATTATACTTTTATTTGTCCTAGCTGGTTCTCTCTCATAATCTTTACAGTCCACTGGGATATAACCAACTGTAGGTGGAGAGAAAGTGTTTGTAATGATCTATTTGGAGAGAGTAGAAAAATTAATGAAATTAACTAGATAGGTTAGATCTCACAGGACTGGACATGCATTTATCTACTAATTGTCCAAACTTCCTCTCTACTTTGTGGCCATTTACTAAATTTGAATGATATGAAAATTAATATTCAGTGTTTGTTGTAGCATTAGCCATATAAGTCACTTTGCTATTATTAATTATTATTTCTTTACACTGGAAAGAACCTTATTTCCTTTGGGAAGAATTTTATAAATCAAAATATTTGGATTCCATTTAAGGACAACATCTAAGTACTCTTGATCTAAGTTATTGCAGTTTCAGGATTATGTAAGAAAATTTGTCTTAAGGGATTTTTAGAATTACTTACCAAACAAACCTGCATGCTTTACAGTAGTCTTTATTTCTGCTTGATTTTTTGTTTCTCTATCAGCTCTTGGAAATACCTTTCTGACAACCTAATTCAAGTGTAGTGCAAGCAAACTGTAGGAGAGAAAATATTTCTACTTCAAAAGAGAATGAAATGAAAATTGAAAATTTAAGAGTTGCCATGAACAACTGACATAACTCTTGAATGTTTTCTCTTCCAAATATGATCCTCCTTACTATTTACCTCTTAAAGATAAAGATCTTTATTGTATTTGCATTTTTATCACAAAACCAGAACTTGGCACTTGATACATTCTTTGTTCATTCTATTCATTTGAACATAGCTGGAATTATAGCCTAATTTATTAAAGACAAATGAATTTATTTCCTTAATTTGCATGTCTTCATCAAACCTTCTTCCATCATTTACTATGAAATTTTGATCTTTACTTAAACTGTATTTATTTTAAGTAGCTTCTTCCAAATCAGTTCTGAACCAAAAACACCTCAAAAGATGAGGATGTACTTAAAAGGCAACGTTATAGTATAAATTCAAGGATTATAGTATATTGAGCCATTATGTATTTTTTATGTAAGAAAAAAAATCCTCTCTACCAGGTTATTAGTACTATTGGAACTAACTATACACTCATTTGTTATATTGAAGTTTTATACTATTACTTCTATTCCCTGAAGTGATGGTTGATCTTATTGTCCATTAATATTAATAGAAAGCCAGAGTGAATGATTAGTGAGTATGGAAAACACCTGCAAATTATTGGTAGTATTAGATAAAAAACAAATTAAATTGCTCATTAAAATGTCCTGAAAAATTTAGTCATGAGGCAAATGTGTATGGAGAGGGAAAAGTATGAACATTAAGAACTTTACCAGCTTTCCTGGGACGTAACAAATGGAGGCCTCGCATCTCCATCTTCCTCTCTGAAAGAAGCTATTATGTGAATATGGAATATCTTACTTAAGAGACATATTCTGATAATTATAAGGAAAAAATATTTCCACATTCCATTTCTCATGGTTTATACCTTTCTAATATGCATATTGTTTATATATAAAATATACCTATAATGACTATTATATATAGTCATTTAATAATTTATCTTTTTGGATAGATTTTTCAATGACATCCTTCCTTCAACTGCCCCACCCAAGCATTTACAAATCACTGATATAGATGTCAGGGTTGTCTCTTTTGTGAAAACTTGTAATTTGGTGGTACATGAACACTCCTACAAATAGCTATATTGAAGCTATCTAGGCCATTTTTCTAGTGTCTGCTGTCCTTTAAATTTTTCTAAATTGGATAATAAAGATACCGAAGTAGATTTAGAAAAAAATAATAAACTTTGAAAGTACTTGTAAGGTGTAACATCTCTTCTTAAATTAATAACCCTGAATTGTAATAGAAAACATACAAAAAGTATAATTGTACATAATTCACAGAAAACATACTGAATAATTCTGGTCACAGTGGAACTTAAAACCTGACATTTTCAGGTCCACACTAAAAAAAATAAATCAAAAAAATAATATAAAACTGAAAAATTCTCTGGTAAAAATAACAACAAAAACAGTTACAGCAATAATAACAGATAAGAGAGAAAAAAAGACAGGAAGACAAGAAAGAGAAAGAAAGAAAGAGAGAAGCAAAGAGGAGAAAGTAGAAAAGGTGTCTAAAGAAAATACTTAGCTAAGTTAAAATTACAGTTAGTTAAAGAAAACAGAATGCATACCCCAAATATATGATTTCTAAAACAGCTGTATAGTTACTTCATTTCTATCACTAAACTATTGGAACAAACAAAACAATTATTGATTGATTTACATAATTTCAAAGAGTTAATCTCAAAATCCTATAGACCATGTCTATGAAGATAATATTTAATACCCTATCAACCAAGTAATTTGGGAAATTATTATACAAGCTACCGACATAATACATTACTTTTGAAATATTTGGAAATAGCTCTGTGCTGGACCAAAGAGATAAAACCAATGGTAGACCATCACAGGCAGCAACTCTATATACACTCCAAGCTCTGAATTCTGAAGTAAGCAGAGACGTCACCTTTTTGAGACAATTGGCTATAACATTAAAGTACATTAACACTTTTTACTTTTACTTCTCTCTTCATCTCATTAATTAGTGTGTGACCTTGAACAGGTTATTTAACCTTTACAAAGCTTGGTTTTTCTGTAGGCAAAATGATGGTTCCAGAACAGGTTTTCTTTAGAGTTCTTACCAGCATTTAATTTCCATGATTCCACAACTATTAAGTCAACTCTGAGCACAGTGATGCCATCGTGTGGTAGGTACAGTGATAGCCTTGCATATTTAAGTACAGTATAGTAGAAGGGGAAAGAACCAACGGAGCAAACTAATTGAAGACAGATGTGCAGTCAAAGAGACACTACCAGATTTAATTAAGGTTAGCCACAGTGGAGTAATAAAACACAATGATGTCTAACCATCTAACAGCTAAAGAAAGCGAAGAGGTCAAAGAATAATTTAAAACAGATTGAATTGCCTCACAGAAGATAAAATTTGTTTACCTGAACTGCCCCCTCAAGAATTAAGTCACAAAAATGATTTAATATTCTCAGATTTATTCTTCTAGAGCACCGGATTCTTTCTAGCTTGTATTCCATCATGTGTTTATAGCATCCACTGTTTCCTCTAGTTGGTACTTGATAGTACACTTAGTATTTCAAAATGAAAGTAGACATGGAAAAAAGTAACTGATTAAAAATGGCTCCAAAAATGTATTTTATTATAATGAAAATCCCTCAATTCTTTTATAAAATAAATATTTTTATATGCAATACTCAAGGCACTTAATACATTCTTGTGCAGTAGGTCCGTGATTTCCAAAACTCTGATTAAAAGAGTTGGAAGAATTAAGCAGAGGTAGAATGTTACTATACATATTATTTTCTTTTGTCATTCCAATTTAAAATATATATTTATATTCATGGTTATGAACTTTTTGAAATTCATAAACCTATGGTCTCCAGTGTTTGGTATATTATTAAATACTTCAATCAAACCAGTGTTTTGGAAAATTAGGATAAAAAAATCAAGTTGAGTCATCACATTTCTTTATACTATGAAATTGTCATCTCTGATTTTAAAAGCTAAAAAAGAAATTTACTCCTCAAAATTTCTTTGACAAAGAACACATGCCATATGCTAAAAAAATACCCTTCCATACCAAGTAGACTTCTTGATGAGAGATTTATGATTTGTATAAAACACAAAGCTGGATAAGAAGTGAAATAGCTACTAAATCAGATGTTTTGATTGATTAAGGGAAAGAAGTATTAATGAATTATTATTATTAATTATTCATTAAATATTGTTTGAATATGGTTCCAGGACAAGCTTTTTAAGAGGTTACCAAGGAGCAAATGTAGGCTCTGCTTCCAATAATGACATGCATGTAACAATTACAATAAAAAATAAGATGTGATAATTGCCATAAAAGATACATAGATTATGTGCTACAAGAATCCACATTAAGGAGATGTCACTTCTGATTGGGAGAATGAGGAAAATAAATGAAGTAGGTGATATTTTAGTTGGGCCTTTACAGATAAACTTAATTTAGATGCAAGAAAGTGATGGAATAGAGGAGGGCTTACCAAATCGAAAAGAATAAAGGCAAACCAAAGGGATCCAGAGTGAATGGTCCGAGTGGGCTTTGGTGTAAAGTATATGAAGAAGAATTATAGTAGATACATGTAGATAGGAGCAAAAGTTTGCAAAAAGCAACCTAAAGAATTTGAATGAAATTATTAGATTTCTTAAAATTATGTAAGATCCAGCCTCAGATATTAAAGTCCTAAAGTACTTTATTTGTTAAAAATTTGTATTTATGCAGATATAGCTTAATTTAATAGAATTGATGCTTTCTTATTTGAGATCTGTTAAAAGAGAAAGAAATGAGTAAAGACACATGTTGTTTTAAGTATCTGGAAAAGAACTATTAAAATAGTTGGATTCTTAGCACCAGCTTATCAAAACCTCTGCATTTTTGTTTGTTTTATCACATTTTATGCTATGTAGATATAGCCTAGTAAAAACAGAAGGACTGTTTTGCATTTTAATTTAATTCATTTTCAGAACCTAACCAAATATCAAGCTATCTCTACACTATACTTAGATACCAGGTTAAGAATAAAAAATTTAATCAGGCACCAGATGTTTCTAAAATTTCTGTACATGAATCTTAGACATAATGGTATTTTACAGAAATATTAAATAGATTTGTCCCCCTATATGTACATGTTCCCTAGATTTGGTTTTGTTTTTCTTTTATATTTCTTATAAAATATTATTTGTTTGCATTTAAACTGTTGACAAATACTTGCACACACTTCCCAAATGAGATTTCTATTCAAGGAGATATGCAAGATGAAAAAAATTGTCTTCCCTTAAATTTATTTCTAGCTTCATTTTTTCTTCTTGTACTATTTTACATTCTGCACACATTTTTCAAATTTCCCGGAAGAGGAATAGAACTAAAAATTGCATCAGGTCAAACCAAAGTTGACAAAAGAAAAGATTGAATATTTTGAAATGGAAATAACAGATCATTTCTATAATATAGCTATTCTTATTAATTGTGACATTGCTCTTAAAATACTGAAAATTATTTTAATTGACTGAATATAAATTGATTACCTATGTCTATTAATTGAAGTTTATCTTTGAATATAATATATTGAGATTTTCTAGTTGATGAAATCAATGTCTTCCATTCAGTCATTATAGTAAAAAATATTAACAGTTGGATGGTTGGATTATATAGATGGTTGGATTATATAATGCCAATCAAAAAGTAGGACAGCTTTCCTTTGTTTATAATCAGTTGACTAATCTGACTCATTATACAGTTGATCATGCTGTTTAGTCTACATTATACATATTCATAATTTTATATCCTAGTCAGACTACTTTCACATTTTTTAAATTATCCTTTAAAAAAGTCTTTAACATTAAATATACCAACTGTGTTTCTTCTACATAAGTTGAAGAAATATTAAAGAAACATATCTATTCTATGTTTCTATAAATCTAGTCCTATGGGTTACTAGAAATTCATTGGTGGCTGGCTATTTAACAGCTTTCAGACCTTTTTCTAAATAGCTGTTTCCAACTTATAACATCTAATATATAATTGACTATTAAAAATGTCTTCCTTATTTCCTTATTCTGAGGAAGGGATCCTATGTCACTTGAATAAATGTGACTTTAGAGCATCTACTATTGCTGAAATGGAAGAAAGGAAGAAGTAGGGGAAGGCTAAATCCTTTGCAAGACTTGATCCTAGCTACCCTGATGATGGAGTTTCTGTCCTCAAATGGTTTCCAACAAAATGTTTATATTTTTCATTTCATTTGGTTCTATTGGTTAAAATTCCACCAGATTAGGAATCATTGTGTTTTTGTACATATCCTTAAGAAATGTGTAGATACCTTAGCATCCTGAAATGATTATGAAGTGTTCACCCAATAGTATGAATCTATCCAACTGGTTAATAAGCTCCTGATGGAACAGGTATGCATTTATGCAAAGCAACTCTAAATAGCTTTGTAGTTTAGAACACATCTAGATTAAGAGGAGAACTGACATAAATTCATTGTCAAGGACTATGTAAGCTCAAAGACACTAGGAAACAGCCATTGACAGTAAAGCCCTAAAGAAGAGGTAGGTACAGCAAATAATACCACTGGGCTCCAGCTGTATCTCACTCCTCATAATCACAATCAAATGAGGTAGGCATTACTGACTATTGTTTTCAAATGAGGAAAGAGACTTACAGTTACCGCAGAGTGGGTTAGGATTCAAAACCAGATCAGTGTGACCAAAGATCATGCTCTCTGGCAGGAGACAAACATCAACAATTTCAAAAACTTACTAGAGAAACTTCTCCCCAGCAAAGTAAGTGGAAACACTTGCCTTCTATTCCTTCCTTTTGCATCAAAATTTCTTTCCAAGTCTCCTATAAATCTAGCAATCCACTAACAATATTAGTACTGTACCCCTACTACATAACTTATAGCACAAATTTATAATGTTTCTATGGGAACATGGATTCTTATATACAAATATCAAACTTAAGAAATTTTTGAAACAAATCCCAAGCATAAACTGGGAAATGCCTAAGGGGAAACAAATATCTTTAAATTTTAAAAACCTGCTGGAGATAGTTGGTAGAGTTACATACAAACCAGCACAGAATTTTCAAACATTTCTTGAAAATATCCTATTTTGCACCTTTTTATCTAAGAAGAAAAATAGATTATTGGTTATTAATATATTAAAAAATTAAGCATTTTCCTTTATCCTGCTATTTATATCCACCCAAGTCTTTCTAAACTCTTTTCTCCATGATGTAGCCAAAATTCTTATTAGTTTGCCATATCACTATTCAAATACTGTACAAATAAACCACAAAAATATAAAATAGAATAGTTGCATATGATTTAACGGTCTAAAAATTAAATGTTTTTTCCCTAGAAGTGATTGTTTTTCCTTTGAAGCCAATAAAAACCGTAAAGTAATTTAGTGTTGCCACTGTGCATTATCAGTTAAGGAAATGAAAATAAAATGCAGGTTAAGAAATGTAGAGACTTGCGATAGCTGTTTCTTTATACATGTAAATTAAGAAGACATATAATTATGCATTTGAAGATCAGTGTGAGCTTCATTTATTGACTGTGGTGTTGACTCTTCCCACACCATGCAGCAAAGCCTACCAATCACCGGCCTGCAGAAAGCTCTGTGTCTACCGGCTCCTCGGGCAGCAGCTTTGGCAGTGGGTATAGCGTGGACAGTGAAGGAAGCAGCAGCACTGCAGGGGAGACTAATCTATTTCCTATTCCAAGGATGTAAGTGGGTCTCTTTTTTTTCCACTACAAAGTTAACAGCATCATAAGTAAGGCATTCTTAACATTTAACAGGAAATAACTAGATAATTATCCAATTCTGAGTCATTGTCCCTGAAACACTTGAACTGTTTGTGCCTACATAAAGATAGATTGTTCGGGAAAGATTACATTAATTCAGTTAATTCTAAGGATGAATGCTCATCACTACCAGGACTACTTAATCTGTGCAATCTGTATTTAATATAAAAACTGGTAAAAATCATAACTTAGCCATGCCAAAATAAAGTCCAGCAGTAGTACATTAATGTTTTTATCATGTAATGACCAAATACAAACATTGTTGATATTCAAGACATGGATTATTTTGAATTAGGAGAGATTTAAACATCTTCAAATAGCCCATAGATCATATTTGAAACAGATGACACATTGGTGAATCATATAGACGTTTCTACTATAAATCTCTTTACAATTATTAATAAAATGGAAGGTTTTGAAGTGTTTCTAGAACAAATATCAAGTAGTACATGCAGGTTAAGTTTCCTGAGTAAGTACTCTTGGAATAAAGCTCATTCATAATATATTATGCCTCAAAAAAAAAAAATCATTTTGCAAGTCAAATGCAAAACTAAAACGGATTGTATTTAGAATGTGTTAGAATAGATTTAGTCATATTGGTGGAAAAATTTACCAGCATTCAAGATAAATATGTAGGGTATGCCTGTTCCAATATCAAAATCTATACTCCCCAACCTTTCCTTCTCCCCTCCATTAACTAGTTTTCTGGGTTTTGAAAATACCACTGGGCCACCCAGGCCTACTGCCTGGTTTTGTAAGGCCTGGGAGCTAAAAATGGCTTTTGCATTTTTAAATGTTTGGGGGAAAAAAAAAGAAGGAAAACATTTTGTGATGTGCAATTTATATAAAATTGAGATTTCCGTGAACATAAACTAAGTTATATTAGAACACAATCACACCCATTAGCTGTGTAGTCAGAATGTTCTGAGCTAAAGATTTCTCATTGGGATCTGAAAAACCTCATCATTCACATGACCCACAGTTACATTTTCTTTGTGTTGCATTTAGCTTCACAATCCTGCAAAATTTTTTGTATAGTCTTCAAAATGTACTTACCACATATTTTGGCTAGGAATCTAATGTTAAAATCAGTTTTCAGTAGAAGCAAAGACTGTAGCTAGATATCGCCATTAAATTACAAAATCTAGGACTCAAGAACAAAACTAAAAATTATCAAAATTTATTTTTATTATAGTTGCCAAAAATTATAATAACTGCTTTTTAAGATTCTGTCACAGTATAAGATAGTGATTTTTCAGCACTCTGATTTGCTAGATTAGCAATACTAAAGAGACACTCGCTTTCAATTGAGTTTGGCTCAGTAACAAGGTATTTTTGAGTTTGCTCTGCAGCATAGTGTACTGGTGAAAGTGAGGCTGCTGCTAAGTTATTAAGCTTTTCTTCCTCTGTGATACTAACAGAGCAGAGTTCATTATTTTCAACTTAACTACTTGTCTTGAATCTCAATGAAGCAATTACCCCAATTGAATTTTTATGCATTGCATACATATATATATATATATTCCGATGCACATCCTATATATGGTATATAATATGGTAAAACAAAAATGTTAGAAATTGTATAATTTGCACATACTTGGCCCTTCACATGATCATTTAAGAAAAATGTGTGCTTAAACCTTTAGCCTAGAATTTTCATAACGGAACAATATAACGACTTTCAAGATAAAACAATTTCTGAATTTACATCTATTCCTCTTTCATTATGTACAGAAACATTTCAGCATCTTCTCTGAAGTAGAATGGTAAAAGGATCTTTAGAGCAGTTTTCAAGTAAGATATAATTAGATTCTTAAGAAATAAATATGGTTACATTTTCAACAGGTCCAGAAAACTAAGTACTTTCGTGAAAGACAAAATTAATTGTTAGTAAGTCCTGCTGTGTTAGATGCTGGCAACGAATTACAGTATCAAGACATTCTTCTATTTAAGCATCATTTTTAAAATTTAAGAATTTTTACTCACTTCTCTAGCATTTTATCTAAGTATATATACAGACAATTACAAAATCTTTCATATGCCATGAAGCTTTTCTTCTGAATGAAAAAATAAGTGGCCTACAGTCTTTTGACTGTTGCATTATCAACCTTCCAAACTCACAATGCTCAGTATCATGAATTTTTTATCTAATTGGCTTTCCAAGAAGTTTGAGGCTGAAACTAAAAGTGATTAGCAGATTTTGACCTAATTCTAAGCTATCATGAGCATACTTACCTATTACTAGGTTATATTTATTGAATGCTTATAATTTCTCAGGTACTCTGTTAAATGTTTTACATATATCTTTCACTTGATAGTTTCATAATCAAAACGTAGCTAATATTAATCTCCTTATGTTACAAAAGGAGAAACAGTTTCAACCAGGTACTTTGCCTTAGATTACACACAGCAAGACAGAGCAAAGCCAGAAGCAGAGACCGAGGAGTCTGAATTCAAAACCCAGTTTGCTCAACACAAGTGAAAACTCAGGAAGGATCTGAAAAAAAATCACTAAGTGAAACAAAATTTTAAAAAATCTGTTGATACAACATCATTTTTATGTTATTTATTTCAATATTTCTCTTTTCACCAAAGACACTATAACAAATCATCATTACAAAGTTTAAAAATACAAACACTCCTTCTCACTTCTAGTGTTAAAAATGGGGAAAAGAATTACAAAACAAAATTTGGAAATTTCATGATGAACTAATTTTTTGATAAATGAGTCTGCAAATAAGACTGAATTTTGAGGAATTTTGACTGGACTAAATAGGAATAATAAACAAGTTCCATTTTAAAATCAACATGATATGGAGCAATTAACTGTGTATATTTGTCATTCAAATAATTTACTGCAGGTCTGAATATATAATATTTTATTTTTGGAAATTTAGCCCCCTTATTTGCATTCAGAAGATCATAATTGAACACATCATTTCATTTTCTTTTTAAACAGAGGGAAGATGGGACAGAATGGACAAGAGCCTGTAAAACAGCCAGGGGTAGGAGTAGGACTAACAGACACTGAAGGTGAGTTAAAATCTTTACCATGTTAGACTTGGGTTGAATCTACATACCACACTATAAGTGTTTGATTTGTTATTCTCTTTATGTGAATTTAAATATCTAAGTACTAATGGCAAAAGCACTAAGTAGTAAGTCATCATTATCCATTAAATGAGAATGACTTTGTGTTTATTTAACAATTTCCCAATACGCTCATTTATATTTAACATTTAAGTACCTTGGGATACTGAACATTTAAAAGAGAAAGTAGGATGACAGGAAAAAGACTTAGAAGACTTTCTCAGGGAGAAACAATAATATCTTCTTGAAATTTTAAGATGTGTTTTGTTTAACATATCATACAAATAAAAATCAATCATGAAACCTCATTTAAGTCCATGGAAATTCTTAAATATTTGAAGCTGAGAAGAAACTAATGGTATAAAAATCATTTCAAAGAAATACTAATTACTGAACTAAATTCTAAAGTAAAAACTTAATTTGAACACCAACTTTAAAATTAAATTTGGTTTTATCAAACAAATAGTAAATTATTACAAAATGCAAAAAAATCCCTAACTTCAACAAACACAATAATAGTATCTATAAGCTGCATGGTGACTAGCTTATGCTTTATAATATTATGATAAAATCTGGTAGTTCTGTTATCCTTCATGAATTGCATCAACCTCTCAATAATTTTAACTATTCTAAGTACTTTACACTATTTTAAGTACTTTTCATGTATCTCTTTTAACTCTTACAATTACCTTTGAGGTAAATAGCAACATGTATTGGCTTTACATAAAAGGAAACTGAAGTGCAAAGATAGCACAATGTCAGAACAAGTGAAAATGACACCAAAGGGCATGCTATTAAAACAAATGATTATGGATGTGGACTCAAAGGGCACTAAATGGGGAAACAGGAGATAGGTTTCAAATCTGGTCTGTTACTAGGTATGTGACCCTATTTCTCTATCTTCCAAAACCTCATCTGACAAATTCTGAATTTAAGTAATACTTAAGTTTTCTCATGGGCGTAAGTGGATACCACATTTTTCTGGTTCTACTTAAAACTCTCAATTCTTCCTTGGACTCTCTGGAAAACTGTTTACCTGTTGCTATGAATATGTTTCCCAGGGTTCCAGCCTCAATCCACCAATCCTTTTAAGTATCCTCTCCCTGCATAAACTCATCAATTCCTTCTATGTTGATTAGTCCTAAATCTACTGCCCAAACTCCCTGGAATTCAAACAAAGATAGTTAATGCCTGCCTGATATTTGCGTCCAACCAGGAATATAGAAACCACTCTGAATATTTAACATAGAGGAAATGACCAACTGGCAATTGATTATATTCTCATGAAAGAGGTTGAGAAACTGAGTAGGGAACAGCAAGGGAACATGCCTGTCATACCCAAGATATCTTGAAAAGCCATGTTAATACTGCATGTTGATGTACAGCTTTTAAGGAGTTTACCAGGTGAAAATTGGACTCAGAGAGATGATATGACTCTGATGAAAACTGAATAATTTACTTAAAAGCATAGTAACCTGCATTTATATTGATTGTGCTTCTATTTTCACAATGCACAGCTAGATATACAGAAGCTTGTTAATGCTGAGTCTCTGCCAGAAAAAAAACAGTCTAGTGGGACAAACATGCTCATGAACAATTGGGGTAAAAGTTCTGATAGACATGAATGTACATTGAATATTAAGATAGTCTGTTCTAGGTTAGATTAGGAAAGACTTCCCGGGAGGAATTCTTTTTTTAGATAATTCTTGAAATAAAAGAAATCTGATTAGATTTCTAGTTTGAGGATGGCTGGCAATGGTTCCAATAAGGGGAAACCTCATGTTCAAAACCTCTGCCACATGAGAGAATAAGTGATATTGGTGAACCTATAGTCACTTCTGCCTGGTTGTGACAGTTCCGTGCTGGAGGGAGTAGTGGGAGAGAGGCCTTGTAAGGCAGTCACAGTTCAGAGAATTTATGAAATATCAGAAACTGTCAGGAGAAATTTACACTCTACACTGTAGATAGGCAACTGAAAGACACAGATTGGTTTTTAAGAGGGAAAATTACATAGGTTTGGTGCTGCGAAGGGTGGATTATAGGGGATCATATCTGTAGTCAGGGATCCCTTAAGAGGCAATTCAATCGTCCAAGTAAGGACTGATTAAGGACTGGAATGCAGGCAGGGGCAGAAGCAGGAGACATGGGGACAGACAGCTCTGAGAGCTATCTAGGAAGACAAGTGAGGTTTCTTTGCTCTAAAAGTGGTACAGAATCAAAATGCAAATAAAACAGCTTTGGGCACTAGCATCATAGAGATGAAATGATGTAGTAATGGTCATCATATCATAATGATTCTGGTCATGAATGATCAGTAGTTAACACAAGTATGATTTAAAAGGAAGAAAGAGAAAAAAGCGTTAACAATAGAGGCAAGGTAAAAAGTGATAAAATAAGAGGAACTTTGGGAAAATGATGAAATGCAAACCTATGTTTCACAGGATTTTAAAGAAAGGAATTGGCTGTGCTGTATAAGATAATCTGGTATTTTAAAGCTGAAATAAAAGAGTAAAATAGAGTTTGAACTAGATAGGATGTTTAAATTTTGCTCTCTTAACTTTACACATATATGGTGACATTTATGTGTTGTTCCAAATATGGGAAATTTGATGAATCTAATCCATCTACTGATTAATATGTGAGTGTGCAGAGCACTCTAAGTGAAGGAGAAAATCACTGGCAGATAAGTTCAAAAGAGAGATTGGACATTATTTTAAAAAACTTTCAGGGTATATTCTGAAAACAGTGGAAGAATTAGTGTGATTATTTTTTATTTTATGCATCTATGATATTATACTAAAAAATCACAAATTCAGAATGCTAATATAAGGTATTAAAAGCAGGCTTAATCAAAATAAACTACAATTCTATATTTAGAAAAGCTTAAATGTTGATATATGCATTTTACAAAGTTCTCTGGGAACAGCAAGAGATTTCTTGGAAGAAATGGGATTTATCAAAATACTCTTCTCCTAAACTAAGAAAGTTAACTGAGTTATTATTTTGCTTTTGTTAAACAATACTTTCACTCGTTAATGTTACATTAAATCAGAGAAACAGACTTATTGGCTGAACAGTTAAAGTTAATAAAGAGTCTTTTAGTATTAAAGTGCCTGAGTTCATTTTACATTCTATGGTTCTGTGTTGAGTTATGTAGGAGAATGCTCTGTTTGGCTTCTAACTATTTTAATTGGTGGAAAGGGTAGTTTAAAATGAATTCAGTGGCCAGGCGTGGTGGCTCATGCCTGTAATCCTAGCACTCTGGGAGGCCAAGGTAGGCGGATCATGTGAGTTCAGGAGTTGTAGACCAGCCTGAGCAAGAGTGAGACCCCATCTCTACTAAAAAAAAAAAAAAAAAAAAAAAAAAAAAAAAAAAAAAAAAAAAATAGAAAGAAATTTGCTGGAAAACTAAAAAGAAAAAATTATATATATATACATATATATATATGTATATAAATTAGCCGGGCATGGTGGCACATGCCTATAGTCCCAGCTACTTGGGAGGCTGAGGCAGGAGGATCGTTTGAGCCCAGGAGTTCAAGGTTGTTATGAGCTAGGCTGACGCCACGGCACTCACTCTAGCCCTGGCAACAGAGTGAGACTCTGTCTCAAAAAATAAATACAATAAAATAAATTCAGTTAGTGCAAGAGGCCAATACGACAGGAACCATTTCTCAACAACTTATTTTCAAGACAGACAGCTTTTTCCTCAAGTGTTTATTACATTTGATAGTCTGATAGTTTGAGTTCATTTTGTTTTAATTAATGATGAATTGGCTGGGTCAAAATTTAGGTCAAGTTATGCAATTCAGTTTGATTTTTAGACTGCTGTGTATTGTCTCTGCCAATTTACAGTTTACTTTTTTATAGTTAGCAGTGAGGTTACTTGATTTAAATTAATATGAGCTGTTGTTCATTGATGTAAAGGTGTTTTGGTGCTCCAAATATGATCTGTTTCCAGAATATGTTTTTCTTGTGACTTTAGAAACATAGATTAGCAGTCTCCGGTTGATATTTTTCTAGTGTTTCATTTGATATTTTAAAGTTTAACGTAACTAAATTTAATTAATCATTTTCTTGTCCATAGGTGTTTTCCTTAATAAAGTGTTTAGATAATTTTAAATAAAATATTCTACTACAATGTTCCTTAATACATTAATAATTGTATTACAGATTAAAAGAGTAGAATGAGATATAATGGTAATAGAATGATTATTTAAAAACCTTCCTTTAAAAGTAATCTCTTTATTAATTAATGAATGACTAATTCTTCTTTTTGCCGAAACAGTACCTTGAATTATTATCATGGTAGACATGATAATAGGGAGGCACATTATAGAAATATATAATTTTATGTTACTTGAACTGCAATTGCTTGAGAATAATATTTTTCTAATTTGAACATAAAAACTTTAAGAAAATTTAAAACTTTAAATATGCAAATTTATTGGTATAGAAAAACATATCAAATTTTAGTTTTGTTTGTTGTACTACAGGGTAGAAGTGAAGACTGTATCTCTTCACTTATAAAGTCCTTCACTTCCTATATTTTATATCTCAGGTTTGGTTACATTATTCTTTCAATCACTTTGGGCAATTGCCAAATCCTTGCAAATTTTACCTGTTAAGTATGCCTTAAATGGCTTAAGTTTTAAAAGGATGATCCTGACTACTCTTTTGAGAATATTTTAAAGGGAAACAAGGGAGGAAGAAGAAAGAACTAATATTTATTGTAATTAGTCAGGAATGAAATGATTGAAGTCTTGGACCAGGTTTATAATCCAATGTAGTGAGAAGTGCTTGGGCTTTGCATATTGCTTCAAGAGTCTCATGTATATACACACATATATAATATACACAAAATTTAAATAACAAGATAATTATAATGATGAAATTAATAATGATTTCTTGGCAGTAAGAGAGAGTGAAGCATTTGGAGAAAAAATACATAATTGGCTTCATCTAAATTTGTTTTATTTCATAAGCTGGCCAGTCATTACATGAGTGTTTATTATATATCCTTTATGCTCCTTATGCCTAAATTATTTTTAATTAAGTTAAAAATGATATTGAATAATTTTAACATTCATTTGTCCATTACATCCAGGGTGCAATTTTTTAACTTAACATTTTTTCAAATATACCTAAGATAAGGCAGTATCTTTCACTGGTAAGACACAGAAAATAACACAACTTAAAGCAATATTTATTAGTTACCATACTAAGAAATTCACCAGTGGAAATGGTTTCAGGAAAAACCAGCCTCTGGCCCATTTAGTTCTCAAGTCTTTTGTCACCTTTTCTCTAAAAGTTGGCCTTTCCTCAGGCTGTTCCATGAGGCTAGTGACAGAGTTGGTGGCTGCCCTGAGGCACAGGTTTATACACTTGACCCAAAGGAGAGAATCTGTCTCATAACACTCCCAGTGAAACACTCTGATTTTTTCTACATGGGTCAGATGCCCATATCAGGAACAATCATTATGACAAAGAAAATAGAATATGGTGGTTTCCAGCTTAACAGATACATATAAATTTGGGGGCAGACGTGTTCAAGATAGTGGTGGAAGAAGCAAAGGAACACTAGATAGATAAAATAAGAGATCATGTTGCAGTATCTCTGTGTATACTTACATATAAGTCACTTCCAAAGGTGCATTGAAATCTGTGAAACTAGATGTAAGTCTAAAGAGTCAGGGCTATGGTCAAAACAAACACATCTACCCACACATCCAAAAAAAAACCAAAAAACAAATCTTGCATAGACGCTAAAAAATTCTCTACTAATTAAGAAAGGAATGGGGAAATGTAAGCAGTAAGATTTTTTTAAATAGATAAAGAATATAAATAATAGTGATAACAAGAAGTGTGATAACATCTATATCATGGAAAGTTTTAGAAGAGTTTTGCTTGAAGTGAAAAACACAACAGTGAATTGTAATAAATTTCTGAAATGGGTCTTGATATTCCATGATATTTTATATTAGTGTGGAAAAAAAGTTTCAAGGTTCATGAAGAATTGATAGATAATTCCTTTAGTGTATCATTTTAAAATGTGGCATCAGGACTATTTCTAGAAATTCAGCATTCTACTCTCTTTTCTTTCAGCTTCTGGCTAAGCATATATTATCACAATAGATTTACAATATCGAATGCACTGTAAAATCAGTCCCCTAAAAGTGACATAACCAGTCCCTATGGTTAAGTAAAATAAACAAAAAATAATAATAAAACAAATTACTAGTAGTTTGCATGCTGTCTAGAAGATTTTTGCATGTCTAGAAGACTTTTTTCTGGAAGAAGGAGGGAATGTAATTACACGCAATCATAGAAATGACAGTTTCTTCTTTATATTAAAGCAAGATTATAAATCATAATATAAAAATATATTTAATTACATTTATATAAAAAATGTTCAGGAACATGATCTTCATATTACCTGAAATGAAGGATTTTTTAAAATTAATTTGGATAAATTTCTATTTTAAAAAGCTATCAAGTCATTGCCTTTATTTCTTTTCAAAAGTACTATTTATTGTTATCTTTTATTTTTTGAATATTTATTGGTGTTTTGATTATTAATATTTAAAAGTAATATACCCTTCTTTCTTCTTTCTCAGAAAACTCACCCTTATTTGAGTCTGTTCTCAAGGATTATTTTATGTGAGCTAAAGATACATACCAGTCCTTGCAAAGCCAAATAATATACTCTCACCATATATCAGCCAATCTAAGTATTAAAGTTCACCAATGTTTTATAATTTCAAGCTCCTTTAAAAAGAAACTAATGAAAATATGATAAACTAGTTTTGGAGATAATGACTCTATGCATTTTCGTATCAGATGCTATCCGTACCATTTGAGGAAAATGTCAGACATATGTGGCCATAAAAGAATTCTAATATTATTAATAACTACTTATTCACAGTATCACTATATAAACTGAGTACAAGAGAACATAAAGAGGCTTTTATTTTGCTGCTCAAGCACTTGGAGAGATGATAACCATTTTTTACTAGAAAGGGGCATTGGGAGAGGGCAGTGGTTAACTTCAGACAATCAAGAAGACTAGAATTTGGGAGTAGGTTTTCATAGGAAGTGTAGAGCTGTAGTAATTAGTCCATAGAACAAATACTCTATTTTTTTGTACTTTTAAGATAGGTTACTAAATTCTCTACTAAATAATTTCAACTTTAACAATAATTGTGTTTTTGTATTTATCAAGAACAGTCATAATCTTGAATGTCTCCTTTACTAAGAAGCCTAAGACTGTACCACCCATATATGACCAAGTAAGGTACGAACAGCCAGATTCTAGGAGGCCCTGCTCACATGAACCAGTCTGTGAATGGTGCCTTCTGGAGTTGTCGATGTTGTAATCCTGCCAAGCGGACATAGTACAATATATTACCCGGACTTTGAGTCAGAAAAAAGGTTTATAGGAATTAGATGGTAAGAAGTAATTTCCATTATAGAAAGGAAGACCTGTTAATAACTAACACCTACTGAGAGCTTAAAATATGCTGAGCATTATGTTAGCTCATTTAATCTTTGCAAGAACCCTGTGATATAAAACATTTTGTCCCTGACCCACATTATTTATCTGGAAGGCAGAAATGATGCCTGGATATGCAGGAACCTTACAACCATGAGGCAAAAAGGATGAAAAAACTAATAAAAATTACAAAATAGGAAAAAAGAATAAACCCAGGTTCCTAGAATCATTACTGAGGAAGATAATCTATGCCTACCTCTGGATTTCTTATTACATTAAAAAAAAATCCTGTTTGTTTCATCATTCTAAGTAAGATTTTCTGTTACTGATAGTTAAAACCATTATTTAAGGATGCAGAAGGAAAATAATAGAAAAAAGTACAATTTTTAAAAGAAATAAAACATAAAGAATTAATTCCAAGTCACTGCTAATTTGTGTTGATGTATTTAAATCATCAAATAAAAGATACACTTCATTAAGGTATATTATATATATCTAGCTACATGTTATTTACAGAAAATATACCTAAAGTAAAATCTTACAGGAAAAAAGGGATGAAAAGGTACATATTATTCAATTATTATTCAAAATAAAGTGGGTAAAATGATATCAAAGTCAGATAAAATAGAAAAATCAAAGCAAGAAACAATATCCTTCCTAAGTCACTACTAATGATTGCTTCAAAAACATGATTTTAAAAAGTACTTTTTAAAAATATCAGCAGAAAGTCTAAGATTCCAGGAAACAAATCTAACAAAATACTTACATCTTCATGAAAAAGTTGAAAAACACTGTTCAAGTTCACAAAAGAAGACATAAATGAACAGATATATAAAGTATGTCATAAAGAAAATATCACAAAGATCACAGATATTCCCAAGTTAATATATAAATATCGTGAAAGTTCAATTAAATATCAAAATGTTTGTTACTGAATTTTGAAATCTGACTAATTTTACATAAAAGACCAAAGGACCAAAAAATTTTTGAAGGAAAATGATAAAGTAGGGCTGTTCCTACTTAACAAGATTAGTTATAAAGTTAGATAAAATACTGTAGTATAGCACAAGTATAATCCAGTAGACTAATGAAACAGAACAGATGGCCCAGAAAATATCCTCTTATATATTGAAATTTATTTATAACAAAAAGTGCATTGAAGATAAAAAAATAACTTGCCTTCATGGAAAAAAATTACACTACCTTACACTGTAAAAATCAATGAAAAATAATTGCAAATAATTTAAGTATCTAAAATGAAAAGTAACACTTTAAAGCTTTCAGAAAAAATACATATTAATAATATCCACCTAATGGCAGAATAATAAAGGATTTTTATTATTTTTATTGATGGATTCTTAGGTTATGAATAAAAGATTATTACAATTCTTATAATTTTTTTTCAAAAAATTTAAGAAGTATCAATGTTTTTTGTTATGTGGATAAATTATATCATGCTGAAATCAGGGCTTTCAGTGTACCCATCACCAGAATAGTTTACACTGTACTTGATAGGTAGAGTTTTACCCCTCACTTCCCTCTCACCCTTCCCACTTCTTAGTTTCCAATGACCATTACAGCTCCTTATGACCATATATATCCTTCATTTATCTCCCACTTATAAGTGAGAACATGTGGTATATGTTTTTCTGTTCCTGAGATACTTCACTTAGGATAATGGTCTCCAGTTTCATTCAAGTTGCTGTAAAAGACATAATTTCATTCCTTTTTATGGCCAATAATCATGGTGTATGTGTGTGTGTGTGTGTGTGTGTGTGTGTATAACACATTTTCCTTATCCACTTACCAGTTGATAGGCACTTAGGTTAATTCCAAATCTTTGCAATTGTGAACTGTGCTGTGATAAACATATGGGTGCAGGTGTCTTTTTTATAAAATGACTTATTTTTCTGTGGGTAGATACCCAGTAGTGGCATTGCTGTATTGAATAGTAGGTCTGCTTTTAGTTCTTTGAGGAATCTCCATATTGCTTTCTGTAGTGCTTATATAAGTTTACATTCTCACCAACAGTGTATACACGTTCCCTTTCACCACAACTGTGCCAACATCTGTTGTTTTTTTAACTTTTTAATAATGGCAATTCTGACTGGGTTAAGGTGGTATCTCATGTGGTTTTAATTTGCATTTCCCTGATAATTAGTGATGCTGAGCATTTTTTCATATGTTTCTTGGCCATTTGTCTATCTTCTTTGAAAAAGAGTCTGTTCATGTCTTTTGCCCACTTTTTAATAGGGTAATGAGAGTAAACAGATGGTGGAATCAAATGTTTACATTTGCTCACTATTTATACCATTTCTCCCTCTCTGTCCTTAAGATAAATTCTACTGCTCTTAAAATACATTAAGTTTGATTTTCCTTACAGTTTTTACTGATGTTTTGGTTTTTCACTTTCTATATGCAATGTATGAGAATATTTTACTGGCTGGGCAAGCTTACACCTGGAATCCTAGCACTCTGAGAGGCTGAGGCAGGAAAACAGAAAAATTAGCCAGGCATGGTGGCCTGCGCCTATAGTCCCAGATACTTGGGAGGCTGAGGTAGGAGGATCACTTGAGCCCAGGAATTTGAGGTTGCAGCAGTGAGCTATGATGACACCACTGCACTCTAGCCAAGCTGACAGAGCAAGACTCTGTCTCAAAAAAAAAAAAAGACTATTTTACTGTCCTAGTCTCTAAAACCCTTTCTCAAGCCTATTTTTCCTCACAGGAAGTCCTGGGTTTCTTGACATTACACTACTATATGGTTGTATTTTCTAAATTTACTATATGATGATGCTGATGTTTCTCTGTATTCAGAGAATATATACAAACCCACTACTCCTTCCTGGGTGGGTAGTCTGCCTGCCTTTAGCTCAAAGGTCAGTACAGTGGTACGGGAGTGCTAGCCAAGGCCTTCCAAACTCAGGCAGCTAGGCTTGTCTTCTCAAGCTTGACTCCTTTCTGGAAAAGACTTTACTGACATATTGGTCTCTCATACCAGCTTTCCTATCTCACTCTTGGGCTTTATTTTCCTGAGGCTCTTAGAAGTTATTTCAAAACTCTAAATGTTTTACATGTAATGTCCACTTAAATTTTCAGTTCTTCTCCTCTAATAGTGAAAGATTTTTGTTGTTGTTGTCTCATACAAAATAGGAGTCTTTCCATTAAAAATGTTTTAAAAGGAGGTCTGGTTATTTTTAGTCACAGAAAAATGAATGCTAAGAAGCATGTACCAAAAGGACAAAAATGCCAAAAACACTGAAGGAGATCAATCAGAAAAATCTATTTTTCTGCCTAAAATTATGTCCTTTCTGGCTTTATCTCGGAAAGAAAGGAATTCTTTATATAATAGAATACAGAGAGAATGTGCAGGCTTGTCCTACTTTCCCAGAACTCTTAAATCTTATTAGGCCAGAATGCCCGCTTTATTGTATAAAATATCTCCTTGAATCTGGGTTATTTCAAACAAAAGTCTTAATGAAAGCTTTCAGAATTCTTCTTCCTTAGAGAAATAATTAATGAAAACATAACAAAATGCCTCCTCCCTTAGCCCCCACTCTGCCCTAAAACATGAGAATGTATGAGAATATCACTCTATAGCTTTGAATAACAGAGACTCCGATATACACATTTAAAAAATGATATTAATAGATCAATGTCCAATCACTTTTTTGGTGAAATCATAGAAATTCTAAAATATTTCTCATCAGTGGCCTCAGCTTAGTTGAGTGGGACAAGTATGGGCTTTTGAGTCAGACCTGATAAATCACTTTCTTCAGATATAGGTGGAAGTGATATCTACCTTTTATAGGTTTGCTATAAAGATTAGCAAAATTACACAAATTTATTCATTAAACATCTGATCTAGACCAGGTGTTTTTTTTCTAAGGGTGAAAAAGACAAGGATAAATAAGGTGCGGTCCTTACACTTTAAAAGCTGTAGTCTAACACATAAAGTGCCTGGAACATAAGAGTTGTTCAATAAATTGAATACATTGTCATTACAAACTCCCTATGTGTAACAAAAAAATATGCTTTCATAAATTAATGCTTTGGTAAAAAATGGGTAAACATTTATTCCCTGTATTGATTGTACCTAGTCTTTCTAAAATGAACTCCCTACAAATCCTGAGTCTCCCACTTTCTACTCCATACACACACACATGCATGCCCAGGAGTGTACAAACAAATTTGTCCCAAAACTACTATTACATAATAGATAGATTATCACAATCTTGCCAGTAACCCTGGGCTATCTTGCTGGGAACGTCTAATCTAGTTGTGTGACTTTTGCCAATTAGTCAGTGTCCTTTCTTAAAATGAGGAGTAGTAATATCTATTGTATTTCAAATGGCTGTGGAAAAAATGAAATAATATGACAGCAGTTTATATATGTTATTTCTTTAATGATTCAATTGGTATTTATCATTGATTAATAGTATAATATTATCCATCCACTTGGTTACAGATGAGTGTATACTATGAAAGAGTAGAAAATTATTTTTCTTGAAATATTTGGGGGATGAAGGTATTTTTTTCCTTGAAAACCAAACCCAGTGAGTTGCATTCTAAAGAAATTATTTATATCTGATCCCAAAACATTTACAAATTCTAATTACCTTTCTAACTCTTAGTTCATAGTATGTGTTAGCAAAAAGTGAAGGACCCCAACATTTAGAGTCATTTGTTAGCTATAAAGGTAGAAAAGGAGCTAAATAATAGAACTGGCTGCTTCATTCTGATACAATTTTCATTGTATTTAATATAAGAAGACTGATTTATCGAGAGCTGACCTCATGAGATCTTACAATAAGGGCATTTGGAATAAAATCTAACACACTATAGAACAAAATAAATTAGTTACATTCTGCTTCCCTCTTTCAAACATCAAATAACTAGGATAAACCTTCAAAAAATATAGTTCTTTATTCCTTTTATTTTGTCCTACCCATAAATTGTTCTGTATAGGTAAGAAACTTTGCCCAGAAAACACATTTCTGAGATGTTTAAAACATATCAGTGGCTTTGATGTAGCCTTCAGAAAACAATGATACACCAGAAGATGAAATTCAATACAAATAAGATTACCAGACTTGTTTTAAAAATTCTATTAGCTTTCCTTGATACTCAAGAATATGGTTTAAAGGAAAGGTAAGCAATAATTATAGATAATTATTGAGTACCACAGTCAAAAGGCCTTTGAACTTTTGGAAGAGAGACATACAATTTCAGTGTGAAAGGTAAAATTATTCTAGACTCTAGGGTAATCTTAATACATCTGGTTGGAAATTATAGAGAAAGATTTGTGAATAGAACAAATTATAGTGAGCTTACTTCCTCTCTCTAACAGGTTCAGCAAAGTGGAAAATGACCCTTTTTTTCATTTAGAAATCTCAATTTAAAAACTATTGACTTATATGAATATTTGGAGATATGATTTTCTTGCTTTGTTTTTTGCTTACTCTGAATAAATTGAGCATTTGACCTAATGGTATAGGTACATTTTCCAGGTGTAAATTGTCAGTTACTTCTAGAACTGATCTTCCATTGCATCAAGAATTTTTGGGGAAAAAAAGTAGGTGAGGTAACGAATTTGCTATTTAGCCTGATTTAACCATTCCACGTTATATATGTATATCAAAACATTACATTGTACCCCACGAATACATACAATTATTATTATTAAATTAAAAATAAAAATTTTTTAAAGTAAATAAAAGAATGTTGAGAAATAAAAATAATTAATGCTTGTTGAGCAATTGCCATTTCAGGCATTGTGCTAACAGTTTATCTTTGTAATTTTGGCTTTAAGCAAAGATCAGTATTTTCATCACTTAGATATGAAAGTGATAGAATAGGAACAATAAAAGGAAGGAAACTAAAATTACACCTGAGGGAAGATACATCACTATTTTGGCTTTTGAGAGGTAATAAGACATTAAGACTTTCCATAATTACTGGGTTTGGAAACTCTAAGTGTTCAGGTGAAAAGTTATTCAGAGCAGAAGATGTTTAATTAGTGAAGGCCCAGAACTAAACAATAGGTATATAAGAAAATGTCCAAAAATTTTATTCGGTAAAACTAAAAGACATATTATAAATAACCTTATTATATATTTTCACTTTACCTATGAGAAAATACAAACCAAAGAGATTTAATGACTTGCCTGCCCTCTCACAAGACTAGGAGCCAAAAGTCTAAGTTTTTTAAATCTATTAATTTCAC
The DNA here is from genome assembly GCA_008086735.1 of Cheirogaleus medius. Lineage (NCBI taxonomy): Eukaryota > Metazoa > Chordata > Mammalia > Primates > Cheirogaleidae > Cheirogaleus > Cheirogaleus medius. Next base: position 41,502,791 of record VBSM01003176.1, on the reverse strand, counting down.
ATTATACTTTTCTTAGATTTGGAATGAGTGTTCGGAGCTAGGTAACAAATTATGAGGTGATAGACTGTCACGGCTAAATATGCATCTTATCTAACACCAATTTAGACTTTATTAGCCAGCACCCGTGAACTGCTTCATTGGTCTATAGTATTTATTAATGGAAATTCAAAAATGCAAAGAAATCTAGGTATTGATAAGGATCTTATTCACTCTATGCTTTTTTTAACACAGACTTTGCTTTTATAAAGTACTATTCTTTCCTTCTTTTCTTTTCCACATTGTATTCACTTCCAGTCAATTAAACCTTGCCTTTAAAGAGACTTTTGCCTAAAATGGTCTTGCTTTGGCAAAAACTGCTAAGGTTGCAACAGAATTCTTAGAATTCTGAGAGATGGTAAAACACAACTTACAATATGCCCAGTTGTATTACAGATACCAATAATGTAATAAAAAAGAAATATTTTCTCAATCAATAGTCATTTCTTTTAAGTTACATTTCATGTTTAAGCAATTCCACACAAGATCTCATATAATTATGAATATTTCAGGAAATTTTTATTGCCATTTTTGTGGTTTAATCTAAATAACTTGCATAATTGATCTAATGTGCATATGTAGACAATAACTTCTGTATGATATTTTCCATTGTTTAAACAATTTAAAAGTCGTTTGCTATGCCTTCTCTGCTTTCTCAGGTCCAGAATGTGGCTAAAATAGAAGCACAAAACAGGCTCTGAAAACTCTTTCATTCTGATACTGTGTTACAAAAATATTTTAAAATGAATATTCTCATGAATAAACTAATGTTTTAACCATCTTATTCATAGAAAATATAAGGTGGTCATGAGAGAATTTTAGTCATGAGAGATTATAGTTTTGCCTGGGCAATTTAGCAATTTGACAAATTAATTAAAATACCCAAACCACTATTTCTCATCTGTAAAATGGAGATTATACCAACCTTATTTCCTTTGTGGGATAAATTATTGTATTTTGTTAATTATAATGTCTTCTTAAAATATATTTCTCTATAAATTAGCTAAAGATAGAAGGAGAGTTATGTGTATAGATGTGTGCATGTCGATATGACATACACATATTTTTCAAAGATGAAATATGTTTAAACTTTTTATCTGAAAAAATAAAGAAGTGGGAAGGCCACTGCATATTTAATTGAGAATAAAGCTCCAGAAAGGATAAAAAAAAAAAAAAAAAGAAAGCTGTGGAAGATAAAAATAAGCCAATTTGACAACTATATTAATTGAAACACTTTAGCTACCTAAAGAGATAGCAAGACTCCATTTTGTTAAAATGAAATTAAATTATTCATGCTCATGATCAAAAAATGATTATATATTTTTTAATTTAGTGGAAAAAACATATCAAAGCAAAAACAAAGAAATGAGTTAATTTCAATAAATATTTTAGCCCTATTAAACTTGTAGGGCTAAAAATTTCACTAAGTTTAAGAAACGAAATTTAAAATATTAAGAGGTTGAGTGAGTATGATTTTTAATACTGTATTTCAATTTTAAATGTTATTGATTCACCCTCTGCTTTAAAAAATAATTAGATCAGTTCTCTTCCACTTTCTTCTACTTCCTTATTCCATCATTTGATCAATTGCCTGGATTACATCTTCTAGTCCTCCCTCACTCCCTTCTTCCTTCTTTTCTTCCTTCCTTCCTTCCTTCCTCCTCCCAATCTATCTTTCTTTCTTCCTTTTCCTCTTTACCTCCTTTTCTTGTCTTTCTTTTCATTTCTTGCTTTCTTTCACTTGTTGCTTATATCTCTGCCATAGTGCCCTAAATATTCCAGAATGACTGCTTTTCTTTCCTACATTAATATACTGTTTCAGAGGGCTTATTTTTTTCTCCTGGATCCTTTAAGGATGATTTTTATATCCTTGAGGTATAATAATAAATGGGACATACCAGTGTATCAATTTATCAATATTTCTGAGAATATAGAACACTCTTTTGATCCACAGATATACTCTACTATTATTTTAGAGAAATATCTTTATGTTTTTAGATAGATGTTATTTTCTATTCTCTTGAATTTACTTTTTTCTGAGAAATCAGTTATATTGTATCATTTTTCTATTCTATACATCATTGTTCTCCAACTTCTTCACTCTCTATGTTCTTCTCTATATTATCTTAATCCTTTCTTTCACCTATGTCAATAATATTAATTTAGATCTTATTTAAATTTGTTCCATGTTGTTTCTAATTCATTAATAGTTTTCCAATGAGATTATTAGTGTCTTTAGCTCTGTAATCCCCATTTTCATCTCATCTGTTATTTTGTCATCTCACTTTTTAACTATGCCTTCCACATCCCTCCATCCCTTCCTTTTCTCCTTTCTATTCTTAAGTTAGTTATAGCTTTGTGCCACATTATAGGATAAATATCTTCCCTAGAGTAGGAATAATTTTTATTCTTTTGTTACAACCAAAGAAGCATAAGTTTCAGGACACCGAGAGACCTGGAAACTAGTCAAAGCATTTTCTATTGCCATTTACTCTTAAAAGAAAGAACAGATATGAGGTACTTGCTCATCTGAGTTCTTGGTTTTGTTCCCCAAGGGAATATTTCAGTATTTACAAAAAGCGAAGCAATTAGAGCTTCCTATGCAAGATGCTACTTACAGAATGTACTACCATTAAATTTCTATAATTTAAAATCCTAACTTGGAAGAACATATTTTAACATGGTTATTATTTCTCATTGAGATGAGCCTGATTTTTAAAAATTTTGTAACAGAAGAGACACTATTAATAAAAAAAGAATAGTTATAATTTGAATGTGGGGATATAATCGGAATCAAGAAGAATCACATTCTGAATTGATACTCTCTTCCTTATGATTCCACACTACAGGGCGAATTCTTAAATCTTAGCATCAACAACATACTCTTTATTACAAAACATCATCACAGGTCCTCTATGTGTGTGATTTTATTTATTTATTTATTTGTTTGTTTGTTTATTTTTGGTTCAAATGTTCAAGCAGATCTGGAGCGGCTGTCCACCCTATGGAGATAGTGGACACAAAAGTTTTTTCTCCGTGCATGCCTCTGCTTTAAAAGATAAAGGCATTTTAAAACTATAAAAGAGCAGACATAAGTGATAGGAATGACCCACAATTCAACCAATTCCTTCGAGACAACTTCCATAAGCATGCGCTTCTCTTCCTTTAGTAGCAAGAGCCAGCTGGAACAATCTTCGAACAGAGAGAAACTTATCAAAAACCTTACATGTATCACACTGTGAAGCATATGCAGTTAAAATTCCAAGAAAGAAACAAGCAGTGTGATGACTTGAGAACTTTAATTAGCAAGTTTTTAATTCCAACTTTCTCCCCAAGTGAGAAGGTGGGAAACAGAAACAAATTTCACATACATGGTGTGTTGTGGTTTTAGGCCTATAAAAGAGTATAACCTATGAAAGTGAATTTCTCCTAGAAAAAATTTATCCTACTGTTTCATTTCATCATGCTCATTTATGTGTTCAGTTCTGTCCACAACTTCTATTGGCTCTAAATAGTGTGAGTGACCTTTCCTTAACTCCCTCCTCTTCCATGTTAGAATTCTCTTTTTCCCTCCATGCCAGGTACGGTTTGAGAGATGGAGGAGTAGTTCTGTCTACTTTTCTATGGCTATGAAGGAAAAAAAGAGAGTTGACTTACAGATAGATTTGTCACCCTAGTTGACTAGGTTTTGCTTCTTTTTTTGAGATTTGATAAAATGTTTATTGCCAGTGTTCACTCCACCATGCTGAGCTGTGTCTTATTCCTGTGAAAAGACATTCTAAGCTTTGCACATATTTCCTACTTTATCTTGGAGCTCCCATGATCCCCATGATTAAAACAGCCCTAGTTGTTTTTCCTGATTCTACTGAGACCTTCAGATCTTCATAGTGACAAGGCTGCCACTCTGAAAGGTTTACTTTAATTTTTTCCTAGGGCTGGATACTCTCATTGTTCATCTACTTCTCTGTGATGGAGGATTTAGTGATAATTCTCAGGGTTTTATCAATTCATTCCTCTTATCCTGGCAAGATTCCGTGATATATTGTGATCAAGGATGCAGCCAAGCTGTACCTTACCAGAACTGCCTTTTCATTCCTAAACACCCGTTTTGGGGTTTTCTGGCAGAAAACTATAGCCTATTCTTTGGTTGCTATCAGTTAACATTTTCCTAAATTTTATTTTTTCCCCAATTTCTCTATTTATTAAAGAAGGGAGATCCTAAGATCTGTCTTATTTTCTCATTTTTATTTTGGAGATTCTTTATTGTCCTGTGAATGTCCTTATAAAAAAAAATGATAGATTTGAATGCACTTGTTAATGTTTGTTTAAAATTGTTAAGTACCAGAACTGAATTCTCATTCACAAGTTCAAAGAAATATATTAGGTGACATTTGCAGTTTCCTATCTGTCAAAAATGTGTAAAAAGAATGTAAGCCAATTAGTATTAGGGTTTATTCATAACACTAAAAGTTTTATGCCAAATCATTGAGAGGAGAGTAGTATCATATTTAAGAGGCCACATATCATTTCTAAATAATTATGTTAAGAGGCTAACTTCACTATTTTTTTCTATTTTGTGGATATTTTTCAAAGTACCAGAATTTTGATTTATGAATTGTATCTATTATTTTCTATTTTCCATTAATTTTACTGGATATCTTTATTATTTCCTTTCTTATATCTTCTTACATTTTACTTTGTTATTCTTCTAGCTTTTGGAGTTGGACTTTAATTATATTTTTAAATTTTGTATTGATAGCAGCAATAATGTATATGCATTTTCTTCTGATTATTACTTTAAATGATATATGAGTTTTAGGCTATAGATTTTCCTCTGCTCATTATCTTAATTCTCATAGATTCTGATTCATCAGAATCATCATTCATCAGTGTTTTTATCATTATTTCAGAACTTCTGTATTTTCTTATAGTTACTTGCCATTTACTCAGGGTTATTTATTTGAAGGCTATTGAGTGTGTTATCAGACAATATTCATAATAGCTTCATTTTATAGATCCTACTGATATCTTTATAATTCAATATATGATCAATTTTTGTGAATGTTCCATAGATGATTAAGAAAAAGGTATATTATCTATTATTAAGGCACAGTTTTTGATATATATCTATGATATCTACTTTATAGTATAGTATAGTATATTATCTCAATATTTTGTCTACTTACTTTAATTCACTTGGCTTGTCTTATACTCCTAATATTACATTAAAGTCTTTTATGATTATTATCTTTATTTCTCCTTTCATCTCCTGCATCCTTATATCTTGTTTTGTAGTTTCAACTTTATAGAAGAACACATAGGTATTCATGATCATTGTGTCTCCATTATGATTTATGGATTTTTAGCCTCACCTCATACAGTGTCTGTTTTTGTTGTGTTTACTGGATTTTGACCTGAATTCCATTTTACCTGATAATAAGATCTCACCCCTCCACTCTTATTGATTTCATATGCCCAACATACTTTCCAATCTCTGTATTTTTGATTGCTTGGAACAAAACTAGATTTTACTTTCATTTCTTATATACAGCATAAAGTTAGGCTTTGTTTTATAAGCCAATCTCAAAAACTTTTTTTAATATTCTAGCTAAATCAATTTACATTTATCGATATAATAGGTATGTGTAATCTCATTATTGCATTTTGTTTTATAATTATTGTATATATTATGTCATATTTATCGTGTTTCTCCATTTGGTCTTTTTGGGTTTTTAAATTTCTTTTTGAAATAAGAAATCTTTGTTCTAACAGTTTTATTTTTGTTTATAGATTTTATAATGTCCTTGATCTCTGCTCTCCTTAACCATTTACTCTCTAAATGGTATCCTTTGTGACTTCCTTTTACCTATACAAAAATCAATAATCCCATTCTACTTTCCCCTTTTTCTCTCCCTTATTCATCCAATTATTTTTAGTTTCATCCTTTATACTTTCTTAGACCATATAACATTTCCATGCTATTCTTGTACTGACTTTGTCCCAAGCCTTAGTTCTACAATTAAATGTATAAAATGCTCACCATCAGTCCTTTTGTTGAAATTTCTCTCGTTATCTCTTTGGTTTGGTAAAATGCATCCTCTCATATATTTCTCAGAGAGTCAACCTTTGTAAAGTATTTCCTGAGCTCTTTCATGCTTAAAAGTACAGGCTTGAACTTAAAAAACAATATAGCTGGATATAAAATCCTTCACTTGAACTTTATTTTCTTGAGTTTTTGAAAGTAACAAGTAATGAGTAGTTAACATCTAAATACTATGAACTATCTATAATTGTTGGCTGCTGAATTGTTATAATTTAACTATATCTAGCAGATTTTTGTTTCAGTTTATAAAACATATAGAAGAGGACTTTGTCTATTTTTGAACCATAGTATTAGTTTTTGACAGAAGGAAGAGAACAGGGAGAGATATGGTATTGATAGATATTTTTACATATGTCAGGGTACATCTGGACCTAAAAATCTAAATGAATTTAATCAAACAGGTGATAATCCAGAAAAGAAATACAGAAAACAACCATGCCCCCAAAATGTAACAAAATTAAATCAAAATGATTAAATAATTACAGTCTAATATTTTTACAACTTTGCAAATAGTGCTTTTGTTATGTTCTTTCAAAAATTCATCAACTATACTTTAAAATAGTGGTTCCCAAAATGTGGTTCACAGATCAATGTGGGTCCCCGAGACTGTTTAGGTGAGTCTACAAGGTTAAAATTATTGTAAAAATATACTAAAATATTATTTACCTTTTTCAGTGTGTAGACATTTACATGATGGTGCAAAGTAATAGTGCATAAAATTGCTGGCGACTTAGCATAAGGCAATGGCAACAAATAGTACTAGTAGACACTATATGTATTTATTTACTAACATGCACTTCCAGGAAACAAAATGCCAGTTATACTTAAGAGTATCCTTGATGAATCAGTTCAATTGTTTAAAAATCTAGGCCCTTCAGTACATGTCTTTCTAATATTCTATGTGATGAAATGAGAAATATACATAAAGCACATCTGCCACATACCAAAATATAATAGTTGAATTGAGGAAATACATTTGTGCAGTTTTTTGAGTTGCAAATTAAACTAGCCTTTATTTTATGAAATATCATTTCTACTTTAAAGAACAATGGATAGACAAACTTGGCTTATTAAGGCTTGTGTAATTTATCAGCCTCTGCATGACACTGTTCACTCCTTAAAGGCTTGGACTGTATTTTACTCATCTGTGTATCCAGAGGATACAGTAAAGTGATAAACATTCAATAAATATATGTATGAGTGAATGATTGAACTAAACATTTAATAAATGGCATTACATGTTTCTTAATTTTTTATTAAACTCTTCCAGTTAAAACTCAGGTAATGGGAGAAATCAAGATTGCATTGAAGAAGGAAATGAAGACAGATGGTGAACAACTAATAGTTGAAATTCTCCAATGCAGAAATATCACATACAAATTTAAGTCTCCTGATCATTTACCAGGTATCTAATTTTATGATAATGATCAATATAATCTATCTAGGAATTTATTAGAAGTATGTTTAAATATTCTGGAATACGCTAACTAAAATTTTAACTGTATACCAAATATATCAGAAAAATGAGAAAAAAGAATTGATTAATATATGGAACAAGTTGTTTTGTTCCAGTTTTTTTCTAGTATTTAGCTAGAGTTTTGAACTCATAAGTTACAGTAACATTCTTGTTAGAAAACAGAAAAATAAATTTAAATTGCTAAGAAAATTGGCATATCTTTTAATCACTTTATGTTGTCTGATATAAATTATACACAATCTGCTGGCTTTGTATAAAATGTAGGAAGAACTCTTAGTATACAGTTATAATTCTTTCAATAGAAATTTGTAAGATTGATAGACACAATGGACTGAATTCTTATTTTCAGATTTATACGTGAAAATATATGTGATGAACATCTCTACTCAGAAAAAGGTGATCAAGAAAAAAACAAGAGTATGCAGACATGATCGAGAGCCTTCATTCAATGAAACTTTTAGATTCAGTCTAAGTCCTGCAGGACATTCTCTTCAGGTAACTGCATCATATTGTTGCTATTTTTAAATTTTCATTCATACTGTATTTATTTATTTTCCATCCAATTATTCAATATTTATATACTGTTCACATACTATATGACATTTGAGAAGTTAATAAATCCTTGGCGGCCTTTCCCCAGGAGTCATTTAGAATTCCACAACCCACTCACCCCATCCAATCAGCTACCAAGTCTTCACTGTCTGCTGAGTTTATTTTATACAGATTTTTCTTGCTTTCATGCTCACTATCGCTAATCCTGTTTGGGCTCTCATCTTTGTTATTCAGATCATTTTGTTGGTTTACCTGGCCTATTTGTCATTATTGCCTTATCCCTTAGTTCATTTCATCACAGAGCTGCCAGAGTTATCTTTTAAAACCCTGCCTGATTAGTTTACATTAAAGCCTTTCAATGACTCACCATTATCTTGAATCATTCAGACTCCTCCAAGGTGAATTTTAATAATATTGACTTAGTTTCAGGTCCTTGGATACTTTCCACTCACTCAGTACTCTAGTCACACCAGAATCTTTTCAAATCAGGCTAAGCCTCTAATCCTTTGTTCATATTTTTCCTCCCCTTCAAAACTCCCTTCTCCATCTCTCTCCATCCTTCACAATACTCCACTCTTTCTGTGCCTCTACTGATGATCCTGGTTATAATTCATCATGCCTTATTCACAAAACATTTTGCTTATCTTATTATGCTGTTTTGTACAATAATTTATATGCTTACCTGTCACTGCTTCTACGCTATCAGTTTCTCTAGGGCAAGGCCAAATTTTCATTGCTCTTTGTCCTACATCCTAACACAATGCTTTGCACATAGTATGTCCTCAGGAGGAAAAAGATTGAAAAAATATGGGAAGAGACCATGGTACTGAAACTTAAAAGTTTGCAATAGAGATAAATGTAAGAGATATTACAAAGCAAAAATGTGTTGAGAGGATTAGATCTATTAGAGATTATTAGATCTATTAGAGATTTTTTTTAATAAAAATTAAAAGAGACTCTGTGTCAACAAATGTGTCAATCACAGAGATTAATTAAGTAGTCAGAGAGGTAAGCTGGGTGGGGAGAAGATCATGAGTTTGAAATGAATTTGATAAGAAGGCAGAGACTCAAGTGAAAATATTTGAAATCCCAAAACCAGAAACCAGGAGAGATAGTCATATCTAGAAATATAGCTTTGGAAGCCAGAAACATAACATTAAAATTTTAGCCAGGAATAAGGATGAATTATCTGAAGGAAATACTGAAGAAAAAGGGAGAAAGAAGAAAAAAGAATTGTCAAGGATTAATGGCTAGCTCTACCAAATGCTCTCTTTCTTTCAACTCATCTCTAAAAGAAAAAAAAAAACGCTCTTTAGTTTGACATCCTGTGGGATAATATAGGTTCTACATATATGACTTAAGAAACCACTTTGGAAGTACATACTGTAGTAAAATCACCAGTAGATTAGATACTAAGTAAAAATCAATGCCTTGTAAACTTCTATTTATTTATTCAGCATTCAAATAACTTTATATTTTATTTAATATTTTATAAACTAATAAAAATATATTTACCAAAGTTATTTTGTGAAACTTTCCATCAGTTTAAGCATAAACTTAGTTAGAATTAGCTGGTTATACATTTCTTATCTATTAATAGTATTCTCATATCTTTCAGGATGTGTCTTTTCCTTTAGGGAATAATAAAAATATTGATGTGAATTAATTTGTATTATGTAAATCTTTTGAAGACATCTTGGTTATTAGTTCTCTTTCAAGTATGCCTGCTACTTCACTCACCCTCATCCTCTCTTGTCTGTGCTATTTCTTTAACGATTAAATGTCCTTAAAAGAAGACATTGAAAATATGCATATATATGTATATATATTAAATATTCATAATTTTGGCTATTTTTTTCTAGATTTTGCTTTTCTCCAATGGAGGGAAGTTTATGAAAAAGACCTTGATTGGTGAAGCCTGTATCTGGCTTGACAAAGTGGATCTCAGAAAAAGGATAGTCAACTGGCACAAACTTTTGGTCAGTCCTACTCAAACACATTGAAGAAATGTGTCTGCTCAGGGTATAGAAACTGCTCTAATTAGCCACCAAGCAAGACTTATAGTTGGATATTATTGTACTAAGCTATGTTTTCAGGGGCAAACATGAGAGGCTTTAAGCATACTTAAAGCTGTGTAAATGTATTGTTATGGAATAAACAAAAAAAAAAAGACTCAAATGAAAAAGTTCACATGTTAAAGACAAAAAAATAATTAGAGCTCTGAGACCTTGCTTTTTTCTTGGCTGTCAAGAGAAACAGAGAAATTTTGATTACTGAAGGCAAAAATCTTTGAGTAGAGTTGAGCTATAGCTTAAGACAGAGGCTCAAAGATTAATATTGTTTCCAATGCAGCACAAAGGTAATCCTTTATGCAAAGAAATCTTGGTTGAAAAGAAAGAATTTATATAATACATCCTAGTTTTCAAAAGTTAAAAAATCTTTCTTTTTCATCTTCTATCCTCAGACAACTTACTGTTTTGAGCTTCTGACATAAGCTACACCTACAATATGTGTCCAAGAGTAGAAGTGAGGTAGCTGTGTTCTTAGGCAAAATGGAACAGGAAATGTAGAAATTATGGCTTATAGATCATATTATACAGGTTTTCTCTGTGTCTAAATGTTACAAGGGTGTACAACACCAGTTTGGGAATCCATATGGTAAAAGCACATTTGTTTCAGTATAATTTGAAATAATGTAGAATGAAGATAATACTAGATAGAAATAAAATTATATTTATCTAGAAATAACACCATAGCTGGCTAACAAAGAAGAATGTTGCCCCACAAAATATTGGAATTTTGAGAGAAAACATCAAAATCTCCATAAATTACCATTAGCCAAGGCATTTTCAATCTATGTACCAAAGGACCTAGATTAAATTGGTGTGTTCTAAGAAGCATGATAACATATTTTTTGTGGAATTGCAAATAAATGTTTTATCCTGAATATTTCTTTCCTCTTGAGTGATGTATTGACAGAGAAAGAAAATTCTTCCTCTGGCAAACAAACCATACAAACATTGGTTAATTAAATTAGTGTCATTTCCTCTTTTCCATAATGTTTTTTCCCTTTTTTTCCCTTGATGAGTTAATTCATTAAATGATTATATAATGAAAACGTGACACAGAACTCAAGCTCTCTGTAGTGCTGTGTTTTCCTCCTTAGTGACAGTATCACAGTGATCAAGTTCATCAATGTTGGGAAAATATATGAACAGTCAACATTTATTGAAATTAAAATATACTTTGAGCTATTTTAATGATATAGAATAAAACAACTAATTCTTAAGACTAATTTTAAGTCTTTAAATGAACCATCCTTTTTTCCATCAACAACATTACAAAAGGAAGTAACATGGAGTTGTGGAAAACACACTCAGCTGGGATTAAAAGCTTGGCTTCTGGTCTTGGTTTTGCTGCTGACTATGTCACCTTGCATATGTCAGTAAAACTCACTTTCCCCCAGTTTTCTTACCTAGGATAAAAATAATTATATATTCTTAGCCTTCTGAATGGGATGTTGGGATGATCAAATCAAGTTATCTCTGAAAGATGAAAGCACATTTCCAAATATAGTTTTATACACAGAAGTGAAGAATAATCATTATGCAGCTTTTTAATTCTCAAATTTTATATGTGAAAAAAAAATCCTCTAAATCAATGGGAAGCATTGGTGTGGATAAAAGCAGTAAATTAAAACTCATTTTTTGCTTAAAATATAAACTTTCATTTAACCTGAAAAAAGGTGAAGAATTAAATGAAAATGTTTTGCAAATTTTGGTATCCTAAATTAAATAGGTTATACTAACTTTATCCCATTCCCATTTCCTACCCAAAATAAATAAATCAAATTTCTTCTTAGAGCATTCTGAATTCAAAAGCTACTGCTTTATTTCAGGGTGGGATTAGAGGAAACCATCCCCAAAAGATTGGCTGAGTACTGAATTTTCTCATTTTTAAAGAAACAATATTTGGAATTTGGGATGAATACAAAACACTAAAAATAAAAAGAATTTCTATTTGTAATATATCCCAGGCTATATATGTTTATGATATTCATAAAGAAATACAAATTTGCTCTTCCCCAAACTAAGAAAGATAACCATCACTTTTCTTCCTCCATTTTTTTATCCCCCCTCCCCTAACAACACAATGTCATTTACCATTGATATTGCTCTAAAATGAGCATGGGGAGGAGAATCATACAAGATATAATATTACTAGGACTTTATTTTTAGAAACTACTAGATCTGCTGATGGTTGCCATGGATATTTCCAGCAGAAGCTAGCACTTAAAGAAGCCTATAATCATCACTCACAATTGGGGAAGAAAAGAGTCTAGGAAGATCTCCTTCTGACATAAAAAGGCTTTGCTATTTGTTCTTAAAAGGAAAGCCTGGCTCACTTTTGGTTGTCTTTTGCCCCTCCACTTAATCCAGAGGTATGCACAAAAGGTAGAATAACCAGTTAGCTTTCTTCATTCCAGTTGCAATTTCTTTTAGAATAATATAAATGGAGGGACCACCACAACAAATATCATCCCTTGGTAGCTATTTAACCTGAAAGAGTAGGTGTCTTTCCATTATAGGTGCCCCTCCATTCCAAGGGACTAGTCATGGGGGTGAGGTCAATCAATCAAGAGAGTTAACGACAGGGCTTCTTTTTGTGCACCAGCATTCCCCTTCAGAGAGCATAAAATCCTGCCAGTGTGCCAAGTTTGCAGCTGACCAAACTCCTAGGTTGTACTGAAATTATTCTATGCAACACTGATCCTTAAATGAATGCATTTCTTCTGAATGGTGTTGATTACCCTTCTTACAACAAAACTATTTCTTTTTTAATTGCAAATAGGGCTCTTGGTGTTTTTTACTTTTTTGTATATATCACAGCACATGCTGTTCCACTTTTTATTTTATTTTATTTTTATTGGAATTAGCTCTTTTTTTTATCCTAACAGTGACAGAGTTTATAATCTCTAGATAATATGTGATTAGTCCAATTACAGCACTTATACCTTGGAAATCATTGCAATTTTCCCCCACAATTTCACTGAGTCATCAGAGATTGAATTTGCCTCTTGGTTTAAAATTTGGTCCTGAAGAAACTTTCAGCTGTTAGAAGCAAAAGCACAGAATGAATTTTTACAAAAGACAGGGAATTATAGAATAGCCATTACAGACACAGATAACACTAGTAGCAAGAAGTTGGTGTTTTCCCTGTTTATACTTAAGATTAAGGAGATTTTAGATGACTCTGAGCTCTTTATGTACTATTTCAGTTTAAAAGAACAATATAAAAGACTAAGGGGCAGCAATTTTCTTTACTCCTGAATATTGCCCATATTTTAATAAATTACACTAATTAAATGCATATTTTCAGCATATCAGTAGAATTAATTTTGTGGATCACACACATTAAAATAGTCATATCGTGGGAATATTATAGCTGGTAACCAGCTGATATTGATTCTTATTATAGGAATGGTTATAATGATAGTGGTGGTAGAGGTAGTGATACTAGCAGTGATGTTGATGCAAAGTAAAATAAAATTATATATTATATTGTGCCCAATTTATTAGAAATTATTTGATCAATGCTTCATTTCATTAAGATATCATAAAGATGTTTATAGTATTTTTTTACTTTATTATTTAAATCATAACTAACAATATTTTTAAAAACTTATTTTCATTGCTACAATATCTAATATTCCAAAATCAGCCAACTACAGCTATATATGTGTTTATAACTATATGTGTGACAGAAGTGATTTTCCCTTTTTTCAAGCTTGAAATGAAAGTGAAAGAAAGCTCAAGGAATAATTGTAAGCTGTTTTTTTAATAATTACTTGCCTTGGGTGTAATACAGTAATGAATGAGTGAAATAGATATTCTCATTGAATATGACACAATGATGTTTTCTGTATGTTTCATGTTGTTATTATTAAAGGTATCCATTAAACCAAAATCATTTAATCAAATTCTTTAATAGGTAGATTGAGAGTGTTTTCTTAATTCGTTACCCTGTACATAACTATACATTTGGTAAAATAGACAAAATTGAAATATTCATTTCATTTGGCATTCAGCATGTGAATATGATTATTGTTTGACTGTGTCCGTATATTTGTTTGGTGACGTGCTCAGGTGCTCCCACTATTGATTAATGTGTGTGCTAATATCCTAACAACACATACGATGTTAAAGAAAAAAATTCTTGTTTAAAAAAATTTAAAAACTAATAAATTTGATTTTAAAAATAAAAAATAAAATACTTGGAGATATGTCTTGTTTCTGACTATATGTTGCATGCCGTGTTGGTGATTTGCTGATGTGTTCTTTTTTGTTGTTTTACCCAAATCCCTCTGGAAAACCTAATAAACAAATGCAAATTCTTGGGCTAAAGATTGTATAAATTGACCTGAAAATACATGAGAATTGTATTTAAAAATGCTTGTAAATCTGTCTTGAGTTTTACTCTCTGTAAAAATATGTCTTGGTTCGTGATTGTATACAAGATGTATCTTGATAACTTATGTAAATTGTGCTGTAAAAGGCTGAAGCCTCAGCCTTACTAATAAATATTGAAAATATCAACTTTGACTTATTGTGTTGATCAACTTGATAAATTCATATTTAATATAGAAATAAAACTTTTTAGAACATTTTCTCTGAAAATCATAAGTACATTCTCTTGCCCAGTTTACAAAATATGTTTTAAAGAACATAGAGAAAACAGAATTAAATGTATAGCTTAATAAATTCTTATATGTCAGACACTCTTATAACCACCACCTATATCAAAAATTGAACTTTACCAGCCATCTCATAAGTCTTCCATTTAACCCACCCCTATTACAACTGCTTCCTACCTTCCTAAATGTAACCACTATCCTAACTTTGATGATAATCATTTCTTGGTTTATCACTCCCATCTGACCACTAAACACTAGTGTAGTTGTCCTGTCTTATTTTGAATATTTTTCTAAGCTTCTTTTTATATATATATTCTCCTCCTGCTGGCCTTCTTTTTCTGTGGATCTCATTTTCTGAAGAAATCTGACCTTTCCACCTATAGGGTTTCTAGCAATCTCAATTTTGCCAATTATATGCTATAGTGTAGTTAACAAATTCTTCTGCTTCTGTATTGCCCATAAATTGGTATTTTGCTCTATATACTTCATGTAATTCATATTCAATCTCTTTGTTGCAAGTTCATCTTGTATTCTTCCATTAAGAGGTATATAACGTGTAGTTGTCACTCACTTGGTCCCGTTTGCCGCCACTAATGCTCAATACCTAGAATAAATTCATTAATTAATTAGATGTTGCAAAATGACAATATTCTCAATCATTATTTCTTCTTAACATATTTATAAAAGATAACTTCTCAATTAATATTTTATTACCCAGTGGTATAATTTGTTACAGGAAAGTGAAGGTAAAGGCTAAGAATGCCAATTTTCTTTTATCTATTTACCATATTTCAAATTAATAGGTGATTCCCTATCATCCTCCAAAGGTGACCAGTTGGTTTTGTTTTTATTTTTACCATCAGTATGAAACAAAATATTGAAACATATTTGAAATGTTTTAATTCTTTGAAGCTATTATTCTTATTCATGATCAGATTTACCCTTTTGGGCCAGTGAGGGCGTCTCTGAGTCAACTTACATGTTTACTATATTCTTGATACTTTCTTGCAATGAGAAGGAAGTTATCATTATTTTAACATTTAAACAGTGTAGAAAATATAGTTAATTTGAATTTTTATTTTTATGTTTTTCTCCATCCATCTCTATGAAATAATTAAATTTAAGAATGCACTCACACTGATTGATCAACTTTTATGTAATATCCTTATGGTAAACTTTTAAGGACATTCTTAGGTGAAGTATATCTTGGAATATTTTTTGAAGATAATTCTAGACCTAAAAAGTTATAAATAAATGAATAATTAATGAGTTTGACTTTTTGACATTTATTTTCTAGGTATTAAAAGCTGAAAATACCTTAAACCTATACTCTAAAGATTTTGTAGCTGATTGAGCCAAAATAGTTATCTATTAAAAAGTAATGATAAACCTATGATTACAAAAATATTGAAATCTTTCCTCTCTGTTTAATGGAAAAGTCTAAATGAATTTAAAATTTATATATAAGTTTTTGATTTTTTACTTTTATATTACTTTAATTTATAGTTTATTATTTATGAAATTAAGGAATATTTCCATAAATTATTTAGTAGAAAATAACCTTCCAAAAATTTAATTCTTTGAAAAAAATCAATAAAATTAATAAATCTGTTCTAATCAAAAGAAAGAGAAGATCAAGTAAGTTATCATTATTAGGTATGAGAAATTTACATAGATGCCAAGATCTAAAACCAATAATTAATAGAACCAATCCAGTGATATAGAAATATGTTAAGAATCATGACCAAGTTAAATTATACAAGTTACATAAAATTATTTTAATACTGGAAAATGAATTAATGAATTCTACCACATTAATATATAAAGTATAAAAATCATAGATGCTGAAAAATATTTTATGGAATTCAAATCCATTCATAATAAAACTTTCTAACACATTTAGAATAGAAGAGTCTTTTTTAAATCTAATGAATTTTATCTATTTAAAAAAATTTTGGAAGGGTTGAAGGCTTTTCCTTTGAGACCAGAAACAAGGCAAGTAGGCAAGTATGCTTAGTATCACCATTGCTGTTCAATATCATTACCAAAGTTCCTGGCCATGTGTCAAGGCAAGAGAAACACACACACACACACAGACACACACACACAAATAAATGAGCAAGAAGTAGAAAGGAAAAGAAAATTATATTAGAAACATCATCCTGCTTTAAGACCTTTCATCTGATTAGATCAGGCCCACCTAGATTATTGAAGATAATCTCTTTACTTAAAATCAGCTGATTAGAGATGTAATCACATGTTTAAAAATACTTTTAAAAAATACTTTCACAGCAACACTTAGTGTTTAATTGAATAACTGGGTAATATATCTTAGCCAAGATGACTTAAAAATCTGACCATCACAGGTGTGAAGGAAAAATCTAAGGTTTTTGGTTGGTTGGTCAATTGGTTTAATTTGGTCCATTTTTTTTTAGATGGAAGTGGATTGAATAAACTGAAAAGCCAATGGGGAAAACATATTCAAAAGGAAGTGAATAGATATAGAGAAGAGGGAATAGATAAATTTTAGTGTATGATATGAGAAGATGAAATCTAAACATTTGATCAATAACTAAGTTGTCAAAGTAGAAAGGAAATTTTTTCTAATGATGGATTCTCAGCCCTGTTAGAATCATCTGAAGAGTTTGAAAACTATGGCTACCCAGACTCCAACCCAGACCAATTAAATCATCATCATGGCTGGTTTTGAGCACAGGCATAAGTATATTTTTAAAGCTACCCACATGCTTTCAATGTGCATCGAAGGTTTAAAACTACTGCCCTAATGAGAAACAAAAAAGTATAGATGTATTAGTATAGATGTAGACAGACTTTAGGTTTGATATGAAAAGGTTAAAAGAGATTCCTTCTGATGGCTATGATTTTCTCAGTAAAATAAGGTATGAGGTCATCTGCTTGGAGTAGAGAGGAAGCTAACAGAGGTTAGACATATGAAGAGAGTAATGGAGCTTTAAGTAGTCCTGGAGATGAGTAGGAGAACAGTTAGGAAGAGAAAGATACTATGCACATAGTGAGGGCCCCTTTCAGCTTGGTGATGATATGTAGTGACATCAATCTGCCTTGCCATGTGACATTCTCCAGCTTTGACTTGGAGTTTATATGTCAGAGAGAAAAAAGAATATGATAAGTTTTAATTAGGGTGGGTCGTACCAGATGGATTAAACAAAAAAAACAGATGTGCAAGAGAGATTCAGGATATAGGACAACTTGACTTTAAATGGCTGGACCATAGAATATATAATAGTTAAAGAGAGAAATAAAGAAAGGACAAGACTGATGGTGTCAGGATTGATTTTTGAGGGGCGTTGCCTCAGTTCTTTGGCTCCTGGCTTGAAGGAACTACCGGCTGGGCCGTGTGACAGAGTGATGACAGACATTTAACGCTTTCACACAAGCAGCTTTTAGTGCAAGCACAGGAGTATAAAGGAAAGTATTATACATCTCCTGATGGGAAATGGGTCTATCTCTGCAAGTGGAAAAGACCGTGAGGTTTTACCACA
Organism: Cheirogaleus medius; assembly: GCA_008086735.1. Taxonomy (NCBI): domain Eukaryota; kingdom Metazoa; phylum Chordata; class Mammalia; order Primates; family Cheirogaleidae; genus Cheirogaleus; species Cheirogaleus medius. Next base: position 41,484,408 of record VBSM01003176.1, on the reverse strand, counting down.
CTTCCGCTTTTGAGGCTATGCCTTATGATATGCTAAATGAGGGGTGGAATATTCATTATCTTTCTAGGGAAAAGCGCAAAGAATTCTTAGAACTGAGGCCCCTCCCCAATTTTCTCCTTATAGGGTAATTTCCAGAAGTTGCCATGGAATTTGTAAACTGTCCTGGCACTCGTGGGTGTGATTTTTACCATGTCAATGTATGTTAATGAGGAAAAGGTCGCCTTCGGACATGAGCTCCTAGGTTCTGCAAATGCTCCTGGCCAGGAAAGGTACCTAACCGCAAGTTCCTGCCACTGGGGTTAGGTTCTAAATGTTCATTGCTCTCTTCCTTTTTTTCCCCCTCCTCTTTCCTGTGGTTAAAGCTGACCACCTACCCCTGTCCCTAACAATAGATTGGGAAATGGAAACATATTAAACATTAAATAAGAGTGTTAGGTAGATAGGATCTCCGGCTCTTCTTAGGACAAGAGTTCCCTGCTTTGGTGCTATTTCAAGTAATCGCTCCATTTTGGTGTTGCCCCACCCTTAATCCTATCCCGAGCAACTGCTACACTTGGGGAAGGAGGGAATGCTTTATCAATCTGGAAATTCCCCAGCCCAGGCATGATAGGATTCAGAAAGTGACCTAGAGTCACCTAAGGGTGATTATTATGTTTTGGCATGAGTCTGCATTGTGGTTCATCCCCCCCGACCCCCAGGTGACCAGGTGAGCTTTCAGAGAGGGAGCTCCTATAAGTAGATGAAATTTTGAGGACACCTGTTGATCATTTGATAACATCCCACACCTTCAGAGAGCCTGCCCCCAGACTGGGCAAATAAAAGAAAGCATCCGGGAATTCAGGGAGGGTGAGTCAATCTGTCTCTCTCCCTTCCTCCCTTCCTCCTATCCTACCCTCCTCCCCCCACTCTTGGAAACAGACCAGTCCTGTTGTACAAAAGAGCTTCTTAGGGCCTGGCGCGGTGGCTCACACCTGTAATCCTAGCACTCTGGGAGGCCGAGGCGGGTGGGTGGATACTTTGAGTTCAGGACTTCAAGAACAGCCTGAGCAAGAGCCAGACCCCGTCTTTACTAAAAAATAGAAAGAAATTATCTGGACAACTAAAAATACGTAGAAAAAATTAACTGGGCATGGTGGCACATGCCTGTGGTCCCAGCTACTCAGGAGATTGAGGCAGGAGGATTGCTTGAGCCCAGGAGTTTGAGGTTGCTGTAAGCTAGGCTGATGCCACGGCACTCTAGTCTGGGCAACAGAGGGAGACTCTCAAAAAAAAAAAAAAAAAAGAAGCTGCTCAGGTGAAATTGCTTTCTTCCTGAGGTTACTCCATCGCATTGGCCCTGCTGGTGATTTTTCCAAGCAGGGAGCCAGAGGACTGGGATAATAGTCTGGACTTGACACTTTGGTGCTTCTGGTCATTCTTTGGCCAAGAGCACACCAAGAACCCAGGGTAGACTGCCACCCTGACAAGAGGATCTAATAACTAATTCCTCCTTAGCTAATCAGGAAAATAAAAGGTAACTGTGAATCAAGTCTTTGAAGATAACTAGAGCTTAAAGTTAAACCAAGAAAATAACACTTAAGGGAATGTTGGAAACAAAAGTATTGTGAAAATACTTTTGCTTATTTCAGAAATGCTGAGAAACTTTGCCAAGCATAGTTTACAATGGTTAAGAGCTGGAAAGGGAGGTTTATAAGGTATCAGGATTAGATTGCATAAACTGCCATAAATTCTAATTTTTTGGAATGATATTGCAATAAAATAAGTACTGTGATTCAGCAGAAGAAATATCTGATTCTACCTTTCATTTATTAATTGAAATTTTGCAAATAAAATATTTCTAGGTGTATTTAAGAGTCTCTATTTCACGGAACCTTTCAAGAAATAAGACATTACCATTTTCTTCAATATATTCAGAATTGGACCTAAACATTTGGAAAAAAAGACAGCTGAACCAGAGACAATAACTGATTATTAACAAAAATTGATCATTTTTCTTTCATTTCAAGTGTAATATTTTACTAAGCTCCTACTGACCCCAGTATATTCAGATGATATTACTGCTTTTGGTGATGAAAAACTTCTGTTGGGGGCAAGGAGCAGACTTTATTATGTTCAGCTGGAGGATGCACTTTAATTTCTGCTCTACCTGTGAAATACAAGGAACTGTTATTGTCAATTGGTTGGAGCCTTTGACTGATTCAAATACTGCTTTAAAAGAGGCTACTCAAATTTGCTGTTGTAGACATTTAAAAGAAAGCCATGCACTACTGAATTACTTCCTTATGCTGGCAATCAGGACTTGCTGATTGAATGAATTACAGCTGCCTAGAATATTTAATTCAGTTATGCTGTGTTCAAACCCTATCAACTCCTCCTTGGATTTCCACAGCAGCCTATTAATGGCCTTCCTGTCTTAACGCCTGCAAATGCATCCTCCACACAGCCACCTGTGACCAATCTGAAATGCATATCTGACCATAACCTGTCCCAGCTTAAAGCTTTTCAGTGGTTCCCATTGCCAAAACCATGGCAAGAAACTGGGCATCACTCTTGACACCAACGTCTCTTTCACTCTCCCCCTCCAATTCAGGTCATTAAAGCAAAACAAAACAAACTCTATCCTTCTGTTTTCCCAACTCTCTCGCTTGGACTATAGCAAATGCTCTCTGACTAGTTTCCCTACTTGCACTGTCTCTCTCCTGCTCATTTTCTCCTAGGCAGCCAAAGAAATATGATTTTTTCATTCACCACCCCCATGGCCCACCCACAACTTAAAGCATTCGAGGGTGTGAGGCTGTCTTTTTGATAAAGACTCAAAAGCTTTGTACAACCTGTGTCTCCTCTTCCAGGTTCACCTTACACACAGCACCTCTCCAGAGCTTGCCCATCTATCCGCCGACCTTTTTTACTGTTCCTTCAAGGCGATTTTTATCTGCATTAGGACTTTGATTCTGCATTCTAGATCCTCTGTCTGAAACTTGCCTCCCTCAGTCATCATTATCACTAAATCTTAAAACTGCTCAGGCCCACATACTGCAGTCGAGTAGCACTCTGTATTTTCTACTCTAGCACTTACCATAAATCGTACTTATTTATCTTTGCGATTAGTTAACTCATTTAAGATTAGAAACTTCACAAGTACAAGAACCTTGTTTGTTTTGCTAATTATTATAAGCTCATTTTCGAGCATTGGGTCTGGACTGGAGTAAGTACTCAATAAATATTGTCTGAATAAAAGGATTATTGCTTCTCAGGCAGTTTTAGCGCCAGAGGAAAAGCAAGCAGCATCTTTTTAATGCACTAATCTTTCCCAATGGAAAGTAGTTCAAAATATTATATTTATATAAAAATAAACACAATTATAAAGTAGAATGCAAAAAAAAAAATCCATAGGTAGAAAGGAAGGAAGGAAGGAAGGAAGGGAGAAAGGGAAAGGAAGAAAAGGAAAGAAAGGAGGGAAGGGAGGAAGGGACAGAGGGAGGGAGGAAGAATTAAATGCTTAAATTTAGTACTTAAGCAAATCCTCTTCCTTCTCCTCCTTCCCCACTCCAAATATACTTCTCATATCTTTATGACAGGAGGTAGTTTTGCAACTTGGAGCAGGGCATCCAAGGAAATTAGGTTCCTACCCTCCCCAGGAGACTGTGAAATGGGGCACTCTCTTCCTTGATGATTACATTTCAAAGGAGTGGCTCCAACGTTCTTGAGAAAGAATATTCTGGGTTGAAAAAACTGACTTGAGGCTTGGAGAAGAAGCAGACTGGATTCTGGAAGAATCCTGTCTAAAGTTTGGTCAAGGTGAGGGAAATGTTAAGGCCATCTTGGTCACCGGCTTGGTTTTCATGCACTCTTCGTCTCCATCACACACACATACACACACACGCACACACATGCATGCATAAATCTGAAATGAAAATACTCCTGAACGTGAATTATTAAACTGACCAAAAACATACTGAAATTTTAAATGAGATCCTACAGTCGAGGATGGAAATGAGGTCAATAAAATCTACAACCTCTTCTCAAGAAGGTAAATGCTAATCATAAAAGAGTGCCCAGGGGTGGAATATGTTAATTAACATTTTCCAAAAGATATTTACTATCAAATCTGTGAGCAAATAGCTGAAACAAATTAGTAATTCGGGAATTTTTAAAATGTTATCACGTTTCACACTTTTCAACATTACTACTACTATCTCAAATTGCATTTTTATTTCTTTTTTTGAAACAAACACAAGAATTATTCAGGGCCATCATTGAGATAAATTAAATGAAGGGATCAGTTATTTCAAGGTATATGAATTCCATGTGGGTAAACATACTAATTATTATTCTATGTACGAGTAACTATATGACTTACTGGGGAAAAGCACAGGACAGCCAGTCAGATGAATTGGACTCCAACCATAACTTTGTCACTAGTTAGTGCTGTAACCCTGGGCAGGCATTTACCTTCTCAAAGCCTCGGTTTTCCCAGATTAAAGAGTTAAACTACATCATCTGCAAGGTTCCCTACAGATGTAACAAAATTGAGAAAACTACAGCATTCCTTAAAGCCTTTATGTTCTTGTTTGCTGCCCATTTTTCATAATGTTTTTTTAAAAAGGCAGTATAATTAGCCAAAACTGAAAACTAGATTTTTATACTCAGTCTAAGTAAATATATTAATATCTGAATCTAAATACATGTAATCAATAAAATAAAGTTCACTGTATGGAATTGACTGTGCTTCTGGGAGAACTCTGCCCAACTACATAATTTCCAGTATTGATAGTTTTATTCTGAACCCCATGATTTGTTTATATAATTGTCATAATTCTTAGTTTTTACATTTTAAGCACAATAGAAATGCATGGAGGATAATCACAAGGCAAACTGATAAGCACAAACATATTTTAATCTTTGATCATGATCAAGGAATACCAGTGTCTCAACTGGGCTATTCCATTTATGTGCCCATCTTCCCAGGTCTAGAATGGTCAATGACACAGGTGACTAATGTCATCTGACCAAATCATTTCCTCTGCTTCATTGTTCAATGTTTCTTCTTCAGTAGATGATTTCTGTTAAGCATTAACTTATGATCAAAAATCTTCACATAACCTCAGCCAAGTAATGGTTCTGACTGTAGCTGCTATATACCATATGTGGTATTATTGCTAGAGCTGATCATTAAGGCTTTAGGTACATAGTATACAGACATGGATTTTGCAACTGCATAATTTTTAAGATTATGTACTAACCCCCATGTGTCCATCCACATGCTATCTCAGACCTTCTTGTCTCTGATCCTCCAGTCTCTTCCTTCCAGGCCCTTCACCAGGTATCTAGACCGTTAGCAAATCTGTATATATTTTCCCCTCAGGCCACTTCTTTCTCAGAGTGGGTGACCAAGTTCTCCGTTTGCACCTCCACCCATTGGAAAGAAATTCTCTCTTCACTGATTATCAAGTAATACTGTCTGATGACACTGATAGTAAGTCTGCTGTCACCCAATTTCAATTCAAACTCATATACTGAGCCTATCTATTCATAAATCAAGCTTGGATTTCTTCTTCTTTCTTTAGCTGGTCATAGCAAATGCACTCAGTAAGGGGCACTGGTACAACCATCCTGAGTGACATAGGGATCTGGGCCACCTACTCATGTAGCCTGCCTGTGCCCTCACTTGTTGCTTAAACTAGATCTCAAGTGTACCACTTTTAATTTATGACCAGCTGCTGCTGAGCCTGCTGGCTTTCTGACACTGTGGATCTAAGAGAATCCAGCTCTTTATGGGCAGTTCCAAACCAGATACATGTGTACTTGGTGTGCCATGGTCAAGTGTTTCATCTGTACTAGGGCTAAGTATCATGCCAGGAGGTGATTCTCAAATGAAGTACAATTCTCCACTGCAGATGGCATGGCCTTGCTCCAGAATCCCAATAGCGTATACTGTGATTCTCCCCCTGGGGTTTGCCATAAACTTACATTCCATCTTTTCTTACTACTAACATCTATGATAGTATAGAGCCTGATGTATTATATGACCCAAGAGGTAGGGCTGCTTATTCACAGCCTGGAGCAGCTGCAGAGCCCTTTTTTATTCTGGGACTCATTTAGAGCCGGCAGCCTTCCCTATCATTGGACTTCAAGGCTGGACATATTTCTTTGTGCACACTGTGTTCCAGCCAGAACCTAAAAAGGTCTACAGGTGTTGTGCTTCCTTTCCTGTGATAAGGATTGGAAGATGCATCAATTTATCTTTTACTTTGCAGGGGATATCTGAAATGCCCCTGACCGCTGGACCACTGAAAACTTGACTGAAATTGCAGTTCTCTGAAATGTGTCTTAGCAAGGCTTCCAAAATCCTAGCTAATTATTTTTGTACTTCCCAAATCAGCATAATGTCATCAACATAATAAATCAAGGTGATAATCTGTGAAATGTCCAGATGATCCAAATCAATTTTGAATATATTTTTTATGACAGAGTGTTGGGAGAGTTAATATGGTCTTAGGGAAAAATTGTAAGTGAATATTGATGTCTATTCCACATAAATGCAATTGTTCCCTGCTCTTTTTTTTATCAGTATTTAAAAAATTATACATTTGCAAAATCCATGTCTGCATACCATGTCCCTGAAGGCTTAACGGTCAGCTCTACCACACATGGTATACCAGCTGCAACCAGAACTATTACTTAGTGGAGCTTATAGTAATCTATAGTCATTCTCCAGGATCCATTCAGTTTCTCCATGGTTAAGAATGGTGACTTAAATAGAAATATATTAGGGCTGCACTCTCTTGCAACTTTTATGTCTCTAATGGTGTGCTAATTGTTACCATTCCTTCCTGTCCCCCAGAGATATTTTGATTTACTATCTTAGTATAGGTAAGAAAGAAGGGTAATTTCAAAGGTTTCTACTTGATCTTTCCATAAGTCCAAGGACGCAAGATGCTCCAATTGCCAAGTGAAATACCAATTGCATACTTGTTTTTTTTTGTTGTTTTTTTTTTGAGACAGAGTCTTACTCTCTTGCCCTGGCTAGAGTGCTGTGGTGTCAGCCTAGCTCACAGCAACCTCAAACTCCTGGGCTCAGGCAATCCTTCTGCCTCAGCCTCCCAAGTAGCTGGGACTACAGGCATGCGCCACCATGCCCGGCTAATTTTTTCTATATATTTTTAGTTGGCCAATTAATTTCTTTCTATTTTTAGTAGAGAAAAGGTCTCGCTCTTGATCAGGCTGGTTTTGAACTCCTGACCTCGGCCTCCCAGAGTGCTAGGATTACAGGCGTGAGCCACCACGCCTGGCCTCAATTGCATATTTGAAGACCAGGAATTGACTATCGGATACAGCTGTGAATGCAGTGAATCCATTTCAAGCTAGACTTTGGCAGGACTCCATTTATTACATGGCCCCTGTAATAATCACCCTAACTAGAGGGCCATGATAGCTCACTGGATCTCCGAGTGTCAATATCCACTCAAACTCTATGCACAATCGTCCTCTAGGTATTTCTTTTTCACTAGTAAATGGTTCTGTGAGTAAATGGCCATAATTCCTTTTGGGGAAGGACTTGGGGAATCATTACAGTACATCTGTGCCATAGTATTACAGACTTGTTCTTCCTGGGCATAACATGATCATATAGGGGCCAGGGGAAATTCCCCTTCACACTCTGAAAGTTCACTGAAAAATCAACTCGTAAAAGGCAGATTAACTGGAGGAAAGGCATACAAATTTGTTTAACATGTACATGAGAGCCTTCAGAATAAAGACCCAAAGATGCAGGAAAAACTGTCCATTTTTATGCTTAGGTTTAACAAAGTGTGGACAGTCATGTAAAAATATGAATTGACAAAAAGAGTGTGCTCTAATGCTAATAGGCTGAGTGGGGAAACCCAGCAAAGCCTGTCAGGGGGGATTCTTCTTGATCTCTGTGTAACATTTCTTCCTTCTGGGTGTGGGGCAGGACCCTCTCTGGAATGGGGGATCTTATGACCTTCACTCAAACAAGGTAGACATAATTTCTTTTTGGCCAATTTTTACACAGAAAAGTAGAGGGAGAGTTGGTAGTATTTTAGGTTTTATGGCTGGCTCTGGAGAATAGGGGTTCTGGTTTTGATGACCCGCTTTAGGGAAGAGGGAATCTAGTTTCTATGGCAAGCCTTGGAGGGGATTGGGCCTGAGAGAAAGGAGGGTAGGAGAAGGCCAGAGAAAAATTCATGCCTCTGAGGCTGCTTCTGAAGCCTTAATTCTAGGGCATTGTTTTGAGTCCCAACAGTTACCTCTTCAGTCAGTGGATTCTGGAACTCAAAATTGGTTTAGGTTTGAGAACTGGCAAAGGATAGAAACTTTGTGTTGAGACCACTGTCCTCCCCATAGAAGGTTTTCATAAAGGAGATCTGAGAGGGGCACTTCCACAGCCACCAAAGCAGATCATTTGGAAGAATGCGCTATAAAATATGCAAAAGTGGGCTAGAGAAATTTAATGTCAATTAAGGCTTAAGACTGTCGGAAAAAAATGGAGTTAGGTTTAGAATTAGAAATCAGTATATTTCAATTCCATTTTGGCTAGTACTGAACACTATTTTTGTTCAAGTATAATTTTGGTTTTTTCAGTCTATTTCCTATAGAAAATATGATACTGTATGTTTATAGTTTGCCCGTTTAAACAATTTGTACAAAGAGAATGCTAAAAATTCTAAGATAAATGATGTTGGCCCAGTGCCTTCTTAGTTGATGGGTAAACAAGAAAAAGAGACCTTTTAAACTAAATCATTTTAGGTAGCTTGATGTTCTTTTAATGTGGGGGAAAAAAGTGGCTTGGCCTGGTGTAAACATGCTTTTGATTTCTGAATTTTAATATTGGCTTTTAATGATGGTGCAGCATACTTTCAGTAGTGCTTGAAATGCTTCCTTAGTACATACTTCAAAGGAATGCTCAGAGCTGCTGCCTTTGCAATTGTTGAGTGGAATATGAAAGTATGTCTGCTCTCTGGGAAGAAAAATATCCCAGGACCTAGATACATTTGCCATATGTAATTAATACAAATTATTGTTTTCATTGAGGTCTAGGCCCTCGCTTGCAATCTATCTAACCTATTGCCCTTTTTATCGATATTTGTTTTTTATATTCTCTCCTGTCCTTTGTCCTATTTGCATAATGTTCTTCATCATAATTACTACCACCAATAACATTATCAAAAGTCACCATTAAAAGTATCATTTTGTCTTCAATATGTTAAACATTACTCCATGTGAGCTAATGTTCCCACTGTCCTACACACAATAGGACAGAGTCAGGACTGAGGACCAAATACTCACAAGTTAAAACTAAAAACTCAAACTTATAGTTCTTCTCAGGAACATCAAGACTGAATGTTGGAGTCTTAAACCAGCGGATCAAGGGGACTCAGACACCAGAATTCAATCAGCCAAATCAGTTTATTGATACCTGTGCAGGGGCTGTCCCCACTCCATGCAAGGAGGGAGAAGCAGCCCCGAACAAAGCCTTTGTGGTTTTTTATACCCTGGGGGCTAGCAGCTATGCAAGCAAGGGATCACAGAAGCAGAACGTTGCAGTTAGCCGTTACTTAAGCGAACAATGGAAAGGTGGACTAAGGGGCAGGGGACTTTCCTGGAACAGGACCTCTCTATTCTTTTTGAGAACAGGCCCCCTCGACTTCCTCTTCCCTCCTCTGGGAACTTTCCTACATGGTTGGGACCTTTTACTATTAGTTGGAGCAAGACTGACTCCATTTTAGATCTGCAAGAGGAGCCATCCTGGGTCCTTTCTACTTCAAAGTTAGAAGATGAAAGAGGCTGGGCACAGTGGCTCATGCCTGTGATCCCAGCACTTTGGGAAGCTGAGGCAGGAGATAGCTTGAGGCCAGGGGTTTGAGACCAGACTGAGCAACATAGGGAGACATTGTCTCTATAAAAAATAGAAAGATTAGTTGAGTGTGGTATGTGCCTGTAGTACCAGCTACTTGGGAGGCTAAGGCAGGAGGTTCACTTGAGCCCAGGAGTTTGAGGTTGCAGTGAGCTAAGATGACGCCACTGCACTCTAGCCTGGACAACAGAGTGAGACCCTGTCTCAAAAAAAAAAAAAAAAAAGGAGAAGAAGAAGAAGAAGGAGAAAGAGTAGGAGAGAAAGAACTTATGGAAAATTTTTGCTTCCTATCATCATAAAATTCAGCCTGGCTTGAACATGGGCAGCCCTGACACCCACACAATGTCAAATATTTTTATGGAAGCTGTTGTGATATCAGGAAATGAGGAGGAGACCAAGCAATCCTGATGGTGGAGATCGATCCCTCAGCATCTCAGTTAGTGTCCCCATAGTCCCTGAATATTTTTGAATCAGGAATTTTTTAAAAGTGCAACATATATATTTTAAGACATTCACCTAAGGAGCAAAGTGAATTATTATTCAGTGGTGTTTTATTTAGTGATGCTTAGAACTCATTATTAAGAATTCTTATCAAGCTGTAGGTGCTTTCTTACTACAGTTACTTTTTCTCCCTAAAACTTGGCATTAAAAAAATTATTTTTCTCCCTCAGATTTTGGACTCAATAAAGCAGTTCATTTGATAAAGGAAGACACATTCCAGAGCATTTTAAAGAAAAATGTATTTTACTTTAAAAATCCTCTTTCAATATTTTTAAATCTTTTATTCAATAATTAATCTTTCTCCACAAAAGTGGCTTACTGCTTCTCATTGTCCTTTTTTAGGGTAAAAAGCATGAATTATGTCATATTAGTTTGAATTACTGACTAACAGAACTAGCCTACTACAAAAGGAAAAGGTTGAAATAGACTGGAAATTCCAGATCCATCTTAATTTAAAGCTGCTAAGGCTTCTCCTGCTCCAGCATTTGTGAATCATGCCCTCTGCTGGGGACCCGTGAGTTCGATTTGGTAGATACAGCATGAGTATATCAAGTGCACTAAGAAGGATTCAATGATCCCAATGAATGGAGAAGATGCATAGAATGTGTGCTCGGCAGTCCCTGAGAGATGAGAGCCTTTCTACCGTGATCTATTTATGTTTTATGTCTTAAATGCCTAATAAGGCTAAGTCAGATTTTTCTGATAGCTTTGGGTCCTCAGCTTTCTGCATTCATCATTTCCTGTCCATAATGGCAAAATTCGTATTTAAAGTGTTTTAGTTTTTTCCTCTACCTATACAAATCTATAGGTGAATCTATAGGTAGAGAATGTATATCCCACACAAATATACCCTTCTCATCTTCCCCGTCCCAATATTTTGTAGAGAACTTTGTCCTCTACAAAAGGTCTCTTTATGCAAAGAGCATAGTAGTATAGGAGAATGGGGCGAGTCCCCTGTTTAAAACAAAATTGCATTTGGTATCAAATCAATGCCTTATACAACACCCCCAAGACCCAACTCAGGGCTGTCCTAAAAGGGTTCCCAGAGCAGTTTCTGTGGAAAACAGAAAGTAGGCTGTTTAGTTTTTCAAAAACATCCCAATACTATTCCTCTGCATTTTATGAACCAAAAAGGAGCACAATCTCTATCAACATAAGAGATCATGTTTTGGAAAATTTGGACAGACTAAGATCCATTTCTTTTCCTTTCTAATCTGTATTAGTCTGGATTCTCCAGAGAAAAAGGCCAATATGTGTGTGTGTGTGTGAGATAGAGAGAGAGAAAGAGAGGTGATAGATAGATAAACAGACAGATTTACCATAAGGAATTGGCTCACACAATTATAGAGGCTGAGAAATGCAAGATTTGCAGGTGGCAAGATAGAGACTCTGGAGAGCAGGTGGTCTGGTTCCAGTCTGACTTTGAAGACCTGAGACCTAGGAGAGCTGATGGCATAAGTTCCAGTCTGAGTCTGAGTTCAAAGACAGAAATAAACCAATGTCCCCACCCAAAGCCAGAGAGAAAGAATTCTTTCTTACTAAGACTTTTATTTTATTTAGGCCTTGAATGGATTGGACGAGGCCCACCTACATTGGGGAAGGCAATTTACTGAGTCTATTGATTCAAATGTTAATCTCATTCAGAAACACCCTCACAGACACATCCAGAAATTATGCCTTTTCTGGGCACTCCTTGTCCCAGTCAAGTTGATACATAAAATTAACCATCAAAAGTCTACCCCTTGTCAATTTGCACCTATACGTATCTCCTTAAACCATATTTCATCTCTGAATAAAGACAACAAAGTCATAATTCCATCTAATATGATACAACTACCCTGCATACAACTGGAAATGCACTACCTCCTCTCCTTGAAGAGGAGTAAAGCCTTGAGTAATGTTTAGTTTTATCCTTACTAACCTATAACTTAAACACTAAGATATAAAATTAACAATACTTAAATACTATAATATAAAGACAGTACATCTTATGTTACATGAAAAGGCAATGAGAGGAAAGAAAACAAAGAGATATACAAGGTCTGTCCAAAAAGTACCCAGCCATTGTTAATATAATGAGAATGGTTAGTGCAACATTGATGTAACCTGGCAGCCATGAAGAGTGGCCTGGGATGCACATGCATGAATGATGACAACTTCACTGCACCTAGTCAGTGAGATGCTAGATATCAATGAGTGAGCATGTGTACTGTGTGGCCGGCTGTCACATTCAAAATGACTGAGTAGAGCAATGAATCTGCATCAGATTTTCTAAGCTTGAACATTCCTCTGCAAAAGCTATGCAGATGATTCAGAAGGCTTTTGGGGACTATGCAATGACTGCAGCACAAATAAAAGTGTGGCACAAACGCTTCAAAAACAGTGATGGAAGGCCTTCTGGAAGGCCTACAACAAGAACACCTGAGAATGTTGAACATGTACAGGTTAGGTTAAGAGATGCTAGAAATGTTAGGTAACTAGCTAGGATCTCCAGCTCTTCTAAGGGTGCTCTGCCTTGGTGCTGCCTCGAGCAATTGCCCCACCTGGGAAGAAGGATAACAGTGGGCATTAATTACTCAAATGGACTAAATCCCCTAGCTTAAAGTTTTGATGGGTTTCCATTGCTCTTAAGATAGTTCCTACAAAGGTTAATGTGATTCAGCTCCAGCCTAACTTCTTCTTTCATTATGTTCTGCCTTTCCCTCTCTGTTGCAGCCATGCTGACCTTCTAATTTCTAAAAAAAAAAAAAAAAAAATTTCCTCCTGCCCTGGGACATTTGCCCAGGCTATTTTCTTTGCCAAGCTAATACTCATCCTATTTTTAACTTTTATTTATTTATTTATTTATTAGAGAGGGGTGGTCTCACTCTGTTGCCTGGGCTGGAGTGCAGTGGGGCAATCATAGCTCACTATAACCTTGAGCTTAGAGGCTCAAGGTTGCCTTTCACTGCAGCCTCCTAAGCAGCTAGGAATACTGGCTTGGCTACTTTTTTTTTTTTTTTTAAGAGATGGGATCTTTCTATGTTGCTGAGGCTGGTCTGGAAGCCTTGAAGCTAGTCTTGAACTCCTAGCCTCATGACATCCTCTGCCTCAGCCTCTCAAAGTTCTAGAATTATAGGAATGACCCACTGTGCCTGGCCTAATATTCATCCTTTAAATCTCATTTCAAATATCACACTTTCAGTAATATTTGAAGAAGTCTGAAGAACAATTCACTTTTGGAGCTTGAAGCTGCCAAGTAAATACCATTTAGGGGACCACAATTTACTAAATTGTAGGCTATAGGCCTTAAATAATATAATTGGCTTATGTTGCGTGATATTAATTCAGCATTTTGAATTTTTTTTAGCATTTTGAATTTTGATCATTGCTATGTTTGATATGTAAAAATGTAATTTGCTTGAAGCAATAATTGTTAAACGATTGGCAGATGGTTAGTGTCTGGGAAGTCATATCCCTGAATACCTTAACAGCTTGGACAACAATCAAGCCTAATTCCAACCAGCCACATAAAAAGAGTAGACTGAATAATTGACTCTCTGGGGAAGTCTGTGTCAACATGCTGAGTACTGCATCCATCATGCCGTTCCTATTGCGCATGATAAGATCCCCTCCTGACTGTGTAGATTGTCCCCTTGTGCCCTGTGTATCTGTTTTCATTTATATTTAATAGAACAGAGTGACTACTTCTGATTTCATTCCTAAAACTAGGTTAGTCTCTAATCAAATTAATAACACATTTTGACTCTTTAGACTAAATCTGACCTTATTTTAATTTGCCCTGCCATCCCATATTTTTTCTGTGTATCACTGATTACAGTTGATCATTCTATAGTAGTATAATTATTATATTAATGTCTTTCTCCCCAACCAGACTGTATGCTCTGTGAGGGCAGGATCATGACTCTTGCTCAATACATATCCTCAACATCTCTTACAGTACCAGACAGATGTATTAAAATATAAGACACAAAGAATGGAGTAGTGTAGATACAAAAGTCAAATTTTACTGGCATAGCAATTTTGCTTCCTCTAGGAAACATAAAGATGCTATATCATGGCAGCAATGGAGAAGTAAGGGGGCAAAGGAAAGAGATTTGACTGGAGACTTAGGCAGGTGTGAGACTTTTAAGGGTTGTATACACTGTGTTAATGGCCAATGTTTTCCCAACTATGTTCAGTGAAATATTTGCTTTACAGACTATTCACAGATGGTATAAAAAGTAATTTTTGGTCATATAAATTAGAGAGATACTGGGTTAAAAGTGAAGGAAATTTATTTTCAGCAAGAAATTTCTGTTTTAACTTGCAGAAGTTCATTGCAAATCTTCAAAGTTAGCTTATAATATGAAGAAACTTCTAGTTTCTTTGGTTACAGTACCATTTGTTATGGAATATCTAGAATTCGTATTCTTAGATACTTTCTGTAGTATAGCTATTGGCAGTAGGAACTGTTATAGCCTGAATTGCATTCCCCCCAAATTCATATTTCAAAGCTCAAATTCCCAGTACCTCAGAATGCGACTGTATTTGGAGATAGAGCCTTTAAAGATGTGATTATATTAAAATGGAGGACATTAGGGTGGGAACTAATTCATTGTGACTGATGTCCTTATTAGAAGAAGAGATTAAAACACAGGTAACACCAACAGAGGGACAGCCAGGTGAGGACACAGCGAGAAGGCTGTCAACTACAAGCCAAGAAGAGGGACCTCAAGAGAAACCAAACCTACTGACACCTTGATCTCGGACTTCTAGCCTCTAGAATTGTTGAGAAAATAAATTTCTGTTGTTTAGGCCATCCAATCTGTGATACTTTGTTATGGCAAAATACCATAGCAAACTAATACAGGAACCATGAAGTGGTTTTAAGAAATCAAATGATAATAGTTATAGTACGAAGGAAGGAGTTGAGAAGAAAAAATGGGGGAGTGGAGGAGACAGAAAACTTAGAAAATCCAAAATAGTCATTGGAAAAGTGGTAGAAAAGTGTAGCATTGAGAAATAATTTCAAAGTAATTTTGAAAGGACAGGTTAATGGATAGAGGGTAAATAAAGTGTGCAGTTAGTATGGCTTTGGGAGCCCAGTGGATGAGGGTACCCCACTGTGGTAAGTAATAAAGGAAAAGATTCATTTGTAAGCAGGAAAACAATTGCATAAGTGGGCCTTGAATTTTGGGAGAGAACAATTTTAAAGGTATGAATATAATTATTCTTAACTTACAGGTGATAGTCAAAATCAGGAGAATTGAAAAGTTTACCTAGGGAGTGTGTGCAGGATAAGAGGAGAAAAAAGCCAAGAAAAGACCCTAGAAAACACTAACACATTAGCCTACAACTGAGGAGAAAGAAACAATAACAAAATTAGTCAGCAATACAGTTCCAAGATAACAAGAAACCGAGAAATGAGCAGTTTCTAGAAGGTGGGAGAAGTTAAACTGTACCAACTGGTAATTATCAAAGAGCATCAGTAGCAGGGGAGAGATTGAAGAAACATATGAGCACAGTGAGATATCACTTAACTGTAGTGAAAATGGCTTTTGTCAAAAAGTTCCCAAACAACAAATGTTGGCATGGATGTGGAGAGATAGGGACACTCATACACTGTTGGTGGGACTGCAAACTAGTAAAACCTCTATGGAAAATAATATGGAGATACCTCAAAGAACTAAAGGCAGAGCTACAATTCGATCCAGCAATCCCACTACTGGGCATCTACCCAAAGGAAAAAAAAGTCATTCTGTAATAAAGACATCTGCACTAGAATGTTTATAGCAGCACAATTCACAATTGCAAAGATGTGGAAACAACCCAAGTGCCCATCAATACATGAGTGGATTAATAAAATGTGGTATATGTCTACCATGGAGTTCTACTCAGCCACAAAAAAACAATAGTGAACTAGCACCTCTTGTATTATCTTGGATGGAGCTGGAGCCTATTCTTTGAAGTATCACAAGAATGGAAAAACAAGCACTACATGTATTCACCATCAAATTGGTATTAACTGATCAACATTTACGTGCACACATGGAAGTATTATATTCATTGGGTGCTGAGCAGGTGGGTGCAGGGTGGAGGGGATGAGTAAATTCACAATTAGAGGGTGCGGAGTGCACTGTCTGGGGCCTGGGCACTCTTGTAGCTCTGGCTTGGGCAGTGCAAAGGCAATATATGTAACTAAAATGTTTGTACCTTCATAATATTCTAAAATTTTAAAGAAAATTAAAATTAAAAAAAGAAAAATTGTTTCAAATTAAATTTGAAAAATAAGAGACTGTAAAAATGATGAAGCAAGGTTGAGGGAGAGATGGGAAGGAATAAAGTCAAGAAGAGAGATGGGGAGTTTGCTCTAAACCCTTTGTAGATGGAAGAAGATATGATGCATATATATTGGTAGGTGAGGAATGGTATAAAATCTGTGGAACTACACATTTGATGACTTTAAGTTTTTCAAGGAAATAAAAAACTAAGAGAGGTGCAGAGTAGTGGATATTTCTGTAGGGGACATGAACAGAATGGTGACTTCTAAAAATAATTGCCCAAAAGATTGGAGGAAAGACTTGAGCCTAGCCAAATAAAAGTTGACTACTGATTCTGGGTCTCAAGTATGAATAAAAACTATGGTTTTTATTGGTGCCATCATTTCACATTTGTTTTCTGATTTTCTCTATTAGTGTTCTATTAGTCAATCAGGTGTATGAACTAAGAAGGAAGATTTAAGAAATAATTTCTGGTTGGTATTTAATAGATGGCTTACACAGAAGGTTAAAGAGTGAGGTACTTGAGGATGCTGATGAGAGAACAGTTTCTATTACTGCATATGTGATACCACTCTCAAAAGTAACCTCTCTTATCTCTGAAGTCTCGTGGTAGTTTCCGTAATGTATTACAGCTGTTACAATACTTGTTTTTGTCTCATTATCCTATGAGCTCATTGAGGACCATATTTCCAATGTAAAATTTGAACAATAGGCATAGGCACCTTGGTGCATTATATCTAAAAAATTTTTGATAATCATTGATTAATATTGTTGAAGTGTTGTATCATAACACTACCAAACACAATATAGCCAAGGATCTTTAATGTCCTTGTTACGTTTAATCTTTCTACATTCTATTTTTTTAAGATGGATTTTAAAAAAGGACAATTTTTATTACCAAAAAAGACGTCTTTAGGTAAAAGAAAAACAAAAAACAAAGAAACAAAAAGGACAATTTTTACAAAGCATATTATTCTAAGGGCTTTCATAGTTCCTTTAGTTTAAAGAATTAGCTATTTAGAAATATTCTCCTTTTTCCCGTTATTTGGAGTAATCTTTTAATTGCTAGCTTGGTGAAGTAGATTAAGGAAGCCATTATTGGTGTATATGTTACTAGAGTGATAATTGAATACCCGTGGGTGAGAATTAAGTAGGCAATGTCAAAGTGTGTTCAGAAGAGTTTTATTAAATGCAAAACAGGAAAATGCTGAGGAGCTTGCTAGAAATCACTTAATTATTTTACACCAGATGGCTTTTTAAAGTTAATTTCAGCTGGTCGATGCTGCTAACTTGTCAGAAAAATAAGTTGATAAGAAGTAAAATCTGATAAAATTTGATGAAAGAAATAATTTGGTGCCCCATTGACAGCTCATATCAATGTGTTTCACATTAATGGCAGATTGGAAAAATGCTTGATTTTTGAATATTCATTTTGAACAATGAAATTGTTAATGTGTAAAATCTTCATGAAATTTGTGCTGGTATTCTAATTCAATTATTGCATCATTTTGAAAATTGTCATGATAGAAAGGGGAGGTAGAAAAGGGGGATTCCATGTAAAATTAGTCTTAAATATTTTTCTAAGTGGATTTTTAAAACACACATAAAATGGTTTTAGGAATTTGAATTCCATGTATAAAGTGCAAATATGTTATAGTAAGCATCAGTGGACTTACACACATGTCCAATGTCCACCTAAGTTGAGTGTCTGAGACACAGTGGGGGTGGCCTCTAACTTGACACTTAGTGCCCTGATAGTGCTGACTTTTCAAAGCTCAAATTTTGGCCACTCGGCTGAGGTTACAGGAGCAACTTATGCACCTGCCGAGTCATTAATTTGACAGTTTCCTGCCAATGAAAGATTTGAAATTCTCAACTTAGAATTGTATTTCTCAATTTTACTTCTCTATTTATAAATTTACTTGTTTATGCATTCATTCATTTATTTACCTTTATTGGCCAATCAATATCTGTAGAGTTGCATGCATTTCTTCACTTCTATAAATAATTTTTGATTCCATGATGCCTAAGGAAGAGACTGGTAAATTGTTGTTTTTGCTCTGCAGCTATTTTGCCACAAGGTGGTGCTATAACTCTTTGAAAGTAAAAAAAAAAAATCCAAAGGGTTTATATTTTATTTCAATATTTATAAAAACAATACAAAACATGAGTACAGCACACTTTTGTTTCACAAGTTAATTTATCTACAGCTTTAATAACTTTAGAAATTTTCCACTGTAAATATTTTTTCTATTTTTTTAAATTAAACATATATTAAAGATTTTATTGAACTCATTAATTAATGAGAGAGCCTGTACAATGTTGTAACGAGTTCAAACGAGAATTCAGAGGAACGTTGGGATGAATTTCCAAATAGAAATAAAACTGGTCAGTATTCACAAGGCAATAATCAATTGCATTTCACTGTAAATAATTCACATCTCTGTGGACAAGAATCATTTGCATTACATCAGTTCTCTGTAAGTCACAATTTTTCTTCTATAAATTACATACAGGACAATGGTTTAAAAGAGTACAAATAAAAAAAGTTAGCTGCCCTTGAAAAATAAGCAAAAATTAAGTCTTAAAAAAATAAAGTTAATTAAGTAAAAACCAAATTGAAAATCTCTCTTTTTCTGCCTTTGGCCCGTTGCTGTATTGTAATAGCAGATATAACTTAAGGAAAGTGTATTGAAGCTCAGAGTCATCTAGATCTGCATGATCCCTGCTGTTTTCTAGGTCACCTCTCTCTGTCATGAAGGAATGCTGGGTCGGGAAATGCACACTAACTTTATTGTTTCTGTAAGGAAGATATACAATAATGCATTGATTAATGATGGGGATATATTCTGAGAAATGCATCGTTAGGCGATTTCATCCTTGTGCCAATATGATAGAGTGCGCTTATACAAACCTTGGTGGCCTTGCCTACTCCACACCTAGGCTATATGGTGTAGTCTATAGCTCCTAGGCTACAAACCTGCACAGCATGTTATTGTACTGAATACTATGGCCCATTGTCACACAGCGGTAAGTACTTGTGTAT
Organism: Cheirogaleus medius; assembly: GCA_008086735.1. NCBI lineage: Eukaryota > Metazoa > Chordata > Mammalia > Primates > Cheirogaleidae > Cheirogaleus > Cheirogaleus medius. The sequence continues at coordinate 41,464,721 of VBSM01003176.1, read as the reverse complement.
CTAAATATAGCTAAACGTATTAATAGAAAAGCTACAGTGAAAACATGGTATAAAAGATTTAAAATGGTACACTTGTATAGGGCACTTACCGTAAATGGAGTCTGCTGGGCTGGAAATTGCTCTGGGTGAATCATTGAGTGAGTGATGAGTGAATATGAAAGCCTAGGACTTTACTGTGCACTACTGTAGACTTAGGCTACACTAACTTTTTCTTTCTTCAATAATAAATTAACCTTAGCTTACTGTAACTTTTTTACTTTAGAGACTTTAAATTATTTTTAAATTTTTGACTCTTCTAGTAACACTTAGCTTAAAACACAAACACATTTTACATCTGCACAAAAATATTTTTCTTTATTTATATCCTTATTATATTTTATATAAGTTTTTTCTATTTTTAAAATTTTTTACTTCGTTTTCAACTTTTTTGTTAAAAACTAAGACGCAAACACACACATTAGCTCAGGCCTACACAGGGTCAAGATCATCAACATCACTGTCTTCCACCTCCACATCTTGCCCCGCTGAAGGTCTTCAGGAGCAGTAACATGCATGGAGCTATTGTCACCTATGATAACAATGCCTTCTTCTGGAATACCTCCTGAGGACCTGCCTAAGGCTATTTTACAGTTAACCTCTTTTTTATAAGCACACTCTAAAATAATTTTGAACGAGTGCTTTGCTAATCTAAACCTCGATCTTCTCATCTGTAAAAAGGGTAACAATGATTGTGCCTAAGTAATGATAGAGTAGTGAGCATCGGATCAATGTATGTAAAACACATACATTGATTGTAAGCACGATATCTGGTACAAAACAAGGGCAAATTCAAGCTCTTCAATACTATATGACACATCAAATTTTAAGAATTCAGGTGAGTAATGTAGAAAAGGTGATATGTTCATGTATTTTGTGCTGTATTATAAAAATAGATCAATGAAATTTATACTATACAATATAGTAAAATGAAATACAAAACCAGTGTCAAAATTAACATTATCAGTGCTTAAAATATCTAATGGGTATTTGAATGGCATATAAAAACTATTAACAATTCAAATGTTGTAAAGCTATAGTGATTTAGTAAAATATCTTATAAAATAACTGATCCTAACTCTTACAAAGAATGTAATAATTTGTCACACTGATTTTGTAACCCTGAAATAAAAAATGAACAAAGTACCAAAATCAAGTGACAACAGCTAGCAGAACATTTTTCTTTAGGGCTAAAATGTTTATAGTGCCATGTGTATTTAGATCTCTCTCCTCTTAGATAATATTTTCTTTTCTTCTTTTGTTACAATAAATTTATTGCCTTCTTTTTAAGGTAAGGATACCTAGAGCCATCACATGTGACCTAAGTTCACAGTGACAGAGCTGGCTCAGAACCCAGGGCTCCTGGCTCCCAGAGCAGTGCTCCATCAGAAATACCCAAAGGACTCTCAGAATTGACTCTCTATAAAAAATGAATCTTTCCATCAATCAACTAACCTAGTAATATATTTGAAAATAAGCTTCAGACTCAATTGGGAAGATTTATTTATAAAGCGATCTTTCAATAGAAAGATGACTCCAAGAATTTTGTCACAAAAATTGAGGGGTTAATGAAGGAAATGACCAAAAAAGATTTAAAGCTGAAAAACTAGATAGAAAAACTAAAACTTTAAACTCACCTATGGTATAAATTAGGTTAATTTTTACTGTAATTAGACTAAATATTTTGAGGCATTCTCGTTGGCATCCTCAAGTGAGTGGTAACATTATACTTTTACATACGAAATGATGGCTATTTACAGTTTCTGCATGGTTTGAGAAGTTTATGAAATTCTTTGGTTTTGATAAAACCTGAAAAGACAAAGGCTTAATTGTAAAACTTTGCTTTCTAATAACTAATTGGAGCCAGCTGGGTAATCAATGTGGAGGTGGTCAATCCCTTACTATGTTTGGTTGTTTTCCACGTCACTGTTTTAACAGCCTTTAAATTATTTGATTAGTTAATATTATAGTACTACTAATGCCACATGTAATTTCTGCTCCTTTCAGAACAATCTGACAAATGATATTTGCTATAAAAGAAAGGCAGAAACGATGTTTTAAAACTCTCTTGCTTGCTTTACCAAAAACTGCCAGTAGGTGGCACTAATTGACCAAACTCCTAAATCACTGGAAAAACTAATTCAGAAATCACCAACATTAATGAAGATTCTGTAATGGGAGATATTAATACTGTAGTAGGATTGAGGCTCCGTTTGTATGCATTTTTTAAGTGCCTTGAACTTCATTTTTAGAACTTTGTGGTCTATTAAAAGTTTATTCCAAAATTGATTTTTTAAATTAATTTTTCCATTTATCTTTTAGAACTCCAAATGAGAACTATTTATCATGAAATAATATATTTAATAATACAAATGCCATTTGCCATTAACATTATTATGGATAATAATAAACATCAAAATACTTCCCATATTTATTTGGCTATTTCTATCCATGGAAGTGATTTTTCAAAAGACAAATTTGATCAAATGAGTGATTGTGAATTCTGAAATGAAATAAGGGAGGAAATCACTTCTCTGGCTTTGTCCACTGCTCTGCTCTTCTCCCCCTTGCTCACTTTGCTCTGTCCACACTGGCTTTCTGGCAAGTTTTCTAACATGCTGGGGACACTGTCCTTAAGGCTTTGTTCTTGCCGTTCCTTCTGGGTGAAAAACTCTACTTTGAGATATGTTTTGACAAACCTTGCCCTCCCTTCATGGCCCGACCATCCTAACACTGCAATTATCTTCCCCAACATCCCCTCCCACCACTCCTCATTCCTCTCACATTTCTCTACCTTTTCCTTTTTACACAGTACTTGCCACCTCCTAACATGTCACCTAGCTTAATTGTTTATTCTATTAATTATTTATTGTCTGGCTGCACCTATTAGGATGTAAGCTCCATAAGACAGGGCTCTTTGTTGTCCTCACTGCCAGATCACAAGCACCTTAAAAAAGGGACAGGTATGTAATAGGCACTCGATCATATCTGTTGAATTTGTTTGACTTGAAATCAGTCAACAACTGTGTATTATGCACCTAGAGTGATGTGACTAGCTCTGAAATAGAGGGGAAAAAAGCACCAAGAGGTTATTTTCTCCTAGTGAATTACAGCAGAGTTAATTGCTTCAAATTTGTGACTTGAGTTATATGTATCTGTTCTTGGAATTTTATGTGCCTTAAATTAAGTCAGTATAAAATCTTCAGTTATATGATATTTTGCATTGCCCCCCTTAATCATAACACATACATTCAGTTTACACTTTATATACCTGCATCTATTAATATTTTCCGGATAAGACTAGTGAGGAAAGAAGCTGCCAGCAAGTGGAAAAGAAGTTGCAAAAGGATGCAGCTCAGGAGTTAGAACTAACAGCTTTACAAATAGAAAAATATTCATCTTGTTGCCCTGTTGAATCCCCATTAAGAAAATATAACTTTAACATATTTCCACAAGGCAGTGAACTTTAAAAGATTTTTATTCTTGTCTAGGATTGTAAAAAAAAAAAAGGAGATTTCAATTGGTAGGAAAGTTTCCACATTATCAAATAGGCTGTTATTTCAATATTGGAAATTTCAGGTACAGGTATAACCAGATAGAGAGTATGAGGCTGTTAAATATTAAACTTCTGAGATGCTACACCCAAGAAAGATTTTTAATAGTATTATTCAAAGGAGCCAGGACAGATGTGCTGCCCGAGGAGGAGTACATTCAAAACTCAGGCCTGAAACTGGATCCTGCTGAAAAGACTGCATTAAGAACTTCTTTGCACTTCCACTTGGAATGTTTTCATAGGCCCCTGTGATGAAAATAGAGAATGAGAGAAGCTGGAGAGAAATATAAATTGAAATTAAATATGGAGCAACTAGGGTTACGCCAACCCTCCTTAACAGGAGAGCAAATAGAATCTGCATTTAAAGAGAAATTTGAACTATGCTATTAAGGAGATCATTACCTACAAATGGCAACAAGGTACAAACAGCAACATGATACAACAGTATGAAAATGGAAACCAACCAAATTCCCTGCCCCTACACTAAACAATACTGAGACAAAATGTACTTTTATGTCACTGTGTTAAACAGTACTGAGGACAAGTAAACCAACTTAGCTACTTGATCCAGGAAATATTTGCTCCTAAGAAATAACGCTGAACAAATTAAAATACAGTCATGCTCCACGTAATGACATTTTGGTCAATGATGGATCACATATGAAAGTAGTCCCTTATGATTATTGCATTCTTACTGCACCTTTTCTATGTTTAAATACACAAGTACTTACCATTGTGTTACAATTGCCTATAATATTCAGTACAGTAACAGGCTGTACAGGTCTGCAGCCTAGGAGCAATAGGCTGTATCATGTAACCTAGGTGTATAATAGGCTATATATGCCATCGAGGTTTGTGTAAGTGTACTCTATGATGATTACACAATGGCAAAATCACCTAATGATGCATTTCTCAGAACATACTCTTGTTGTTAAGTGCCATATGGCTATACCTTAATTATTGAGACAAAAGTGTTTGTTCATCAAACTCATTTCAAGATCCTTGCCTAGGTGTACCCACTCACCCAACGTTCTTATGCCATTAAGTTGGCCCAGTTCCAACCAGTTCCCCACCTTGCAACACCCATTTTAAAATCACTTAGTACTTTCCCTCTGCTAAGTATCCAAAACTTGTAATAAGCAAAAGAGATTGCTGTGTTTTCTTTCAGTGATTTTGTTGAACACTGTCAGGCCCAGTTAGATATTATTTAATTCCTAGGAACATGTGTTTTTGTTTAGCTTGCTAATGTTGAGTTTCAGAAAATGATACCCCAAAGTATGGTACTTTGGAAGGTCTCAGAAGCAAAGTCTCTTTCTGACCCCCTCCTGCCCATCTTCTTCTTCCCCAAGGCGGACCATAAAAACTAGAACCTCTCTCGCCACAAAGCAAGCCATAAAACCTAGAAAGCTCATTTTCTCCCTTCTCTCTTCTTCCTTGAAGACCTTCATTCCAGAGGGGTCCTGACCCATACCCAGGAAGTTAGGAAGTTACGCTACACAGAGAGGCCAAGAAGAATCTGGACAGACAGGCCTGGCTGGGTTCCAGTCCTCAGTCTCTAACCATTAGATCATACTCTCTTTGTCCAATCCCATTTCTATATGGCTGTCCTTTCTTCATGGAACCTAAGCATAGAAACAGACAGTTTTTCCTGGGTCTTTGAGTCTTCATTCCTGAAGGCTCTTGTGTCCCCTAAAACTTTGAATAAATAAATGTATGCTTTTCTCTTATTAACCTGGCTTTTGATATTGTCAGCTGTGCCCCTTAGGATGAGTGGGGAAAGGTATCACACCTTTTCACCCTTACACTATTTCACTATTGATTTAGATAATTTAGAGCTCTGTAAGGATAGTCATTAACTGGTAAATTCAAATGATTCTTTTCTTACAGCAATGCAGTTTTGCTGCCCTGCAGGATATTAACTAGGTTTATGTCTAAATTAGTAATTTTATTGTAGGGGAGGAAAAATCTTTTTCCCTCTACCTTCCTAGGTTCAATGACTGGGGCCCACAGATCAAACTGTTAAAAGGTAGATTAACAAGAAAAAAACAAAGTTTTAATTAGGTACGTGTGCAATGGAGTCACACACATGCACAAATGAGACTCAAACAGCCAGCCAGGTGAATGAGGCTTATAACCTATTGTAGGTTAAAAGAAGGAACAGAACTTTGTGGCTTCTGGACACGGAAGGCAAGTGATGGGAAGGTAAGGGGGAGTGGAGAATGTATGGCAGGTGAAGGTTGTCTTGTTATGCAGATAGGAGTTATCTCTGGTATGAGACACATTTACAAATGTAAATTTCCTTTATAAAAGGGAAAATGTATCCCCTGTTTTTAGGCAGTTAGGGATTGGTAAAGAGAGCTTTTCCTCCCCATTATTTTTAGTTGGCTCCCAATTATTTTTAGCTCAAAATAATCTATATGCCAAAGAGAAATATATATTCTGGTAATCTTCATCATTCACGCAGTCTTTCTTTTAGCCACTCTAAATACTTCCTTCTTTCCAATTCTCTTTGAGCCATCCTTATCATCTTACAGGTTCTATCATTAATGAGTGAATTAAAGTTTTGACATGTGTTCATTTCATGTTCCTATGACACTTACATATTTACCTTTTTGAAAATTATACTTTGACACCACTAATCTCTTAGGGTCTGTACCTCTCAACCCTACACTTGTGGTGTTTAGAATATAGTGAGGGTTCAGGGATTGTTTATTGAATGTTGGAACTGAATGGTGTAGAAAAAGAAACTGGACTTAGGATAAGAACTTGTTTAAATTCAAATGCCTTCTGGTGTGATAGTAAAATTGGATTGAAAATTTATGTTTTAAATTTCTAGTCCAAGGACATTTCTAATGTAATATGACAGTTTGAACACCATATATAGGACTAGATATTCAAATACTATGGTTACCCTGTGATTGGAACAAAATATTCTGTTACCTCAAATAAAACTGAAAAATGGCATAACTGCTTTAAACTTTATTATGATCTTCAATCACCTTTATGTATGTCAAAAATTATGTATAACTGTAATGTAAAGTAGGTAGTTAACATAACAATATCACCCATTACATAGTGAACAGTTTTATTACTGTAGTACCCAGATATTAAAATTTCAATAAGAAAATATAATAAATGTAATAAATATGAGTTATTTTTAGAGAAAGAAGCACAGCAGGTCAAATTAGTGCCTTTTTAATGTTTATGAATCAAAATATTTATATTGCAGTTTCAAAAATGTACATTTGTAGTACAAGAGAGAATATCACACAATCTGGCATAAATTTTCATTTCCTTTCAGAAGATAAATCTAAAAATCTGGCTGAAATAATGCCCTCATTTTGATTATGTGAAAAGAAAGAGAGAGAGATTAAAGAAATCTAATAGTTATTATATAATGAAAGAGTCTCAGGAAAGTGATTTTTTTATTGAGAGTATTTAGAATTTCTTAAAACAAATATATATGCCATCATAATCACAAAAATCATTCTATTGATATGTTGGACTATGACAAAATAAGATACAAAGGAACAACCCTACCTGTCTCTAAACATGTAAATTCTACAGGGGAGGAAAAATATCTTTTTCTCCTATCTTTCTAAATTCTCAGCTGGGCTCCTATAACAAAAGACAGATAAACAAGAGAAAAGCATACAAATGTATCTGATATAATTTGACATGACATGGGATCCTTCACAAGGAAGACCCAAAGAAGTGGTTAAGCGTGAATGTCTTGAATGCTAGGTTTGATGAAGAGTAGAGAGTTGCAGAGAAATGAGATAGGACAAAGGCAGGAGCTTAAGTGTGGTACACTGGAGGAAACAACAAGGCCTGTTTGTTTGTTCCGACTCTTCCTGGCATCCTCTTGACTTCATAGATAAGGATGTTCCATTCCTCCTGGTAGGGGAGGGCACCTCCCACATGAGGGTCTTACAACCTGTGTCAGGGGAAGGTCAGAAAATGCTCCCTGCACCTACTATTTCTTAAATTCCTTCATCTTAAAATACCCAGTATGCTAAGGTGGCATCTTTGGCAGTAGCCTATCCTGAATGCCATCTTTTCTGAATATATTTAAATGCCATACCAAGAAAATTTTTACAAAAATCTTCTCTAATAAAGAAGATGTTTATGTTATGGCTTTTTTTCCTCTAGATATTTTCATTTGAGAGAATGATTACTGATAATAAAATTAATATGTTTGAATCCCTGGTTCGCTCTAGGAAGGATTTAATTTGATAAGACAGTGATTTAACTTAAATACTTGATTTCCTCTGTGTAGATTCTCTATAGCGCACTGGGAGGAGGTACGACATTAAAGATAGCATCACTTCTGCCCTCAAGAAGACTTCATTTTGATTCCTAAAAAACCGTAATAAATAACAATTGTCATGAAAAACATAGTACCCTTGTCCCTCAGTATCCATGGAAGATTAGTTCTAGGCCCCCACTGGACACTAAAATCCAAGGATGCCAACGTCACTTGTAGGAAATGGCATAGTATTTGTATATAATCTATGCACATCCTCTCATATACTTTAAATCATCTCTGGATTACTTATAATACCTAATACAATGTCAGTGTTCTTTAATTTTTTTAATATTTTCTATGTGAGGTTGGTTGAATCCCTGGATGAGGAGCCTGCCGACATGGCAGGCCAACTGTAATACAGAAGTCCCAAAAAAGTAAAGCAACACTTTCCCATGGAGGTAATTACTGCGTAAAAGGCAATATTTGAACGGAAACAATGCAACAGTGGTCATCACTTCAACATTCATTTGACAAACTTTGATTGCGCCTCCACTCCCTGAATGTGAAGCAGGGTTTTCTGGTGATGTGGAGGTGAAGGGCACTGTTCTTGATCTGAAGGACCCTACAATGTAATGGCAGAGACAAGAAATAGCAACTGAAATATGTTAAGTGCTGAGACAGAGCTGTGCATAGGAATTCCTGGGAACATTAGGAGGCAGCAAACTCAATTTGTGTTACAGGCATGGCCAGGAAAGAGAAAGATTTAAAAGCACAGAACTGGAGGAAAAGTTTGGGAACCAAAAGTGACTAAAAAATGTGAACATCTGAAAATGTTCTTGATATCATAAATGAAAAAAAAAAAACAGAGAGGATGACAAACTATGAGCTTTATGTCAGAAATTTTAGACCCACACATATTCACAAAGGGGGAGAGAGAGAGAAAGAGAGAGAGACAGGGGGATAGACAAGGGGAGAGAGAGAGAGAGAGAGAGAGAGAGAGAGAGAGAGAGAGAGAGAAAAGGTCATAGAAAATAAGACCAAATGGGAACAGTAGCACTATGTGGGTGATGGATTATGAATGATTTTCATTTCCTTGTTTATGCTTTTTAGGTTCAAATCTGTTACAACATAGTATCTTTCATGAAAAAAATAATAGAGGTTATATTTAAAGGTACAGATGGGTCACTGAAGTATAATTTTTCTTCTAATTTATTATTCTAAATTTCTATTATAGAGTCTTGCCTTAAAAAAACCTGTGGGAGGGTGTGGTGGTACTGCTGCGGTGGACTGCAGCCAACCTTAACTTCCCAGACTTGCCAATCTATGGTAACCTCTGAGCTCCCACATGCTTACTGTCTGCATTCGGTGTGGCTGCCAGACATTCACTAATTGTCAGACATTTGGTTTCTTGTAACTTTTAAGTGGAATATTTATTAATGAGTCTTAATGTAAAAAAAAAAATGATAAGGAAATGTAATTTCTGGCCAGAGCTATTGGTAACTCAGCTCTCTGAATATCACTACCAAATCCAAAAATGCATAGAAAAAAGTCTCTGATCATCTAAGTAGTTAATATAAAGGCTTTACCTTAAAACTCTGAAATCTCCTGTTCACCTTCATATCCTCACAAGTTTACGGATTTGCAAACCAATGAAAAATTATGGTAGAACTTCAAGTCCCAGCTTTGCTAAATGTAAAAGATCAGCTAACAGATCAACTAAAATAATCTATTAATAAATTTTAAGAAATGTTTGAAAATATTTTATTCTGAAAGTAAACTTATTTGGAAAACTCAGGTAAGTGAAATGGGTCATTTCCTAGCCACATTAGAAAAATAAACTTACTGTATATCTAATAACAAAAACAATAGCTTTCTTTTTATTAATTCTTGCATTTTTGTTTGTCACATTTTCTATTTGTTTCATTTTGGAACAAGAAAATGGCTTTTATAAAAAGCACAAAACATACAAGAAGCTTTAAAATTGAAGTAATTTGAGCTATTTTACACTGGGCTATTTTATGCCTCAGCCATGCCTTTCTTTAAAATTTTCATCATAGATATGTTGGGAGACAATCCTGACATTTCAGCTGCTCTTCTGAGCAAAAAGCATTGACAGCTTTGTTCGAAGATGTTTGCAAAAGTGTTCCAAAGCAGCCCTAGATTGGCTCACACTCAGGGTAATAAAGCTAAAGTCTCCCTCACTGGAGACATGCCAGGGTATTAAAGCTAATGTTTCTGTCTGGAAGGGAAGAGGGACCTATTTGCCATCAGTCCCTGTACAAAATCAAGATGTCTTAATCTCAGGGTTATTCCGCTGTGACACAGATCTCCTACATGTGCAGGATTCACCTAGGCCCACCTCTGCATCACTCTCATGGGTCTTGGGACCAAAGGGAAAATGGGTATACAGGCCATCCCCGCATATGGACGAGATACTTTCCTGAGAATGTCATTTTTTTTTTTTTTTGAGACAGAGTCTCGCTCAAGTGCCAAGAAGTCAGCCTAGCTCACAGCAACTTCAAACTCCTGGGCTCAAGCAATCCTCCTGCCTCAGACTCCCGAGTAGCTGGGCATGCCCTGCTAACTTTTTCTATTTTTAGTAGAGACAGGTCTCACTCTTGCTCAGGCTGGTCTTGAACTCCTGACCTCAAGTGATCCTTCCACCTCGGCCTCCCACAGTGCTAGGATTACAGGCGTAAGCCACCATGCCCAGCCAGCTGAGAACGCCTTTAGGTCAGATTTGTATGTAACTCAGATCCCTGATGAACAGCACATATACAGTAATAATAATAATAACAACAATACTACGATGGCTCATATGTGGTAATAATACAGTGTAATACTGTAATAATAATAATATCCCTGTACTGTAGTAAAAAGTTACAGAAACTATTGTGCTCTTTAATTCAAACAAACAGAACATGAAAATAAACTCACACAAGAAGTTTAGATAGGAGATAGGAGAAATTTCAAGAAAGAATATTAAAGGTTAAAACTCACCTAATGTTACATCAACGCTAGACTAATAGGAATGTTACACTTATTTCAATCTTCTAACCAAATCAGTAATAACCTTTCCATTTCAATGATTAATCAACTACACTGCTTAGTAATAATTGATGCTTTCATTGGCGCATTGCCTTTCACATGTTCCATTATTCTTACTTTATCCTTTGTAAATTGTCCTGATAGTCGAGCGACTGAAGGCTGATGTTTTCCCAATGAATGATGATGTCCGGCCTTTCTCCAAATGCTTAATTATTTCTACTTTCGTTTCCATTGTAATCACCTTTCTCTTTGTTGCAGGTTCACCTGGACTTGCAGTGGATTTTCACTTTGGAGGCATGGTCATAAGGGTGAACACAGACTCACAAAATCAAATAAAAATGTTAGGATGAAAATGAAGCTATGCATAAGCGGCAATGAGACCAGCCGCTAGCTTAAAGGTTCTGCACCAATGAACTGCTCACACCATCCAGATTTATTTACATGCAAGGAAGAAAATAGTTTCCGAATTATTCATTTAATTATGTGAGTATAAAGTCTCCTTATGGGGAGGCTTGCAAGCCCATTCCTAAGTACGGAATGCCATTGCTCTGGGGACTCCCTGTATGAAGTTCATGCTGCCTGCTCTTTGTTGAGTAACAAACCATCCTAAACTGTTTGGGCTCGTGGTCTCTTTACCAGCCAAATACATGCAAGTGTGGCCCCTCACTAGGCCCCACCACTTAGGAACCACCTAACTGTTGGACAGACTAAACAACCATCATATGTTTATGAGACTAATTTCAAATGGTTCTAGACTGATCTCCCTGCTTCACTCTTTCCTCCTTGAGGTCCATTCTCCATGCAGGACTCAAAGTAAATTATTAAATTCTGATCATGACACCTCTCCAACGTAGGAAGCTTCAGTGGCTTCTAAATGATCTATAATGAAAATCCAGCGTTCTTAAAATTTACAATGTGTATGGTCTGGCTCCTGACTTCCCCCCAGATCTTATCTTGTAAAACAATTCCTAATTCACAAAGATTTGAGTCTTGCTGTCTTCCTTTTGGTTCCTCAAACTAGCTAAATGCTTTTTAGTCTTCTTTCAAACTCTTCATGCCGTCTGGTTTTCATTACTTTGGCCTCTGGTCAAATAGCATCTTCTCGTAAAAGCTTTCAGTTCTCACCCTGTCTAAGGCACTTGTTCCACAAGATACCTTCTACAGCATCCCTGAGCTAATTTATTTAATAAATCTTCTTTATTTATTGTTTTACCTCGTTATTATCTCTATACTTCCTAGTAGATATAAACTCCTTGAGTTGAACTCTCTTGATTGTATTATTCATCACTCTATCTTAAGGGCCTGGCACATATTAAATATTCAGTAAAGATGAACTATTATCATTGCTATTTTAAAACAAATATTTATTGACTGCCCAGGATGTTCTGATGGCTTTAAGTATATTATCCTATTCAGTCTACACAACAAACTTATGAGATAGAAGATTTGGGTTTATATATCCATATGGTTATATGGATCCATTTGTCCTATATATCTATATCTATATCCATATATAATTTTTTGATAAGGGAGCTGATTTTTTTCCAGGATTATAGTCACTAATAAGTAATGATGACACGGAGCCAGGATTCAAACCACAGGAGTCCTTGGCCAAGGCTCATCAGTCTGCTTTCAGTGGCTCCTGGAAAATTCTTCATTCTATAATGGTTATTCTTATATCAATTTATGGTAAGAAATCAAAACAATATAGTACTTGATAGAATTTGATAACTAAGAAACTATTAACACTAGGATAAATTATATTCTGATATATATGTGTGTGTATATATATATGAGAAATATCACTTAAAAATCTCTTAACTCATTGAGTAGTTCATAGTATTTACACTAAGAATAAAAGTTGGAATCAAGGAAAATAAAAAATATTCAGTGATTCTCTGATGTATGCACATACTTTTGTTATATTTCTAGTCAAGGAATTATTAGAGGGACATGAAACTTTTACTCAAATAGGACAGGTGTTCAGGAATTAATTTTTGAGAGGGAAAATTTGCATCATGAAAGATTTATAAAATTATCATATATATCAATGTCCTATTATGGGGATTATTAATACATTTAAAGAATTAGGTACTGATTCCTGCATTTCATGGAGAAGTTGGGACAATTAAATTTGAATAACAATTATATTTAGCTATAAAATACTCTTGAATGTTCTTATAGTACTTTCATCTTCTTGTCTTGAATAATAGTCTATGACAACATTTGCCTACAAATCTGTGAGAGTTATAACAAAAAAAATGCCAACAAAAGTATGATATAATTGATGAATATGTATTCAGCCCAAACTCATTATTTAAAATTTATGCTAGCTGTTTATTTCATAAACAAAAGGTCAAAAGAAAATTATGTTTAGAATATGAGCAAGAAAAAATCACACCAAAAAGAGGCAAAATTTGAATGCCCATTAATTCAGCTACAGTGTAAAAGAATATTTAAGTTCATTTGAATAAATAAAGAGCATTCCAAGAATCAAAGAACAAATATATATGGTATGGCTTTTGAAACCTTTTATATTTAAGCTTACTTTAAAGTTCATTTTTATGGCTTCAAAAATAGTAATCTTTCTGAGAGTGATTCATTCAGTTTCCATCTACATTATATTCCCCTTACAATATTGCTTTATATCATTTTCATGTACTGTCTGAACAACCAGCTTCTAGTAATCCTCTAAGCACCTACTTATTGGTGCCTTCTACTTCCATGTGACAGACATTGTCTTTCAATATGACTGCTGTCTAACAGCATTCATCCTAACATAAAGAAAATTATCACCAACGACCCATGAGCTTCTCTGCATCTTCTATTTACTAGCTATTACCTAACCCCTCTGAGCTTCAGTGGCACATGCATACAATTGGGCTAATCCCAGTCAAGAAGAATTGGACTGATAACTGAATTGATGTTTTTAAACATGCATTGTAATATATAGCATGTCATGCAAATGTCAAGTATTATAACCAACCTAATTTCACCAAACTATATTCATTCCATTTATTGTGCAATTTTAATTAAGAGCATGAGATATTAAATGTTTATTCCAAACTTTAATTTTGCCTCTCAATTTGCTTGGGCAATCAATTATGCCTTATTTTGTTACCAGTGACTAAGGCACAAAAAAACTACATTTAAAACAAAGAGCCTTACATTAAGATCAAATGAGTGAGTGTCTATGCAGTTCTGAGAGCAGCAATATTTCAAACAAGAAATCTGAATATAACATCATTAATGTCCAGAAAAAGAAAGAAAAGAAAAGAAAAGGTGAATGGTTTGGTCTCCATGGAAATCTACAAAAAACAGAGATGGTTAAGACAAATACATTGTTCTTGCTGACTGTCTTCCTGGGAGGAAGTTCTAAAGTATGAATTTTGCCTTCACCAACTCCTGTGGCTGGCAAACCCTTTAAAGGAAAATGATCAATTAAGATATCTTAGTTGGATACAAATATCCATTAAAATATCAAAATAAAGCCATAATTTGGAGCCAATACTCACCAAGTGAAAATCAATGTGAAAATAATCTTTTCCTACACAAAGACTGTGATGCTTCACTTAGCAGTTATATTTCTCATTGTAAATAATACATCAAATAAACACACACAGGAACACACGTACACTTCTCTGAGTTTGGTTACTATGAGTCAACCTCCAAGCCTCCCTATTTGGCAGAATGTAAGTTTTGATGTTTGTATAAATTGAAGATCAGTTCTGGACTTAGTGACAAACAAGACTTCCCTGGGTGACATACTAATATTATATATGGAGTATGTAGAGAGAGTAATATAACATAGATACACATAATAATATAGATTAGAGCAGTCATCTGTACTCTAAGTTTAGGTAGTTAAAGATCTTTCCAAAAACATGCTTAACTATGCTTCAAACCTTTATTTTGAGCATTTAATATGACTACACTAAGTAGAAGAAATTAAGTTAGGAAACCTATTACATACCTTAATGGACTGGCCTTAGCCTAAATACTAGAAATACAATGGTAAATAAAACAATGAAACAATAATTCCATTCAGCCCTGAAATTGGTATTTAATTATTGAGGTGCTACTCTGTGTGGAATATCAAACTTAATTTATAGTGTATAGGAAGACATCAGAAACTTTTAACAATTCTTAATGCACATGTAAGATAAACATTCATCAAAATTCTAAGTAGCACAATAATAAAAATAATCTGTTGTTGTTGTGAAAAAATGGACTATAGATTGTTTAAATGATTATTTGCCCTGAGGTATGTTGAAATTGTAACCGCTCAA
This sequence comes from Cheirogaleus medius, assembly GCA_008086735.1. Lineage (NCBI taxonomy): Eukaryota > Metazoa > Chordata > Mammalia > Primates > Cheirogaleidae > Cheirogaleus > Cheirogaleus medius. The sequence continues at coordinate 41,449,546 of VBSM01003176.1, read as the reverse complement.
TTTAGTTTCTGTTTAGAGCTACCTTACACATCCCAAAGGCTCTTCGTCCTTAGCAACTCATGGCTAGTTAAGTGCAGTTAAATATTTAGGGTTCCCTTAGGATGCAGTGATCCCCACTATTGCTTTTATTGGACCCATTTATATACCATTATTGCAGTAATTGTCCTTTACTTCCTTTTTATTCAGTTAAGAAATGTTTGCCCAGCTGTTCAAATATTTTATAAGCTGTAACGAGAACACGAACATATAAATTACTCTCTTTTTCAAACTAAACTAGTGATTATTTCAATAGGCTAATATATATACTCTAAAGTGTTTAACTATTGCCATTTTACAAATGAGAGCAGATAAAATAATGTCCAAGGAATGGCCTTCGAGTTTCTCCACAACTTTATATTAAAGATGAATCTGGAAAGAAATGTAATAGGACTTTTGCCCTCCTGCAAACATGGGCAAGATAATATTATGGAGCAGCTCTACATCATACTTTGATAGGAGACTGGAATCACTGAGTGAGTCTGGTAAAGAATGCAGCCTGTATTCTGTGTAGATATTTAGTTGCATATGAAAACTACAAATTTTTGACTCAGTCTGTGAAATCACATACCAATTTAATGTTTACTGGGAAATCCCTACAACTTTTGATTGCAGATAGCTGTGATATTTTACCAGGTTCCCCTCCCTAAGCATTTGTGGAAATCACTGAGAAAATTGAGTATGTTCCAAAATGCATCCTGGCTGTCATTGGCCAGCTCAGCCAGCCTCTTGCCTGCAGTCATTTGATCCACTCTGCTGCAGAATGTCTCAAATCTCCTGTCATGCAGGGACCTGCTTTTGTCAAGCTATAGCTTTCTCTCCTATCTTACTTTTATACAATTCTCATTTAATACCACCCATATGGCTTGCAATCCTATTACATATTTTTCTAGTTTCCCATTCTCTAATACATGGCTTTCCATACCCTTTTTCCTTCCTGTAATAGTGACTGATAATCTTGGCTCATATTTCATTGATAGGAACTCTCTCAATTCTCCCATGAACCTATAAACATATCTTCATCTATAACCGTGTTCTTTTTTCTTATTATGACAGAGTATATGTTACTCCATTCAAGAACCAATTGCTCCATATATATTCAGGATCTCGTTTCTTTTTCACCTGTAAATAACTTCACTTTCTCTCTAAGTCTGACTGCTACTCCTTTGAAAGTAATCTGTCTTTTTAGTCTGGATGATTTTAGTATTTCTATTTGTCTCCCCACCCCAGTTTCTTTGTGGTGTGTCTACATGTAGAATTCCTTATTTATCTAGATTTGGTGTTTTTGGCTCCTTGAATTTGTAAATTGAAATCCTTCATCAGTTTTGGAAAACTTCAGCAACTATCATTTAAAATATTGCCTCATTCCTTCTTCTCTCCTTCTGGGATCTTGATTGAACTTATGTTATACTTTCTAACTATATCCTCTATTCCATTTGTGTGCTCCTCTGTATATGTACTGAATTTTTTTAAAAGCAATTAGTTGTCATTTATTGTTATTCTTAAAAGTTTTTTGGTTCATATTCACTAACCCATGTCACTTTACTTTTCTGTTTCCAGATGATATCTTTAAAGCTGTTTGTTGCTTCTTTAAACATAGCTTACATGATTGTTTTATAGTTTAAGTCTGGTAATTCCAATATCTTAAGCATGTGAAGAGCTGTTTCTACTGCTGCTACTTTTATTGTTGTTGTTGCTATTTCTCACTTCTGAGATCTACTTACATTTTGGGCCTAGTTATCTTTGAACTTCTCTCGTGGTATACAAAAAAAAATTATTTAAAGAAATCATTTGAAGCCTATGAAGTAGTAAATAAAATACTTCCTCATTTGCTTCTGCCATGTGTGATGAGGTCATGATCAGTTTAGGACTACCTTCAACTAAGACCACACATTTTCTAGACAGGAGATTTTTGCCAGACTGTAATTTTGCATTATGTGTTCCATACTTGGTTCATTGTCATCTTTAAGGTACCGTATTTCTAAGAAGTTCTCTTCTTAAATCTGCGTAATCCAATATGGTTGCCCTGAGCCACTTGTGATTTACTTAGATATGACTTTAAGTGACCTACTTAATATTACCATAATTACTTTGTATTAATAAGCCATAAAAAACAGTTCATTTTCAAAAACTATTTTTGTCTAATTCAAATAATATACAGTTCCATTCAAGAAGAGAATTCTAATGTAATACTTAAAAAATTAAACAATGAATAGACTAACATCCTAAATCCTTCTGACAATGCACATCCTGATAAATGTACTTTACTTTTTAAATCCACTTATAAAGTCTAAATAGCTATCTGTCTGCACTTTTATTTTGAAAAAAAGAATAGAAAATGATGGGAATACCATTAAAGCATCGGAACTGGAAATATTACCTACTGTTCTGAGGCAAATACCTACTGGGAGTATGCTGTGATCCTACTTTCAATTATAAGTTTAAAAATCAGAGAAAAAAGTTAAATGCTAATACTAAAAGATGTTATTCTTTTAAACAATTTATATCCTTGACACAATTTAACAACCAGTGAAAAGTAACAAGGTGTTTTATCTAGCTTTCAACTTTAGGTGATGGCTTCTATTATATAATAGGCTGCTGGAGAGTGAATAGATAGCAGAAAGCAAAGGACACTGTCTTTAGAAGGATGGGAAGCTAATTAGTGAGGATGTCTGATCCAGAAGGATGCACCAGGAATCATTGTTAAATCTGTTCTCACTTGAGTCATGATCACATTGTATTTCCATAAAGCAGGTGAAGATTTCAAGACAAGACTTAACCAGAACTAAGGAAACTAACTTGACTAAATTCATGCTTTTAAAGGACTGCGCAGTAATACAAATACAGAAGAGTGTCCTAAAGTCTTGTTATTCAAAATGTGGTCCATGGCTGATAGAACATATTAGAAATGCAGATTCTTGGACTCCACCCCAGATCTACTGGTTCAGAATCTGAACTTTAACATGAACACCCAGTTGAATCATACACAAAATAAAGTTTTAGGAGTATTGGTCTAAAAGAACTCAATATTACCTAGTGAAGTTTATAATAGAGATGTTATATTAGTAAATGTTATCTTAGTTTATGTAGCATAAAACACTTCAATTAATCTTACTGGTCATTTTATGAAATGTTAAAAAGTACAAATAGAGAGCTAAGATGTATAAATGCTTATAAAATATACACTAAGGAAATTTTGATTGGTGGGTTTCTTAATCTCATAAAAGGATACAGGAGATATTTATAAGACAGACGTGTGCAAAATCAAAGAGCAGGAAGAATAATAAATAACTGTTAATACAGTCCTATCTTGAAAAGTATATTGTACTTTTAAAAAGTTATATATCAATCCCTTGACCTGCTAATTTTGCTTCCTGGGAATTTTTCACAAGAAAAAGATCTAAAAGGAAGAAACATGTTATTCTCATTAAATAGACATTGCAGCATTTTTTATAATCTCAAGCAATTGGAGACAAATAATCTAAGTAACGAACCAACCAATTGTAAGATGCTGGTAATATGGAACACAAAATTAGAAATGTAGATACAGAAAATATTCATGACCTGATATCAAAAGAAAAATAACCAGACTTCAAATCTTGATATTATTATACTCATGTAAAATGCATTTATATGAATAAGGACTAGAAGGGCATTTAGAAAAATGTAATATGATTTGTTAGTATCATGAGATGGTAGTATTATTTTTCCACGTGTAATAATAAAATCTGCAATATATAGGGCTAACTTCTAGAAAAGCAAAGTAAGACTTCTGAAAACTCACTCTTGCATAAAAGCAGTTAGAACACGGGCAAAAACTGTAAAAATAAACATTTTCAGAATTTTAGAAATTAACTAAAGCCATGCAACAGTCTTAGAAGCACTTGTTCAAGAAAAACAATTGAATCGTAGTATGAACAGTGAGCTTTATGTACTTAATATGACTTTAATGTGCCCTTTTCCCCTTCTCTGTGGTAGTCTTAAAAGCCAAAAGTCTCACAACTACAATAGCTATGAAAACCAGCAGCATATAAGTCCCTAGGAGAGGCCAACTGGTTTGGAGTGCACCGAATAGAATTGTCACTATTTGACCCATCTGACAGCTTGCTGAAAAGCTTCATTCTCAGGATTTGCTTTTATTTGACCTGAATCAGAGATCCCACTGCATAAACAGCACTCTCTTCAGAACCATAGTAGAAAACACCAAGTGATAATTGTTCAACATCAGAGCTACCTGAAGTAGATTTACCAATTGGGGATAATAAGACACTGACCAAAATTACTTTAAGAAAAAAAGAAAAACTATTTAAAAAAGAAAAAACCCCAGAAATTAGTAGTTCATAGGGGGCTGTGAAAAGCTGTTACATGGTCCTGGGAATTTAGAAGGCCACATGCACACTCAGGGTTCATGACCAGGAAAGACAGAAGAACAGAATAAGCCACTTTAACGCTTAAAGTGGTTTTGATAAAAAAATGATTCTAGTTACAAATTTCAATTGAGGAAGGGAAAAAAATGTCCTGTTTACTAAGTCAGGACTTTGTCAATATTTTCAATTTAGTGTTGTCAGTCTTTTCTTGTATGCTCTCCTAATCTCCCTGGAGGCTTGAAGCTAAAGTTGTGATAAGTACCTAACTGAATAAAGAAGAAGTGAAAGACACCTTGTTTCCCTGAAGCAGAATGTAAATTCATTCCTAATGGAAATCATGGCTTTCAATCTCAAAGTACCTTGTGAATTCATAAATCAACATCTCTAGCATGCCAATATTTGAACCTATTTAAGAAATATTTCTCATAATGACTAACCTATTTAACAGAAATATAGTTATTTGATTTTTAATGCTTAACATGGAATTTTTAAAATATACTTTTTGTTTTTATCCTTCTGATATATTTTATTAAAAGTTCTTTGTAAATTAGTGCATCCATTTAACTGTAATTTTCAGTGGGAGGTGTTCAGAAAGTACAGTTGAAATCAAAGCTAAGCAAAATAAAGAAAAATGAACCTACCAGTTTGGTTCACCCTAGATCCAGTGCTAAAGCATACATTTTTCCTGGACAAAATAAGAATTTCCTTTTAAGTTAAACTTCCATCTTCCTATGCTAAAGTGGAGGGTTCATTTTATCACTGGCTTTATATTAGCTTGAGTCACAGATGACTACCTTCCCCCCCCCAAATTTGTATACCATAGCTAGCATTCCTGCAGCACTCTTATGCTGGTCAGTATTTGCTTTACTTTGTAGAAAAATTTGTTAGAAACCATGTAAAAATCTAACTCATCTTTCTAAATAATTTTTAAAATTATTATTATTTTTCTAGCTAATGGTTCTGGAAAATGTATAGTGAGACAAATATTACTAAATATTAGATGTTATGATCTTAAATTATTCTCTAAATAGAGTTGGGTATCTTGAATTTTTTCACTTAGAGTTACAATATGAGTATTTTTCTATTAACTATACTTTGAGAGCATATCTGATAATGTTTATATATCTATGTTTTATATTTAGGTTGGACAATTATGATAATTTTTCTAAGTTTTCACTAATGCTAGGAATACATTTTCTTGCTTGATCCTATGGTTTTTTTCAAGGAGACATTTATGTGTGTTGTATTTTTCTTCACACTTCCACTATATTACTAGGGTAGTTGTTCCCTTAAGAACATTATTTCACCTAAGAATCATATAAAGCACTAAAATTTTCTGTTTTTAGTGGTTTGTTTTAGAGTTATTAATTGTGTCTCTTAAAGCAATCTATAGACTTCCTTCTTATTCTATTCACATATTTTAGAAGGGAGAAAAGTTAACTATTATCATGCCCTTTTTTTGTTTCAAGGACAGACTACGTCTGATGTATTTCAAAAGATATATGGAACTTTCCATTTTTATTCTAATTACCCTTTTTAACGATGTTTAATGTTGTCACACACAGTGAGGCCATAAAACATTATACACTGAGGATCTGGCTGATAATGACTGCTTCAAAAGAGTATAGTTTAGGGAATGTGCAGTATTGCAGACAGGAATATTTTTTTCCTATCTCTGAAAGAATTTTCAATGCAGCAATACTCAGAGGAACTGCATCTATGATTTTGCCGAGTTTACCTCAAAGACATTTTCTGTTTTATCCTTTTTTTTATTTGCCAGGAAGCCTTCAAGCAACAAATTTACATGAGGAAACCATAGTGTACTGACTTTTAATTAAAACTTCACACTCAAAATGCATTGGGATTTAATTTAAATATCTAATTGACACAATTTTTAATTGAAAATAAGAAAGGAAGGATATGAGGTTAAGTATTGCATGACTAAGAGACATTTTGATTTATCCATGATGAGTACACTGATTGTACACTAGAATGCTTTTCTGACCTGTGGACAATTAAATTTTTCTTGCTAATGATCAGCCCTTCCTATATATTAACATTTTGCAGGTACCTAAGACTCAAGTCAACAAATGTTAAAATCATTATCCCTTCATTGTCCTGTATTTTCTATTGTGTTGAATGACAATTGTAACAGAGGAAATGGCCTGGAGTGAAAAAATGGCAAAAGATGTTTTCTGTCTCTTTAAAACTTCACCCACTCTTTTTGGGAACTGAGGCCTGCAATCCCTGCCTCAGGCAGGTAGTCGGGATGGACAGGGGAATGTCCTTTGTTCTTTGTGTTAGTGGAGATAGCTCAGATGAACTGTGGCTCCATCCCAGGCCCAGGTCTGGATGGGCCCCCCAGGTAGGCAGAGGTCATGGGTTTGTCTTCCACAGAGATGGGAAGATTAGAATCATTAACTGTATGTACTCAAACAACAATAGCCTAGAACTGAGGGCCCTCCCTTTAAAAGCTCCATATTTCTGCTTATGTACAGGACTTTGGATTTTGAGACAATAGTCTACCATTTTTCTTCTTTGCTGGCAAAGTAATAAACTTCTCTTTCCTTCTCCTCAACCCATTTGTTCTTATTCTTTTGATGCTGCCTTGAGGACAAGTGCCAAGTTTTTGGCAACACAGTTACATCCATGTAGGTGCCAAAACTTGAAGCTTTGCTTTCTCCTACCCCCTCTCTCTCCTTGTCTAAGAATAATCCAGAGTCCTTTATGAAGATTCCTTGGCATAAAGCTTTGCTTACACAGAGAGGACAACACCAATTGGCTGGGTTAATAAGAGTTTCTTTTTCCACAATTTAACCAAGGAATTTAGAAGAGCATAAAAAGTAGTGGAGCCACATTAATTCCACAACATAACAGTAGAGGTGGAAAAGGGGTAGAAAGATGTGATACATTTTCTCCTCATCAAAGGGTCACAGCCAACATTCCTATGACAAAACACAGGTTAATAAGAGAAAAGCCTAACAGATTTATTTAATCAAAATTTTATGTAACAGGGGGGCCTTCAGAAATGAAGATCCAAAGACTCAGGGAAAACTGTTTTTATGCTTAAGTTCAATGAAGCATGGACAGCCATGTAGAAATGTGATTAGACAACAGGCAGTGAGCTAACAGTAATAGACTGAGTGGGGGAATCCAGCAGGGCCTGTCTGCTCAGCTTCTTCTTGGCTTCTCTGTTGGAGCATTTTTTCCTCCTGGTTATGAGGCAGGACCCTTCTGGAATAAGGGTCTTATGACCTGCTATGGGACAAGCGTAAGTCAGAGAATTTCTTTATGGCCAGCTCCTAGATAAAAAAGCAGAAGATGGTTAGAGTAATATATCTAGGTTTTATGGCTTACTTTGAGGCAAAGAGGCTCTTGTTTTTATGATCCACTTTGGGGAAAAAGTGGATGTTCCATGTTCACTTCAGGAGAGAATAAGTGAGAGGAGGGTGGGAGAAGGTCAGAGAGAGCTTGGTCCTAAGGGTCCTTCTGAAGCCTTCCAATATCCTTTAGTTCAAAGTACTCAGCATGCTAAAACCCCATGCTTTGGGGTATTTTCTGAGCCCCAACAAGATCAATGAACATTTGCTGTAAGGGGATAATAAGATCATGTGAGAGCCAGAGTTGCATTGAATTCAGAAAGGTATTGCAGTGGCTTGTGAAGTATGGTTGCAGCAATCTTGCCCCTTGACTGAAAGTTGGGTGTGTAAGTTTTTCTGGGACCCATTGAGACCTGGCTGCATAATATAATTCCTGTTTTCAGTATTGCCACATCAGTTTAGGAAACCTGAGCAAGTCTGTCCAACTAACAATCAAAAGAGCCCATCCAATGCATAAATGATCGTAAACTATAAATATTAAAGGGATATTATGTAGGCCGTGGTATCAAAAGGACATTAATGATGAAGAATATGGACTTTAGATTGATTTCTGGCTCTGCCACTTACCATCTGTATGACCTTGGGCAGATCACTTAACCTTTCTGTTCTTCTGATTCCTTATGTATGAAATGATGATAATGATAGAATTTACCTCATGGGAGTTTCCTGTTTATATTATTGGCCTTTTTTCCCTCTAATAGATAGTTCATGTTTTTCTTTTTGTTTATAAGAACAATAAAATATGTTATGAATAGTGATTTTTATGTCCATTGCATATATTTAGGGATATATATTTTATATACTAGCTTCTTGATATTTCTGGCCTTTTCTATAGACAAGAATTATTCTGATCAATTGACAAACTACTGGGATGATGACTCAAGAGATTATGTATCACTGTAATGAAATTAAATGAACAAAGTCTGTTTCCATTGATTTCCTAATTTTCATAATTTTTTAAAAATAAATTTCAAAGTAAATAGGTGCTTGCTTAAAGACCACACCCCAAACAATCCACAATATGAAGAAAGACACTTTGTATCATTTTTCCAAAAGTTACTTACATATGTTTTCTCCTACATTAATGGAATAATAAAGTAACATTTATTGTTTGGTGCAATAAGGGCTAAAATTTATTTTCCACTTTCACTTAAAAATGAATTGCAATTCTTCTTTTGATCATGTCACTAACGAGCTTGAAATGAATTGCTAAAAATAAATCTCATGTTCCATTCACCGGTGTGCTAAGCCAACTCATAATGACTCTTGCAAAAACCAGTGTTAAAGTTTCAGGAATTTATGAGCCAGTTGACATCACGTTGGTGACTTGAAAATAAGAAATGATAGGAGTGCTTACTTACACTAAGTAAATATGAAAATGCTACAAATGAGGGCTTTTTTTTTCTTTTTTCAGAGAGCTGGTTTTTAGCAGCATACCACTGATACCATTCTTCCATCATCCTATGCCTTTCCCATTTTGAAAAAAAATGACTCTTTCAAATACAAAATTAATGCACTCACACATTTGGCTGTGATATTCATTCCATGGCGAATGTAAATAGATTTATGAGAGAAGCCTGGCATCCTCTGTCCTTTGTGGAAAACAGGAACATAAATCTTATCTGTCCACAATATAGGGAGAGTAAAGAATGTTGCCCTGTCTTCTTTATCCCATCTGTCACCATAGGTAAAATTTCAACTAAATCTTTTGAGAAATCTGAATAGAATATTTATAAAGCTTTATATTACAGGTTGTACTCAGCAATTTCAGTTTCAGAAAAAGTAGATTTTCATCCAAGATAAAACATGAATGATCTTTAAAGAGATATGCATAGAAAACACACAGAAATTTTTTTAATTATCTTGGTAAATACGCAATTCAAAAAACATTAGCTGCCAGTCCCATACAAACTGACTTTGAGAGAATTTTATATATATATATAATTATATAATTTTATGTTTGATAGGCAAAATTCTGATGAATAAAAACTAAATATAATGGATAGAGATAAATGCAATTCATACAACTTTTCAGGATTCTCTTCATATCTGTATAATCCTCAAAATAGCTTTCCCGAATGTAAAGGGTGGACTTGTTAGTTTCTTTTAGAATTTCCAAAGTACCTGAGCTAGTAGTATTTAGAGCAACATCAACAACAAAGCAGAAATTCTTGTTAATAGCTAAATAACAAGTTTTATCCACATGAAATAAGAGAACATACATCTGTGCAAATTATGTTTTGAAAGAAATAAATCTTATTAGTCTAATTTATATGTATTTCTTTCAATCACTATTTATAATTCATTCACTAACTGTTTTTGGAGTAGTAAGATATGACCATAGACATCAAGAATAAGAGCTTATAACCTATTTTCAAGCTGAAATGATAAAGAGCTAATGACCACATCATAGGCAAACCCCAAGGAATAACTTAATCATGTTCCCATTTTTTTTTCCTTTATTGAGGTGTAATTCACATACAGTAAAATAAAATATATTCATTTTAAGTGTACAGAATGTTGAATTTTTGGAAAATATACTCTCATGAAATCACCACCACAATCAAGACATAGAACATTTTCGCTGCCACAGAAAGTTCCTTCCTGCCCCTTAGGAGTCAATTCCTCCATTCTCTGTCCAAATAATTACTTATTTGTTTTCTGACATTATAGATTATTTTGTTGCCTCTTCTAAGATTTTCAATAAATGAAATCATATGATTCACCATGTTACATATATCAGGGGTTCATTGCATTCCCTTTTTTATAGACATTCATTCAGTCTGGAGCTATTATGAGTACAAGTGTGTAAATCTTTGGTTAGACATGTGCTTTCATTTCTCTTAGGTAAATAGATAGTGTGGGGGTGAGGGGAAACTTGCCCTTTCCCCTGAACGTTCCCTGGAAGATAAATTCACAATTAAGTCCGATTAATAAGAGAGAGACGCTTATTTACCATGCACATGGGGCACATGGGGAGAATCATGGCATGATTACTCAGTATCCCAATGGGATCCAGATATTTGCATACCTGTCTTTTAGAAGGGAGGAGGAGGTGTGGTGTACAGGTAATTCTGTTTAGGGGCAATAAATGGTTGCTAGGGCGGTTGGGAGAATGAATGGATTGGGGGGAAGCAGACTGACTTGTAAATTAACCTGAGAGACAGGAATTATGTTTAAAATGATTTGGGCCAGGTCTGGTTGCATTCTTGATTGGTTTACCTGCAATATATTGAGATAAGAGGGAGGAGAAGGGAAGTCAATTGTTCCCTTAGGTGGGTCTGTCCAGTGTATTTAGACAGAGGGAAAGCCTCTTTCTAAGGGCCTGTTAATCTTTAAGAACCTTAAATTCAAAACAACATCAAGTCCTATTTTGGGGTGAAATTTCCTGAGCTCCTTCAATAAGAATTGCATTGTTTGGTCATACGTTAAGTGTGTGTTTTATTTTATAAAAAGCTGCTAAACTGTTTTCCAGAGTGGCTGTGCAATTTTGCCCTCCTACAAGCAATATATGAGATTTCCAATTTTTCTATATCCTCACCAACACTTGGTACTGTACGATTTTTTTAACTTTTCTAGTCTGTGATGATATCTCTTCATAGTTTAAATTTGCATTTCCCTGATGACCAGTGATGTTGATCATCTTTTCTTGTTCTTATTGTCTTCCCTTTTGCCTCTACACTTTCTTCTACATGTGTATTTCAAGTATTAGTAGTTAAGCCTCCTTCAAATGTAAGCAAATAAAATTCACTGGATTATTTTGTTCAAAAGGGTACTTTATTGGGAAAAATATCAAAGAAATTAAAGAAAAGTTGTACAATCAAGTCTTGGTCAATGAAGAAACCAGAGCAGCTCCAGGTAGCCAGGTAATATATTTAGTAGTGTAAATGTACAAATAGATATTTTTTATTACAGAGCTAACATTAAAGTGACTCAGTTTCAAACCTTTAATACATTACAATTTCACACTTTGAATTTCTACAAGAATCTTATTGCTTCAATTTGAATTAGGTTTTTCTTTAAAAAGTTTTATTTTTAAAATTCTTTTCCCTTAAATCATGGAGGGGAAGTCATATTTGACACAATTTCCTCTCCTAAGTTGTATTTTCTTCTTATTAGCATTATCTTTCTTTAGAGACTAGCTTATCCTCATATTCAATTTTATGTGGTGATGATAAAGATTCTAAATGCACAGGGTAGAAAAGAAAATGGACAATTTGCCTTATATACACCTCTCTGATAATTCTTAACGAGAACAGAAGTAGACTATCAAGGGGAATGTGCCCAGCTGTTGCAGGTGCAGACAGAAGCCAGCGAATGGTGGACCACAGAGAAGAGTGTTGGGAAGACAATGTGCTCATGCCAGAGAAAGTGGACTCTGGACACTGGGAGCATAGAGCAATGATTTCCTTTTGGAGGCACATGTGGCTATAGATGAGTGAGAGGTTGTTGGTACGTGGTTGGGAATTGAGTGACCTTTTGCTTAATGATCTTATTTTCTTGGTCAGAAAATTTGATAAAGGTGGGGAGACTTGAAGAAATAAGGAAGAAAACAATCTCCATGAAGAATGGCTCCAAGAACTAAAGAAAATCTAACCCCACACAGGCAATGTAGGATAGAGGCTCCAGGAGAGCTTTACTTTATAAATCTGTAGTGATACCTACCTGCATACATGTGTAACGTTTCCTTTAAGGTTCAGCAGTCTGGAAGCAGGAAACTAAAAGCATGGACGTTAAATTAGTACCAGGACTGCAGATTTTTGAGGAAGTTGCTGTAGAAGGGCTCGAGTAATTAGGAAGAGAGCTAATGTGATACATCATATTGTTTATTCTGGAAAGAGAAAAAGTGGAGACTAGAGAGAGAAGCTTCATTGACCTCATTGTTTTTGGTATTTGCTTTCACTTGTGTGGTAGAGTCCTTCACTATACAAGAGGGAAAGGATATACATGCATTTCTAACAACCCTATAGTAAGAGGAAACTGAGGATTAAGTCAAGTAACATACTCAAGTATACAGCTAATAAGCAGTGAAGCTGACATTGGAAGCAAGGAAGTCTGACTACACAGCTGAGTGATTAACCTGATGTCTTTTTTTAATATTGGTTATAAATATAAAAGTAATTGGGTACATTGCACACATCTATATAAAATTACAAATGTACATCTATATATGCAAAATTTTGTGAATGATTTCCTCTTTTGCATTTTCTATTTCCCCCAGCATTATTTCCTTTATATGTACTAATGAAAAACTGCCTAGTCTTTGTATACATATATATGTAGTTACAAACAAATGTTCATTCCTGAAGAAACTTAATGTCAATGTACGAAAATCATGTTGTGATGATGAACTATTCTCTTCTTAATGGATTCTAACCTAGACTTGGCACCTAGTAACCATTGAGCTGAAATCGGCTCACAAAATTTTAGTTTAGTTTTGTCTTTGTGTAAATTTTATATATTTGGCAATATTTAAAATTTAGGAGAATTCATACAAACTCTAGATTTCTGTTTTCTCTTTTAAAGATCAGATCTGGCCACACAGACCTCACCTTTCTGCAAAGTAAACAATTCCCTCCTTTGGAGTAGTGACAACCCCTTCAGACCATGAGCATGACCTTATTTCATTTAGTCCACCCCCACTCACTATGCTCACTCTAGTACAATTCCCTTGTTATATAACCTGCCCTATTCCTGCAGACACTGAATTTTGTAACCCCTATTCCAAGATGACTTACTTTATCTAAGCACTACTATCATTTATAACTTATCATTCAGAATTATTAATTTTAACTATGTCATAATTCAAAAATCTTTCATTTTCCATTTCTTAAACTTTAAAATAAATGGCACAGAAGAGCCTAAAAGAGCTAAGCTATTTTGACAAGCCCTGCAATATCTTTGGATTTTCATACCCAGGTCATAGTGCTTAATGAAAGTGACTAGTCATCCTTGACATGCTAAGAACCACGGAGGAATGCAAAGAAAAAATTACATGGCCTTCAGTTTGACAGCATCAATGTATCTTAAAAGTTATAACTTTATAACTTCAATTTCTATTTTCAAGTGCAACAGAGAAAATGAAATCATGCATGAGAACTTTAGGACAACAAGAAAAGTAGTTTGCTTGATCAAAGAAAATTTGGAAATGTGATATGTCTATTAGAGAAAAATGTAAGTCTTGGAAACTCATTTCTATTATTAAAAGATATTATTGGAATACTGAGTTGAAATTACATTTGCATTAATATTTTAAACAATGTTAAGTTTAATAGCCCCTAGAAGAAAAGATAGCTACTATGAAATTATCTTTACATAGAACATACCATTTATTTGTGAATTCATTCAATTTATACATATTGAATACCTACTATGTGTACAACTAAAGAGATACTGTGCTCATTTCTTTACTGTCAAGTAGAAGAAATGGACACATCAACAAAAAATGTGATGGAGGGTAATAAGCATCATCACAGGAAAATTATATTGGTTGTTTGTATTGGTTAAGATCCAGGTAGAGAGAGAAGAGAATCTGTTATATTAATAGCTAAATTAATCAACGAGATTTATTCTGGACTAATAGGATAGTTTGGAAAGCAGAAGACACAGGCTTTAACTTGAACTTTTGGAAATAATTCCCAAAGCTACACCAAAAAGCCAAGCTGCTAAGGGATCAATTGTCTTATTTGCTGAATTAGGATGCTGCTGCCAAGGCAGCCCGCCCTAGCACCATGCCCCTACAGCCAGGATGGAGAGCGATGGGACAATGCTTTAAAGAGTGATACTGATAGAACTGGGTAGACATCTGAATATGATGGGCAAAGAAAATGGAGAAAAAATAGATTTTGAGAAGACACTGTTCAATTTTAAGCAGACTTGGAGAGGCAATGTTCAGTTTTGATTGTATGGAGTTTGAGGAACCTGTGAGGCACCTGGACTGGATGTTTGTGTTCCTCCAAAATTTACATGTTGAAACCTCACCCAACCCCCCAATGTGATGTTATTAGAGGTCAGACCTTTGGGAAGCAATTAGGATTAAGCTAGGTCACAAGGGCAGGACTCATATGAATAGGATTAGCGCCCTTATGAAAGTCCTGAGAGGGCATGCTTCTCTCCACTCTCTGCCATGTGAGGATGCAATGAGAAGCCGATGGTCTACAACCCAGAAGAAGGCCTTCACCAGAACTCAACCATGCTGGTATTCTGATCTCAAACTTGCAGCCTCCAGTACTGTGAAAAATATATTTCTGTTGCTTGTCAGTCACCCAGTCCTTTGTTACAGCAGTCCGAACTGACTAAGACAGTATCCAACAGAAATGTCACAGGGGCACTTGAATATATGAGCTCCAGACTTGAGGGAAGTTAGATTTCATGATTTTGGTTTGGAAGTTGTGAGGTTAAAGATGGTAGCAGAAGTTGTGAACTTAGTTAAGCGTGCTTACAAAGACAAGAAAGAAGAAGAAAGGAGAGGAGAGCTCTGGCAAGGGCCACATTTATAGAGCAGGTAGTGATGGAAAAAATCTAGTAAAGGTGATTGAGAAGTGAACTCTAGGATGCAGCAAAAGACAGAAAGAACAGATAAATAAGATTTCTAAGAAAAAACTAATAACTATGAGAGAGGGGTAACATTTTTAACTACTACAGAGAGGTCAATAAAACATGAATGAAGATTGTCAGTTTTTTTTAGTGTTGGCAAGTCATGAGTACTTTCAAAACAGTCTCTTGGGTATGATAAAGGCATAAAATAGGTTACAGTGGACTCAGAATAGGGTGGTAGGTAGCAAATCAGAGTCAGGAAGCAAAAATATACTCTTCTGAAATGCTTACGCTAGCCAGGTGTGGTGGCTCATGCCTGTAATCCCAGCACTTTGGGAGGCCGAGGCAGGAGCATTGCACGTGGCCAGGAGTTCCAGACCAGCTAGGCAACACAGCAAGACCCTGTCTCTACAAAAAATAAAAAATAATTAGTGGGGCATGATGGTGCATGCCCCAGCTACTCATGAGTCTGAGCCAGGAGGATTTCTTGAGCCCAGAAATTGTAGGCTTCAGTGAGCTTTGATCACACCACTGTACTCCAGTCTGGGCAAAAGAAGAGTACTTTGTCTCCAAATAATAATAATGATAATAATAATTTAAAAATAAAATAAAATTCTTAGCTTGTAAGGGAAGGAGTAATATACTCTGATAGATGGATGAAAAGAAGATGAAGCTAGGAAAATTTCACTTTTCTTTTTTTAATTTATTTAATATGAGGAGAAAAATTAATATATTTATATGCAAACAAGAGAAGAAGAAAGAGGAAAGTTGAAGAAAGTGGAGAAACATGGAATATTTGATAAAAAAAAAAACACAACTTCTTCTATATTCAGGAGTGAAGAGCCTTAGAAAGAATAACTCCTCCCTATCAAACCAGGAACAAGAGTAAGAAATGTCAGATATAGGTATGTTGTTATAGGGAAAAAGGGGTGAGGAAGTTCCCACTTTAAAGTCTCAAATCTTTGCAAAGTGGGATATTGAGGATCACTGAATGGCTGTGGCTTGAAGTCACTGAGGGGAAACAGCCAAGGCTGGACCAGCCTGCAGAATCTTGGTCTCACCCTTGAGATGTACGTCTGCAATCCAGAGCAGAGCACGCTACTCATCACGCTGCCCTGAGCATCGGATGTCAGTTTCCCAGAAACAGTTTCATAGCTGAACTGATTGAAATCTCTCTTCATCTTGGAAGATCCTTCACAAGGATCTTCTTTCATTCACCTTCTCTCCAATCTCTGTAAAAGCCAGCATCTAAAGATAAGGGTTGTGGGCCAATGTCAGGACAAGCTACAGAAGTAAGCTATTTTTTTTTTTTTTTTTGGTGTCAGGAGCTCATCTGATAATGTTAATTTACTCTTTGAACCCTTCATGTGTTAAAATACACCTTTTGAAAGGACCCATCTAAATTGGCCTTCTGCAAAATCATCGACAATATGCTGTTATTAAAAGCCATAATTATATTTCATAAAATTTAATATTCATAGGTGAGTAATAAGCCAACACTAACTTGTATAAAGTCAATATAGCAAATATAGTAAGTTTTTAAAAATTCCCAACTCTATTACATTATACAAAAAAAGACAATAAAAGTTATAGAAATAAATGGAATATAGGATGTCATTAGATGTTATAGTGAAGCAGACTTGAGACATTCAATGTCAGCTCCTCAGATGAATCTTCATATAAACTTCATTTAACTCCTCCCCACCACACCCCAACTTTAAGTTCCCTTGTGGAAATGTGCTCATTTTCTGAGAAAAAAAGGGAAACTGTAAAAATACATGGGTTTTGAGAAGTATAACAGCCATTTAGGAAAGCTGAGGTAGGGAATGAGAAAAGAAGGTGACTCAAGACAGATACAATAGTTTAGGTGGCTGCAGCACTGAGGAAGGCATGAGAAGGAGTGCTATTCTCTTATCATTTTCTCCAACATCTTACACCATCACTGTAACTATACAATTAGCCTTTAAAAATATCTGAAGCCAACGTTGCTTACACGTATTAAGTGAAATTAGATTTGCAATGTACTATGAAGAATCATGTTTTGAGACTTTGTCTATATTCAAAGTACCAATCTGAAGTTTTGAATTAGTCAATCCATTTATTGTTTTGAAAATATTGGTTATTGATACTGTGCACATTAACAAGCAGATTATCGTCACCCTTCTAATTAACGTATTGACCATGTCAATGTACCCTAGCTCTACATTCACAAAGGGAATGTAGAGCTAATGATTCCTCAATAACATACATTTAGGAGATATAAATATTTTAAGAAATAGTGGTTGAGAGTAAAAAATACTGACAGAAACAAAGGTATATTTATTCACAAGCTGTTAGATGATCATTTCCTTAGATTTTAGCATTTTATTCTTTCCATATTCACCTTATGTTTAACATGCTCTGGTACAAACCACATGCTCTCACTTCAAACAATTTTCTTGGGAATGGTTTCACCTTTAAATACACATATATATTGGTGTGCCTATATTATATTTAAAATATTGATTCATTTTTTTCTTAAAATACAGAAAAAAATATATAATAGCCCCCAATCTTATCACTCACTTGACTCCTGTGACAAATACTAATAATAATATAAAGTATTATATAGTGTTAAAAATTTATACAACCTAGAAATTTGTAAAATGCTTAAGACCTGTCCCTTTCCAACCATATATTAATCACTACTTCAATTGTATCCACTGTTAATAATTTTTGTGATTCCTTTCCATCACTGAAATGTGCATTTATCCACACATGTAGCCAGTTTTAAAATTTATTTTCTCAAAAGAGATCTTCACATACTACTCTGCATATCTCTTCTTTCCATTAAAATAAATTTTAGAGATCTTTTCATACTACCACATATGTCAAAATTATATTATCATTATGATAAAGTATACCATCATATTTATAGACTAGTAATCTCTTCCCTTTTGATGAATATTTTGGTTGTTTTCAGCATTTTGTTCTTCCAAAAATCTCTGCAGTGAATATCCTTCTACATAAATTTTGACAAACTTTTATAAGTGTATTGACAGGTTAAATTTTTGGCAGTGTAAGTGTTTTAAATTTTGATAGGTAGTGCCAAATTGTCCTACAGAAAGGATGCAGCAATTTATATTCTAAACAACAATATATGAGATGGCCCATTTATCCACACCCTGGCCAGAACTGGGAAAATCAAACTCTTCTAATTTTTTGACAGTTTAATAGGAGAAAAATGCAATTTGTTTTTTATAATTTGCATTTTTTCAATTGTTAGTAAGATTGAACATCATTTGCATGCAATTTATTGTCATTTGTATTTTTTTAAAAAATGCCGTGCTCTCTTAAGAAATGGGTTTGTTTATCTTTTCTTATTTACATAAGCTTTTTGTAAATTAACAAAATTACCATTTTGTTATATGCATTAAGCTTTTTTTCAAGTAATTAATTTTTTTAATTTGTTTTTGGAATTTATTTATTGTCATCCAGAAGTTTTGTTATTAATGTTATAACATCAAATTTTCTAATCTTTTAATTAATGACTAAGCAAAAAGTCTTTTCATGCTTTAATATTGTGAATAGATTCACTCACACTTTCTTTGGTTTTATTTATGATCTCATTTTTTTCATGTTTTAAATCTTTGAGCTATTTGAAACTTTTTAAAAATTATATCTTTCAATTAGTAGTTTCCACACCACTCATTCAGTGATACTTTTTTTACCCTAAAATTTGATATACCACAATTATCATTAATCTAATTCCTCTAGGTGCTTAGGTCTATATTAAAAAAACTCTTTCTGTTTCATTGCCGACTCTTTTCTTTGTTTCTGTATCATATTGCCATAAGTATTCTCCATAAAAGTAGAAAAGTTCACTATTAAATTGGAACTAACCAATCAGCACTCATGCACAGAGGTAAGCAAAACTCAACAGAAATCAAGCAGGCAGGAGGGAGGAGAAGGAGACGGATGAAATCATACTTAACGGGTACAACGTACACTATCTGGGTGATGGGCACACTTATAACTTTGACTCAAGCAATATAAAAGCAATCCATGTAACCAAAATATTTGTACCCACATAATATTCTGAAATTTAAAAAAAAAATAGAAACGTTTTACTGGGTGACTTTGCCTCGAAACTCTTTATATATTTATTTGATTCATTTTAAGATTATGGATTCCCTAAAGGTGAGAAAAGTTAAGGAATAACCAGCATTCATTGAACACCTGTATATCTATCTCATTGAATTTATTTATTCCCAATTATAATACTTCTGTGCAGGTATTCATTACCTAATATTGCAGACAAAAACATAAACTTAAAAGAGGTCAAGTATCTTGTGCAAAGTCATATAACTAACGAATAGCAGAGCTGAGATTCAAACCTTTATGTGTCTGACCCTAAAACCTATGGTTTTCTCACAAGTCTGCAGTTTCAATAATCCATGTTAGGCGCAGGAAACTACTTTACAGGGTCAAAGACAAACCATGACAGGGTCATCCTCTGGCATTAAGCATGACATTTAAAGTAGAATGCTAAATATTATAAGGTAGATAGAGATAATAAGTACAGAATTCCTAAATCTCATATAGAGAACAGAGAATGGTTTATTTAGGTTGGTGTATAAGGATGCAAAAGAACATAGGGGTGAAAACAACTGAAAACAGAGTTTGGGTCAGATAGCAGAGAGTTCTGATTACCCAGCTAGAGAGTTTGTGGAGTATTTATGGTCTCATTAGAGGGCAAATTTTTTCTTGCTATCTAATTATGATTGCTCTTTTAACTAGGGCAAGGGTCAATCCAGTACATACTTCCTGTAGGGCCAATTTGACCAGCCACTTTTTTGGTAAATAAATTTTATGGGAACACAACCACCCCTATTTTTTTTTTTTTTACATATTGTCTGTGGCATTTTTGTGCTACTATAGCAGAGTTGAATGTTGCATATGGCCCACAAAGCCTAAAAATCTGTCCTTTACAGAAAAAGCTTGACAGCCTTTGCAGTAGGGTATTTTCTCAAAACCTCACTATGGTTGGCCTGCATCAACAGATCAATTTTGTTTATGTGAACAAAATGCCAGGCAAGCATTTCCAACACTGATTTAACATTGAATATTTGATTGTTCAAACCCTGTCACCATCTAAAAATGCTTGAGGCATGTTTGTATTAAAATTTATACTTATTTAATTTTGTTGCTTTATGGTGACACCACTTAAATCATTTGAAATGGTTCAAAAAAATAAATAAAAGGAAAATTGGAACATAAATTGATCAGTGAAGTTGACCTAGATATAAGTCATAAAATACCTGGAGATGCACTCTTCAACTTTTCAGTAAAATGAAAAATTTTAGAAATAATCCAAGGAATATATCAAGGTAAAAAAAAGAAAAAACATAATAAGGAAACAATACTGCCTATTCTATGCAAATTAAGTTATTCTTTTTCCACAAGAGACAGAATGGACATTAATGGTACTGATTATTTACTTGAATTTCCACTATTAAAACACTCAACTCATTAGCTAATTAATATAAAGTGCATGTGTAGAGATGTGGGAGAGGAAAATGTTGCTAGAGTGCGTCAAAAAGTGATTTGGTTCCAAGAGCCAACCGAGCTCTCAGCAGCTTCCCCCTCTTCAGCTCCTTGACTGGCGACCACATCCTGCGGTGCTCAAAGCCTCTCCTCCAAATGTCACCTTCCTACCAAATGACATCATCCTTCTAAATTTGCGTACAGCCTGAATTGTTTCTAAATAAATAGGGGATACTTTTCAGAAATATACGAACACATCAAAAGTTTGGGGGTGTTTTAAATTGATAATGGAGTAAAAATGAATGAGATGGTTCTAATCAAGGTAGAAAATGGCTTCCTATAATTATTTACTGAAGAACAAAGTCTCACATTTAAAGGTGACCCAAATATTTTATACATACTCTAGAGTAGGGTTTTTCTATCTTGATGCTATTGACATTTTGCGCTGGCTGATTCCTGGTTTTAGGGGGACTGTCCGGTGCATTGCAGCATGTTTTGCAGCATCCCTGGCCTCCGCCAACTGGATGGCAGTAGCAAACCACCGCCGCCACCAGCCCTGCAAGTGGTGACAACCAAAAATGTCTCTATACATTGCCAAATGTCCCTTGCTGAGCAAAATTGGCCCAGGTTGAAAACAACAGCCCTAGACAAAGATGTGTGACAGACTGTGAGAGCATGTGTACTTTATCATCCAGTTAGTAACCAAAACTGTGGCTGAAACAGGCAGCCTGCTGATATTAGTTCTGCTCTTTTTCTTGAGAATTATATTTATTTAGTAAATCTTTTATTGCGAAGCAGTATGAAAACCCAAATGTTTAATCTTCAAATTAAACTGTCACTGGGCTCAGCCGTTTCCTACCTGCAGGACTTGATAAATTACTTGCCCTCTAGGAACCTCAAGCTCCTTGCGATAGCATTAATTCCTGTAAAAGTACTTCGCAACATGCCTGTTACATAATAAGTGATTAATAAGTTTTGAGTTATTATGGCCAATTACATTAAATTGTGTTATGATTTATATTTGTGGTCTTTCCCTCTAGAAAGATTTTATATTTCCATATCCTTTATGATTTGCTTTGGCCAATAAATTGTAAGTGAAAGCGGCCACTTTCAAAAAGAAGCTGGAAGAATCACTTTGTGATCTGACCGCTTTGCTTCCCCCCTTGCTCTCTCTTGAGACCAGCTATGTCTCCGATAGAGGCTCTTTCTTCAGCCTGGGACCTGGGATGAAGATGAGATGGAGCAGAAGCACAGCTTACCTGTGATAGGCATGTAATTTATGCTAGAAATAAACCTTGGTTGTCTAGAACCACTGAGTTCTAAGTTTTGGGTTTTTTTGTTTGTTGGTTTCAACTGCAGCCTAACTTGGTTTAAGCTAATTGAGAAAATAATTTATCAAATATTTCTTGAGCACTTATCACATAACAGACATGACACTGTAGATAAAGAGAACAGAAAAACTTCCTTCCTGCTTTAGAATATAGCTTTTAGTAATAGAGAAGGAAAAAAATATGACAACCGAACAGAAAACAATGCAATGGAGGCCATCACTGATAGGGGAAAAGGATGTGCCTTTTTGAGCTGTACGCTGAAAGATTATTACTGGTTTGCTAGTACAGAAGGGCAGAAGAAGAATCAGGCTAAAGGAAGTGTAAGGCAGGGATGCTGGGAGCAGGGGCATCTTCCTCTAATGGTAAAGAGTCAGGAGGGGCTAGAGCATGCCATGTATGGGCACAGGAAAGGGAGATGCCACAGACAGCTTAGGGTACATGATAAAGTCCATCGTGTCCATGTTCTGAAATGTGGAATTTATCTTTTTAGACAAGGGTAACCTATCTACTGTTTCTAATCAGGAAAATGACGATGTCCTAAAGTATTCACTCTTATCATTGACTATTTAAAAGATATTAATGGACTTATAATATTATTAAAGATGTGCATCTGTGTGAATGTCTTATTTCTCAGAACAAATTGAAAGAATGCATGTTACTCCAATTGGCTAACATTAAACTTTTTGAATATTGAATTTATAACTTCAAATGGTTATGATCTCAAAAGTAGAGTAAACCAAAGAATTTATTTCCTTTCATATACCATTGGCTTTTTACTTCTTACTGAAATATTGCCAGTGACAGTATGCTATGGCAGTGTTTCTGGGAAAAAGAAGATAACAGCAAAAACATAACAAAAACAACAACACAACACCACAATAGTGAGCAAGTCCAAAATGGAAATGGAAAGTTGTCATTGAAAAGGATTTGGAAAATGATAGACTCATGTCTTCATTATTTGAATTCTCTCTATTTGAGATTTATAAGAAATCATTGTCATGTTTTCACTGGGTCTGGGTAGATCTATTCCACTGGTAAATAGGTGGTACTGCCTCAAGAAATATTCATTCACCACTTAAAAGGAAACACTCAGCATTCGTATTGTCAAAAAGGGTATTAATGTTACTCACTTTGTGAGTCATTGTCATGCTTTCTAGGATTCAAAAAGGAATATCAGGGTTCTGGGTTACTTTAAGAAAACTGAATTTTGGACCTTGTTCTAGAATATCCTCTCCTGACAACAGTGCAAGTAGTTAATGATTTTTCTTGGGATGGGAAAAGCCAGAAGGGGAAGAGGCTGAAGCGAGAGGTGGGCCACAAAGCACCCTCTGAAGGGAGAACAAAGGACACAGTTCCCACACATGGTGCTGAGGTGCCAGGCAGGGCCAAGCAGCATAGTTTCAAGGACTCTTGAGAAGAGGGTTTGAAGAAGGCAGAGCTCCCAGATCCCTTGACAGAAACCTAAAGGGAGAAAGGGCTAATTTTCCTACTAGATCTTACATTACCATGAACTCTCACTACATAGATACAAATCCTGATTATTCTCAAGTGTATTATCAGCTTTGTAAATCAACTTTGGATGGACAACCCTGACTGATGAGGTAAAAATAATTTTACATATATTTTATATAAATTTTATTTCATCCTATCTAAATCACACATTTTTCATATTACTGCATTTCTGAAATAAGACTAAATATACCACTTTTTCCCTCCCCTGCCAAAATCTTAATGAAGCGAGAGTCCTTCTTACAGTTGGGGCTCTACTTTTGTTACTGAAAATTCAGCACTTGTCCCTGAAGCTGCATAACAAGAACGAGGACAAACGGTTGAGCAGAAAGAAAGAGAAGTTTATTACTTTGCCAGCAAAGTAGTAAAAATGGTAGACTCTTATCTCAAAATCCAAATTTCCTGAACATAAGCAGAAATACAGAGCTTTTAAAGGGTGTACCCTCAGTTCTAGGCTATTATTGTTTTTGGTTTTGTTTTATTTTCTTATTCTAGGTTATTATTGTTAATGATTCTAACCATTCCATCTCTGCCAAAGAAGACAAACCATGACCTCTGCCCACCTGGGCCCACCTGGGAGGCTGGGCTGGGATGGTTGAGCTGTCTCCTATAACACAAAGAACAAAAGACATTCCTCTGCCTCTCCCAAGGGTAGGGATGCAGGCTTGGCTGCAGTTCCCAAAAAGAGCTGGGGAAGTTTTAAAGAGACAGAAAATATTTTTGCAATTTTTTTCAGGCTATTTCCTCCATTACATAGTCCCCACTCTCAATTTTACACTTCCATATCTATGGGAGGAGGGGCAACTACTCTTGCAAGCTTCCAGGTTATACTTATCCCGCCTTTCTTCAATCCCACTTTGAGTAATAGAGGTCTAGTGGAAATGTAGTATTTCTTGATAATCTGTCAGGAAATTATAAATTGAAAACAAAACTGTTATAATTTTTTTTTAAAAAAATGGATAAATCTAAAAAATAAAGTTGGTCCACTGTGATTTCAAAACTTTTTTTTAAAAACCATAGGCATTTTGATTTGTCCAGTGCCTGGGGGATGGAGAGAGAAGGAGGTACAGAGAAAGCAGAGGAAAAAGACGGGATCAAACAAGAAAGAGAATGAATGAACAAACCTGAAATGATTGCTACAACTATAAATGATGATCATATAAAATTGTTAAATGTGAACTTTCTTAGGGAGATATAAAGTCTTGCACAATTTTGTAGTTTTTCTGTACCATTTAGGAATGTCTTCTATGACGTGTACAAAATATCAACTCTTGTGGATTTATTCCTCTAACTTAACAACAACAGATACAGTCAGTCCAAGGCTGGTGCAGTAACTCAGCAATGTCATCAAGCCCCGAGGCGCTCTCTATCTTTTCTCTCCACCATCACACAATATCTACTGCCATCCATATGCTTGTTGCCTCATAGTCACAAGTCTTCCTGCCACCCACATTTCAGGTAACAAGAAGAGGATGCACTGATAACATCAAACTCCTTAAATCTGTGCCAGGAAGCCTCTTGTCAAATCAGTGTTATTCCCAGACCCCTTGCACATCGTCCCCTGCATCACAGGGGAGAAGCCCACAGCTATACGTTTCAGAATCTCTCCAATATGATTCTGGTTCAGATTCTGCCACTGAGGGACCCTGCTAGCAATACAAAGAGCAGAGCTGGAGAAGCACTCACTTTCTGATGGTAGCTCTAAGTAGCAGCTGAGATAATTGGAGATAATTTCTCTTGTCTCCAGGAGTTCACTTGAGAATCAATTCACTGCAGGGAGTCTGTGAGATCTTTCCCAAGCACTCCTTGGCTTTTGAGTCCTGAGATGTAGCCAGCATGGTGTGTAGACAGGTGGATACATAGGTGGCACCTTCTCTGCCATCCTTTATGGATTTCCTGAAAGCTGTTTCTTGATGCAGAACACATTCCTAACTAATAAATTAAGATACTCAGCCCTCCTAATAAGTGTGCAGCCATTATATTCTTCTTATTATTATATCTCAAGCGGCTCTGTTTCACGACTACACTCTGACAGATGCAGTCTCCTCAATCATAACTGTGATACATGACCACACTCAATTGCAAAGGGATACTGAGAAAATGAGCTTTTATAACCTCTATGGCCACTTTGTCCATTTTTGTAGCCAGGAGTCACATGTGGCCATTTAAAAGTAAATTTAAATTAATTAAAATTGTAGAAAATTAAAATGTAGTTCTTCAATTTTAGTAGACACGTTTCAAGTGCTCAAAGCTACATGTGCCTAGAGGTTATCATATGGGACAGTGCAGCAGATATAGAATATTTTCATTGTCACAGAACATTCTGTTGGGAAGTGCTACTGTATAGTAAAGACACACAGGAAGAAAGAAATTCTCCCAAACTTCCATAATGTCTAGCAGTGTCTAACATAAGGAAGATGCTGAATATTTTAAAAGAATAAACTCCATGTTCAAGGGTTCTTTTAAAAGGTTACTTATCTATTCTTTTGTAACCAAAACACTTTATGTCCTCACTGATTACCATATTTTATATTTATAACGGGAAAGGTAACAAACATTGAGTGAATGAAGAATAGTGACTATTCTCTAAATCTTCCTAAAATTCAATGGAATCACCTACAAAGTTTGATCCTCTACTGCTACTATAAAATTCAAGTAATGGCATGAAATAAACAAGACAGCAGCCTTTCAGAGATTTAATGCCACTTTTTGTGCCAGCCATTCTATAAAATATTAATGAGGACATTTGTAGTAATAAATGTTAATACAGTCTCTTGAACGCATGAATACTGGCAGATGATTCTTTATAGTGACATTCAGTAGCAGAGTTTATTAAAACAATATATTAATTTTCAGGAAGTTAAAAATAATACTTAAGTTCATATCTATGATTTTTAATAGTTTTCTACTAATTTTTTTAATTGGAGGAAGATAATATTTTGCAGCAGAAAATGTTTGAAATCAGAAATGAAAAGATTGGGTCTATAAATTGGCCGAATCTTGCTGGGTCTCTTTCATGCAACATCGCTAGGGTCAGAAAGAAAAACAAGCATTTTACAGGCCTTCCATAAATGACTGGAAACACATTAATCCATCCCAAGTTACTTAATGAACATGATTTGAAATGTAGTGTCAGTGTGTGGTCTTGAAAGACAGCTCAAGATACTTTCTGATATACTACAACTCAACTCTAATTTGCACACATACCAAAAAAAATTCCTTATTTGAGAAATAATTGAGTGGATATTCTCTTTTCTTATCTCTTGATGTAGCAACTGTGGTCTATATGTTACTTATGCGATATTTTGTGAACCACTCAGAAATGAGAACATGACTTTAAAATTTATTTTTAACCAATCTGTAAATCATTTCACTGTTGACATGTGTCTACCAGTTATGATTTTTTGTAAACATTAATTAAATTTGCCTTCTGCAAGCCTGACAATTTTGATACTTCTGTTTATGATTATATTAATGTAAAACTATCGTTTTGGAAATCAGATAGTGAAAGTAGAGAAAAATGCTCTCGAGCAACCCAGAGTAAGATTCAAAATTCCAAACCAGTGATTCCCATAAAGCTGCAAAGCATGACAAGAATATTATTGAATATTAAATAATATTGAATATTAAATAAGCTTGAATATTAAAGCTTCTGCTTTATATAGCACAACTCATTTGTTCAGCAAACACCTATGGAGTTACCCTTCTCATGCATATCTTTATATTACATACAAAGGCCAAAGGGGCCAAAGAAAAGTTAAAAACAAAACAACAAAGCAATCCAATGGTAAGTTTATAGCTGAAGGGGTTCAGGATGTGCTACCAGAATATTTAAGCTGGAGGAATTTGAGAAAACCGCAAAAGCAGGAAGGTCACTCTCATCCCACCCCTTCTCCCCTCAAGCAGGTCATAAAACCTAGGAAGAATTTCTGATCTTCCTCCTAAAGCAGATCATAAGACCCTCCTTCAAGAGCTGCACTTCCAATACCTGGGGAGAAAGAAACATTCTTATCTCTGAAAACACAGGGACATAGAGAAGAATGTTAACAGACAGACCTTACTAAGTTTTCCACATTTATTATCATTTCATCACACTCTTTTGTCCAATGCTTTTTCTCTTCATCAAAGCTAGCATAAAAATACACATGTTAAACCATTTCTTTAGGTCTTCATTTCTTTATGAAGGTATCATAGCGCGTAAAACATATATTAAATAAATTTGCATCCTTTTGTCTTGGTAACTTGCCCTTTGTTATAGGAGCCACAGCCATAAACCTAAGAAAGGACACAGGAAAAATATTTTTCCTCCCCTACACAGCCCATAGAAGAATGGTTTCATTCTGCCAGCATGTTGGAATCACCTGGAAAGCATTATGGACTTAATGTTTGTGTTCCCCCCAAATTCATATGTTGAAACCCTATCCCCCAAGGTGATGGTTTTTGTAGATGGGGCTTTTGAGAGGTAATTAGGGTTAGATGAGCTCCTGAGGGATCTTCACGATGGGATTAGTGCCCTTATGAGACACCAGAGAACTTGCTCTCTCTCCCTGAGCTTGCAAAGAAGATATCGCATGAGCAGACAGGAAGATAACAGCCACCTACAAGCCAAGAGAAGAGACTTCGGAATTAAACCTACCTTGCTGGCAACTTGATTTTGGACCTCCCAGCGTCTGAAACTGTGAGAAACTAAATTTCTGTTAAGTCACTCAGTTTATGGTATTTTGTTATGGCAGCCCAAGCTAATGAATACAGAATATAAAAAATAAAATAAAATAAAACAAAACAAACAAAAACTCAAGCCCAATGCCACTTCTCGATGCTCTTATTTAATTGGTCTGGTATGGTTCTCAGGCTATAGGTATTTTTGAAAGCTCTTCAGGTGATTGTACTCTGCAGCCAGGTTTGAGAACTCCCTTCCTAGGAGAATTCTCTATTTTTTTCACCTATGGACTCCTGAAGTTTATAACACTCTCCCAAGACGCTCCTCTAAGTCAGTAGAGTTACTCTGTGTGAGGAGAGGCGTGGGGTGCAGCTTGTGAAATTTTAATGAGGCTTCCTTGGCTAATGTGTCATCTTTCTTCCTCTCACTGAGAGTCACTATGTAAGATAAAGAGCTGTTAAGGCAGAAGATGAAGATGTCGTTTTCCTTAGAAGTTTTTGGAGACAAAATGCAACTTTGGTGCTCAGGTGAAAAAAAAGCCGAGTGTTTCATGGGAGTCTAACCCACCTTCTTCTACATGAACTTTCTTTATTTCCCTCACATTCCGAGATTGGAGGAACTGGAAGCTTTGGGGAAATCGTCGAACAACAATGTTGGAAACACATCTGAGTTCTCAGAAGGTGCATTGTCTCAGCACATATAAAGTCCCAGAATTTGTTGTAAAACTTTGCAAGGAGAATGGATAGTCCTAGTGTACAGGTGGGAGCAAAAACAAAAACTTGAGGGTATGTGACTAGATTTTTTACACATAGGATTGTGAAGACTGACATACATGTTAGTCATTTACACCTTTGTATAAATTTAAGCTGATGTTAATATTAATAATAACCATATTTTGGAAATGAAAGTCTACATTCCCATTTAAAGAATTTTAGTGTTAGGGGTTAGTAGGGAAGGCAACATGAATCTCTTCCCCCACCCCATGCCAGTAATTTTAAATCATGCTGCATATGTAATTAAAAGAACAAAGTACATTATTCTCCCCCAGAGTCCAACTACACTCAGAAGAACAGAATGGTACCTTCCCTAAGGAGCATTAGCAAGTCAATACAAAAAATAATTTCAAAGCAGTTATAGTTTAAGGCCAGAGCTGAAGTTGAGGATATAAAACAAAACCCCTGCAAACAGAATAGAATGAGTTTGCTAATGTGGTTGTTTGTTTGTTTGTTTGGTCTTTAATTTTTTCACTTGTGTCTGGGGGAATAAAAAAAGAGAATGATTAAGTAACAAGTGAGAGTGGCCAAAGAACTCTGACTTTTAGCATGGTATGTGTGTGGGGGGCTCCAATATTCAATGGTAAACTTTTTTTTTTTTACTAAAATGTAAAACTTCCACCTCCCTGAAATTGCATATATACACAAAACTTAGTGTGAATATTTTTGTTTGTTTTAGGTCAAACTCAGGAAAACAGACTGAGACCTACATATAGGTTAAGGTCAAAATGGTGCTGGAGAATATAAAATAGAATATAGGAATTCAGAAAGTACAAAAATAAAATATAGATGTAAGCTCTTTCAGCTTGCAGAAATTTAGAGTAAGAATTTCTTTGTCAGCAAAATACCTAACTCAAAAAATTGTTACAGAGTTTAATGAGTTAATGTTTATAAGGCATTTTGAAGAGTGCTTGGCACATACAGCTATCAAAATTTTGGCTATTATTTTTATAATTATGAGTATATAATGTATAGTTTTGTATTATATTATTAAAATCTCTTAATCCAGAGTGCTGTATTATCCCTATTTTATACATGTAGATACCGAGTCTTAAAGGATTTAAATAACTTGATGAATTAGTCAGGAATCTTTCAATTACAAGTATTAAAGAATCTAATTCAAAATGCTTTAAGTTTTAATAAAAATAATTTATTGATTTGTGTAGTTGAAAATTCCAGAGGTAAAATCGAAATGATTGTATCAGGACCTGTGTTCTTTTCATATCATGCCTCTTTCATCTAGAGGACAACTACGTATTCTGGCTCTGCCTCACCCCTTCTGCTAATTCCTATCTGAAAAGAGGCTCTCTTTCACCCACAGTTTTGAAAAACCCTGGTCTTACTTGCAAGAGGGTGACTTGGGTGATGGGCTTGTCTTTGAACCAGTCAACTGTCATCAGTGGATGAATGTCTGGGTTATTTAGCCTGGATCACACAATTATCTCTCCAGCTAGGGAGGTGGTCAGACCACTGGATCTATATCCTCTTCTCCCAACAGAAGGTGAAAAAACAAAAAACAAAAAAACCCAGGATCCTGCAACAGAAATAAGAAAAGAGGAATAATGGTAAGAATAAAAACAATGAATGTTTACTACATTTGCCTTAGGTGACTCAGGTATCAGTGGCAAAATCAGACCTCACAATGAGATCTGTTTGACTTGGAAGACCATGCTCTTAAGCACTCCCAGAAGTGACTTCTTGAAATTAAACATTTTGCTATTCACTATGTACCCTGCAATGTGCTAGGGCCTAGTAGGATAAAGCTGTATTAGACACAGCCCTGCCCTGAGGAGCTCTATTTAATGGTGGGGACACATATAAAGAGAAAGTGACAGTGCCATGACTAAGGTGCTCAGATAGAAACATGAGGGGCTCATTAATAGCAATTAGAAGTACTTTCTCTAGGATCATTAATCACCAGTCTGCACTTTGGAATTCTAGGATCATCACCATTCCTTTGCCAAGGAGCACTAGGGAAGAGAATGTGTTAACACAGAAGAATTATCTCCTAGGGGAAGAAGAAATTGCCCTTATTTATTCTAATTAGGCTAAAGGAAAAATGGATACTGATGGTCCATTTTAGGAAAGTTATAATACTATAATATATAAAAATAAACAAAAACAAAAGTGAGCAAAATATAAGGAAATTAAACATGCTAGGGAAATGCATTAGAATAATCTGTAAATATGGATATCTTGATGTAGGAAGCTCCACAATTTTTCTTCTAACTTTTTTTTAATGCTTTGAAGAGAGCCTAAGTTTATTCACAAAGGATTAAAAAAACATTCATTTTTCTTTGGTGCTTAAGAGTGGAATTGTTCGTTTAATATAAAAATGACACATTGGGTGAAACCAGCTCCATCTGGGTAAACTAGAGAGCTGACAGTGAAGCTGTCAGCTACACTGAGCTCCAATCAGAGCTCATTTGACATTAAAATGTTCTGCTTGGCTTGCAAAGCAGAATAACTATACTACACAACGCAGAATTTTCATTCATTTCAAATAAATTTTGTGAATTTATAATGGTAAATAAACACAAGATGAATGGCACACAGCATTCCCTAGTTAAAGTTGTGATATGAAGGGAACAATGCAATTGTGATGCTACTAGTCTGCTTTGGAGTTAAATGAAGATTCTCATACAAAGATAGTGAAGAAAACTATTCTGGCATTTTATGGAACTTTAGTTATTAGGGAGCTAGCTGGTAGGCTATAAATTTTGAGCTTGTTCATAATAGGCATGTTTAGCTGCTGTTCATAATTGGCATGTTTTGAGCTTGTTCATAATGGGCATATTTAGCTGCTGTTCTGGTCTGGCAGATCCTTTAGGAGGAGCAGCCCTCCTCTACTCAACAGCATCCACCTATCCATGGTCTCATTTTACACAATCTGTCATGGACATCTGCTAAGGAAACTCTTATACTTAAAAAAAAAAAAAAAGCATTCTGAACTCAACTGACTGTGCAAAGAAGAATGCAAGAAATGTGAAAATCACCTCTATATACTTTGATCTTAAACCTTAACAAGTATGCTTTCTATGTAGTATGGAGCTGCAGAGAGGAGGCTTAGCATTCGACAAAATTGGCTTATGCATCTAATTAAGTGGCTCAGTATTTTTGAAGAATAATTAGCCTCACTATTTTCGCACCTTAGATGTAGATAGATGTTATGAACTGAGTGTTTGTGCCCCACACACACCAAATTCATATGTGGAAGCCCTAATCCCCAGCGCGGCTGTATTTGGAGTAAGGAAGTAATTCAGGCTAAATGAAGTCATAAGAGTAGGGTCCTGATCCAATAGGACTAATGTCCTTATAAGAAGAGACACCACAGAGCTTGCTTGATGTTGGACTTTCCAGCCTTCAGAACTGTGAAAAAAATAGATTTCTGTTGTTTAAACTGTCAAGGCTGTGGGATTTTGTTATGGTAGCCCAAGCTGGTTAATGCAATAGATAAGGCCATTGTCCCTATATATGGTTATTATATCTGCCTGTCTATATATGAATGAAGTGATATTGTAGATCTTATTAAATATCATTAGTAAATTAATTTATTGACAGTAATAATTATTTTTCCAAATTTCCATTCTAGTGGTACTTATAATTTAAAAAATGAGATTTACCTAGTTCAGTTGTCCTCACTATTTCTACTTCAGGATTCTGCTATCCTCTACCCTATCATCCTATCTAGCAATGGACTACTTGCAATTCCTAACATGCATTGTATTTTATACCTCCATATGGTTGAGCATAATATTCTCTCTATTTAGAATTCCATTCTGTCTTTTGTAGAACTAACAAACTTCTAGTCTTTCAGTATTCAAGTTATATGTCACATTTACATTCTTTTTGAAGCTTAACCTAGATAGGCAGAATACTCCTCTTTCCTCTGAGCCACCAGTGTATCTTGTACACAGTTTAATTAATGGATTTAGACAATCACATAAGACATATAAGAGGGCTGGAAAAATAAGAACTTGTCAGAGTTAACACTCATGTGCAATATTTCTTAAATGTAATTAAGAAGATGTCATTAAGAAAGAAAGTGTTTCTGAAGTACAGATATTCTGGGTGATGCCAAGACCCAGGTGCCATCTAGAGAGGTAATAGCTGAAATAAGACCTAATTTTTGACAAGTTTAAATCTACATGGATTCTGTAATCACCTCGGAGGGGGCAAACACAAGACCTGCAAGCTAGGACTCATTGTTCAGTGAATGACACAAATGACAGGGTGGTCTTAAGTTCGCTAGATTATAGGGCAGGAAGAGATACAGTTGAGTCACTAGTATGAATTCCAAAAGAGGATGAGCTTAACAAGAGGATGGGAAAGTAATATTCTAGAATTAAGAATGAAATGACCCAGATCAGCAGAGGAAACAATATGAATGGTAATGTAACACCAACACCATCGCTTGCATCTCCTAAATTACCCAAGCTAGAAACTTGGAGTTATATTTGGCCATTACTAATTACTCATTTGGTACAGTTAGGCCATGTCTTTGATATTCTGCTTTTTACTTATTTTTTAAATCCCATCCTCCTCTCTATCCCCAAGAACTTTTGCTTATGCTATTCAATTAGAGTCACTACAATACTGGGCGTCTTTGTTTTGCTCTTCAAGATTCACTTCTCAGCCTTCCCCACCTGGCTCTACACCCTGGGAGGACATGCTGTCTGGTTTTAGGCTGGGTTTGGCTATTACAGAGACCTGTAGAAGGAGACTGGAATGAGGGAAGAGAGTCAGGTTGGGATATTTAACTCCCTGGTTTCCTCCCTGTGAGGTCTTCAAGGATGGCTGCATTGTCACAACACATCTATCTACATCTAAGGTGTTAAAGTAGTGAGGCTAATTATTCTTCAAAAAATAATCAGCCGCTTAACAGGTCACTGTTGCTTTTGAGACCATCCACTCTGCATGACTCTTTGCCTAGATTTTATAACCTTTCATTCTACTCATCCCTTTGCTCATTGTACTGATTCAAGCACTATCTTTTGTGATTCCCCTACACACTATCTTTTGTGATTCCCCTACACTCTGGCCATACCTTTGAACTTCACTCATGTGCACACCCTCTTTGATTTACCCTAGGTTGAGTGTGCCATCTGTTGAAATCCTGACATACATGGGCTCTTGCTCATCTCCTGAGGCAGTCCCACTCTCATATCTCTTTCTCCAATCTCTTCAAACGCATATCAAAAGGAAGATCTGATCATGTTGTTCTCCAAATTTATAAATTTTCATACAAGGTGAACTACATCTCTTTAATGTGGTTCATAAAAGCATTTATGCCTTAATCTCTGTGAGAAGAGCCTCACCTCTCAGTTTTTACAAAGGGATTCTGGACTTGCCATACTGAAAAATATTCATTCCTCACAGCACCCAGTACCAGTTCCTGTCTCCAGGCTATTGCATAAACTGAGTCCTCAATATGAAACGCCCATCTCCTTAGGAACATCCCTTTTCACTTCATTATCCAAAAATAAATGCCATTGTGTTGGTATTTCTTGATGTACCTGAAGCAGTTAGTGACCATTCACTGCAACCCTATAGTCAACTGCAAATGACTGTGTATTTTAAGGATTAATTGCCAAATATTCTTAGGTCCACTAGATTGTAAGCCTCTTAGGGAAAAGAACATGGTCATTTAAAATCTTAGTATCTCTTTGAATCTTGATATCTTACTCAGTGTCTGTCATAGAGTAGATGCTCAATAAAATATATGGAATAAATAAATATGCCAAACTGTAAGTTATTAATCTGGAGATCTCACATCTGTGAAAAGGGTAGATGATCTAGTTATGACATCTTTTATTCTACTTATTTATTGCTAGAATTAGTTTAGCAGATCCTTCTGGACAGGCAGATATTATCCTTCTACCCCAATTACTTATTCCATATAAACCATTCCTAAAACTTCAAGTTAAGAGAAGTCAATATAGGCATAATGTTATAAATGTTTACACTAAAAATTAAATTTCAAAATCATTCATTGGGGATTACCTTCATACCATTTTTCATCAAAAACAAATATTCCTTGTACACTTTTCTTAGGAAACGTTTGTTAATTAGTTTTCAAATGAGCCATAAAAAAGTATTTAAATATTCACACTTTTTGAATATAGTTCAATATATGAGATATATTGTGTAGGTGTGATTAACTGAAATGACAATAAAAAGTCAATTCATTCAATTAGAACATGGGTAATAAGAATATTATATATCACAGGTGTAATTTAGACATAATAAGTTAAATGGAGACCATCTTTCCTAAATCTGTTTATATGATCCTATTAATTCCTTTCTTTGAATGCATTACCAATAAAATCACTAAACTGCAAACTTCCATTAGGATTTCTTCAGCCCTTTGTCACTCTGCTTAGTTTAATAAACTTAATAAACTAAAGGGGTATGCCTTCAGTTTTTTTTTTATTTTGCACAGATGAAGCTTTAAAATAAAGTTTCTCACCTTCTGCTAAGCTTTCAGGGAGGCATCTGTGCCTCTGTAACTAAGCAGCTAAAAGGCTAAGCCACATATTTTTCAGCTGCAAAGTCCAATCTGGATTCCAGCACTGTCTCATTCACTGTGTGAGTCTATGGCAGCCCTGGCAACTCTGCTCTGGGGATGGAGGATGGTAATAGAGAAGCTTTTAGACATGTCTGAGTTGTTCTTGGGCCAGATTGTTGGCAGTTGTTCATGCATTTCCTGTAATATATGGTTTTATGAGATGTTGGGCCACCAGTTACAGGGAGAATCTCTCTTCTCAGGAGCCAAGTAATCCTTAAAAGAGGTCAGAGAATAAAAACGGAAATGCAAGATGACAAATGCCACACTGAGGATATTGCTTTAAGGAATAGCATAGAATTGTTATCTTGTCATTATTATGTGTTCCTAAGAATAAATGCAATGTTATAGAGAAATTACTGATAAATTTGCTGAGATTGAACAGCAAAATGAGCAATAGAGTGACTTGAATTAACTCAAAACTATTAAAATTAACTCAAAACTATCAAAAACTATTCCCTGGCTCTCGTATATATGCAAAAAAAGTTTCAATTTAAGAGATTATTTAAACTAAAATTTTCTAAAATTAAAACTAAATGCATCAGTTGAGTTTGTTTTTTAAGGAATACCTATGGGGATTCCTTGTGAAAAAATCATTTATTTTGTGAAACATATACTTGGATCATAATTCTGAATAGAGATTTAGATTTTCACATCCAGCACTGAAGTTACTTCATGGGATATCTGTACACTGTTTTGGCCACAAGGCCCATTTAAACTGATATAAGGCAAAGATAGCATTTTTTTTTTTTTTTTTTGAGACAGAGTCTTACTTTGTTGCCCAGGCTAGGGTGAGTGCCGTGGCGTCAGCCTAGCTCACAGCAACCTCAAGCTCCTGGGCTCAAGCAATCCTTCTGCCTCAGCCTCCCGAGTAGCTGGGACTACAGGCATGAGCCACCATGCCCGGCTAATTTTTTCTATATATTATTAGTTGGCCAATTAATGTATTTCTATTTTTAGTAGAGACGGGGTCTCGCTCTTGGTCAGGCTGGTTTCGAACTCCTGACCTTGAGCTATCCACCCGCCTCGGCCTCCCAGAGTGCTAGGATTACAGGCGTGAGCCACCGCGCCCGGCCTCAAAGATAGCATTTTTATGCCATGATCAGTTTCTTAGCCTTCTAGTCTTATAGCTGCTAACACTTGGAAAATAAATGAAGTGTATTTCATTCCCAGGGCAGACCTCTCAGCAATACTTCTCCAGAGCACTAAATTATAGCAATAAACTGAAGACAAAATAAATTGTCTAATCTGTGTCCATTTTGCAAGACATTTTTCTTCATAGTAAGTTTTGATTAATACACCGACTTGAGAAGCCAAGCATATTGAAGGAGGTAAGCTCTAAAAGTAAAGCAAGGCACAAGTTTAAGCCCTAGAAATGTGTACATTTTTAAATAAGTTATAATTGATTACCATAGTGTATGTTTTTGCTTTTTAAATATTTTATAAGAAATATTACCATGTTTTAGATGTAGAACTTATTAAAGTATCACAATGATGCTGCATCTTATTAAAGCATCACAATTATGGAACCATCATTTTAGATTATTCCAAGCTTTTTTTTAATACTATAAGTGATGCTTCAGTGGGCACCCTTATTCATATACCTAGTTTATTTTCATTTTTACTCAAGACATAAATACTCAGGACTGTGATTTTCAAATGGCAAAAATATTTAATTTTCACAGCCACATGTTACATATTGAAAGGGTTGAAGTCATCTCAGTTAAGTCATAGCTCAGTTAACAGTCCTAGCTGCTGAGTGGTTGGCACGTACGTACTTACTGTACCGTAGCTGTGGCAGCATACGGGATTATATGAGCTTGTTCTTGCTAAATTGGTATGTATAAAATAAGG
Source organism: Cheirogaleus medius (assembly GCA_008086735.1). Taxonomy (NCBI): domain Eukaryota; kingdom Metazoa; phylum Chordata; class Mammalia; order Primates; family Cheirogaleidae; genus Cheirogaleus; species Cheirogaleus medius. The sequence continues at coordinate 41,412,009 of VBSM01003176.1, read as the reverse complement.
CCTTAAGATTGCAAGCCTTTTATTCTCTGTATGGTGATCCTTACTGCAAAGTGTTATATATCTGAACTTTTATGTAATTTATTGCAGAAAGATATTTTATTACTTTCATCAAATAGTACCCAAACTTTGTAATGGAAAGCATGGTGCTTCACTCTAGAGGCAGCCAGCCAAAGCAGCACACAGGTTTTGTTTTGGTTGCTTTGGAAAACTGAAGAGTACAATGAATGCCTGATGCAGGAGGGAGAAAAAAATTACCCATTTTAAGGATAATATTAGAGACTTTAGCAAATTGTCCAAATTTATGAAGATATATCACAAAATAGCATAAGGACATGAAAAAGTTCTTCACCCAGGCCTTATGCCCACAGAAAAGTGAACAGGTAATTTCATTCTTTCATATACACTTTTTTCTTTGTTTCCTTACCTAGGTTTGCCAAATTTTGTTCAGGGCATAAATCTTAGGAAATATTAGAGCTAGCCAGCATCTGTCTCTGTAATTTGTGCAAAACTTTGATTTGCCCAGTGACAACTTCTTATATTTCTTATTTTCTATCACTGGCAATGGTCTGCACATACACATGTGATTTTTATCACATTATAAGGATTACTAAGTAAACTAGATAAATTGGAAGCTAAAATTATAAATATTGTACAGAAGACAAGGCTCAAATAGTAAGGTCATTGATTCAACATGAAATTTCAGCAGGATTATAAATTATTATATACTGGAAATTACAATTCCCAGATAACTACATACTTGAAACTATAATTATTCAACTTGTGAACATGAAAGATCTACTATATTTTGAAAATACTCTACTTTACAAGAACGACTGCTCCCAACCAGTATGCCTCAAAACATGAAAATCTACTTCACTTAAAGAGAAAAACATACCTTGTGCTAGCTAATGTTGAATAGTCTTATTAACTTAAAACTTTAACTTGCAAAGAGTTTAAAAAGATTTTTAAAATATTTTAAAGGTATATAGTGATAAGTAAGTGTCCTTTTTTACCCCCTAGGCTCCTAATTTCCCTGACCAAATGCAACCATAGATCCCAGACATAGTCTACGCCTATATGTGAGTGTAGATTTGTTGCACGCATACACACACATGCTCCATAGTGTTAATACACAGTATACGCCCTCTTCTGTACCTTATCTTATTTTTTAAAGGTTTTTTATTCTAAAATATATCTTGGAAATCATTTCATATCCATATCTTATCCTTTTCATCAGCTGCACTGTGTTCCATTGTATTCTAACATTAATTTTTTACACAAGTCCATATACTATTAGGTATTGGTTTCTCCAGTATTTCACTAATATAAAAACGCAGTAATGCATATTTTTGCACATTTATCATAATGCACCTGTCTGAGAGTATTTTTAATACAACTTCCTACAAATAGAGTTTCTGTATCAAAGAATAAGCACATTTTTATTTATTGATCATTATTACCGGATTTCCTTCCAAAGAGTTTCCCACGTTCCTCTCTGTCTGACAATGTAAGAATGTGAAACCCACACTCCTGCTGAAATGAAGTTTCGAATACTGTCTTTGTCAACCTTACAGGGAGAAATGTCTCCACATTTTTGTTTTAATTCACATTTCCTTAATTATGAGTGAGGTCGAGCATCTTTTCACATGCCTTTTCAGTGAACTGACTGTTCATGTACTTAATTTTCCATTGTTTCCTGGTAGCTTTATTGATTTTAAGAGCTTTTTAATATATTACAAAACCCCATCACGCTTTTTAAAAATATAACACTTTATGCAAAACATATGATAGACTTGTCCTTTGTTTATAACATACTTTATACACAGACATTAAAGATTATAGGTGGTCAAATTTACTAATAATTCTGTAATACTTTCAAGGTTTGGAGTCATGCTTACAAAGACCTTTGTACTCAAAATCAATTTATAATATTAACTGATTGATTGAGACAGAGTCTCGCTCTGTTGCCTAGGCTAGAGTGCCATGGCATCAGCCTAGCTCACAGAGACCTCAAACTCCTGGGCTCAAGCGATCTTCCTGCCTCAGCCTCCTCCCTACCCCCTATCCCAGTAACTGGGACTACAGGAACTCACCACCATGCCTGGCTAATTTTTTCTATTTTTAGTAGAAACAGGGTCTAGCTTTTGCTCAGGGTGGTCTCGAACTCTTGAGCTCAAGTGATTCTCCTGCTTCAGCCTCCCAGAGTGCTAGGCATGAGCCACCGTGACCCGCCTTTTTAAAAAAATTAATCTTTTAAAAAACATATTAAGATTTCATACTTTTTACAGTTAAATCTTTAATCCATATATAATCATAGTATTTACAAATGATGAGAATATATCTTCCTGCATTTTTTTTTTTATTCTTGGGATTCAGTAAACTTTTGGGATCTGTAGATTTATAATTTCCTTCAAAGTTAGACAGTTTGGGCCATTATTTTTCAATTATTTTTTTCTGCACACTGTTCACTCACTCTTTTCCTGGGACTCCAATTGAATGGTGTTGAATTGTTTGATATTTTTTCACAGGTCACAGATATTCTTCACTATTTTTCTGTCTTTTTGTCTCTGTGCTTGTCAGGAGCTCAATTGAGCTACCAGGCATTGGGGTAGGGGATTAAACCAAACAAGCCAAAAATTAAAAAATAATAATAATAATAATAAGGTTTTAATCACTTACTGTGATATAATAAGCAAGAAGCTAAAACTGGAGAAAGCACCAACCCCCTCCCGCAACCTCATTCCATTTTCCCACGTGAAACCAGTTGAGGGTCTAGTGGATTAGCATGCAGGTGGAGGTCATTGCACTGTTGAAAGAGCTGCAAACAAAAGGCTCTGGCGTTCCTAGGGACTCTGAGGTGAGAGGGAGGAAGATGAGGGGGTTGGGTGAGGAAAAGTGTCTTGAAATTTTCTCCTCCTTTTCTCCGCCCTTTCTCCACCCCTGTCTCCCCACCAATAAGGAGGCCTCAGCAGAGGTACGTGAAGAAGTCCTTGGCCTAAAGCCTCAAATAGAGAGACCTAGGAATTCAAACGTCCGGAAGAAGGGGGACCTGAGTCTTTAACTGCCACTCCCCTTAGACACTGCAACCACTGGCCGCGCCCAAGTCTGCTGTGAGAACAGCTGCCCACCTGCCCCACATCCTACCAGGTAAATCCTTTGTAATGGCCTATTCTCAGGCCTTAAGAATCCCACTTAGGGTTGTAACCAATAGTCGCACTTCTCACATGTTTCATTTTAAACAGTTGCTATTTCTTCAAGTTTACTGATTTCTTTTTCTGCAGTACCTCATCCAGTGTACTGTCCATTTCATTTGTAGTATTTTTAATGTCTAGAAATTCCATTTGGGTCTTTTTAAATACTATCTTCCATTTCTCTCACTATGCCTAGGTTTTCCTCTATTTCCTTGTGCATATAATAGCTATATATATGTATCATAGCTGTTTAAATGTCTGCCTGTCTGTGTTGGCCACTTCCATCATCTCTGTCATTTCATGGTTGGTTTCTATGACTAATTTTTGTCCTAATTATGGACTATATTTTCTTCTTTGCCTACCTGGTCGTTTTTTATTGGATGCCAGATACTGTTATTTTAACTTTATTGATTATCGGATTTTGTTGTATTCCTTAAGATAGTTTTGGGTTTTATTTAGGCAAGCAGTTAACAAAAATCATTGAAAACTTTTTGAGGCTTTTGAAAAATCTTGGTAGGGAAGGTCCAGAGTGGCCATTATTCTAGGACTAATTTGGCCCCACCACTAAGGTGATAGAATCCACCTGCTGCCAATGTAGTGCAGAGTCTTTACATTGTGGAGCACAAACTATGCTCAGGCCTGTGTGAGCAGATTAGTACTCAGCCAAGGATTCAAAAAGACCTCTCTGCAAATCTCCGGAGCCCCACCCCACTTCTCTCCATGCAATAAATTTCCCCCTAGTGCTGCACCTCATTAAATCTAGCTCTATTGGCCTCCCTCAACTCTGATCTCTGTCTTAACTCAGTGAGACCACAGGCATGCTTCTTACCTGCACTGCAGCCTAGATACTGACTCCAAGCAGATGGCTGGTGAAATCATATTGCTCATTTTATTTCCCTATCGTAGGCTTCACATTCCTGTGTACTGCCTGTTGTCCAGGCAATGAAATTATTTCATATATTTTGTCTGGTTTTTCTAGTTACTTGAAATATTCCTATTTTGGTACCGTAAGTTACCACAGACTTCATAGCTTAAAACAGCACACATTTATAATGTCACAGTTTGCATGGATCAGGCGTCCAGGCATGACACATCTCACAAGCTTGGAATCAAGGTGTTGGCAGGACTGACTTCTCTCCTGGACTTTGTCCTCTTCTAAGCTCATGCAGTCGCTGGCAGAATTCAATTCCTTGCAGCTGTAGGTTTGAGGTCCCTGTTTTCTTCCAACTCTCACCCACAGGCTGCTCTCAGCTCCTAGAATGCACCTGCAGTTCCTTGTTAGGAGGCCTTCTTAACTCTAGGGCAGCTTTTTAAAATTAAGTCCAGCCAGGACGATCTCTTTCTTGATTCACAATCAACTGATTTGGGACCTTAACTACATCTGCAAAACCCCTTTACCTTTGCCATATTCTATTGGATAAAAGCAAATTCCAGGTCCAGCATGCACTTAAGAGGAAGGAAATATACAAGGATGTGACTTATTGGGAATAACTGTAGGTGTGTCCATCAGAAGACAGCAGAGTAAATCTGGTCTTTATTGCTTCATCTTGGTCAAAAGTAGAAATCTTTCTTTTTTTTTTTTAAATAGGAAAGGTCTTTTATTACCACTACAAAGTTGCATCTAAACATATTTTAAATACATGAAATTCACTTTAAGTAATGAAACAATAGTGCATGGAAATCTTAAATCCATTTGAAATTACTTAGAGTCGTAGGTAAGCTTTTATTGTTAGCTGATTCTGACATAGAGAAAAATATATTCAACTGAATAACATTAAGACTCTATAGGAAATTTGGGGCACAAATATGTTTCAGAGAAAAATCAAAGGTTTTTTTTTTTTTTTTTTTTACATGGAGTTTCTAATAAATAGATATTTGACTAAGGTCATTTTTTTAACCTTAGAATTTAAATTCAAATGGCTTCCTCAAAGAATCACATTTAACAAATTGTTGATGCCGCTTATCTTGTGAGAAAGAACATGTAAAGCTTTGTTGTATAGAATAGATCATATCTAATTTATAGGAGCTTTAAATGACAAGCCTTTTCTAAGTTCCAGAAGGTTTTTAAAATTTGCATTCTTTTTTTTTATTTCAACATATTATGAGGGTGCAAATGTTAAGGTTATGTACATTGTCCTTGCCTCCCCTCCCCACCTCGAGTTAGAGCTTCAAGCATGTCCATCCCCCAGATGGTGTGCATTGCATAAATCTTTCTAATTTTGTTTCATCTTTTTGAATTGCATCTGCAAGTATAGCCACAAAAATATTAAGAAGTGGTATGAGATACACTTGTTGCCAATTTTAAGGGAAATATTTCCAGTATTTTATTATTATATGTTTGACATAGTATGTTAAAAAATTACCTATAGATTTACATGTTAAGAATGCATATTAAATTTTATCAAATGTATGTTTAATGTCAGCAAGTGTCTTTATACGTAAATGGAAAGTGTTTACAAATTTTCTTTTGTTCTATTAATAAGTTGAATTATTAACATTGAACCACATTGTTTCTCAACAATTAACCTCACTTGGTTATATGATTTTTTTCCTAGTATTTTATTTAGAATTGTTTACATCAACAGGTATAAGTGAAATTATCTTGTAAATTTACTTTATTCTATTTTGTAATGTTAATATGTGTGTTTGTATTTGTGTATATATATCTGCCTTACTAAAAGAATCTGAAAGTTTTCCTTCTTATACTTTGGAATGGTTTAAACAGTCTAGGAAATTTTTTCCTTAAATATTGTATATAATTCATCATGTCTGGCACTTGGAGGGGAATTGTAGGAATTTGATTATGTTCTCAATTCCTTTTATAAAAATTGGTTTGATTAGAATTTCTAATTCTTTTGAGGTCAGTTTATTAATATTTTGCTAGAAAATCATCCTTTCATTTATGTTTTCTAATATATTTTTATAAAACTTAGAAATTAATCTTTCATAGTTAATGTTATTCCCACTTTACTGTTTATCTTCCCACTTTACTGTTTATCTTCCATTTTGTTGCTTATTTTATATATTTATATCCCTTTGTTTTTAATTATGTTTTCAAACAATTTATTTTACTGTTCATTCAAACAAAGAGACTTAGATTCAAAAAAATCCTTAAAAGGATTTTTTAAGAGTTGGTTTGTCTAATTTTTTATCTTTACTGATCCCATCCTTTGCTTACTTTAAGATTGTTTGCTATTATTTTCTTTCTTGAGCTGGAGGTTTGATTACTCTACTTTCATTAGTTAAGTGACTCTTAGTCTATATCTTTTCCTTTGCACTGTGCTATTATTGTATCACTATCTCATAGTTTCATATGTACAAAATTATGGATTATTGCTATTATTTTGCTGTTAATAGGGTAGGAATTTGCATTGGTTTTTTTAGAGTTTCTTTTTGTAATTTCTAGTTTAATATCAAATATGATCAAAAAATATCATCTCTGCAATTTCTAGGTTTTGTAATAATACATTGATGTTCATATAATGGCCAAATACAAGATCAATATATGTAAATGTTCTATGGTGACTTGCAAAGAGAGACTTTTTTATACATACAAAATAAATTCACTCACGTGTAATTTTTAGAAATTACAAATAGTTCAATATGGGGCCTAGTAGAAATTTTTAGATATTAAGTTTGATATATGTAAGTTCAGGAATTATGGCCCACTGTTGTTTGTTTAGACTTTGATATAGACTGTATTATAAAGCTCAAAAACAATACACACTCAAAATCCCTTGTCCACCATAATAATATTCAAAAGAAGTCTGAAAACTGAAATTTTCTTAATTCATCCAGCTGCAAACCTTGACCAGAAAAAAAATGAGAAAGGTCGTTTACTTTTTACTTATATTATTTTGAATATTCATGTTTCACTGCAGAAATATTAATATGCTTGATTAAAGAAGTATAGGTTAGGTAATACCAAGTATTATCAATGTTCTATGTTTCCTAAATCCAAACCATATTAAGTTCCAAAATGTATCTGGCCCCCTAGAGTTTTGATAAGAGGTTTTGGACCTGTCTTTAATTTTGTTAGGAATTTTTCCCATAGAGCAAATGCATATCATATTTTAGCTTGTTATCTTTAATATTAATAAGATTAAGTATTAGTCTTATTTAGTCTATTCTTACTAATCTATTAGTATTCTAGAGTTTTATAAACTACTTTATTCATGCACTTTCTAAATGTTCTATTGTAAAAAGAAACTACAGTATAAACAATTAGTTTTTGTCTAAAATTAAAATTAAACTAAATTTTTGTAGGAAATTAAAATATTTTATAATTTTAATTCTCATACCAAATTTTTAAATGATGAAAAATTGTGTTAAAATGCTCTAGAGCTCAGCTTAATACAATGGCATTTCCATATAAAATGAAAAAGACTTTATAATAATAAGATCCTTAGTATTTTTCCAACAAATAAATTCCTATGAATGTGATCCAAAATAAACTTATTGTTTGGCCCTATTCTATTTTCTTTCTCTGCCTTCCACAGGTGATCTACCCTTAGCACTACAGATATGTCCAATATGCTGTCACCTCCACCCTAACCTTCAATGCTTTGAACTTGTGTAATCAATTCAGTTACTCACACTTGCTGTTAAGTCAGAAGATATTCCCTGAGCACCTAACACACATCGGGAATAGTACTAGCTGCTGTATTCATGGAAACAGGGAGAGATGAATAGAAAACATACAGCAATATTACCATTTGTAGGCGGCATAACGAGAGTTACAAAATGCTTTGGAAATACACAGAAATAAGAAATTAATTCACCTAGAGTATGAAGGAAGACAGGGATAAGAAAAATTATGGAAAGACATTGGATATGGAACTTGAGAATTTGTGTAAATGTTCTAATTAGTCAATCATAGGGAAGATGCCAGATGAAGAGAAAGCAACAGTTGTGAGGCACAAAGGTATCTAGGGGAGTAAAGGCTGAAGATAGGTGGAAAGGAAATTTACAATAAAGCTTGTTTGGGGATTGTGGGTCTTGCTAGAGACTTTTGACTCTTTCCATGACCGTGTTCCTGAACGAGGACTGGCTCATCATCTCTCCCTCCTATTCCTTGCTGCAGATCCCAAGATATTTTTATACTGAATGTGTTTTGTAAATCATAAACAATAACACAAATGTTAAGTATTAGATTCAATGGATTCTATTCAAATTGCAGTGTCCTAAAAGTGATCATTGAATAAAATGAATAGAATGCTGATGGTAGTTACTTTAAATAGATGTGACAATAGTGAAGGATTTTGGAAAGAAAGAAAATCATGCAGAAAAAAAATCATTTTAACCTAATGTCACAAAAGAAGACTTGGCAGTTTTATAAAAGAAGAAAGATTATTAATCATTTGTATTTTAAAATTGTACACAGGCATTTTACATGTCATGTTCTACTAAATGGCTCAATTGTCATTATTCATTAAAATCTAATGCTTTATATCTCAGCACCTTCGTGACCATTTAATCATTTCTGCTCATGTTAATAATATGTGACTATAGGGAGAGGGAGCAAGATAGCCAAATAGAAACCTCCAGCAATAATCCCTCAGCACGAACACCAAATTCAACAACTAGCCACGCAAGTAAGCAACTTCAAAAGAACCGAAAATCAGGTGAGTGATCATACTACCTGGTTTTCACATTGTATCAAGGAAAGAGGCACTAAAGAGGGCAGAAAAGACGATCATGCATCCCCCATCTCCCAGCAGTGCTGCACCAGTGCACCAAGTGGAGAGAGAGAGAATCTGTGTGCCTGTGGGAGGGAGAGTGATTGTGCGTCTTTGCACTGAAACTCAGGGTCCTGCCCCAGCACAGAACACAGTACAGGGCAGAATTCTGCTGGTGCCCATGGAAGGAGCATTTAGACCAGCCCAGCCAGAGGGAAATCCTTTGCCCTGAAACCGAGTTCCAAGAGCAGCCTGGGGCCTGGACTAAATTCATAAGGCAACAAAGAATATTTCAGTATTCTTCCAACTCAATTCCTTCTACCACTTTCTAAAATTCTTAGCAAACACTGTAGTTAAAGCAACTGTAGGAATAACTTCAATAGTTAAGAATAACATAAATTGGCTGTGCTACAAGCAAGCCTAACTTACATAGAGATGAAATGTCTTCATGTGATTCATTTTTGCAATTGTGGCCCTGATTATATAATAGATTTTATACTTTCATATTAATAGGCTGTTAAAGAGGGTAGAATAACTGAACACTGATGGAGAAACTATCTAAAAATCTTAATTTTCAAAAGTGTGTCCACATTTCATGAGTGGTCTTCTGTGTCCTGAGAGTATTAGCTTTATAATATACAAATATCTTCACATAAAATAAATTTATGATTTTATTAAGTGGAGTTTTTAATGACGCAATTTGCAATTTTATTGTATGAAAGAGAATTGAGCTCTTCAAGAGAGACAACTTGAGAACTTTCTTTGTGACATCTAGTAAAAGAGCATAGCTTCCTTTAGAGACAAAGGAAAGAACTAAGTGATAAGAGCAATGGTTAATGACATTCATCATTGCATAAAGTCTACATTTAGTATGCTGAAGGATTTGGAATTATCAGCAAATCTCTATGGGAAAAAGCAATTTCAGTATGGCACATCTAATATTTATAGCATATGAGTTGGCACAAAAATTCTCTGAAATCATTTTGAAAATCTATTGATTGATTCATGTATCCCTGATATAAATTTTTTATTCCAGTAAACACACATCATTCTTCTCCTTTCTAACTTTTTTTTTGACTAGATGGAAAAAAGACCAAGAAAAAAAAAATATATATAATATATACATATATTTATGTAT
>VBSM01003176.1:41377531-41401902 GCA_008086735.1 Cheirogaleus medius | reverse complement strand
AGCCCAGGAGTTTGAGGTTGCTGTGCACTAGGCTGATGCCACGGCACTCTAGCCAGAGCAGGAGAGTGAGACTCTGTCTCAAAAAAAAAAAAAGTTATTGAATGATTCCTGTCCCTTACCTAGTGATGCCGGTGCGGGTCAAGATACGCTACCCCAAAATGACACTTTGGCATTTGGAAAAACTGCAGTGGCAGAAAGGTCACTCTCATATTCTCCTTGAATTTCTCCCTGGAAGGAAAATATAAAACTTAGGAAAGATTTTCTGATTTTCCCCTGAAGCTGGTTATAAGAGCTTTATGTGAGAGGTGTCCACCAAATACCCAGAGGACAAGGATGTACTTATCTCTGAAGACATAGGACACTAAAGAGAATCCGAACAGGACTTGCTGTGTTTCCTCCAATTTATTACCATTATATCATACACTTTTGTTCTTTAATCATATTTCTCCATGACTATTCTTCATCAAACCTATAAAATATATATAATTTAACTGCTTGTAAAGGATCCCATGTCATGTACAACTTACATTAAACAAATGTGTATGCTTTTCTCTTGCTAATCTGTCTTTCGTTATAGGAGCTTCAGCCATGAACCTGGGATGGGTGAGGAAGATATTAATATTTTTCCTCCCTTTCACTTAGTCATATATAACCAATTTGCATTAAATGTCTGTCAGCTGCTTTTTTATCAGTCATTAGGAACGATGAAAAATTGATCGCACGTAAGGACTTGAAAAGAATTTAGACCTAAACACATTTATAAAATTGCTCCCAGCTAACTTAAACAAGTTTTCCACTCATTGAAAAAAGCTCTGTTTGTACCTCATCACTGTACAGCCTTTATTTTAACATAGTAATGTAGCACTTTTTATAAGGTTGCGTTATGTAAATACTGTGAATAGCAGTAACAATAAAAGAACATCTGAGTCAGTTCAATAAGCACCCCCTAACATTCACAAATACTTCATGTTACCTTTAGAAAGATAAGCAGAGGCAAACTAATTGCAAAATGATGAATACTTTCAATATTCAACATACTTAGAATGTAGACCAAGTTTGGCATACTTGATTTACAAGTTTCATATACACTACCCATATTCATAAAATATTGCCCACTGAGCAGTGCATGCAGTCCTTTTATCTGTATACCTACAATAAAAAGGTAGCACTGCTAGGCTGCTAGCTGTGTTGTTTCAGATTCCAGATTAATAGCCAATCTACTTGGAACAGATGTTAAATCCTCATTTATACTAGCGTGCATCTACTGTCTATTTCCAATGGAATGAATTTTGCTCTGATCAATAAATGTATCAGCCTAGTTGTTCATCTTGTTGGAAAGGTCAAAGCATTGACAGAGGTACATCCGTTTTTATGTCAAATAATGTCTGAGGTAGTGAATTCCTTCCAAGTAGATTAACAACATTCCTGCAATTGTTCTTTGGTCTCCCACCACAGAGTTGATTATAATTAAGCTGAAGCACTTGGGGAATTGAAAGGGTTGTCACTTCTGAAAACATTTTTAATCTAAAATTTATTCATCTATGTTATATTTTCAGCCCTTCAGTAGTGACCCTATTGCATAATATACATCTAGGATGATGCTTATAAAATGTATTTTGCATGTGTGGGAAAATGCAACAAGAAGATTCATCCAAAATGCAGCCAATAAAAATTGTTTTCAATTGCCTATATAATAATAAAGCCTCTTTGCAGGGATAAATATTATACTTATGCTGATAATAAAAAAGCATAATGAATCCAAAATATAAAAAATATATAAACACATTAGCATACATAGCTTGTTAATACTTGATGAATGGAATCCTAATATTGTTTTCACTTGAGTGACTAAATGAGGGCAACCGCAAGTTTACAGGAAGGTAAAGCATGAAAATATGTTTAGACAAATCTAGAAAGTTTTTGTAAGGAAATTGTTTTGAAAGAAAAAGTGTGAAGGTGATGTCTTGCTTGCTTGATGGATAGGGCGAGTTGTTTCTGGGTGGCTTAAGTTATGTATTTTATCAAGCCTATTTCCTGTAACAGAATTGGATGTGATATATAGATTCAGTCACTCTGATTTGTAGTCACTTGCTGAATTGCTACCATTCATTTTAGCCCCCACTTTTGCATTGATTGACCGTGGAGTCCTGTCACTTGAAACAAGTGGCTAAATTGGTAATATATGGAAAATAAGTCCTCACTAAACAGCTGTCCTTGGGGACGGAACATTTTAAGGGCATAGGACAAAGTGCAGTCTTGCCAATAGACTTGGGGTCCAGTTAGCATAGTAATTGGCAGTAAGTGGAAGGACAGGCCATCAGTGTGAGGACTCCAGTGAGGTAACTGCCATTATCTAGAACTGTCCTCCCCCTGCCCCATGACTTTGGGATTTTATTATCTAGTCAAATTTCAAAACTTTTGGCAAACGTGAATGTCAACTTATTCAACTAAAGACTTAAACATGATACAAATAATATTCCACGAAATAAAGGACATTCAACATGAAGATTGGGAAAAACATAAGAATTTTTTAAATAACCCAAAATATATTAAACAATGATTTTTCACTATGGTTTTCCTAATTTTTTTTTTCAATACAGAAAAGTTGATCGTTTATTGGACCAAAATGATGCATAGGCATTTAGGGAGCATCATTTCAGAGCTCTAGAGAGGGCCTGCAATAAAGATTCTGCTGTTGGCCAGACCGTGGAGATCCAGGAGGACAGGCTTGCATGTAGTGTCTAGAGGTAGGCATCAGTGCCTTGGTTTCAAAGCTGGAGCTTGCAGGCAGCCTCTGATTTTAAGGGAAGCAGCCTGGCGTGGCCTTAGAGCAAATAGGAGCTGGTCGGGTTACTGAGATCAGCCTCAGATTAGAAGGACAACATATTGAGACCAAATCTCTAGGACAAAGGTAAAAGGTCTTAGTAATAATTATGTAGCCCAGCTAACAGTGCTGGCATAAGAGCAAGAATAAAAGAGAAACTTAACCCCGAGTCACCTTGGTTTTCAGATTAGCAATGCTCTTTAAATTACTGAGAAGGGAAATATACTTGATTTGCATCACAGGGCCAGAGCTGACTCTTTATGTAGCAGTCATATCCCCAGCTATGCAGATCAGAGAGTTGTGGGGTCAGGACTCAGGGCTCCTTGCAGCTCATTATATTGATGGATGACATGGCGTGATCTGTCCCAACATCATGGAAAGTCTCCCTATGTTCCCTTATTTCTCTGGAAAATTTGGTGAAATTTTTATATGTGATTTTCTTTCTGTGGAGTGGCTAAATAGATGTTTCTAAATCATGAAAAGGAGACAGTAGCAAAATTCTCACTCTTAAGGGCAAAATATGTAGCATGAATATTATCACAATTCAACTGCAGACCAGTCCCTTTTCATATGCCAATGATTACTCTCTGACTTGTAGTGAAGGTAATCAAGCACGAAGTTTATAAAAAGGCACAACATACCACAATTTTTCAGACATATCTATGGCTAATATTATTGGGTTTCATTTCTGTTACCATCCACTTAACCAGTTTTTAAATGTCCAAATTTTGTTGACGCATCCTTTAACTCAGGTAGTAGCAAACTACAGCCCACAGGCCACATCTGGCCAGCTGCATTGTTTTGTATGACATTCAAGCTAAGAATGATTTTTATAGATAAGCATTTGTAACCAATTTGACAATAGTGCTGCCAGTGTCTAGAAGAGTTTTACCTATGTTTTCTTCTAGATTTTCATGGTTTCAGCTCTTACATTTAAGTCATTAATCCATCTTCACTTAATTTTTGTACATGGTGAGAGAGAGAGATCCAGTTTCATTCTTCTACATATGGCTATCCAGTTTCCCCAGAACCATTTATTGACTAGGGCATCCTTTCCCCAGTGTAATTTTTTCTCTGCTTTTTCCAAAATCAGTTGGTTGTAGCTATATAATTTTATATCTGGTTTCTCTATTCTATTTCATTGGTCTATGTGTCTACCTTTATACTAGTACTATGCTGTTATGGTTATGATAGCCTTGTAGTATAATTTTAAGTCAGGTAATGTGATGCCTCCAGATTTATTCTTTTTGCTTAGGATTGCTTTGGTTATTGGGGCTCTTCTTTTGTTTTTTTTTTTGTTTTTTGTTTTTTTTTTTGGTTCCATATCCTATGAAAACTTCTACACACAAACTAGAAAATCTAGAGGAAATGGATACATTTTTGGATGCACGCAAACCCAAGCTTGAATCAGGAAGAAACAAAAACTGAACAAGTAGTGAGATTGAAGCAGTAATAAAAATCTACCAATAAAAAAAAAAGCCCAGCAACAGCCAAATTCTGTCAGACCTAAACAGTCTAGGATTATTTTTTCTAGGTCTGTGAAAAATGACCTTGGTATTTTGTTGGGAATTGTGTTGAATCTATAAATGACTTTGGGCAGTATGGACATTTTAACAATGTTGGTTCTTCTAATCCATGAACGTGGGATGTTTTTCCATTTGTTGTGTCATCTGTGATTCTTGCATCAGTGTTTTGTAGTTTTTGTTGTAGAGATATTTCACCTCCTTGGTTAAGTATATTCATAAGTATTAATATTTTATTTTCTTTGGAGGTATTGTGAAAGTATTGGGTTTTTTATTTGACTCTCAGTGTGATTGTTACTAGTATATAGACGTGCTACTGATTTGTGTACATTAATTTTGTAATCTGAGACTTTGCTGAATTTATCAATTCTAGGAGTGTTGTGGTGGAGTCTTTAGGGTTTTCTAGATATAAGATCATGTCATTGGCAAATAGAGATAGTTTGACCTACTCTTTCTCGATTTGGATGTCCTTTATTTTTTTCTCTTGCCTGATTGCTCTGACAAGGATTTCCAGTACTATGTTGAATAGAAGTGGTGACAGTGGGCATCCTTGTTATGCTCCAGTTCTTAGAGGGAATGCTTTCAACTTTTCCCCATTTAGTATGATGTTGGCTGTGGGTTTGTCATATATGGCTTTTATTATTTTGAGATATGTTCCTTTTATGCCTAGTTTGTTAAGGGGTTTTTCATAAAAGTGTTCTGGATTTTATCGAATGCTTTTTCTGCATCTATTGAGATGGTCATATGGTCTTTGTTTTTAATTATTTTTATGTCGTGAATCACATCCATTGATTTGTGTATGTTGAACTGTTCTTGCATCCCTGGGATAAAATCCACTTGATCACAATGAAATATCTTTTTGATACGCCATTGGATTCAATTTGCTAGTGTTTAGTTGAGGATTTTCGCATCTTTGTTCATGAGGGATATTGGTCTATGGTTTTCTGTTTTTCTTATGTCCTTCCTGGGTTTGGTATCAGTGTGATACTGGCTTTGTAGAATGAGTTAGGGAGAATTCCCTCCTTCTTGATGATATGAATAGGTGCCAGTTCTTTGTAGGTCTGGTAGAATTTGTGCATCTGGCTGGTCCTGGGCTTTTTTTTTATGGGTAGATTTTCTTTACAGCTTCAATCTCACTACCCATTCAGTTTTTCTGTTTCTTCCTGATTCAAGCTTGGGAGTTTGTGTGCATCCAAAAATTTATCCATTTCCTCTAAATTTTCTAGTTTTGTGTGTGGAAGTTTTCACACTAGTTTCAGATGATATTTTGTATTTTTGGTATCAGTTATAATATCTCCTTTTCTATTTCTGATTAAGTTTATGGGAATTCTTTCTCTTCTATTTCCAGTTAATATAGAGATTTTTCAATTTTGTTTATCTTTTCAAAGTGGGGCATTTTTGTTTCATTGATCCTTTGTATTGATTTTTTGGTTTCCATTGCATTTAGTTCTGCTTCAACCTTTATTTCTTTTCTTCTGTAGTTTTGGGTTTGTTTTGTTCTTCTTTTTCTAGTTCCTTGAGGTGTGACATGAGGTTGTTAATTTGTGATCTTTGTGTCTTTTTAATGTAGGCATTTAAAGCTATAAAATTCTCTGTTAGCACTGGTTTTATTATGTCCTAGAGATTTTGGAAGTTTGTGTTGCCTTTGTCATTAAATTAAAAAATTATTTGATTTCCATCTTGATTTTATCATTGACCCAAGGGTCATGCAGCTGCAGGTTAATTTTCATGTATTTGTATAATTTTGTGATTTCCTCTTGGAATTGCTTTCTAGTTTTATTCCACTGTGGTGACTGAGAAGATATATGGTGTAATTTAAATTTTTCTAAATTTGCAAAACTTTTTTTGTAGCCTAACATTATCTTTGAAAATGTCCCATGTGCTGATGAGAAGAATGTATATGTTCTGCAGTTTGGATAGAATGTTCTATATATGTCTGATAGGTCCATTTGTTCTTAAGTCCTATTTAAGTTCAGAGTTTCTTTGTTGATTTTCTGCCTCAATGATCCATCTAGTTCTAAGAGTGGAGTGTTGAAGTCTCTGGCCATTATGATGTCAATTTTTATATCTTTCCTTAGATATGGTAGAATTTGTTTTATGAATCTGGGAGCTCCTGTGTTAGGTGCATATATATTTAGGATTGTTAAATCTTCTTGTTGAGTTGATCCCTTTATCATTATGTAATGTTGACTTAAAGTCTATTTTGTCTGATATGAGAATAGCTACTCCTGCTTGCTTATGGTTTCCATTTGCATGCAATATTTTTTTCCACCCCTTTACTTTGAGTCTGTGAAAATATTTGTGAGTGAAATGGGATTCTTGGAGATAGAATATATTTGGGTTGTGTTTTTTTAAATCCATTCAGCCAGTCTGTATCTTGTAAGTAGGGTACTAAGACTGTTTACATTTACTGTTAGTGTTATTATGTGAGATACTGTTCTGGTCATCCTGTTTATTGTTACCTAGTTGTTTCACTTTCTCCCTTGTGTTACTGTTTTATAAGAGCTATGTTTTAACTTTCAGGTTTTTTTCACTAGTCAGTATTGATTGTTCTGTTCCATGTATAGAGCACTTTTAACCATTTCTTATAGGGCAGGTCTAGTGGTGACAAATTCCCTTAGTATTTGCTTGTCTGGGAAAGACTTTATTTCTCCCTCATTTATGAAATTTAATTTTGCAGGATACAAAATTCTTGGCTGGTAGTTATTCTGGTTATGAAGACTAACATTGAGACCTCAATCCCTTCTGACTTATAAGGTTTTTGCTGAGAAGTCTGTCATTAGTCTGATGGGCTTTCCTTTGTAAGTTACTTGATGCTTTTTTCTTACAGCTTGTAGGTTTTTCTCCTTCACTTTGACTTTGGCCAGACTGATGGCTATGTGCCTCGGTGATGTCCTATTTGCCTTAAATATTTCAGGTGTTCAGTGACCTTCTTGTATCTGTATGTCTAAATCTCCAGCAATACCAGAGAAGTTTTCCTCCAATATTCCCTCAAATAGGTTTTCCATGCTTTTTGGGTTTTCTTCTTCTCCCTCGGGGATATCTATGATTTTTATATTTTTTTCATTTTACACAATTCCTTATTTCTCAGAGAGATTGTTCATTCTTCTTTTTTCTTCATTTGTGATTGACTGGATTAATTTGAAAGTCATGTCTTCAAGCTCTGAAATTACTTCTTCTCTTTGGTCTAGTGTGTTGTTAAAATTTCCACTGTATTTTAGCATTCTATAAATGATTCTCTTTTAATTTTAGAAGTTCTGTTATATTTTTTCATATATTCTTTAGTGAATTTTTATTCATGTCTTTTTTTTTTTGGTTTCTTTGTGTTGGTTTTCAACTTTCTCATCAGCCCCATGGATCTTACTTGCAATCCATACTCATAATTCCATATCTGACATTTCAACAATTTCCTTTTGGTGGCAGTGCATTAATGGAGAGCTAATGTGATCCTTTCTGAGTATCAAAACAGCCTGTTTTTTCATGTTGCCAGGATTCTTCTGCTGGTTCCTTCTCATCTGGAACCTCTTCTCTCAGTTCAAAACAGATGGCTTTGCAGTATACCTTTGCTACTCTGCTGAGAACTCTGTTGCCCAATGAAGAAAAGGGAGATGTCCCTGAATGCCATGCTTAAATCTTACTCTGGAAGATTGACCAGGCAGGAGAAGCGTGGATGCACTGTGAGCCTTTAATACTGCTGGTCTCCTGTAGCTCCCCATTCCCAGTGGTTGTCATGGGCAGGCAGTGCACAGTGGGTATAAGGCAAGTGAGCTACAGGTGCATGGCAGGCACTCTGCACATGGCAGCCTGGGTGTTCATTCCACTCAGGTCTGGCTGCACTGACAATAGTCGTGGCAGTGGCAGTGGGTATCTGGTCCATGGATAGCTACTCTGCCTGGGTCCCCCCACAGTGATGGGAGCACACAGCACCCACCTGCTGCACACATAAGAGCACCAGCCTCCCTGCTTCCTCCCTAGCCCAGCAAGGGTAATGGATACATGGCCACAGGAGATCTTAGCCCAGGTAGACACAGTGCTCTGAAGGGGAACCTCAAAATGGCACCAGGCACAGTGCCTGAGGTTCAGAAACAATCTAGGCAAGTACCAATTTTCTGTCCTAGTCATTTTTCTGCTGCTATAACAGAGTAGTTAAGACTGGATATTTTATTTTTAAAAAGTTTATTTGGCTCACGGTTCTGGAGGCTGGGAAGTCTAAGAGCATATCACTGGCATCTGACGAGGGCCTTTTTGCAGTATCATTCCACGGCAGAAGGTCAAGAGAGCTCATGTGAAAGAGAGCTCAATTTTATAACAACCCACTCCTGCAATAATTATTCCACTCCTGAAATAATGGCATTAGTCCATTAATGAGGACAGAGCCCTCATAATCTAATCAACTCTTAAAGGTCCCACCTCTTAATAGCATCACAATTACAATTAAATTTCAACATGAGTTTTAGAGGAAACACTCAAGCCAAGCAACCACCATTGCATTAATTGCCCAAATCAGAATGTAGCAATCACCTTAGATGTTCATTTATCCATCACATATCATCTTCATCCTATCATTGTATCAAATGTTTGTCCTGATCACTCCAAGTTTTTATCCCCATGAAAATCACTTTATTTTACAGCTTCAACATTTTAAAAATTTTAACCTCCTATCAGCCTAATTTTGGCCTCTTCACACTTGAATTTGTTCTCCACACCACTTTTAGAATAAACATACGCACACAGTCCGACTAGGAGACTTATCTATTCAAAATTCTTTAAAGATAGTCCAGTATCTGCAGAATAAAATTTACATTTCTTAGCTTGGTAAGAAGCTCTTCATGATTTTCCTCCCTTTCTCCTCTAATCATCAGCTTTTCCTGATAACATGTCTTAATCTTTAGGCACCAGCTTGCTCTTCATACTCCAATTTAGTTATATTACTTTATGCTAGTGTGCCTTGGTAACTTAAAATTCCCTCTTACCTCTTTCTCCCATTACTCATTCTTTAAACTCAAGAACATCTCTTCTATGAAGTATTCTGTACCTGTCAGTCCAGTCCCCATATAAAGTTAATTACCTCTTTTTTGTGTGTGATTTCATAACACTTGATAGCACATGTAGAATGTTTTATTACAAATTTTATCTTTCCATGTCTCTACTAGATTGTACATAGCTAGATGACAAAGGCTAAGTGATACTCATCTTTTTATCCTCAACACCTAACACAAAGTAGCAGTAGGTAAAATATATTACAGAATTAATGGTTATGAATGAATGAAAATGATCCCATTTCTTTTTGCCAACAAGATTGTGTCCTAACTTCTACTCATAGTATCAACTCCTTTCACTCCATAACCTTAACACACTCTAGAGAACTGTCCCTGCTTTGACAAAATGCCCTCCTAAACTTGTGCCATGAGCAAACTATATAAACAGTAAATCTATATTGAGTACAATATGTCTCTAGCTACCTTATGATTATGCTTGGAAACTTCACTAAGAAATGATATATGTATTATGTAAGAAATAGGATTTTGCATTTGTAAAGCATTTTCATAATTATGGTACTCTTCCATATAAATTGATATTTTTAAAAAGCTTTGCATTGAGCAAAACTCATATCCCCATTTTGTAGAAAATGAGCTTTATTAAATTGTTGAAATAATTTTTAAAGTCCCAAAGTAAGGGATGAACCAGGATGTAACACATGAATTCTGTTTCCCAGTGCAGCTTTTCTGTCAATCACATTCACAGAAAAACAAAATGGGGAAAGTACACAACAGTGTGAGTGTGTTATGCCACCTCCTGCTTAGAAATATGTGTAAAGAAATAAGAAAGTGGATTCATTCTAGTTGTGTGTTTAGCTACTGGAAAGTTCTAGTACTGAAAAGTTGAAGATGACAAAGGTAATTATGTTGCTTTTACACAGCCCTTTCATTTTAAATTCTTCTTGAACTTTGCTCTACTGAGATTTTTCCACTCAGCAACTTTGTGTGACTGTTTATCCCCTGAGCTGTCAATATTATATCTTAATATGAGGTAGAAA
This sequence comes from Cheirogaleus medius, assembly GCA_008086735.1. Lineage (NCBI taxonomy): Eukaryota > Metazoa > Chordata > Mammalia > Primates > Cheirogaleidae > Cheirogaleus > Cheirogaleus medius. The sequence continues at coordinate 41,391,518 of VBSM01003176.1, read as the reverse complement.
TATTTTATCTTAAAATAAATTTTATCTAAGAATAAATGCAGTGAAATGTAACCACCCAAATTCACCCTGTCCCCTTGCAGTCTTAGATGAACATGCATCTCCCTGACATCCTAGCAGAGCAAGGGTTGAGGTCTTTTCTGGCAAACTGACAGTTGCTCAACTAAGGGAGGACAGAGGGGAAAGGAGTAGCTAAATCTCTGATTGATGACTTTGAAGCAGACAGTGTTCTTCCATTGAGTTTAACCTCTCCAAGCAGAAGGCACATCCTAAAGTAGTGGGACCTTTTTTTCATAATACGTATGTGTTAAAGAAAATATCTACACTGACAGGCATTTCTCTATTTTATGTAAAAGACATGATGTTTCAATTTGCAGATGATGGATAGTGCATTTGGACTTCTCAATAAAAATAGTTTAAAATTTTTCTAGCCAGCATAGACTTTAAGTGAAACAGACCTGGAGCTTTTTTACCTAAACCTCAGAAATAACTCCTATCAATTATGGAAGAATCAGACCCCTTGTCTTAGAATTTATCAATATTCATTCAATCCGTTTATTCATTCCTGAAACAAAATTAAGCATCTTCTGTGTGTCAATCATTATGATAGGTACAAATATATCTGGGCCAAGGTGAGTAATGGGGATGGATATGTGAGAGAGATCTTTCTGAAAGATCCAGTGCTTTCACTAATCTCTAGAAGAGGAAGAGAAAGAAAATTGGTCTAAGCAAAAGAACTAGTATGTGACTAGAATTAAGGCAAGAGAGTAATTGGCACATATACAAATAATGTAAGAAATTCAGTAATACCAGAACTAAGCGAGAATCAGCAGAGACATAGGAAAGGAAACTGATTGTAACGAGATGAATTCAACAGGATTCAGTGATTATGTGTTGGTAGTAAATCAGAGACACATGATGTTTAGTTTTCTGACTTGGATGAGTGGCTGAATGATAGTGCTATTTTTTTGCATGGAAAAACACAGGAGGAGCAGCAGAAAGCATGCTTGGGGAATAGAACTAGCTATGAAATGTTGAATGGGGGATATCAAAAAGTAAGACATTTATGTTCACAGAGATATTTGGATGAAAATTTTAGTTCATGATTTACTAGCATAGATGTCTTATGTAGAAATTCTACTTCTGAATATTTAATTTTTTTTTCAAAAATTTGCTATAAACATATGTTCTTAGTTTTAAAAAGTCAAAATTTTTGCAAGAGTTTTAATGCAAAATGGTAGTGTCCTGCCCCACCTCTACCTACTCCCTTGTTTCACTCTAGAAGCAAATTCTTTTAATTCTGTAGGTCTTTCTTTTTCTTATTCACCTCTATGTTTCTCTTTCTTTGTTCCTTTTTTCTTTTTTTTTTAAGAGACAGAGTCTCACTATGTTGTCCAGACTGGATTTGAACTCCCTCAGCCTCCCTAGTAGCCGGGATTAGGAGTAAGCCACAAACCCAGCCATATTTCTTAATAGCATGCCATACAACCATTTTTGGCTTTTTCTTCAGTTTTAGATATTATATTTTGATTTCCCATTATGAAAGATGAAGATTTACATCTTTCATACTTTCCCTGACCTTCTTAATAGAATTTTATCACAATTTTAATTGGAAAAATAATCAGTGTTTTTGTTACTATAACTATGTAAGTATTATTTAATATGTAATGTGCTATGCTTGAATTTCCTTTCTTGTATAACTCTTGGGGTTAATTGCTGTCAATTTTAAAATCTGCTTAGTTTCCTATATACCTATCACTAATTCCTCCTCACATATCTGCCAGAAGAGTAAATATTTTCTTAACAGTTCCAAACAATTCAGGTATATCTGAAAGTTTACTGTTTTTCCTGTTGATACCACTGTGGGAATCCTCCATCTTCCCGCTTCAGTGTGGACTGGTTACTCTCTGGCTTTCTGCAGCTGTTATCCTGGGAACGTCACTAAAGCATCGTCCCTGGGAGTTATGCTTTTCTACTACCCTTATATCCCTGCTATGGATTGAATTGTGTGCCCCCAAAATTCATATTTTGAAGCCCTAAGCCCCAATACTTCAGAATGTGACATTATTTAAAGATAGGGCCCTTAAAGAAGCAATAGAATTAAAATGAGGTCATTGAGGTGTACTCAAGTCCAATCTGACTAGGGTCCCTCTAAGAAAAGAGATTAGGGTACACAGAGAGACACCTGGGCACGTGTGCATGGAGGGATGACTATATGAAGAGACAGCAAGGGGGCAGCCATCTGTAAGACAGAGAGTGAGCCTCAAAGAAAACCAACTCTGCCTATACCTTGACCTTGGACTTCTAGCCTGCAGGCCTGTGGGAAATAATTTCCTGTTGTTTAAAACCATCCAGTCAGTCTGTGGTATATTGTTAGGACGTCCCTAGAAAACTAATACAACCTGTTAATTATTCTTGCCTCCCCACTCCATTATATTCTTTTTTTTTTTTTTTTGACAGAGACTATTCTTCAGTTGTTTTCTGAAAAAGAGGAATTAAAGAATATTGGAAGAGGGGTATTGCATATCCAAAAATACATATATTTAAGACTTTACATTTTATGATAAATAGTATAAATATAGACTTCTAGGTTGATTATTTTTTGTCATCCTGCTTATCTCCTGTCCTACTATTAATGTTATATATTTATTATTATATGTAATTTATCACCAGGATAATCACTACCTTTTCCCTCTTTCCATACAGTACTTTAACCACATTTACTCAATCCAAACTTCGATATTATTGTCATCATGTAATTTCATTCTATCCTCTTTTAATACATTAAGATACTGTTTTACTATTGTATACCATCTAGGTATTTAAATAACCTGTATAGATTTCTGTATCTTTTTCTTCATTTTTTCTTGCTTCCAAAGCCTTCTGAATGGGGCAGTTTTCCTTCTGCCTGCCGACGGCACTTGAAGCTTGAAATTTATTTATTTCATGAAATGTGAGAAACTTTTGGTCATTATTTTTTTGATATTTTTTTTCTGCTGCATTTCTTTTTCCTGCCCTCCTGAAACTCCGATACCAAGTATTGTCCCCCAGGCCATTGAAACATTTTTTAAAAGCTGTTTCCACAGTTACTTACATTATAACTGCTATTGATGTATCATTAGGGTAACCAATTATTTTTCTGGTCATCTCCAATCTATTGTTTACATATCTAATGAGTTTTTAATTTCAGATATTGTGTTTTCAGTGCTAAAATTTCTTTTTTGTGTGTGTTTTTAAAAAATTTTATTTATCATGTGACTATTACAAATAGAAATGGAAATTTAGGAGGCAATTTTAATATTAGCAAATATATTAGTGTTAAAATTTTTACTTCGCTTAATTTATAGTTTGTATTCTTGAGCATAGTTACAATAGCTATGTTAAAATTCTTTTCTGCTAATTCCAACATCTGTGTCATATTACGGTTAGTTTCCATTGATCGCCTCTTTTTATACATATGGAAAATGTTCCATGGTTTCTTTATATGTATATAATTTTGAGTTGTATCCTGGACACTGTAGATGATATATGATTCTGTCATGCTTTTTAATAAAGTATTGATTTGTTGTTTAGTATACAGTCAAGTTGGTCAGACATAAATGCCAAACAATTTGCTCTGAAGTTTATGGCAGTTGAATTCTTAATTTGGTTCTTTTATATCCGGTTGATTGTTTATAGTTTATGTCACACATACATATTTCACAGGTCAGTAGAGTTTGGGACAGATTTTATGGACAGAATTCTATATATAAAAGAATTCAGGCTCTTTTCAGGATTTTCCTCATCATTTTATCACATCCTTTCTCCCAATTCCTTCCAGCCAGAGTTAAGTCCTGGTGTGATGTCTGTGGAAATCATAGACTATGTACTCTCACTGGTTTTTTTTTTTTTTTTTTGGCTTCTTTTGCATAACAGGATGTTTGAGATTCCTCCATATTCTCCATGTGTCAGTGGAGTATTCTTTTTCTTTTTATTGCTGAGTAGTCTTCCATCCTATACAACAAATTGTTCATCAGTTGGCTATTGATGGACATTTTGAAACATGGAGCAATAATTAATGTAAATCAAGCTTCTATGAAAATGTTTGTTTGTTTGATTTTTCACATATGTGCTTTTATTTCTCTTGGGTAAAAATCCTACAGTAGAGCTGCTAAAATTTAGAGTAGGTATATGCTAAAATTTGTAAGAAATCACCAGTTTTCCAAAGTGATTGTTCTATTTGACACATCCACCAGCAATGTAGGAGAGTTTACATTTGCTATACATTTTCTTCAAATCCTGGTATTTTCAGTCTGTGATTTTAGCCATTCCCATGGATAATGAGGTTATCTCATTATTGCTTGAACTGGGGTGATGGTTTTATAGGTGTACACATTTCTCAAAACTTAGTTAACTGTCCAGCTGTGTTTTATTTTATGTAAGTTATACATCAATAAAAAATAAGTCTACAGCATTAAAATCATTAGAAAGTGTTGTCTCTTGAAAGAGCCATATCTAAATTTCAGAGATGTAGAATGTCATTTTGATCTTGAAGCTGTTTCAAAGTGAGGTATGGCAATCATTAAGTGATCAGAACTTTAAACAGTGTCTGGTATATGGTGAGTTTTTAGTAATTACTTGTGAAACAGATGAATCAAATATTCACAAGTAATAAAGGAGAATAAAATACAAAAAGAAACTATGATAATTATCTTCAAATATCAGAACCAAGAGCTACAAAGTAAAAGTTTTTTGCTCATCTATTTTTCCACAAGAAACAAAAAGTTCAGTCATATAACTGTGATAATATTAGTGAATATTTATGCTTTTATTCTTAACATTGCAGATTCTCTTGATTCTAGATACATAAAATTTAATCCAGGGAATTTCAAAATTCTGATAAATTGCTGAAGAAGTTAGTAGCATAATAGTTGATCATATTAATACTCGTTTAGCAAGGATTATTAGAATTTTATAATTAATAAGCTTTTTATGGACATAAAATATATTCTCCTATGTAAATCAATAGTGAAGAAATCAAAAAGATAATTTATCCTACACAAAATTCTATGCAAAGTCAAATGAATGCTTTACTATCTACTTTTTATGCCATCTCAAAATTTAGTTCATCACATTCAAGAAAAAAGTTTAATAACCAATTACAATCTTTACTAATATAAAAAACAACTTGTTCTGTTATATTAATGGTGAATTATTAAGCAAATAATGCTTAATAAACATGGATTCTCTTTTTAAAATTCTTTACAAAAGCTATAATTGATAGTGATATTAACAATGGAGGAAATTTAAAATATAGGTACATTTAAAAAGAGGATTGTATCTGTCATGATAGGCTAAGTTATGCTGCAGTAAAGAACTACCTTCAAACCTCTATGGCTTAAGAGAGCAAAAGTTTAAATTCTCATTTATGCTCCATTTCCATTGCAGCTCAACTGGTTCTCTACATTGCGTTATTTTCCTTCTGGGACACAGAGAAGCCTCCATCTGCAGTATTGTTGTCACCATGGAAGAGGTGACAAATAATTGGCTCCTAAATTTTACCCCCCAACATAAAATGCATAATTCCATTCACGTTTCATTGGCTAAAGCAAGCTGTAGCACCTCCACCTAAAACACAGGAGCACAGAAATGCATTTCTACCATGTGTTCAAGAGGAGAACTGTAAATACTTGGTGAACAGCATTAATAAAAACCATAAAGAGCAACATAAAGAATGCAATGAAAAAATTAGAGTAATAAGACCTTAGTTTTGAATTTGAGATGAATTAAAAACTGATGAAAAATATGTCCTTAGTGAAATAAATTTCCAATAAACTGTTAACTGGAAAATATTGTAGCAAAAATGACAAACTTCTACAACTTCTACATTCTCTTCTTAATCCAGTTTATTCTTTTTTTGATTTGTTTTTGTTTTTTGAGACAGAGTCTCACTGTGTCCCTCATGTTGGAGTGTAGTGGCACAATCATAGCTCACTGTAACTTCAAACTCGTGGCCTCAAGCAGTCCTCTCACCTCAGCCTCCTGAGTAGCTAGGACTATAGGCTGGTGTCACCACCACTGGCTAATTTATTATCATTATTATTATTATTATTTGTAGGGATGGGGTCTCACTATGTTGCCCTAGCTGGTCTCGAATTCCTGGCCTAAGGCAATCTTCCCACCTCAGCCTCCCAAAGCACTGAGATTAGAGGTATGAACCACCACATCTAGCCCTAAGTTATTTATTAGTGATACAGTGAATCAAACTCTGATTTTTTATATAAGAAAATCACAACCTATAGCAAGACAGTGCATATTTGGAATAAGGAAACAATTAAAATTATGATGGTCTTACCTATATAACATGGACAGTCTAGGCCAGGGCTGAACACTGAGGACAATCTATATCATCCTAGTTTTGCCACATTGCATAATGATAGCCTGAATATATGACATTAAGAACTCCTAAATTGAATCTATTGGTTCATTGAAAAGGAGATTATCTGACAATATAGAAACAGCATAATGATTGTTAAATCTGTCACAAAGGAGGTAGTAATGGAGATTATTCTTAACACATATATTTTGGGGATTTGTATATTAGCATCTTTCCTCACGGTTCTATGGAGGTTTATTCACACTCAAGTACCAAGGACAAAGGGGAAATATCAGTGTAACTGTAATAATTCATTTGTACACTAAGGGGCGCCAGTACTATATGTTTAACACCACATTTGTAGATATGAAGAACTTAATTATCAAACCTCAAGTACTAAATGGGAGCCATCATTATTTAGTAAATATTTCCCCTAAAACAAAAATCACAGAAGTCCTTGAAGGCCCAACTGAGCCACACTAAAGAAATTATTGTCTTTTGTTTATGTCAATAAATGTACTAATGTCATTATAAAGCTTTACAGAAATTAACCTATATAGCAACATCTTATTAAATCTCAAATTTAAACAAGAAATTCCTAGTATAAATTTTGAAAAGCTTAGATGAGATAATAAAATATTATTATTATATATTCAAGGCTTTTATCTGGATTGAAGAGTGTACATATTAATATTAGACCAAATAATCCCATGTGTCTTTTCCACTCTGCTTAATATTTCCACATATGAAAAGTCAAGTTTAAATTCACATCAATATATTTTTTTAAAAGAAAGAGTGGCTATCACCTGAGATCTATGTGGAGCTCTCATACCTCTCCTCTTTTTCTCAGGAGCATGAGATACTTCTAAAAATGCCAGGTCTTGGAGATCAGCACAGTTTAACACACTTTAGGAAAAGATCTGCATATAACGATATTGTTACTCTGAGCAGGGAAGAAGGGCCTTATAGAATCAGATAATATGTCCATAGAAAAACAATAACTTCCATACATTGCAAGTACTAGCAATATTCACTATCATTTTAAATGTTATTCCATGTAATCCTCACAATAACTCTAAGAGACAGACATAATTCTTCCTGTTTTAAAAGTAAGGAAATAAAAGTTTATAGAGGTTAGGTAAACTTGCCCTGAGTCATATAGCTAGTAGGTGTTGGAGCCAGAATTCTAATTAAAATCTGTTTGATCTCAAGTTCCTACTTCCAATACGTAATTAGCACATTAATTGTTGCCAAATGGGTGTACTAAAAAGGATTTTTCTAATTTCTCTGTATGTAGAGCAGTAATAATCTTACCAAATCAATTGTCCTTGAAAATGGTGCAAAAGTACACTTCTTGATAGGAAACATAACACGGTGCCATTTTTGCATCAAACCTTCTAAAAGTTAGATTCACTTTGAATTCATGTGATCATTTAAAGTGACAACAATGATTAGATGCAGTTTTGAAATGAAGTATTCTTCATCAAACCTGAGCTGTAGCTATTATTTCACAACTTGTAGTTAACATAAAAATCTATCAATTTCATATGTTGGTTTGTCTATAGATGCCTGTAAGGAGGAGAAACTGACAAAAAGTTGAAAAGAAGTTTCAAACAAATTGACTGCGATCCTGTTGTCCAAGGGCGTGTAACCTCGCTGGACCATTTTATAATGTAAGTCAGTGAGATTGAACATAGTAGTATCTGTACACATTAGTATATAATTTATACTATTTATTCATCAACAAATATTTACTGAATGCTTTAAGAAGGCAAAATAGGTATAGGAAATCCAAAGATGAAACTTTTGAGCTTGTAAAAAACAGAAGAAAGTCAAAAAGCAAGGACATAAAAGAAAAAAAGGTTTGCTCCCATATGACACAGATTGTGTTTCATAGTAACGAGACATTCATTGGTTAGAAAATAAATTTTCTGCATTTTATGCTTCTTTAATTTCTAAAACTGGAACTAGATATATGATAAAATTCATATATAGCTACTAAGCTAATGGCCAAACATGTAACTTCTGTGTCTTAGGTGGTAATTATCCTAAGGGCTCTGATTTTTTAAAATATAAATCAAAATTTGATTGTGTTGCCAAAGTAGGAGAATGTTTTGGTGGCAGATATAATTACGTACTTCTGACCCCAAATCCACCTGTGCATTTTTGTGACAACTTTTGTCTAATCCTATTCTTGCCACTATAAAAATCAGTGATTCTTGGAGGATGACTGATTTGATGTGCCAGGACACAAACAATCAGGATGGTACTGGTTATTTTCTTGAAAACACTCTAAAAATCACAGGACAGTGCTAAAAGGAATCAGTATCCAACCTCAGTAAGCTCCTAATGATCAAATTTAATCACTGGAACAAAAAATAATACTAATATGATAATGAGAAGATGATAACTGGTACATATTGAGTCTATAAAAGTGTATAAATGTAATATTCAAAAGAGAAGTTATAAAGTATGTGGAAAAATATTGATCAAGCAAAATTTAAGGTAAATAGGATGTGACTAGTTTTTCATTCATTTTAATATATAGCATAGTAGACTATGCATTTTTATGGGGATAGTGTTTTTATATTATATGTCAGCTTTAGAGGTATACATACAAATATGTTTCTGTTTAATGGAAGAATAAACATAAAGAACTATGAATAAACCAAATAGTGAAGGGAATGTAGTTGCCACACTGAGACTAGGAAGAACTAATCAACATTAATGATCAGAAAGAATAACCAAATATAAAGAGAATCAACAAAGGGATGATGGGTGAAAAGGTATTGGGTTTCACTAATGATAGTAGTAATAATAGCTTACTATTACCATAGTAATAACTTATTACTATGTTCTAATGCTTTATATATGATAACTCATTCAACCTTCTAATAGCCCTGTGAGTTAGGTGTTATTTAATATTATCCCCATTTTACAAATGAAAACTGAGACACAGAGGTTGTATAAATGTTCATGGTTACATAATTAACAGGGTACAGAGCTGGGATTTAACTCTAGGTAGTTTGGCTCTAGGGCCAGTGCACTTGACCTCTACACTACCAAACATTCTACAGGGACTCCTTTGAGTCTATCTACTCAGACTTCTGTCTGCTTTTCAAACCTTTGATGATTCTATAAATTAAAATCCTTTCACAGAGTTATAATTATATGCCATACATTGGCTAAATAAGACTCAAAAAATCACTTTGGTGGGAAAGACACCAGGCTTGAAATTATAAAACTTATGAAAAGTGTGGACTTAAAAATCCATATTGATGAAACAAGCAAAATTTAGCTAGTAAAAGGAACTCAGAGTGGTGACCAGTGCCTAGATGTTGAATCCCTTTGGGAAAAGCAACCAAGAATCAATTGATCATTTTTTAATTGTTCTATTGAGATATAATTCACCTATTTAAAATACATGTCAGTGGCTTTTAGTATATTCATAGAATTGTGCAACCATCACCACAATCTAATTTTTGCCACTCCCCAAAGAATCTATTGATCTTATATTGAGTATTCATAACCTCAGAGGGTCTGAGAAAATATTATTTGGGTGATGCAGTTCTACAAGCATTATTGAAACCCTAAGAAGGAATCAAAATGATTTCCTAAGAGTTTATCAAAATAAAAGTAACAGTAATACAGGAAATATATAAAAACAGTAGTGAAAAAAGTAAGAAATATAATAAACACACAGTGCTGATTTTTAAAGAAGGGATACATACATAAATTTGATGAGTTTTATCATTTTTATGTATCTATTATTTAAGGAGTTTAAAGATTTAATCCTAACAGCATATAATTGTTTAAGAAATATAATCAAATTTATAGTAGATACTTAGATACTCAAGAACAAATCCATTTTTGCAGTTTTATATCAAAGCAATAAATTTAATATTAAAACTATACAAATAAATCCTATATACTCTCCTCCACAACCTCTTCCAATACACTAAAATTTCTATGAACATTTATAATCTTATTGCAAATATGTGGTACTAAATTATCATTAAGCCATCATTTTATAAAGTGTATTTGGACTGCCTCTTTTAGGGTTCTCCTAATTCAGACACCTATCTATAAAATTATTTATAAGAAGCTGCTCTTCAGTGTTGGCTATTCAAGAGGATTTACTAAAGTTGACTGAAGGGCTCTACAAGATAAAAACATTTAAGCAGTTAATGTAAGCATAATATATATATATATGATATGTATGTTTGTATGTAATCATGGTATGGTTTTAGTATTTATATAAGTGTTTCACTAAGGATTTGATGAAAACACATGGCCCTTCATGGTTTTCCCACTCAGATTTCAGGCTTCTTTAATCATTCAGCTCTGTACCACCTACGGCCTATTCTAAGTCCCTTGAGGATCATATCCAGCTCTGTCTACATAAGAATACTGGCTTTTTTATGTCATGGCATTTACTGTCAGTTACAAAGAGAATTTCTTGCAGTCTAGACTTTGTATACAGAATTTCTGTCTGCTCTATCTCTAGTTATGCATAGCTCTGTGTGCTTATAGAATTGAAGCAAGCTTGCATTCCTTCAGAATGGACCCCAAGCTTTCTATAGCTGTTTATTATAAAGGAAATTGTATATATTTCTTTACATAGGTTTTGGCTCTGCAGACACTTTCTTCTGTCTTGTCCACCATGGAATTAGAGAGTGTTTTATATAATACTGAGTTTTTAATAGAAAAATCACAGCTTCTGGGCATACGTTGATTTTTATTTATATAGTGTATAATATGTTCCAGTTACTGTCTTAAGTGCTTTATAAACATTAATTCCCCTCATCTTTCTAACAACCTAATAAGGCAGGCATTATCATTATCTCCATTTTACAAGTGAGAAAGCTGGAACACAGAGAAATTAAAGAAATAAAAGTCTCCACTGGAGCTAGATTTTCACAGAAGTTATTAAGATTTAATTGGTGAAAAAGAATCTCCTGAGTAGAAATGGCATGATCAGACTAATCCTAAGGAGTCAGATTTACAAGGACATTATCCACTAAGAGAGCATCTTTAGTGTAACAGGGTGATGATTTCCTGACTTGCACAAAATCCCATAGTCAGTAAATGGCAGAGATGTCATTTGAACCCAGTGGTCTATCTCCAAAGCCCATGCACTTAATATACCACGGACAGAGTGCCCCTCTTCCCAGAAATCATGGAATTCTATGATTCTCTTTGCCCAGAATTATTAGCCACAAACTCTCACTGCCCAGTTTCCAAAATGCCTCTTTACTTGTCTTGTCCATGCCCAAGCCAGTGTATGCTTTATTGTCCCCTCATTTGTAGTCACATACAAGTTTAAATTCAATAAATACTTGATGATTGAAATAGGGATTACTCTTTCACTAGAGAGAATAAACATTGTTGTTGTAATTAAAATCTGTAGAAAATATGTGGTGTGTCTACTTTCCACATCAACACTCTGCCTGATGACGAGTTACATGGTACCAGGGCTTATGAAAATCTAGGAAACAACAGTGGTCAGTAAAAGACACAAAGGTACAATATTCCCTTTGTACCAAGTCATACTTGCTAGGGCTTGACAAAATATTTTGAATCTGATTTTTAAAAAAGGAAAGGTTTGAATAAGTGCTTCTTTTTAGAATATGTAACACCTGATGACTCATTTTACAGTACTGCATTCCAACTCACCTTTGGTGGTAAATGAAAGTCTGTGCTGGAGCCGTACTCCCACAGAGGTCACTGGGATTTAATTGGTGAAACAATTTCCTGAGCGGAAATGGCACAATCAAGACTAAGGAGTCACATTTAAGAGAACGTTATTTAGTAAGAGCATCTCTGTTTTATTGGGGTTAGTATTTTGTCATGATTAAACTGATGTGTTTTAATCTCCCTCAGTAAGTAACGTCCTATTTGTGGCTTCCCATCTCTAAAGCTAAACCTTGAGAATCATCATTCAAGAGCAAGGGCGTTGAGGGGAATGGATAAAAACATAGCTTCTTTTCCAAGATGGTAGTTTGAAGGCCTGGTTTTTTGGTAAGGTGCTAAATAAATTGGAAGACCCAGCACAGAGGATTCTTCCATGGTACTCTCCCAACCCCTCAGACAAACAGCCTGCTGCTCTGTGGTAGAGGAGATTCTTCAGGAAAGAGGAAAGTCTGCCTCTTCTGGTCTTGGGGAATTTGGGGAGGAGGAAGGAAAGACCCCTGGAGTAAAAGGGAAGGTCACAGATCTGTATTCTGACTGGGAGTAGGAACACTAGATAAAGGGAGGGAAACACCAAAGGCATGGGGAGTTCTTGAATATAACCTCTATCCTCGAGGCCTGAACAGACAGCAGAGCCCATGCTACAGATGTGAGATGACCATTTTCTCAGAGACCAAGCCCCCAAGAAATGTGAGTCCTTCAAGAGAGCCCCAGCTCCTCACCAAGGTCCCACAGGTCACTGTCATTGCTTAAAGGTTCAAAAGCTGCATTTACAGCACACAGGCCAGAGGCCTTCTCTAACTGCCCTTTTTAAAATTGTAAGCTCCCCTCATCCATTGCTCGTCCCACTTCCCACCGGTGTGCTCCGGTGGGTGAGCAGTGGGTGAGGTGCTGAGAAGCTGAGCAAAACTCTTGGCTATCTCACAGGGCCGAGGAGGAAAATTTGGAGTTCAAGATTTACTAAGGCTTTTTTCCCACAACTTGAAAGGCCTCCTAAATCTTTCAGTAACAGTGGAATGAAAACAGTCTGCCTGTCACAGGGATTGTAATCAGAGCCTCAAATTATTTATACAACTTTTCCTATGTAATCTGGAATTCACCCCAAAATAATCATGCATTTGAGAAGGTGGAACTCAACAGAAAACCAAGAGGAAAATTAATAGAAATCAGAAGCCACCCCCACCCCTCGCCAGGCTCACTCCCTGTCACCTTCCTCTGCCTTTTTTTTCTTACCATCTTTCAGTATATCATACAATTATGTGTGTATTTTGTTTATGGTCTGTCTCACTTGCTAGAATGTAAGCTTCATTAAGACATGGATTTGCTTCTATTTGTTCAGTGTTGTATTCTCAGTACTTAAAAAAGTGTCTGACACATAATAGGTGCTCAAGAAATTTTGTTGAATGAAAGAATAGTCAAATTAACTTACCTACCAAATAATAACTAGGATATTTTAGAGATTCAGGCTGGTGACAAAAGAAAAACTTTATGGAGGATATTGAGGAAAGGCAAGACTATCTTAGGTGAAAACATGAAAAGAAGAAGAGTAGGAGGAAGCAGTGGAAAGTAGGAGGAAGAGCAAATATATAAAATTGGGGACACAGGGAGAATAAGTCTGTCTCTAAAGTATACTAGTGTGGCAAAAATGAAAAATAGATATTACAGATTAGGAAAAATGGAAAAGAGGGTAGAGGATTATGAATTCCAAGTAAATATTACATTTCATTTGACATCCTATCATCTACATTAATAAATTTGAGAAATAATCAGAAAAAAGAAAAACCAAATAACATAATGATAATAACATATAAGAATTTCTATACATTTTATTGAACTTAACTGAATCCAAGTCAGCAATATTATATATTTTTAATGAAATTAAAGTATATGGATCTTTTGGGTAGATGTCCAGTAGTGGAATTGCTGGATCAAATGGTAGATCTA
>VBSM01003176.1:41353134-41377431 GCA_008086735.1 Cheirogaleus medius | reverse complement strand
ACATAATGAGTGAGATGTGCAACATCTGGGGGATGGTCACGCTTGAAGCTCTGATTCGAGGGGGGGGCATGGGCAATATATGTAACCTTAACATCTGTACCCCCATAATATGCTGAAATAAAAAATAAAGTATATGGAAAAGTTTATGAGATAGGGTTGAGATTAATTATAGAATTTCTCATATTCAGGGGAGTTGAATTGATTGAAATCTTAATGAATTTGATTTCAGTTCCTTATCTAAAAAAGAATTTAAAACCTTAAATACAAGTTTAAATTATAAAGGCCAAAATCAAAGAGACTAATTTGAAGAGTAAGACTCAAAAGGAAAAACTAAGTTAAAAAGTTTGAGGAAGGAGGTATTTTTAAAATGTATGAAATATGTTAGCTGTGAATGCAATTATTCTTAATGTACAAATAATAAACATTTTTTAAGATTATAGAGACAAGTTGTAGAATCATCCTTTATATTTTAGAACAAAAACCATACATGGATTTTATGCTTTCTTATCTCAATTTTGCTTCTAGTTATTTGATTCTGTTATTTGTATAAGCATTTATTTACATACTGTTTTCTAATAATAAAATTCTTCAAATGTTTACAGCAAATAAAAATTCCATAAGAGCAGACAATAGCTATATATTTGTACAACCAATGTATTCCGGGTGTTGAGTGGTTGCTGAATCATAATAAAATTAATAAAATCTAAACTGTTCATGCTAAAATAAAAGTTTCCCAGAGTATTGTTGAAGTGCTAAAAGGGAAAGTATAACAAGAAACGTGTAGCCAGGATTATAATTTGAAAGCTAATTGAGTTTTTAATGACAAACCTCATATGGATATAGACAACCTTAAAATTGCGAGGAAAGCAGAATATGTAACAATTCACGTTTTACAAATCACAAGTTTTATTCTAGGAAGATTTTGACAGAACTTAATGACCATGGAAAATTGACATGGACTCTAATTAATTATTCATCTGGAAAAATCCCTGGGAGAAATCAACAAAAATCAAATTGCAAACACATAGAAGAAAATGGTCTAAGGCCAAAGATAATCTATGCTTATCCTGTCAGAATTGTTTGACGTCCTCCTAGAAGATAAAATTAAATCTGATAGCTAAGAGTTTTAAGAACCACCGCAAAAGATATCTTGGCTTGTTTTTTGTTTGTCTGTTTGTTTGTTTGTTTGGTTTTATTTTTTGTCTTTGTTTTCTAGATGTCTCTCTTTTCCCTTTCTGCATACAAGACTACTCCAAAAGATTTATTCTATTTTTAAGCAAAATGCATGAAATTATATTTAAAATAAATTAAATTTAGAGAAGGATGAGCATAATCACCTCTATTTAGTGGGCTTTTAAGTGGCTGAATTTGAAAATTCTCCACAGTCTGACTCTTCAGTCAGTTTTTGTTCCTCACCTGGTACCCTGGCTCTTGAGATCTAAAAATAACCTAGCTGGTTTAGCAGAAAGAATGATCCTGAAGGAACTGTTACAAGTGGAGTCCCCCAAGGCTGCCCAGATATTGAAAGCTTTGTGCAAAGTGGGATCCAGTAGAGTTGATGAAACAAAAACTAGGCAGCTTTCTATAAGCTCAGTTTTACAGAGAACAAAACAGCACAGCAGGGATTGTGGCACGTTGTTGGTTCTTCTCTCTTGTTGCTGGGCAGGGATTTTTCCTTTCACTTTGGCTTGAGCACTGTTGTTTCAGGCGGTCAATATATACGGTATAGCTAATTTCCAGGAGGAAAAAATACTACAGCAGCCTTTAAATGTGGTAAGAGCACTACAGAAATTGAAGGATTAAAACTACTTCTCTTCCTCACAATTCATCAGCAGCACCTCCTTATTAGAGCTAACCTTTTATGTTTAATATCTAACATCGCTCAGGGTTAGCCATTCAGCTCAAAATTGGAGAGAGATTGTGGCAGATTATAACTTCCCATGTCAGAAATCCTTTTCTCTCTCTATCCAGTCAGGTTCCTTTTGTTAAGCAATCCTTACAAAAACAAAACCCCTCTATGTATTAAAAATAAACCACCAACAACAAAAAGAAAGGCTTGTTCAAATGTTCACGATGGCACAAGAGGCTACTAGGTTTATAGTCTGTACATTTAAAACACAAATGTGTGCACACATATACACGCACACAGGCACATACATTCAGGCTTATCATTTTGAACATAACCACTCTGTTTTTGAAATAAAACCATATCTTTTGAATAAACAGATCATTTGATATCTGCTTTATTCAGTAATAGTTTTCTGTTTTGGAGCTCACAAATTAGTAAAAAAAAAAAAAATGCCCCAATAGTGGTATAGTTTTTATATGTACACATAAGTGAACCTAGGCATTAAACTTGGAATTTCAGCCAGGCACACTGGTTCATGCCTGCAATCCTAGCACTCTGGGAGGCCGAGGTGGGAGGATTCCTTGAGGTCAGGAGTTTGAGACCAGCCTGAGCAAGAGTGAGACCTCATCTCTACTAAAAATAGAAAAATTAACTGGCATCCTGGGCCTGTAGTCCTAGCTACTGGGGAGACTGAGGCAGGATGTTCGCTTGAGCCCAGGAGTTTGAGATTGCTGTGAGCTATGATGACACCACTGTACTCTACCCAGGGAGACAGAGTGAGACTGTCTCAAAAAAAAAAAAAAAAAGCTTTGAATTCACTCTGGCCTACGAATAGTCATTAGTCACTACAGCACCTGAAGGTTCCATATGCTCCTGACAATCCTCCAAGATAGATGTGCTCTGTTATTTAAGATTTATGGTTATGCCCATGAATCATCACTATATATAATTCAAAAACTGGCATTTGCCCTTGTGCTATTACATTTTATTTGCCCGTTCTGTCAATGTCTACATCTTATTTTTAAAAGCTAAAATTAGTTTGTCTCAATAAAATAGGTAATGATATGTGTTTATGTGCCTAATGTTTTTAAATTACCTAGAACTTAACTTGTTGATTAGGAGGAAACATTTATTTCCTCATAGAAATAATATATCTTTGAATGATTTGAGTAGATATTTGGGTAAGTTGAAAAGATTTAGTTTCTAAAGACTAAAAATTTTTGAACTTGGAAGTCAAACTGGAGAAGAAAGTATATTGGTTTGGATGACTACAAGGCCTCTGGGTCAACGTAAGGTCTGTTCCACATGCCTAGTGAGCCTCTAAGAATCAAGATGAAACTTAGGGAGCAAATTGTTGCTATCAGAACTGAAGCATGCAAGCAAGTTAGTTTTTGCACACAGTACAAAGTAGGTGGGCAGTTACATAAAGTAATTGAAAAAACAGGAAGATGAATTCTTATCTTGTAAGCAGATATAACAGTGTTCAGATTACCCATCAGAGAGTCACTTCGCAGCTTTATTTTTTCTCCTGTGGCTCTCTAGTGCTTAAAGGATGGAATCTCTGTTTTATCCTGTCATAAAAAATCTCTCAGAATCCATCTTGACCTTCTTCCCCAAATGCACTCTGTCCTTTCCCATACATCAAATTTCTAATTGTCACCCAGGAAACATCTATGACTTCATAAAATTCTATTAATATTTTTCTCAGAATTTTGCTCCCATTTCTCTCTTAAAATAAAACAAAATAAAATCTACAACTAAAAACCTCTCAGATATCTTTCATGGCCAGATAAAATATACCTCTCCTGCTTATGTTTTCCCTATTTTTCTAGGCAGAGTAATTGACTCCCTCCACTGTTACCCTTTGCACATTCAGTATGTATCTACTTAAGTAGCCATCAGATGATAAGTATATGTTTACAGGTATTTATTGTCCATTAGATGTTAGAAAGATTTAAAGTCTATGCAGAGTTCACAAGTTTGAATACATGCAAGAGGGCAGGCAGATAACGGAGTTGGGCCTTTGGAAACCCACAACACAAGTTCTGATGATAAATGGCAGCCTACCCAGAGAGTGATAGGGAGTGGTGGAGATTGTGCATAACTGCGAAATACATGCTGCATCTAAGAAAGGTTAGCTGCTGTTCTGCTTCGTTCAACTCTTGTTCAGTTAGAATACTAAACTGATATGATCATAGCCTCAAATTTTCAAGAGCTGGGAATGTAGAATTATATGTGTAATCTCCTACTACATAAATGCTGCCAACTAATTCCCCCTAAAAAGTTCATTTTGTAGGCTTAACAAAACATGAATGCAGGCTGAAATTTGGCCATTGAATATTATAGTTAATCAAGGCTATGCCCTGGGCCTTCTTCTCATTGTATATTCTTTTCCCTAGTCAACCTCATTTAACCCATGGAGACTGATTTTCTTCTATATGCACATAACTCAGAAATTTATATTTCCACTTCAAGACCCAGACATCCAACTGCCGACTTGACATCTCTTGTGCTAATAACGCATATACATTTATATGTTCAAAACCAAATGTATGACAATTGTATTTCCCCTTCCAATGTAATATATTTCAATATACATAACTATCCATCTATTTATGCTAACTTTTAGCCTAACAGTTATCCTTCTTAATTTCTTTTCTCTCTCTCCACTCTATCTAATTCACCAACAAAGTCAATTTTTCCCCTACTAATTCTAGCCTCTGAATTCCACTCATTTCTGTTTCTCCACCATCATAACCCTGATCTAAAATACCATCATCTTTCCCATGAACTAGTGCAACAAATTTCTAACTTTTCTCACAAACCCTGCAGTGCCTCTCCATTATTCCCAAAAATGCAGTTAAGTGATCTCCTCAAAATAATATACAAATCAGGCAATGTCTCTATATTGCTTAATGCTTCGATGTTTTTGCATTGTTTTATGGGATAAGGAGGAAAGCAAACTATCAAACAAAAACCTTGAAAAACTATGTAGCTAATAAGGACTTTTCTGGTGTGAAGTCTCCCAACCTTTGTATTCTCATCATGTACCTCACTCCTATTTGCTCTCTCTGTTCCAGCCTTGCTATACTCATGTTAATATCTCCAGTCCTTCTACCATATAGCTCTTTACATGCTTTGCTTTTCTCTTTCCCTTATTAACCCCTACTCATCTCAGTTCTCCCTCAGGTTTCTCAACCAAACCATCGAACATCTCTGTTTGTACCATTAATCACAATGTAGCACTGCTTACAATTGTTAAGTAATAATCAAAATATCTGTCTCCCTATATAGATGCTAAGTTCCATACAGGTGGGGATTCTGTGTTTATCTTTATTGTATCCCCAGAAACTGGCATAATGCCAGGCAGGAGACAAGTAAGAAATATTTGTTAAATAAATGAATGAGTAAATGAATAATACTAAAAATATATTATTAAATTAAAATTTTTAAGTGAATGGGTAAATGGGAATGGGGAAGTCTTCAAAGTCCCATTTTTCTCATTTCACAATAACAGGATGGGTCTGTGAAAGAGGTGACAGAACTGTTTAAGATCTTACTGCACACCTTAATTATGCATTGACTCGATAGTCCAATAGGAAACAATTATTACATAAAATACTTCACATGTATATTAAATGTGTCTATGTTTACTAATATAGATATAAATAATTTTATATCAGAAACATAAAGTACTTAAGAAGTTATTTATTTCATTAGTGGTGGCAAATATATAGCTTGGTGAGAAAACATAAACTTTAACTCTGAGGGAAGCACCTGCTTCTACTGCCAGATGTTTTTCAGCTAAGGTTTCACTACATCATTCTATTATAGACTGATCTTTCCCCTTTTGTGCTTAAGTCTGCAAAGAAATTAGATTTCACTGAGTTAGATTTTAACCTGAAAACCCCAAAATCCATATATGAGAATAAAAATTCCCTGCCACAAGATAGAAAATAAAAATCAATAATGATCAAGAACATATTTGTTAACCACTAAAAACAAGGAAGGAAATAATATTTTGAAGTTCTGATAGAAAATTACATAATAAAATAGCCTCATTGCTTTCAGCATTTTAAGTTTGAAACATTTTTGCCTTTCTCAGTAAAACGTTTAAATGATACTAATTGAAATGCTCTTAACAGAAACAAGGTTTGCTAAAAACATCTTAGATTTTATTTATTTTCAAATATGTGTGTTATCTATATTATTCAAATATGCATGTATACAAAAATCTTAACTATGTGAGGTGATGCATATGTTAATAGCCAGATTTAGTCATTCCACAATGTATACATACTTCAAAATCTTATGTTGAATACTGTAAATACATATAACTTTATCTGTTAATGTAAAAACTAAAATAAATTACCCTGATACCAAAACCAGACAAGGACAAAAACAGCAAACTATAGGCCAATATCCCTGATGAATGTAGATACAAAAATCCTCAACAAAATACTAGCAAACTAATCTAACAGTACATCAAAAAGATCATTATGATCACGAGGGATTCATCCTAGGGATGCAAAGATGGTTCAACATACAAAAATCAATAAACATGGTACATCACATTAACAGAATGAAGTAGTAATACAAAAATCATATGGTCAGCATTCAATAAAATTCAAGATCCCTTCATGATATAAACTCTAAACAAATTAGGTATAGAAGGAACGTACCCAATGCAATAAAGGCCAAATATGATGACAAACCCACACCTAACATAATACTGAACAGGGGAAAGTTAAAAGCTTTTTCTCTAAAATCTGGAACAAGACAAGGATGGCCAGTTTCAACACTTCTATTCAACATAGTACTGGAAGTCCTAGGCAGAGCAGTTAGACAAGAGAAAGAAATAAAGACATCCAAATTGGAAAGAAGGAAGTTAAATCATCCTTGTTTGCAGATGACATGAAACAGATTCCACCAAAACAAAAAACCTGTTAGAACTAATAAACTTAGTACAGTTACAGGATACAAAACTATATACAAAAATCATTCACATTTCTATATGCCAACAGTGAACTCTCTGAGAAAGAAATCAACCCCATTTACAATAGCTACCAAAAAAATTATTTTGGAATAAATTTAACCAAAGAGGTAAAAGATCTCCACAATGAAAACTATAAAACATTGATGAAAGAAATTGAAGAGGATACAAATAAATGGAAAAATATCCTATGTTCATGGATTAGAAGAATTAATATTGTTAATATGTCCATACCACCCAAAGCACTATACAGATTCAATGTAATCCCTATGAAAATACCAGTGACAGTTTTTACAAAAATAAAAAAAAAATCCTAAAATTTGTATGGAACCACAAAATATCCTAAAGAGGCAAAGTAGTCTTGAGCAAAAAACAAGACTGGAGGCGTGACACGACCTGAGGTTCCAGAGAAGTGTGGGCTAAAGATATACATGTCCGTTAAATATATGGTGCTTAAGGTTATGAAAGGAGTGAGAGTAGATAAAAATAAATGAGGAACAATGCCTGGGCCTTGAAGTTTTCAATCATTATGAGGTCAGGAGAAAAGAATAAACCAGAAAAGGAGAGTTAGGGAATGCGGTTGGTGATGGGGTGCAGGGGGCGGGGAGGTTGCTGGGAATGACAAGTTGTACTGGAAATGTAGGATATGTTTCAAACAAGGAAAGGGTCATAACTGTGGCAAATGCTCCTCATAGGCAGAGTAAAGTGTATACCAAGAACTGACTTTTGGATTTACCAATAAAGAAGTCACCAGTGACCTCAAGAGAAGTTTCACAGTGGGAGTGGGATGTGGGCTAAAGCTGATGTGAATGGGTCCAAGGAAAATGGAAACTGGAAGATAGCCAACTCCCTAGATTTTGCTATAAAAACAAAAGACAAATGAAACACCTGCTGCAGAAGAATGCATGATCTAGAGAGATTTTTTTTGAAAGATGGGAGAAATCACAATATGTTATATATACCAATGATAATGACCACATACAGAGGGTGATTGCATGAGCCATGTTCTTGGGAGGTAAGAGAAAATGGGAGGAGGTAGGGTCCAAGTGGGGAAGGTAGCTTTACAGAGGAGCACAAGCAGTCCATCCATAGGTACAGGAGTGAAGGTCAAGTACAGAACGCTTGATAGTGATAGGTGTGTAGATGTGGTAGTGGGAGCTGGGGAAAATTCTTTTCTCTTTGCTTCAATTTTCTCCATGACTGAGAATGAAGACAAGAGAATGAATTAGAAGTTTGAAGAAAGAAGAAAAAACATGAGATACTTTCCTAAAAGAGTAGAAGACAGAATATACTGGGTATGTTTAATATTTTTGCTAGACAGATCTAAGGCCTCACTTGAAGTTAGTGGTCATGAAGTGTAAATGAGAATGGTGATTATGGTGATATGTTTTTCTCCTCCCCAAACTGATGCTCAGGTACAGTCTTAAAATATAACAAAAGTGGGAAGAAATTTGGGGTATATACAACAGAGTACTTATAAAGTTTGACTATGAAATGTGAACTTGGTAAGAAGAGAATTGAGTACATGAGGGAAATATGGGAAAGTGAAATTTTGTGGGATAAACAGATTGTATACAGTAGTGGCTTTGAAGGATTATTTGGTCAGAGAGCAAGCAGTTGAAATTGAGAAGATGGTGGGTTTGCAGTGACTGGTGATGAAAAGTCCTTGCCTTGATTGTAATTTTTAAATAATTCACTGGTGTCTACTGTATTTTGTATTTCCTAGAGTAATATACTTCAGTTATTTATCATTTTGCCTGCTTTTTGCAGTTAACATTTTAATGTTTATGTAGGTATTTTGCTGTATTAAAATATTGAGCACTCTTTAATTCTCCATAAAAAGAATTCTTATTTTAATTTTTATAAAATAATTTTTTCTTACAGTTTTAAGACTTATAGAAAAAGATGTAAACAATGTTTCCTTTCTGCAATAAGTAAACAGAAGCTGATGGTATATTAGTTAGGATATGCATAGACTGCTGCAACCAAAAAGTCTCCAAAATAGATTTACTTAAATAACAAGGAGATCTTTTCTTTCTCATGGAAAATTCTGAATTGCATCTTCTGGGCTCTCAGAAAGCTTTTCCCCTTGTGATCATTCAGGGACTTAAGTTCCTTCCAAGTTATTGCTTCTCCATCCCCCAGAGCAGATAGTGTCCTTAAACTTTTTTGTGCCATGGACCTCTGGTGATGCCTATGGACCCTTTCTCAGCATAATGTTTACTAAAGGCATAAAGTAAAATGTGTCAGATTTAAAAGGAAACAAAT
This sequence comes from Cheirogaleus medius, assembly GCA_008086735.1. Lineage (NCBI taxonomy): Eukaryota > Metazoa > Chordata > Mammalia > Primates > Cheirogaleidae > Cheirogaleus > Cheirogaleus medius. The sequence goes on along the minus strand of VBSM01003176.1, from coordinate 41,368,321 downwards.
TACATTGAAATGCCATTATCAAAATATATACATTTGTGCTTTTTTATTAGCACTTTATAAGATTTAAAACATCTAAATTATGGATATAAATATCATAAAGCAATTATGAACACAAGCAATATTTTGAGATACCTGTAATGACTATAAACTTGAAAATATCTGCAATTTCCATTTTTGCCAAAGCCACTGGTACTATTACTATTACTATGGTTTGTCATCTACATTCTTAACAGAAGAAAATCCTAAGTTAATAAAAATGAAGATATAATTTTTTAGCACCCAAGTTTCATGGACACAGTGGCTTATATCCAGCAGTAACCTTTAGGTTAAGAGCTCCTTCTCTAGGGCATTAGTGTCATCTTCATGGTCACATCTGAGTGGAAATGGGAGGAGAATGTGGAGGTCTAAAACCCGTGGCCTAGCAGTTGGTACATAGTATTTCCAGTCCATTCAATTTGAGATAAATTAACCATAGGGAGACGCCCAACTGCAAGAGACCCGGAGAATTTAGACCAGTCATGCACCAAGGTGAGAGCACAGGGTTGGAAGATAAAAGCAGACTCTGCCTCAAAAGCCACAACCTCCAATTCCCACATTTGTCCTCCTTTCCTTATGTGTGGTATCTATTTATTTTTAATGTCAATTTTCTTGCAGATATGTTATTTCTGGGTAGTCTCTCAATTAGAAAATCTTCTAATAGTAGTTTCAGAGGAAGTTTCCCTTCAAAGGGTAGTAATCATATGAAGATATTTTGAGTATCATATAATACAAACAAATGCTGGGCAGATTATTTAGAAATAGGAATAAGGCAAGTATATTTTCTCTGATTTGGTGTATTGTCTGAGTTAGTCTATTTTACTGAAATTTCCTTAAATAAAATAGTTTTTGAAATGAGTGCCATCTGCCAAGTTTGACATTAACATTATATACATGTATTAAACTGTTTAAAAATATATTTTTAATGTGTGTATGTATATATTACTTTTACATTTTTGCTTTTGATTCTAAGTCAGACAAATTTATTTTCCTAGACTCATACAAATTAGTAGATGGCAAAATAATCTCACAAACCAACAGTATGATTATAAATTGACCTAACATTGCCTGAGGAAGAAGTACCAATTTTGTGCTGTGAAAATAACTATCCACCAAATTATTCTGCTGTAATTAATATCCCTGCTATGACCAGTGAGACCCAAATAATTGGGCCTTCTGTAAGTTACATGGGGGGGTGGGGTTAACTGATTTTAAGACTTATTTATCTGAACATTTAAACTTTAAAAATAAGCTAGATCTCAGAACTTTATCTCACTTGTAATCCCCTCAAATAAAAAAAATATATATAAGAAGGAAGGGAAAATGAGAGGCTGGTACAGGGAAAAGTTTGCTGCCAGGAAATCAGTTCCATGGGATCAACTTGCCTGAGGCTCATCGTGACTTCATCCAGGGCAGAGGTGTGTAAATCAATGCTTATTTTAATGGTTTGCCTAGTCAGTCTTTTTAAACGATGGTTTTCTTATTCGATAGAGAATTATGGTCATTTAGGGATTTAAGTTTCTCCAAAGTTTTTGCTTCTCCATCTTCCAGGGTGGGCAGTGTTCCTAAACTTTATGTAATTATAAATAGAATATATTGCCTTAGATCTGGTTGGTATACGTAGTGAAATCACTATGATTTATCAGCATTCCTTAACCGTTTTGGGGAACCATTCTGGAAATGTGATAAAAACAATGAACTCTTTCCTCCAGAAAAATACACGTACACAAATGAACACAAATTTTGCATAGAGTTTTGAGGTGTTACTAACACCTTAATGCTCCTTCAGGGACATCCTTAGAATTCAGTTCAGGACCTGCTTCTACATTTTTCACCTAATGGCAGAGTCATCTATAAGAATGTGACAAGATTATTTTTCTACAAGTCACATCTATAATGGAAAATTTGTTCTTTATGCTGGTCTTCTTGCCAGCAAAATGATCTTGGTGATATTTTCTTGTTCATTCTTGGTGAGCATATATATTTATATATTATATTATTTTACTATAGTTCATTAATTCTCAACAGTCCAAACTAATGAAAGTTAGCGATGCTACGAATCATCCAAAATAATACATTATTCACAAGGCATACAGTCTTAATTATATTCTAATTCTTTTTAATATTATATTGCATGCATTTATCAGCATATATTATGATGGAAGAGTTAGAAGTCCAGAAATGTATTGAATGATGGAAAAAAATTCTCATATATAATAGAATGATGAATGCAAATTTTTTGGTTGTCCCAGAATTGGTGACTAGAACTCAAAGCTGAGAGCAAACAGGTATCAATACTAAGCACCTGCTCTCTAAATATTAATAGATAACCCCAAAATGGAGGACAGAATCCCTGCAGGATTAACTAAGCAGGATGAGAATCAGCCCTGAAAAGCAGGAGAGTGGTTACTAGCACAAGTGCTATATTGAATCAGCCTGGTTCAAATCTTGGTCCTGCCACACTGGCTATAAAACCATGAGCAAGTCACCTATTCTCTCTGTCCTTCAGTAAAACGAGAATAATAATAACTACAAAAATAGTGCTTATAATAGTTACACTTAGTACATAGCAAATGCTCACCGGTGCTTATGTCAGCATTTGGTGAATCTAGGTATTTTCTGTGTTTCAGTATCCTCTTTTCAAAATATCTGCTTCATAGGGTTATTGTGAAGATTAAATGCCAACATAGATGTAAATAAATAGAAAAGTGCATGGCCTTAGTAAGTACTCAAATAATGTATTATTTTGTTGTTGTTTTGTCCATATTTCATCCAGCCGTCTTCCCTAGCGTGTATGAGCACGTGTATGTGTCTGAGTGTGTGTGTATGCAAAAACTGGGCAGTAGAAGGGACACAGTCAAAGGCTTGGGTGTGGTGAGCCCCTACAGAAAGGAAAGTGTGTTCTTGGATTGGGTAATTTCCTGTTCCCAAGGTGCTTCCCCCACCTCCAAAGCAAAGTGAGGGGAAGCTCCATCAGAACCATTCAATGACTAATGCTCCCTGTAAGAAGGGGCAGGGGCACCATTCCTTTCCTGTTGCCCATTTAGCAACAGACTTACTGACATGCCACATCACCAGTATTCCTCCCCACCTGATTTAACCTCTACTCATCCTTTAGTTATTCCCTCAAGTGTCACTCCCATAGATAGTTTTTCTTAACCTTCAAACCAAATAAGATCCCCTACAACAGGCATGTGATCCATACTTCTCTTTATAGAACTTATCAGAGTTGATACTTTTATATTTATTTAGGATCTATTTGTTTAATGATTATCAATCTTACTAAGATATAAGGTTTATTAAGACAGGGACTGTGTTTTTATACCTCACTACAGTGCCTCGCACAGTGACTGGCTCATGGCTAAGTACTCTACATATTGTATAAATGAATAATGGAAATTGAGGGAAAGAGGCATCAATGTTCAGTTAAAATTGAATGGTGTTGAAGAGGTTCACATGATCGTAAGTAAAAAGCAGGGCTAGATTAGTTTAACCAAGAAAGAGATCAATTCTGATTAGATGATCATTGGAGGTTTATCATATTAGGGGAGGATGAGAATGAGAATTTGAAAGAAGATAAATTTCAATAAACAAGTTGGAGAGGAGAGACATGTAAGAAAACACATGTGCTGTTAACTATACTGGATTTGGAATAAGTGAATTTGGGAAGAGCTGAATGGACTGTATGGAAAAATAATAAAAGATACATCCTATAACTGTAAGGTATTTGTCATTATATAGATCCATTAATATGATGCTAATTATTTGGATACTTTCCCATAAAGAGTGGGTGAGGATTGAAGTTTTTGAGCAGAGAAGGACATGAGAATATATATCAGACAAGGTTTAGCACAGAAAACTAAGACTACTTCAGGTATTTTGAGCAGAAAGTGATTTAAAAGAGGAATAGGTAATTAAAAAATGGTTGCAACAGTTGGAGAATTGAGCTCTAGGCTGGGCCTCCAGAGATGGCTGTAAAATGTTTTTCAAAACCCAAGAAACTAGAAAATAGATGCTAAAACTCTGCTTCAGAAAAACCTCACATCAATATGGCTTTGATTATAAGAAGAAACAACAAAGCGGGTCAAACATATAAAATGTCTCCATATTACTTCTGCCTTTCAAATATCACAGCATTGCATGTAACTGGCAAAACCTAATTTGTATCAAGAAACCGAGCAGCAAAGAAATCTAAGAAATGCAGTCTCTCCCTTCCTCCCTCCCCTCTGTAGCACAAAAAGGCCACAACTGTGAGGATGAGGACATGGAGTTTGATAGTCAATCTATAGCATTCTTCACAAGGAGTTTGTTGTTTTTGTTGTTGTTTTAAGTAATTCAATGACAAGGTACTAGTTGCTTTGGAGTTAGAGACTGAATAAAGTTGGTAAGGGAGAAAAGTCACGAATTATTTATTCCCTGGTTCATGTGTCTCAATCAATTTGGTGCTTCCCAATCCAACAGAAAATTTAGCATACCAAACAGATGACTTTTTCTTTTTAGGGTTAGCATGTAATCATTTATTTCATCTAAAACATATAATCAATATGTTTTAAAACCCTTTAGAAGCTGAACTTATATTGCAATAACAATTTAATTATTAGAGGGGATACCAAAAGCTCAGTATACCTTTTAAATTATTTTCCATCAAAAGAAAGGAGAAGAGAATGGCAGGCAAAAAAATCACAGTTTCTGAAGGCATACAATGATAGAGTGTTAGCTTTTCCAAAGAAACTAAATATTTGATATAATCACTAAAATTTTATAAGTTTTTAAATATCATCAGAAAATATTGCCTATGAGTATTACATTTCCAAGAATAGCACACACATTTGGTTAATCACCAATAACCCATTCATCCAGTTTATGTATAGCCATAGCCAGTCTACTGCCCACATCTCAGCCTACATTTTGCTTTTTACAGTCCTTCCATTTGCAAATGAAAGTCAGGATCCTTGCCAATAACAACCACCTCCAATGTTTTCAATAATGCTACCATCACCCTGGCAACAAAGAAGACAAGACATAAATAGTTGCTCTGCCAAACATATCTATTGCCTTGTTATGCTAGTGGGAGTTAGTGTTGTCAAGGGAAGTTTATACCAAAGTTAAAGTAAATTTCGACTTATCAATGACAAGATTTTCTAAAAAGTGCATTCCTGCTTTATTTGTTTAGAGGATTAAGTAAACGTGTAAATAAAATATAGACTCCATGAGGTCCAAGAAAATGCTTGTCTTGTTCCACAGCACTGAACACCAGTAGATCCCCAATAAGTATTTAATAAATGGGTAAATGTGTTCAATGTAAGTATGGGTTTCTCAAGTCAAAGCATTAAGTTTGACATTATTTACATCACTACATTGGTAGCATTAAAACATTTTCAAAAATCATAGTCCAGAATACATTTTTGAATGACAGATTGTTAATGGATACAAAGATTGCATAGTCTAGTTTCAATTGAACTATCTGGTATAAACACTAGATAGTATGTATAACCAGATGTAAGAAGAAAGAATAAGTCGGGTTTTTTCCCTCTACCCTCACGCAGGCACTCAATACAGCACTTCTGACACGAGATGCAGGGGAGTTTTTCCCCACAAACCAAGCAATTCTCTAGCAGACTCCAGCTGGGTGTCCTCTAATTCAATTCAATTCTGATGCTGTCTACCTGGAGATAACACCAGATCCCACAGGTTAAGAGCTTAGTCCCACAACTCTGTCCCCCACTTCAATTGCAAGTCCCAGGTTGTGACCTGTACTTCTGACTGGCTATAATCCTGGGTTCCCATGACCCACTCCTTGGGTTTGATTAATTTGCTAGAGCTGCTCACAGAATCCAGGGAAACACTTTACTAATGTTTACCCACTTATTATGAAAGATATTACAAAGAACAGCCATATGGAATAGATGTATATGGTGAAGTATGAAAGAAGGGACATGAAGCTTCCCTGCCCTCTCTGCGCATGCCACCCTCCAGGCCTCTTGATGTGCTCAGCTGTCCTTAAGCTTCCTGAACCTAGTCTTTTGGGGGTTTTTAGGGAGACTTCATTAAGTGGCATGATTGATGAAATCATTGGCCATTGGTGATAAACTCAATCTGACCCTGGAGGTCAGGGGGCAGAAATGAAAGTTCCAACCCTCTAATCACATGGGTGGTTCCACTGACAATCAGCCCATCCTGAGCCCACCAAGAGTTACTTCATTAGAATAAAAGATGCTCCTATCACTCAGAAAATTACAAAGATCTTAGGAGTTCAGTGTCAGAAACTGGGGTCAAAAACGAAATATTAGCACAAAAGATTCTTCTAGTGTTTCTATATACAAAAGACTTTTAGAAGCTCTGTGCCAGGAAGCAGGGAGCATAGACCAAATATATATTTTTTATTATATCACAATATTACAGCATACATAATGTTATTGGATATCATTAACACTCTTAATGTTGAATTAGGTGGTTTTTTATACATTTATGGCATTTTAGCCCTCCCTATGCCACCCATTGAAGATATTTTACAAATAAGAAAATCTAGACTCTAACAGGCGTCCTCAAACTATGGCCCGCATGCCATAAGCCGGTGTTTTTGCCTGTTTGTTTTTTTACTTCAAAATAAGATATGTGCAGTGTGCATAGGAATTTGTTCATAGTTTTTTTAAAACTATAGTCTGGCCTTCCAACGGTCTGAGGGACAGTGAACTGGCCCCCTGTTTAAAAAGTTTGAGGACCCCTGCAAGAGGTCAGCAAATTTGAGCAAGGTTACTCAGCTCACCAGAGGAGAGGAGAATAAGATGTGAACCCAGGTCCATCTAGGTTCAATGAGCCTGTGATCAGTCTTGGCATGAAACTAGCTCTCTCGGTGGTGTCTCTCTTCAGTCTTCAAGAGTTGTCTGGGCCTTTCTGGAGTTAGGAAACTAATTTGGAAATCATATCATTGTGCCAACTCAATTTCACTTTCTTTGAATCCCTGCCATCACCTCTCTTTAGTAGTGATCTTGGCACCTTTTCCCTATTTAGAAACTCCCCACTTTCAATGGAGAGGACCCATGGTAAGCAGAGCCATAGGGATTTCCCACATGTTTACTGGGAGGCTCTGTTTAAAAGAACTGGCTTAAGATAAAAAACCATGTATACAATACATTTTGTGTCACTTTAGAGAGAGAATAGTCTGACATAAAAGTTGTTAAATGATAGACTATTGAGGAAAACACAGTGATATCGCTCATCTCCAGATGTGGAAATACTATGGCATAGTAGAAAAAACATGAAATTTGGAATCAGAGATCCTAAATTTAATCTTATTCCCACCACATACCAATTTTTCTCACTTGGATAAATTACTTAAAGCTTGATTTCTCTTATTTGTAAAATGGTCAATTACAACCTTTGGCTTTCAAGGCTTTTGGGAGTTTAATTGATAACATATGGAAGTACTTTGTAACTAGTAAAGTACTACACAAATGTAAGTTATTTGGGATAATGATGTAGTTATTGTGTTAATCCTAGGACAGAAAACAGTATTTAATCCAACATTCTAATTTTACAGATGAGGAAACTGAAGCATAGAAAAGTGAAATGAGACAAAGATTCTCAATAAACGTTGAATGAAAAGAAATTTGAAAATAGACATAAACCACTGTCATCTAGGATCATTATATTCCAGCACGTTAATTCTAACTATACTACACGACTAAAAATGTCAATCCTTGCTTTCCATGTTTATGACTAAAGTTTTCTTAAAAACTAAAAAGAAAAACAATGATTACAACAAGTGCTATTACTCTGACCAGATAGAAAGGTATGTCCAATTTGTAAAATAACAAATATTTGCACAAGATTTGTGATGTTTTAGTAGAATGGAGTCAAGAGAGGATTATCACAACTGCCCTTTTTTGTTAAAGGATGGTAGGGATCAGAGAGGATCTTCAAAATATTGAGAATAAGAATTATTTAAAGAAGGAATGAAAGTGTTAGAGGCACAAAAAGCATGTAATGTAGGTCAACAGTTTAGAAATCTGAGAAAGTATAGGGTGTATATTAGTGAGCTATACCAATACCATAGGCTGGGCGGCTAAAATAGACATTTATTTCTCACAGTTCTGACAGCTAAGAAGCCGAAGAGGAAGGGTGCCAGCATTCATCTGGCTTCAGAGCATGTTTCTGCTAGGACCCTCTTCCTGCTTTGTAGATGGCAGTCTGCTCACTGTGTCCTCACGTCCCTGAGAGAGAAAGCATACAATCTCTCTGGTATCTCTTCTTATATAGCCACTAATCCCATCATGAGGGCCCCACCCACACGACCTCATCTAAACCTAATGATCTCCTAAAGGCCCCATCTCCAAATACCATCATGTTAGGGGACAGGGCTTCAACAAATGATTTTCAGGAGGACACAAACATTCAGTCTATAACTGAGCAAGTAATGGAGTGACTGGTTGTTTGAACAGAATGGAGTTGAATACATTCACCTGTTAAAAATAAACAGGAATAAGCTCCCTACCAAAGTGACTACCTAAGCAAATGTATTTACTTCTCTTACTTCTTCAAATCTCTTTGAAAATTTCAAAGAAATATAAAAATAAAGCTAAATTCAATTTACCAGAAGAAAACTATAAATTATAAAAAACATATAAAGAAAAATAAATAATAGAACAAAATTCAAAGCACCACTCCCACCAGCAGCCAGGAATGGTGAAGAGATTCTGAAAATTGTAAAGCAAACTATAAAGTGTATAATGAAGCTGAGTAACTTGCAACAATTATAGGCAAGAGAGATTGAGCTAGAAAAGGGGCTGAGGTACCCAATGGAACCTTTAAGAATACCCCAAAACAGAGACAATGGAAACTGGATGGTCAGTTAGGAAATGAATTAGAGAGAGAAAGAATATAACTGCCTCTGCAAGAGTAGATGACGCCAGCATTCATGTTTACTCTTAATCCAGAGTAAGATTCAACCAAGACTTTATGGATAAATTCAGTAAATTTGGATATAACGTGATTGGGAATTGGCTGTTGTATTCCTCCTAACCTCCATCTGAAAAAGAAAGAGAATGGATCCCCTAATTTCCAATATCCTCCTGGGTCAGGCTCTCTTGGAGGGGAGATGAAACAGGTGTCAACTAACAAAGAAGTTTCAAAAATCGCTATCCCTATCTTGAAGTCCTTGGCTTCCAGCCACAGGCACCAGCATCATCAGCTAGCTTTTTAAACCAGAGCCAAACTTCCACCAGATGGCGCCAAACCATAGCAGGGCCAGAAAGGGATGAATTTAGATCCTGCAGTGAAACCACTGGAAATCCGGGTCCTGCTGAAATCGGGGTCAGGCCTGAGAATTTACTAACCTGAATGAAAGCAATTCCTTATTTTATGTAATTGTGTTTTTAAAGTAGTATTTTACTGTAGTTAGAATGAATGCTTTTTCCTTGCTGCTTCTACACAGATATTTCCTTATTAGAAATAGGCACCTTTAAATGTAAAGGTCTGTTGAAGCTTCCTGACTTCAACCAAGGCTCCCAAATACCAAGTTCTTTCTCAACCTTCATGATTCAGCTACTTTTAATGACTATAAGACTAGATAAAGTTTCTCATTCCATTCACTTTTCCAATTTTTTAAAAAAAAAATATTCAAGGAAAATTTTTATTCATTCCCTGAGTTGAACATGTGTCAAATCAGAGTATGTTAATATAACAGTGCCAAATCTCTATCTACTTTTCACTCAGTGTTGATTAGCCAAGCAGTACCTGTGTTCCCAGTGTTCATTATATTCAAAGTTCTCCAAAGGATGATAGACTTTAATTAACATTGCAAGAAGCTTTGAACATTCAGCCTTCCCTTTATAGCTATTAGGAATTTGCTTCTACCTAAGGCAAACATTTCCAAAAGCAAACCATCCTTCTAACCTCATTTCAAGAGCAGGGGCCATAAAGTCCTGGAGGCCTGCTATTTATTGTTTAAGCAATATCTGTGGAAAATATGTAAAGTCCTGCCTTAAGACTTCAATATCTCTGCAATGATCTGCACCTCCACCCTATTAACATGATAGGAATCCAAAATATATTCATCAAACCTCTTTTTATGTTTAATATATTATTGCAAAATTGATTCCTGAAATTCCAACTGGAATACAAAACTTCTGTGCATACATTTATGCATTTGAAGCAAACATTTATAAAATATTTTTAATGCTACACTGGTGTTCCAACAAGTGTTAACAGCAAGCGTTACAGCTAGTGTTACAGCCAGTACTACAGCCAGTGTTACAGCCATTGACCAGGGAAAGAACTGAGCAGCACACAGAGAGTTGGAGAACAGCCTTTATTTCACCAGCAGGCTCAGCATACCACCAACTTCTGAGCCCCCCTCCCTTGTTCTCCTCCAGTTTTTATACCCTTGGTAGGATTCGAAAAGCGTCCAATCAGCAACAAGCTTTAACATCCAATCAGCAATAAGCTTTAACATCCAATCAGCAGTGGGATTCAAAAAGTATCCAATCAGTGCGGCCGTCGAGGGGCCTGGAGCGCAGGGGCGGAACCCGGAGCGGGAGCGGCAGGGAGGCGGGGAGCGGCCGCATCCCGTTTTCCCTGTCACCGGGAGTGTTCTTAGAGAAAAATAAATGAAAACACTAATTTTAAAAATAAGAAATCTGTGATATAGAAAGAACTTGTTGAAAATTATACCAAATCAGTGAAAGAGAAAGAACTAGAAGTTGATGTTTGTTTTTATTTCCATATGCCTGTGTCTTAAACCAACAATTGAACAGCTCATTTTAACAGGAGACCTTAGGGAAATTCAGGAGTTATCTGGTGAAAAAAAATATCTCTGACAGGTTTCTTTATTGCCTGATTCTGGGTTCAGATTAATCTGATTCTCATTTTTTGGAAGCTATTAGAGAAATGACCTCTTTGTTGTTAGAAATGTATCACGGTGAACATCAAGCCACTAAAATCAGTCAGACCTCAGTTTAAATTCAAGCTCTCTGATTTATTTGTTATGTAATCTCAGACAAATTACTTAATCTGTTACTTAATCTCTCTGTATCTCAGTTTCCTTAACTTTAAAAGGGTAAAGCAAGAGTATCTCTTTCATGGCACTAGTCTGAGTTTGAATACTACATGTGTTTATGGTGGAGTTGACACATAGGAAATCTACAATAGTGTGAGTTATTGTTACTGTCATCATTGCTATCCCAATTATCCCTGCAATGTTCATTTTAGTGTAAGTAATACCAGATGGGTTTATACTAATTTATTATATCAGTAGAAGGTGAACATAAAACCTTAAAATGCAATTGAAGACCTCAAGTATTAGATCTTTGACTCTTCACTAAAATATACCAAATGGAACTGAGTAATGGATGAGAAAAGATTGGAGTGAAGGGGATATTGCAAGTAACATTAACTACAGTCTAATTATTATCAATGAGAAAGAGTTGATAGCAAGTTTATAAGTCATGGGACTATTTAACTCCATTTGAAGAAAATATTTTGTGAAGTGTGTTAGAATTTTATTATTGTATATTAATTTTAGAAAGTAAGAAAATATTCAAATAGAAACTTAAAAATCATCCTAAATTCTATCATCTGAAGAGAGCCAGTTAAGTGTGTATGTGTGGGTGTGCATGTATTCCATAAACTTCAAAGATAAAATCTTGATATATAATCTTTTATGCTTTTTCTATACATATATAAAGACTTGAAGAGAATGAGGGAATGGGCCATATGGCTAACACAAGGAATAATGTTCAAGGCAGAGAAAATAGTAAGTACAAAAGCCCTAAATTGGGAACTTGCCTAGTGTATTCTAGGAACATTGAGGTGGGTAGTGTAGCTAGAGTAGATGGAAGAAAAGAAAGAGTGGATTGAAAAAGAGAAACTAGATAAGAGTCTAGAAGATGATGGTAACTTAGTTCAGAGTTGTGGCAGTAGAATTGGGGAAATGTGATTTGACCTGGATATATTTTTTAATTATAGCCAAATTATAGCCAAAATTGGTGAATTGGAAATGAGGTTTGCTGAAAGACAGTAGTCAAGGGTGACTCCAGCTTTTGTATATGGATAATCAGAAGATTGGAATTGTCATTTACTAAGTTTGGAAAGAATACAGGAGGGTCAAATCTAGTAGGGAGTAGGGAGGACCAGGGATTCCATTTTGAACATGTTAAGTTTGAGAAGCACAGTATAATCCCAAGTGGAGACATGACACGGGTGGTTGTATGCATTAATCTTGAATTCAGTAGAGGAATCTGGGCTGGAGGCATACATTCCAGAGCCATCAGCACATGTACAACTTTTAAAGTCATAAAAGTGGGTACGATCATCTAAGGAGTATGGATAGAAGAAGAGTTTCAAGGTTTAAGCTGTGGGGCACTTCAACTTTTAGAATTTAGGGAGATGCTACAAAACCAGCAACGAAGGTGAGAAGGTCAGAAAGTTGGGAGAAAATCAAGAAATTGTGTAAAGAAAGTATTTTAAAAAGGAAGAAGTAAAAAACTATGTCAAATGCCATCTCTATCATTCACATTTCATGACTGAGAATTGACCAGTGGGTGTAGCAACGTGGAATCATTCACTGTTCTCCCACTTGGATAAAAACTTCCTTTTCTTTCTTTACTCTTCACTCTCAGTAATGACCTGCTACTTATTTCAATGTGAAAACAAAAACAATCAGAGGAGGAATTATACAATTCCACCAGTATCTCTGCCCATAATACATTCTCTTTCCTACATGGGCAAACTCTCTGTGCTCTTAACCACAGCCACTCCACCTTTGTGTGCAAGATCCCATTTCCTCTTGACTATTCATGAATATTGCTTTAGCAATACTCCCTTTCATCCACCATTTTATACATCTTTTATTCTTATCAGCATACAGATTTCTGGAAGTAAATTTATTGGACAAGTGAGTATGCACTTCTTAATATGCACAGAATCATTTTTTGACTGAAGTGATTCGTTAACAGTTATCACCCTTCATGTAATTTCATAAAATCTCTGGTCTCCAATTATTCTTTTAGTCAGTATCAGAGTCCACCTGTCTTGAGCTCTATTAGGTCATTAAATATGAAATGTCTGATTTCAAATCAAAGTTTAGTTTATTACATCTCAAACAAGAAGCAGTACAATTAATCAAAGTATGTACCTAAACTATTGACACAGTTTTGCCATCTTAACAGTAGCTTGTTTATGTCGGCAGCGAAGCCTCAAGAGTGAGTGGCGATGAAATTGTGAAAGGCCTTTTCCACAGCTTGTTGAGAATTGAATATTTTTCCTTGCAAGAAGTGGTCCAAAGCCGGGAAGAAATGGTAGTCAGTTGGTGCAAGGTCTAATGAATATAGTGGATGACAAAGAGTTTTCAAGTCCAGTTGCTGTAGTTTGGGCTACGTTGTTTTTTGTGACATGTGGTTGAGCATTGTCTTGAAAGAGGATTGGCCTGTCTCTATTGACCAATCTTAGCTGCTTAGTCAAAAGCATCCTTGTCATTTCTTCCAGCTGGTTGCAGTAGACATCCACTATAATTGACTGACCAGATTTCATGAAGCTGTAAAGGAAAATACCAGCGCTGGACCACCAAACAGACACCATTAGTTTTTTTTTTTTTTGATGAATATTTGATTTTGGACTGTGTTTCAGCACTTCATCTTTATCCAACCATTGTGCTGAATGCTTGCAATTGCCAAAACAAAATCCATTTTTCATCACAGGTAACAATACGGTGTAGAAATGTTTTGTCTTTATGTCGTGACAGCAAAGAAAGGAAAGCTTCGAGACAATTCCTCTTCTGATGCTTCTTTAATTCATGCAATACCCATCCCTCCAGCTTCTTTACCTTGCCAATTTGTTTCAAATGGTCCAATGTTGTTGGAATAGTAATGTCAAACCTTGCTGCTAATTCACACATAGGTTGAGATGGATTTGCTTCCACTACAGCTTTCAGCTCATCATTATCCACCTTGTTCTCTGGTCACACATGGCTCATTTTCAAGATTAAAATCACCAGAATGGAACTTCTCAAACTATTGATGTCCTATGTATTCATTAGCCACATTGTTCCCAAACACTTTGTTGATATTTTGAACTGTCTGCACTGTATTGGTTCCATGACAGAACTTATATTCAAAAATAACATGAATTTTTTACTTATTCATGGTTTCACAAAAATTGCTCTAAAAAACAAATTTTAGAGATAATCACAAGCCAAAGCATGTGTTTGAAAGAATGAGGATGTACCTTCACAATAAAAAAATAAATGAAACAGGAAGTGTCAAAGTGAAATGTCAGAGATATCAAATGTCAAACTTAGTACTTAAGGAAATTGGACATTCTGTACTTAATAACCTAATAACTTTTCTTTAAATGTGGCAAAAATTACTATCTTAACTCTGAGTTGAGTACAAGTTTCTACCGAAGTATAAGTGTAGGGCATTGGCTTCCAAGTCATCAACACTGTCTGGTAGTTGACAAAGATTCTGACTCCAAAGACGTGGAATGGAAAAGCACCATACTTTTCTAGTTTGGGAAACAGGTTCTATAGCATTAGATCTAGTTCCACTATCACATGGTCCTGGAATGGCCTGATGCTCTCTGCTGATATGACTATTTCAAGCAAAATATCTCAGCTCTACTCTATCAGAATTAAAGGGTTTATTTTTTAGTTTTAGGCATTGGGCTGGGTAATAGAGTTAAAACAGTGAAGAGTGTCCAGTTTCTTTCCTCAAGAGGTTTAAATGCTGGTAAGGATACCAAAATCCAAACCACTCCTTACAGTGCAGTGTAATTATTTCTTTAGTAAGGTTTTATGGGGACATATAGAAGGGACAGTTAACCCAGCTTAAAAGAATAAGAAAATGTGGTCTAAAGAACACTTACTTTTAATGGGAGAAGAAGATAGGGAAGGAGACAGCAGAAAGGCATTAGGGGAAACCAAAGGATTCTGATGTCATGGAAACAAAGGCACCTTAATGTAATTCTGGACAGCAAAGTGAAGTCATAGAAGCAGAAATTAGAAATGGGAGAATAAAATCAACAGGTCAGATTTATAGAAAAAATGAAAACCAAATTTCACAACAGAGATTTGACAAATTCGCCTCAGATGTCACAGAGAAGCTAATTTTTTTTTAATTTTTTTTTATTTCAGCATATTATGGGGGTACAAATATTA
>VBSM01003176.1:41338343-41353034 GCA_008086735.1 Cheirogaleus medius | reverse complement strand
CTCTGTTCTGTTCCACTGGTCAATGTCCCTGTTCTTGTGCCAATAAAAAGAGAAGCTAATTTTTAAAAACCACTTTATTATTCTGCATGGAGCACTGATGTAGTGATTTAGTACACACTTGTTAAATGAGAAGTAAATGAGGACCAAAGAGGGAAAACCAAATAAAAAGAGAAACAGACAAAGCACCCTAAAAAAGGAATCTGGAAAAGGAAATAAAATCATATTCTTCTAATGGTCAGAGTTCCAAGATAAAAGTGTCTCAGTCTTAAGGTTACAATGCCATTCCTGGCCATTTCTGGCGGTTGCTTGAGCTAAAATTGGCTTGTCTGCATGATGTCCTAGCAACATCTTTAAATGTGAAATAAATTAGCCAATAACCACAATATTTAATCCACATAATGTCAAACAATCATGTCTTTCATTGAATTGAGGAATTTTTTTTGGCATCCACAATCCATCCCATCTATAACCACCCAAAGAATTGATTTTTGAATCAAAGGTACTTTGGGCAGATTGTGAAATTGTGAACTACATTTAATGCTCCAAGATGCCAGAATGTGACATGCTGAGAAGCCAGCTTTTTAGAGCTCTGACAAGGGACCAGCCTTGGCAGCCATGTACAGTGGGCTATTTGCCAGAGTGCCCAGTGCTTCACCTTTCTGTGCCCATTTACTTGTTCCTTGGCTTCTTTTACCTCTCCTCCCATCAAAACCTTTTTTTTTTTTTGTCCCCAGAAAGGATCTCATATCAGTCAATTATGTCTTAATTTGAGTTTAGATAAGTGTGTTCTTTGCATTTCAAGTTATTTGCATTTCAGGTTTTAGCATAAATGTGTCTACTCTTAAAGAATTTCAGAAATAACAAGCAGGACAGTTTTGTACAATGAAAGAAGATCCTTCCCAGGGCCTCTGAATGTACCACCCCATAGATTTCGAATCTTGCTGAACATAGGAGCCTTCTAGGTAAAGGAATCTCAAAGAAGCATAGAATTATTATTCTTCAACCATGGCAACATCTGTTATTATAAGCCTGCCCTGCTTCCAACTTCCCTTTCCTGATAACAAGCACCCTGCTTTTTCTTTCAGGGATTGCTGATCCCCCACTCTACCTGTGTGGTTTGTGGTAGGGTTAGCTCCAACTCTGGCTCCCAAAATGAGCATGTGAATCAGTCTAATTAATTTGAGCACTGAATTCCCCTGGACTCAGTGTTGAGTTGTTCATTAGGCAAACCAGGAGACTGTGATGTTAGGGAAACAGAAGCTCATTACCACCACTGAGCAGGGCAAGCCAGAGTCAATGAAACTCAATCTTGGAACTTTGCATGGGCCTATGGAGGAAGAAAGGTCTCTTTTTTCTTGAGTTAGCGAGTGGACTGTATATAGATGGAACTACTTGCTGTGAAGAGAATGAGTATGTCTGAAGTTGAAGCCAAGAAAGGAAAGCAGAGTTAAGAAAGAGGAAAAAGTATTCCCAACCATGAGGTCTCATTTGAGACCACTGGTCTTTTCAGTTATGGGCATCAATAACCTTTAGTCAGTTTTATTTGGGTCATTTATAGCTAAATAAATCATCAAATATTACAACAATTTCTGTTTGATTGAACTTCTTGATCATGCTTAATGATGTCTTACTGTGGGAAAGCTCTCAGGACTGCCACACTGATTCACTTACTATCCTAAAATTTCTTCCCATTTTCTCTACCCCAAAGCCTGATTTACTTTTTACATTTATTTAAGAGATATTTACATAGTGATTACTACTCTATGAATTACTCTACAAATACTAACTCATTTAATGAGTTTATCAACCCCCTGAGGTAGTTACTAGTTTCATCCTCATTTTATAGATAAGGAAACTTGGCCAAGATCACACAGCTAGTATAAGGGGTCAGGGAGGAGAGGGAGGAAGTTTGTACCACTGAGAGGCTTAATTCCTGTTAAAAAAACATTTACATCCATGTTTCTCAACATTGACTTGAAATAGTACCTGAGGAGTTTAAAAAATTATTATTTCTGGGGTCCTAGCCTCAAAATATCTGTTTAATTGGTCTGGATTGAGGCTTGGACATCAGTATTTTAATAAAACTTTATAGGTGATATTAATGTACAATTTGTATCGAAAAAATATCTATTTATGTAAAAGTTCAACAATGATCTTGTCCCAGGTCTGGGCATCCAATAGGCAACTCACTCTAAAGCCTCATTGGCTTTTATATTATGTTCACTAGAAAGCAATTTGTACTTTTGAAGATTTACTAAGACAGTTCACTCTAATATATGCTTAAGTTGTAGATGATATTTGCTGAAACTAGAGTTGGCAGCATGGCTCATAAAACTATGCATATTCATACTGTGAGAAATGGAAGGCAGCAAAAGCAAAGGTATTTACATTTAAATAACTACAAATGGCCCAATTTTAGCTTCTTATTCTTGCTAAACTAAGGGTAAAATTAGATTTCTTTCCATCCATAACTTGTACCTGGCCCAGATAAACTTAATAGCAACATAATACTGTTCATTTACATATCGTCTATCTCTAAGGAATATAAACTATTTCAAACTTGGTTCTCTCCTCTATGTCTGGACTCTAAAATGAAGACAGAAATAATGTCTACCTTCTCATTCTGCCTCTTACTCCTTTATTACCATGTACCTTCCCTGATGTTTTGAATAGTTCTTAGAGGTCACAGATCTGTTTTGCTTTTAGAGAAATATGTAGGTAAAATGTAGGAGAAAAGTTGTGAAGACATCTTAAAAGTTATGGTGAAAATATTTTGCTTTTAAAAATCTCCAGTTGCTTTGCTTTTGATAAAGTACTGTCCCTTCCTATCTTGGACTGTTTGTGTAGCATAATTAATACCCTCTTATCCTCCTCCCATTCCCACCTCCAGAATTTCTTTAAATATTACCATCCGTGTTGAGTGTAAATTCAGAAATTTGCATGCTCAAGGTAGAGAGAATAAATACTTAAGCCTGCTTGATTTCTATTTTTTCTCGTGGAGGAAATTAGAAGCCATTTTCTTGAAATATCAAAATATCATTTAAGCTTTTTTAAAAGGTAAGAATTAATGTATGATCAGCATTTATATTCATATTTCTGATAAACATAATCTGAGTGTCTAAATGTTTCAGTCTATTTTTATTGTGTTTTTTAACTGTGTATGTTTTATTGTGTATTTTTAAATAAGAGCTTTTTCCTAAACAAAATCAACAAATTCTTGTGAAATTTTCAGTAAGCTCACAACAGCCTAATGATACTCCTCCACCCCTACCCGTCCCCCATTCCTCAGGCTTTCTAAAAATCATTTTATCTTTTAAATGAATACATTTCAACACTTAGAAGAACATTAAGTTATTGATTAAAGTGGTGGACATAGAAAATAAAATCTTTATACATTTCCATTGTTTAAAGTTGGCAATAAGCTTATACCTTTTCAAATCATACCTTAATTTATAAAGAAAAATCAGAGAAGATAATGTACAAATATGGAACTAATACTTGAACCTATCAGGGGAATGAATTGAGTTGTCTCCACGCAGTCAAAAGCAATCCAATGCTTTGTTGGTAAATTTGACTTGTGAAAGATAGCAGGTATATATCAATATGTGCTTTTGATTAAGAGGAAAACATGGCAAAACTATATCCTTACTGAAGGATAATGCAGTATAGCGAGTAGCATTTAGCAATCTTTTTGCCACAACACCAGATTCAATGAATTGCTTGATTGATTGTTGAGACTTTTGTTGTTTGTGTGTGATGAAAGAGAATTTGTGAGCTAGTAGTATCCAATGATTTTCTAATTTACACCACTGGGGGCATATTCAACAATTAGATTGCCCTCTCCAAAGTAGTTTCTGTATTCAGTAATGACTCATTGCTTATGCTTTCTCTAAAAAGGTAAAGATATTCAATTTTCTTTTCTTTTTTTAAATGGAAATTTCTAGCATTTCTACTGAACATCTCAGCAGCCCATCCATTTCTTTCTGAGACCCTTTCTCCTGAATTGACATCCTGTTCTAGCTCTTGGATTTATATCGTATATGTGATTAGGAATACCAAGCATATTAATAGCTTTGAAAATACAATAATGTAGGAAATACATCTGCTCAGATTTTTTTTTTTTACTGAGTGGACTGACTCATCCCAGATTAAAATATGAAACAGGTGAAATATGTCATTTCCTCCCATACAGAGCTGACCTCTTCACCAGGCTCTTATGCAGTTCAATTAATGTATGTCGAGTCTTTATTATATGCAAGGCACTGTGCTAGGTGGTTGAAGTTCAAAGGTAGATGAATCATTGGTAGTAGAGTCTGTTCCTCTGTAAGCCCAGAAAGTTCATCTCTAAATAGGGTCTCTAAATAGGCTGACCATATACCCCAGTTTGCTCTGAGCAGTCCCCATTTACTCCTGTTGTACCAATACTTATAACTCCCATTTTACTCTGAAAGAACCTGGTTTGATTTACATGCATGTGCATATGTATGTGTATATATGTATATTTGACCTCTGTCCTTACTGACATCAGATACCTTCACAAAGAAAATTACATTGATATTAATAAGAGCTTAATACTGGCTTTTTCTTAGTAGGTATTAATTTGCATCCAATGATGTCTTGATGCTAAGAAATGAATTTTTAAACATTTTTTAAAATTTATTTTTTAATTTTGAAATTATTTAAACATACAAGAAATTGCAAAAGTAGTACAAAAAAGTCCTGCTTAATCTTCAGCCAGATTCCCCAAATGTTAACATTTTATAAAACCACAGTAAGATGATAGAAATCAAAAGTTAATATTGATACAGTACTATTTTCTAACCAACAGACCTTATTCAAATTTTGCCAACTGTCCCACTTATGTCCTTTTCTTGGTCCAGGATCCAAAAAAGATCATACAATACATTTAATTACAAATTCTTCTTAGTCTCATTTATTCCAGAATAGCTCATAGGACTTGTTTATTTCAAGGACTTGACACTTTTGAAGAGTACTGGCAAGTTATTTTGTAGAATATCCCTCAATTTCATATCATCTGATTTTTTTCATGATAAAATTAGGCTATGTATTTTTAGCAATAGTACCATAAAAGAGATATAGTATGCTCAATGCATCATATCAGAATATGTTAACAGAACTCCTCAAATTATTCTACAAAGACAAATTTTCACTTTTTTATTTTGTAGTGATAGTCGTACATACATTAGATTTTTTTAAGTTGATGTAATAAAGCTGTTTATGACATTGCAATTCTCTCTGTTGGTTTTATAAATCAAAGGTTCATACTGCCATTCTAGAAGGAGGTTGACTGTGAGGACAGTTAATCCACTTACAAATTAAGCCCACTTTCATAAACTAGAGTGGCCAGCTCTGATGTTAGAAATCTCTTTATATGGACTGCTTTATCTAAAAATTCAGCCTAAACAAGCAGCTGGAGACAGTACTTCTTATACTTCCCCTCAATATATACATGACACTGACAAGTCAATGAAGTGAAGTGTTTTGTGAGTATTAGTCAAAAGTCTATTTAGCATTTAGATCTGTGTTAATGGCAAGTAAGAGTGGAGGTTTTTTTCTAGAATTCAATAATATACCTTGCCATCAATAAACATTGCCCTCTTCAAAAAAATGCTTTTTTCCTCCCTGAGGAATTTATTCTTGAAAGTCATACTTTTTAGCACATCCAATTTTTGTGTGTATAATAACTCATTCATTGGATTTGTTTATATCCTACAAAAGATTATGAGAGAAACACTATCTAGATGATCTGCAACATCTTATTTGTTGACCTAGTAATGATTAATTTACTGTAGCCAGTCAACATTAAATTAACTCAATGCTATGTCACAAAACAATTTATATATTCAATTGTTGGGGTAGAGTTTTTTTTCCTTCTGAAAGAGCTGTAGAAATTCATTCAAAAAATATAACTTATAAGATGTTTGGGTAACAAGTTCTTAAGGCTTTAACAAGGGAAAATTAATAAATGTTTTTTATCCAAAAATTTATAGAAAAATATGAATGAATATTTGTAAGGATTTTTATTTAAACATGTTTTTGAAAGAAACGATATTTTTTTACTAAAAAGTAATCAAACTAAAAAACTCTACTTCATGTATTCTTATAGCAGAGCTGCTTAGTTATTATTCAATCTCCATTTATTGTAAATTAAGGGAAAAGATGGGCACATTGCCACCAAAGCATGTACATAAGTGCAGTTGTGAGCAAGGAGATAAATTAATCTGTGATTATGCATCTGTCTCTGAACTTAAGTTCTGATGCCCCATGTGTGCATAGGATGCTGGACTGGAGGAAAAAAACAACTTGTATACATACTGCCTTAAAAAAATGTTAAAGCCTCATAAAATATAAATATTGAAAATTTAAAAATAAATATTAAAGCAATTTTTTTTATTTTACCACAATGCAGATAGAAAATACTCTAACGATTTTATTCAACTAATTTTGTACCAAAAGGAACATTAAAATTGGGGCCATATGTTCATGGCATGGGATAATCAGATTAGAATAAGATAGTAGGAGGTTCTGGTTTGTCACAACTTAATTATATGTTCTTACGAGTACAGAGATTCAGAATTTCCAGTCCTACATCTTATGGTATTTTTTAACTAGCAGCAAAAACCACAATACTCAGACTTTTGGTTATATTAAGTTCAAACATAATCCTATAGACACAGCATAAGAAATGGTAGTTACAAATTGACCAGCCTACCAGTCAATTTTGAAAGAAGTATATATTTTTCCTAAACCATGTTTAAATAAAAATTCCCACAAATACTGTTCACTCCTCATAACGTTTTTCTATGACTCTTTATATAAAAAGTATTTATTAATTTTCCCTTTTAAAGCCTTAAGAACTTAAGTTGCTAGTAGTAACAGTCATTACATTACCCATATTTTCTCTTGCAATATGTTAAACATTCTGTCTTTGATTCCTACTTTCTATCCAGTGTTAAATTTGCATACTAAATTAGTAGTGAAAACTTTGTATTTATAAATGATTTAAATTCTCTGGAACTCAATGTCTTGTCTGCTGAGGTAGACTTAGAAGTTTATTACAAGAATTAAATTAGATAATGTATATTAGAGCACCTCTCACTTTGCTTCACACATAATAGAAGTTTCTTTTCTAATTTTCTTTTTTTAGTTGCAATATAACAGTGATATTTTATCTGCATTGTCTTTTTCTGATAATTTCATTGGATCCAAATTCACATTCACTATAACAGTCTGGAATATCCTTGACCTTTATCATTCAAGCTAATTTTTTTTTCTGTTTATTAGAGAGCTCCACAAACTATTATTCACAAATCATTATTTCTCAGGCCATTCTCTGAGGTGTGAGCATCTGCTAGCTGCTAACAGAGGGTGCAGCTGTTGTTCAGAGACCGTCTGTGTTGCGTTGCCAAGCAACTGCTGCAAACCAAATCCCGGGGCAGGTTGCTTGCCCGGGCGCACCTGCCTGCCGACCCAGCTATTTATTTAATTAAAAATCTGTTCCTGTACAACAGCTTGGCCAGAAAGGCAACAGCAGCAATCGATTACAACTATATTAAATGACCTACCCATATTGTTTCATTGACTATTCATTGCAAACCAAACATGTATCTGACCAACCCTACTTACTCTTAATGACTTTGCAAAAAGTGTGTAAGAGCAAAGTATAGATGGGGTCTACTTGCATGTCAGAGAAACTGAAAGCAATCTGTCGGGAACATCACTCCATGTAATAAAATATGCCAAAAATAAAATGTTTCAGCAAAAAAAGAGCTTCTAACAAGAGGACACTGCATTTTTATGTTCAACAACAACAACAAAAGGATTTAGAATATATATTTACTATTAATTGGGAATTTGAAAAGTCAATGTTTTCATAGCCTATGTTGCTTTCTTTTTCCTTTCAACTAAGAAAAATAAATTTACCACTTCAGGTATATTACAGTTCACTCATATATTAGATGGTTTCCTATTCCCATTCTGTTCTTCCCATTTTCAAAATTGACAGAGGCTCTTTTATGTCAACAAGATGATATTAGAAATAAAACTGTCAAGAATTAATTCCAATCATTGAAATTTCTTTTAAAAACCAGGAGGAATCTTGACAATGCTTATATACATGTTAACAGTGCTCTGTCCTTTGAAGCTCATTCCAGCTCCCTTTTCTCTCCCAGGAACGACTAGATCTAATAAGAATTTCAAGAGAAAAAATAAAAGTTCTCAGTTGTGATTGCATGACAGATGTATTTTTAATATTGTGAGGTGAAGCCTTTAAAGTGGGGTCTCCAATAACTGAAGTATTTCTAATTTTTATGGCAACTATTAAAGTCAAGAAAGGTCTTTATTAATAATTCAATGTTTGTTATATCATCAAGAACAGCACAAATTATTATTTAAAAGCCTAGAATTATTTCTCTTTGAGTGATGTATAAATTACCCATGCAAAGGAAGCTTGTTCTAAAAAAAGGTACTAAATAAAACACAAATAAGAACAACTTGATATTAAGGGGATCTCACATTTAAAGAATATAAGAAAGCATTTTTTAATATCGTATGTATGTGTGTGTGTCTATCTGATTTTAAACTGAGAATGTTTTAAAGTTAAAATTGGGATTAAAATACTAAAAATTCTGCCAACATGTCAGTGTTTCCCTGCTTTACTGCATTTTATATACTACCCAGGTACACAACTCATAGACTACTGTTTTCACTACCTGCTGCTTGCTCATGTCATATTTATATTTATATTTTCGTTGTTGATATAGATATTATATCTCTTGCTTATAGACAATGTTTAATCTTAATAGGTATCACATCAACATAAGACACTGTAGTTTTATAATGTTTACTTCCAGTGCAAATTTCAAAGGTAGATCTGCTATGAACTTGCCTAGTTTAATCTTCATTTCATTTCTACAAATGGTTGTGCTAATCAGCTCTCTATTTTTGTGGATGCTGACATTAACCAGTCATAGACAGTTCTCCGTATTATGCCTACTTAGGGTATTTCTTGGCTTTTTCTCCTCAATCCTTTTCCTTTTAATAGAAAACACATATTAGAAATCTTCTAATAGATGTAATTTGGGGGCCGCAAAAGTCATTTTAAATCTATAAAAGTTACTTTTTCTTTTAGTCCAGATTGGTGATTCTTGACAGCACACAGAAATGATATTTGATCAGATTTTTCTTTTCTTTTCTAATATAAACAGACCAGTAATAGGACTACAACATATATGTAAAAGTATTGTTCTCATATCAAGTTCCAGAACGTTAATATTTTTTCTGCTTCAGTATGCTCATTCATAACCTACTCATTCTTCAAAGCCCAAATAAATATCATCTCCTTTGTCAAATCATATCCTCTCTAGAATGTTGTGATTTCCCCCCATCTAGTATTTAACATTTATATCCAAATGTCTCCATTCCTTGAACTACTGGTCGAATTGTTGTTTAAAAATTATACTATACATTCATTCAACCAGTTATAATCCAGGATTGTGCTAAAATAAAATGATATATTTCTTTGTAACATCAAAGATTTTTAAACTGTAACAGGAGTTATTTACTAATTTGGGGTGGGGAGAGGGAAAAGTATTGCTAGAGAGTAGAAATCACAAAAAAAATTATAAGGAGATTATATTTTTGTGTCTGGAAGTGTGCTATTAACTACATTTCCAAAATATATATTTCTACTGGATAAACCAACCTGAGTTATCCAGAAGTCCTTCAAATTTAAAATTCCCAAACCTGCATACTAAATCTGTCTCCAAACTTGCTTCTCTATGCTCAATCTCAATCTCACCACCATACTCCCAGATACTTATTTCAGAACATATGAAAATCATTTTTATCACTTTTCATTTATCCTACAAAGTTAATTTATGAAAAACAAAGTTTACTGAGCCCAATTAATATCTGCTGTCCATCTATATATTATTACCAAATAATTATAACCTGTCTGTAGCAATCTCCCTGTTACCAGTCTTGACTGACTCCCCTGACTGTTCTGTTGTTAGACAGATATTTTTAAAACACACACATTTGGTCAAGTTACTTGCCTGCTTAAACTTCCAAAGGCTCCTCATTCCTTACATATGAAATTTAAAGTTCTTACCATGGAGTACATGAACTTCCAAGAACTGATTCTTTTTTTTTTTTTTTGTCATGTACCCTGTGATAGGAAAGGAACTGATCTTAAATGTCCAACTCAAAATCACTTCCCTCATGAAGTTTTACCCAATTCCTCCAAATATAATGTAACACTCCATCCTTCATGTGTCTCCTTCACTCATTTATCCACCTGTCATGGCACTTATCATAACTTAGTCTTATGGGTGCTCAATAAACACTTGCCAACTGACTAATGTCTTCACCAATCCGAGACTAACTGTGACAGCTTCACCTACTTCAATTCCTTCTTTTCAGTCGTCTCACCTCAAATTGCATCCTTGTAACTAAAGTAATTTAAGAGACACAGAGCCTTATAATAAATGATTAAATAAGTATATTTTAGGATAGAGGGATAATAGAAGTAGTAAACAATGTTCACTAATAAGAATGATTTGGTTATTCTCAGCATATAAACCAATAGTTAACAAGCCTATAAAGTTACCAGAATATTGGGAAGCAATTTAAAAAATAAAGATCAGAGCAGAAAAAAAAATGAAATAGAGACTAGAAAAACAATACAAAAGATCAATGAAACTATGAGTTGGTTTTTGAAAAGATAAAATCAACAAACCTTTAGCTAGACTAAGGAAAAAAGAGAGAAGATTCAAATAAAGTCAGAAATGAAAGAGCGGACATCGTAACTGACACTGCAGAAGTACAAAGTATCTTAAGAGATTACCACAAATATGCCAACAAATTGGATAGCCTAGAAGAAAAAGATAAATTCCTAGACACAAACAACCTACTGAGACTGAATCATGAAGAAATTGAAAATCTAAACAGAAACAATAACAAGTAGGGAGACTGATAGTAATAAAAAGTCTCCCATCAAAGCAAAGCCCAGGATCTAATAGTGTCATTGCTTAGTTTTACCAAACATTTAAAGGAGAATTAATACCAATCCTTCTTAAAGTCTTCCCAAACATAAAAATATAAATACAAAATAAAGGTTCCAGAGCACCAATATATACCTGCTGAATTAGAATTAAGAAAGCTTCCCAGTGATGACAGCCTTTTGTAAGACCTTGGCCAGATATGGGCCTTTTTTCATATAATTTACAAAACATATAACAGAAGATTAATCTTCCCAGTGTGAATGGTATAATTTTATTTTTGATATGTCATCTGGAACCCTAACAACCATGGGGGTTCCTGTTCCTCCAGGCCTCATCCTCAGGAACTGAATCCCCAGGGCCCCTGCTCACTCCCCTGCCATTCTTCCCGGGGAACAGGATCAAGTAAGGATTCGTTGCCAGCCCAAGCTGATGGCAGGGTATTAGGAGATTTACGGTGAGGAATTGGAGAGTAGGAACCAGAGAAAGCAGTCGGAGCACGGAACTCTCTGCCCTTTGCAAGCCCTCTTCCCAGCAGGGACCAGTTTGATTGTTTAGAAAAGCTATTCTCAAATCTACCACCTCGTAGATTCAATATGGGTTGAATTACATTTTTTTGTACCTAAAGTTGAAAAGAAAAAAAAAAAAAAAGAAGGAAACACCAATGAAAAAAAAACTTATTTTGCATTCTTCAGTATTTTATTATGTGCTTGTTGAGCTAACAAGATGTTTTATTTACAAAATGTGCCCGCTATTTTTTACACAGTAGGGTGTAGTATCAGAGAGAGGTAGAATGATGGGGTGTGTTTGTGAGTGTATGTCATAATCCCTTTTCTACAGCTAAGCTCCATGTTAGGCGCAGGATCAAAGATATATAAGGCATGATCTCCACCCTCAAGAAATTCACAATCTGAGGGAAATTATATTAGAAAACAAATAATTACAATGTCCCATGATAATTGCCATGGGGAGACTGGAGGGACACCAAAAGCTGACGCTTCATCTGAGACTTCAATGGAAGGACGTACAAGAGTTTTTCTGATGGACAAAAGTGATAAAGACATTTCTACCAATGGAAGTTGAGTACACAAAGATGTGGGGTGTTAAATAATGTGGTGGTGTTGAGAAGTGAATAGGAGACACTATACATGGCACTGAGTATGAGAGGATAGGCTTAGGATCATGTGGAAATTGCACTCCTTGCTTCTGCTACCTGTGGTGACCCTGCAAATTTTATTTACTTTATTTTTCTAAACTTTAGCTCTGCAGTAAAATGAGGATTACATAATAATATCTCTTTCATAGAGTTAAGTTTCATATTATGTATGTAAAGTGCTTAGCATAGTACCTAGCACTGCTTATCAAAGTACCATTTAATGATAGCTTTATAGTAGTTCAGTATGATTAGACTACAGAATATACAGAAATAAGTGATGGAATATGAGTCTGGAATTATACATGGCTGGATCAAAAATGACCTTACGCCATGCAAAAAAAAAAAAAAACCACTGTGTTCTCAAATCATACTAAAATATCTTTCGGCTTTTTATGTCTTACAATGGAGTAGAATTGATTTTGAGAATCTCCCCTGATATTTAAAAGAAACAAATGCCTCAAAGAAAATAAGCCTCAAAGAAAAATCTTAAAAAGATATCTTTTATACAGTGTAGTAAAGTATATTTGCACAGACAACTCAGAGAAATGTATTTGTAAAGAAAATTTGTACTGTAAAGACACCTCAGGGTAAGTAAACAAGAAAATGATAACATAATGCCCCCTTTACCATATGTTATTGTGTGCCTAACATAAAAATCAATAAAGAAGGAACACATGCAACCTTAGAGCTTTCATGTGATATGCTACCAATGGTGATTTTAAAATTCAGAGCAACATATGAATCAGAGTTTCACTTACTTAGATGTCATTACTACTATCCATCAGGTCAGGAATGACATTAGTCTCTGTCATTTAAATATGTAACCCTTTCTTTCATGTGACACATAGTTCACTTTAAAATATCAATGCTAGACCTTTTGTTACATTTCATGTGAGGACTTCCCTATGCTTCTACTTTCTGTTGCTTTTGTTTTATCTGTATTTAATCTAGTCCTGTCCCCCTTCAAGATGCATGGATATTATTAATTGACTTAAATAAATTTAGCAGAATAAATCTTTTTTTTCCCAGAAATATGTATGAGAACTGCCACCTGCTCAGAGTGGAAATGTACTATTATAAGAAATAAACAAGTTTCATTTCCAGTTGGCCATTTGACATTGAGGAACCATTTAGGCTATGTGGGTTTAAGTTTCTACACCTAGAAAACAGATCAGTTAAATAACTGTACTCTAAGATCCATCCCAGAGCTAAGGCTTTTTGGATGCCATAATTTTATTTATAACAAGTCATATACATTCTGGTAAAACATGGAGTATAACTTAACACCATCGAAAAACCAACAAAAGTATCTTCGAAAGGGTGCATCAGTAATAAAGCTGTCAAGGTTATTTACTTGAGAATTAATGGAATAAACAAAACATTCCGAAATTTCTTTGGAGCCACATCATGACAGTTTTATTTTGATTATTCTGAAATAACACTGCAAGCAAAATAAGCTCTTGCTTATTAAGAGGTTTTAAATCCTAGCTTTTCGAAACAAGTGAAGAGGTCAAATAATTTAGAGCAATTCTGAAATGCACATTTAAGGTTTAACAGCCACTCATTGTATGTTTCCCTTCTTTAGTAACCATATCCTAATTTTTCTCTGGGAAACTCCCTGCTCCCCTACACTCAGTTCATATAGTTTCTCAAAGGAATAAACTCTACTCTGTCCCAAACACTGTTCTATTCAACTGATCCTTGGGATCTACTAGGGTGAGTATCTGACCTAAGCAATCAAATCAGAGTAAAACTCAGGACTTTTATTAAAACAGTGGGAAAAATACCATCTCTTGTCCAAAGAACAGGGACATTGAATAACAAAGGTCAGAAGCTGCCAAGAGCCCCCAACCTGTGTCTGAGAATGGAGCTCAGAGGAAATGCAATTCAAGACAGATCCCAAACGTGAATTTTTGACCCTACATGAAGCTTTACCCATGAACATTTCTGTCATGTAAGCCAATAGTTCCCTTTTCCCGTCAATTTGAATTGGAGTTTCTATAATTTTCAAGCAAAAAATATGTAATTATTACAAACTTGGAATGTATGTTAATTAGTGTTTGCAGTTTTAGATACAAGAGCTGTTGCTATGGTAAACTGAGTAACTTCCACAAATATGTGGTTTGTTAAAAATATACTATGGCTGTGTGCATTCATTCAAATTTATTCAAATGAGTAGTTTTAATAAGCTTTCTTATACATTCTGAGAGAATAAAGAACTATCAAAAAAAAACTTAGAAATATATTTCACCTCTTTACAAAGTGATTACATAATAAAAGAGTCCAAAATACCTGACTAATCAATCTTATATCAAAAATTTCTCAATTCTATAAGAAAAATGAAAAAGAAATATATGATAAATGTAATTTAATTTCTTTTTTGTTTGTTTGTTTGTTTTTGTCTTTGTTTTTTGAGCTTATAAAAACATTCTTTAATTTTTCTCAAGTATTTTAGTCTTCTGGCATAAACCAAAGTTGATTTTCATGTTAGTATAATACATGAACATACTGCTA
>VBSM01003176.1:41294081-41332841 GCA_008086735.1 Cheirogaleus medius | reverse complement strand
CACTCAGTTAGAAAGTCTGCATGTGGGGGTGGGGCTGTCTGAGACCTGCAGTCTTGAGCAGGCATCGCTCCTTTCCACCCTCCCCAACTCTGCGGCTTCTTCTGGGCCTCTGGCAGCAGGCCAGATGTCAGGCCACTGGGTCTCCCCTGGCTGTCATGCAGGCTGGGGGGTTACCTGCGCTGGGTCGCCGCCTGGGCTGGGCATACGGCCCCCGTTTGGGAGCAGGGTTGCCCTCAAGCACGCTGATCTAACTCTGAAGGCACACAGGCCTTAGTAGTCTCCTTCCCAATATCCCTTCTGTGCCCTGGGCAATGCGATCTGGTCCGTAGGTCTGACCCGGAGTTCAATCCCTGACCCCACCAGGGAGAAGAGTGCCAGTCCTAATTACCCCAGGGGAGCCCAAGCTGGGTTGATGTCTCTCAGCCTCAGGGTCTGTCTTGTTCTCCTCCAATGACCGGGCCAGCAGCACCTGGGAGGGCTGGCAGGTAGGGAGCTCCCCGTCTGAGTACCCCTCAGTCAGCTGAAGGGCCCCAAAAGGGAAGGTCCCGTTCCCTGGAGATGCCTCTGGCTGGTGGCTATATTGTCTCTCTGGCAGCCGCGGTAGGGACGGGGGAGGGGAGAGTGCAGCAATATGGCACCTGCCGCGGGGTCGGGACTGTGCACCCGGAGGTGCCCTGAGGGGGTTGGGAGCCTGGTGCCGCGTCTGCTACAGGCTTACCGCTCACTGGCGGCGGCCGTCTCTGGACTGGTGTCCGCAGGTCTCTCCAACCGCTGGGGAGCCCCTAAAATGATTTTTTCATACCCTGATAGTCTTATAAAAATTAGATATTACTTATCACATTAAAAAGTAAAGAATAAAATTATAATTTCCCTACATCAATATAGTCAGCTTTACATTTTATGTTTTATATAGAGCAGTTTTACATTTTAGAACCCTCAAGATCCTTGGCCTTCCAGAATCCTTGGTCTTAGTTTACAAGTCATATATTATATATAGCATATGTAAGCACCATGTCTTTCTCATGTTAACACAATGATGTAGCTATGCCTGCATTTATTTCAAAGAATAGATGTTAACAATAGCATATTCAGCTATATAATTTATTATGTAAAGATAAATTTTGAATTAAATTTTGAAATAAATACTCCAAAATATTTAGCCTAATTTTAAATCCAATTTAATAAAAATTCATTAGAAAATACAAATAGATCACAGTCAAATACTTTGTTAACTTATGTACAAATACAATAGAGTTGACATT
Source organism: Cheirogaleus medius (assembly GCA_008086735.1). Taxonomy (NCBI): domain Eukaryota; kingdom Metazoa; phylum Chordata; class Mammalia; order Primates; family Cheirogaleidae; genus Cheirogaleus; species Cheirogaleus medius. The sequence goes on along the minus strand of VBSM01003176.1, from coordinate 41,331,579 downwards.
ACCTCAAATCATAAATAATACTTACTTTGACTTTTATCAAGTATTCTGTGATAACAGCCAGGTAATATTAACTAAATAATGCAATTTTTCTTTAATATCAATGTCTTGTCATGTATGATATCAGGTCTTAAACAGATATATTTTCCTCCACTATAACCTTAGACTGTCTCCATTCGAAATACTTTAATATTTCACTCCTACAAACATACCTTAAACTATAATAACAAGAGTTTTTTTAATAAAGTTTAGACAGTAAACAGTTCCTTGATTATAAAGGTAAAATTCTCTTTTCCCCTATGAAGCTAAGATAAAAGTGGTCATCCAACAGGCTTAACAATATTTATAAATCAATGTCAAAAATCCAATTGTGGTAGGGCATGGTGGTTCATGCTTATTATCCTAGCACTTTGGGAGGTTGAGGTAGGGAGGATCACTTGAGCCCAGGAGTTTGAGACCAACCTGAGCAATACAGTGAGACCCAGTCTTTACAAAAAAATAGAAAAATTAGCCAGGTGTGGTGGTGCACACCTTTAGTCCCAGCTACTCGGGAGGCTGAGACAGGAGGATTGCTTGAGCCCAAGTAGTTTGAGGTTGCAGTGAGCTCTGATGAGCCAGTGTACTCTAGCCCCAAGAACACAGCAATACCTGGTCTCAAAAAAACAAAAAAATTGTGATTGTGTTGGCCTTTCCTTGAGAGTAACAATGTTTCTTTAGATTATCTTTATATAAAAGAAATCACATGGTATTCTTATTAATTTTATTCAATAAGAATTTAATATAAGTTAAATTTATTTGGCTAGAATGTTTTACTTAAAAATGAGCATTAAGAATCAAGATGCTGTAATACATGTAATAGAATTATGAGAGTGTAGCTAATTATTTTAATATAAAAATGGCTTGTCCAACAAGACCTATCTAGCTTTAGTATGCATTATTCTAATTCACTTTTAATTAATTCCTTGGGGCTCAAGAATTTAGAAAAAAATACTATCTATCAATTGTATAAACATTCCTTAGATATGGTGGCTAGAAATTCTATTTCCAGACTCTATTCACCATCTTAATTAGCTAGCTTTTAAAGAAAGAAAATCTAAGGTCTTGTCTGCCTAGAGGAGAATAAAATAAAAAGAATATACCTCTTTTAAATATATGGACTATCCTCCTAATAAGTTAACTATCTGATTAAAATTCTATATGAAGTAAATGGGCATTAGGAATTAGTGAGGATATTTATAGCAAAAGTTGAAATTTTGAAAGAGAGGGACAGAACAAGTCTTGGACCTATGATCATACTATATTCTAGGAGTATCAATTTAGAGATCTTCCTGTGGTAATTGTGGCACTCCAACGGAAGTGTCAATTGGTAAAAATTATTCATTGGGGTAGCTCCTATGTAGCTGAGAGTGCTATGATTTGTTTATTTGTTTTTAGATATGCCAAGATCACTTTATCTTTTAACAAAACAGAGAAAATTTTCAAAAAGGAGGAGTCATGAGACTGTCAAATATTTCTAGGCAATAAACCAAGATAAGAACTGAGAAGTGCTCATTTGATTTACTGATGTAGAAATTGCTGATTTCCTTAGCAACTGCAATTTCAATGGAACTGTTGGTGGGAAGAAGCCAGATTGCAATGGGTTGAGATGTGAGTGGGAGGTAAGAAAGAATTCATGATGAGTGTAGAAAACTCCTTCACAATGCTTTGCTATGAATCAGGATGAAAAAGAGAGCTGGAGAAGGTTGAAGAACTAAACAAGAGTTATTGTATTTGATCATTTTTTAAATGGAAGCATGTTAAAATGCTAATGGAATAAAAGCAGAAAATAAAATAGGTTGAACTAGAAAGGAGTAATCAATGAAGCAATTTCCCTGAGAAGGGAAGGATGAGTCTTAGGAAAACTATACCCACTCTCAATTTTAACAAAAACATAAGTGTTTATGGGGGTAAGCTTATTAATGAATTTGCGGAACATTGAGGATTCTTCTTCAATTGGCTTTCATTTTGAAGTAGCAGAGAAGTTATCAGTTCAACATGGAGGAGGATGTCGGTTGGGGTGGTACTATTAGAAGCTCAAAAAAGTAAATTTTAAAGTGGAGAACTGGTGGCAAGGGGGGGAAGTGATGACTTTTTTTAAAGTAGGACTCTCAGGCAATGTTACCAACAAGCCAATATTGGCATTTCAGCCATCCCTGCAAAATCAACCTTTATCTAATTAAGCCTCTAGATCTAACTAATAGTTCATAGGAGATGTGAAAGATAGATGGACACATTAAATGACACCAAGAAGATGCAGTCAACCACATTCCATGGGATATGTGGTTCAGTTGCTTCAACAGATAAATGACATTTTAAAATGGTAATGGAACACTGTATTTTTAAGACAGGAAAAATAATTGAACATTAGCTAGATATTAGATCATTCAGGATTACTGTTATTTTGCTAGATGTCATAATAATATTGATATTTTTAAATGGCTTTACTGAGGGATACAACTAAAGTATTTATGAGCAAACAGATATGATGTCTGAGATTTGATTTAAAATATCTCAGGAAAAAAAGTGAGTCAGAATTAGAAGAAACAAGAACAGCAAGAGGCTGATAATGTTGATGAGTAATGTGGAGACAGTAATCCAAGATGTTTTGTTGGGAAGAGGAGTAAAGATGAGGCCATTGGAAAGGATGAGGGACAGGGGGTGTTACCATCTAATCAGGTTCACTTTGCCCTCTGCACAGGAAAGGGCCAATACACTGAGGCCAATACACAGGAAAGGGCCAATACACTGAGGCCAATACACAGGAAAGGGCCAATACACTGAGACAGCAGGTGTTGGGGCAGAGAAAGAGTTTAATAATCACTGGGCAACTGAGCAAGGAGATGGGAGAAATTTCTCAAACCTGCCTCCCCAAGGAGCTTGGGGCTAGGGATTTTAAGGGCAACTTAGTGGGTAGGGGGCGAGGGGAATTGGTAGCACTGATTGGTTGGGTTGGGGATGAAGTCACTGGGATGTAGAAATTGTATTCTTGTGCTGAGTCGGTTCCTGCCTGGGGGTCACAGGACCAGTTGAGTCAGTTTCTTGGCAGTGGTCACTGGTCTGATTGGCATCAATTGTTCCAGTGGAATGCAGAGTCTGGAAAACATATCAAAAACCAGTCTTAGGTTTCACCATAGTGATGCTATCTATAGAAGAGATTAGGGGAAGTTACAAATCATGTGACCACCGGTTATGTGACTCCTGAGCAATAAGCAATTATAGGGAGGCAAGCTATGCAACAATGACTGGTTAATTTTAGCTACACCTGTACCTTTGTACAACTCAGACCTCTACCACACTTCTAACCTTGTGGCCTTAATTGATTTCATAAGGACAATTTTAAGGAGTTTATTTGTTTTAAGTGGTATTATACTAAAACATGTGTATATGCTGATGGAAATAACCCAGTGGAGAAGAAGAAAGAGACAATGTCAGGAGGAGAGTAATCATAGGAATAGAGTTGCTGAGGAGGCAAGGATGGGATGCAGAACTCAAGCAGGGAAGTTAAAGTTAGCCTTTGATAAAAGCTGGTAAACTTTATTCTCATGCTGGAGAAAGGAGGGTGTCTGCATAGATGTGGGTATGTTCTTTCTTAGTGGGAGGAATTCAGAGTTCCTAAATGACTGCTCCTCATGTGATAAATCAAATATAAAGCAAAATAATAAGAAAGAGTAAGGAAGCAGTGAGGGGATGAAAGAAATTTGAAAAGAAAAGAGTAGTATGAAATAGTCCTTGAAACCCAGAAAGTGCTTTTCAGTTGGATGTTTCTTCTAATGAGCCCCCATGAAAGCATCTGTTTATATATAAGTGAAGCTGTCCTATGCCCATAGAGGAATGAGTGCTATGTTTCTTAGATTATTTTTCCTATGAAATCATTTTAACTTATTATGACATTTAACAGAATCTGGGTAGTGAGCAATTCTCAGTGACAGACTTGCAGGTAGTGAAATGGAAAAAAAAAAAAAGAAGGCATAGTGCACTTGTACCTCTCATTTCAGTCTTCAGGACTGTATCGGCTGTTCAGACGGTACAATTCCACATGGGTTTATACAGAAAATGCTACTTTAGAGCTAATGTCTTTCTTTGCTTTCTTTGAAGCTGTGTGTTTTTATAATCACTGCAAAAGTAAGAGAGGAATGTGATTAAAGGGAACATGTGAATGGCACAATGACCTTCGTTAGCAGATCTGAAACTAGGCTGTGTTCACTATGTACCACATAGAACATATCCTGTGAAATAATAATAGATTAACACACCATCCCGGTGGGAGTGGGAATTTGAAGGCCAATTCAAACAATTTTTTTTAATGTGTCAAAATAATGCAAGTGCCTATGTTAAATAAATTCATGCTGGTGCACTGCTGTGAAAATTAAATAATGAATAACCCTCAGTATTATTCCTGCCTAGTTTAAAACACAGTAGAGTAGACTAATGATTAGATATCCAACAACAATATAGTTCTATATGTATGTCACAAATTCCATTTTAATTGGCTGCTTTCTTTGTATCATATACACTACCTGATTATGCTTTTATCCATTCTGAAATTTGACATAAAACTTCAGGCTCTAGACTTGAAAGAAGGTAGGCTTTGAAATTAAAGCCTAAAATACTTTTCCTATGTGGAAATGGTTAATAATAAATGTAGCATTCCTGAAATGCTCACAAAAATTTGGAGCACAATAATGTAGAAGTATATATTTATTTGTTTTTATATTTATAATGTTTGCTCCATTATCACTCTGAAAAAAAGTAATTTTAAGAAAGAAAAATGAGTAAATGATACTTTATCCATGTTAAAAAAGATAGTGTTTTATCATGTTATATATTAAAGTTTCTAGAAAAATAATAAAGGAATTGTTATTTGAATCCTTGTGTTAATTTTACACTGAGAATCATTTAGTTTTCTGTCTTTGAGCAGGTTTTCTCAATATGGCATATAACATATTATTTTAAAATTGTATCTAAAGTTTTATAAAATGCTATATGTTATGTTTTTTTAATTGAATGTGCATATTTAATTCAATGTTATGTTTGTCCTCCACTCATTACAAGAAAATAATGTGAAATCATACTACAAACGAAGCCACATAATGATCTTTGCTAATCTCTCTGCTATGGTTGAATGTGTCCCCTCAAAAAGCATGTGTCAGAAACTTAATCCCCATTGCAACCGTGTTGGGAGGTGGGACCAAATGAGACTTGATTAGGTCATGAGGGCTCTGCCCTCCTGAATGGATTAGTGTCATTATCACAGGAGTGGATTTGTTATCTCAGGAGTAGTTTCCTTAAAAAAGAATGAGTTCAGCCCCCTTTTATGTCTTTCTCTCTCTCTCTCTCCATCCTCCTACCCTCTTGGTCTTCTGCCTTTTGCCACAGAAAAAGATATTTACCAGATGTCATCACCTCTTACATGAAATTCCCAGCCTTGAAGACCGTAAGCCAATAACTTTCTATTCATTACAAATTACCCAGTCTCAAGTATTCTGTTATACCAGCACCAAATGGACTATGACACTCACTTATACAAGAAATCTGCAGTAAATATACCAGTGTATAGATTAATAGTCTCATTTCAAAGTTATTACATGGAAAACTAGAGTTTTGACATGCCAAATAAATATTAAAAAGCAAACTGAAGATAATAAATGGCATTTTATTTAGCATTTTTAATGAAGTGCTGTAATGTACAATAGGTAATCAGACACTGGAGTTAGAATTGTAAAGCCCCTGAAGTCAAATCAAGTTTATTCAGCACAGAAATACTCTCTCAATTGTATGCTAATAAAAGATACAAATTGAACATCCCTATCCTAAATGCTTCAGACCAGAAATGTTTCAGATTTTAGATTTTTCAGATTTTGAAATATTTGCATTGTGTTTACTGGTTGAGCATTTTAAATCCCAAAATCAAAAATGATCTAATGAGAATTTCCTTTGGCCATAATTTCAGATTTTGGAGCATTTTGGATTTCTGAGTTTTAGATTTGGGATGGTCAATATACGTCCTTCTTCTTTTCAAAATTGTAGTTTACAAAATCTTTATACTATACACCAAAAAGGTATGCAAAAGAAATTCAAATACTTCAAGCTCTCCTATGGCACTTCCTTTTTATTTGGAAATTCTTGTATAAGTTGACTCCTTCAATAAGAGCAACCAATTCTGAGTTCTATTCCTGTGAAATTACATAGTCAACAGGGACAAATTTTGTAATTTATCAAAATTTGGATATTGACGCATCAGCCATTTAATTTCTTCATCTTTTTTTATTTTAGTTCTATTTTCCCTATGATTTGATTATGCAATAATATTTCAAAACACAGTAGCTTTTATCAAAGCTAGCAAGAAAACCAGCATATAAGAGGCAATTGAACAATAATACAATAAATGTGGGTCAGACTCATAAAAGCAATCCATTCAACTCAGTAATCTAGTCCTTTTAACAATTAACACAAATCCATATATTTAATTAAGTAGTATTGGTTAGTATTGAGCAAAATGGGGAAACAAAAATGCATGTTTTATTCCAGTCCACTTTGCCACATACATTTAGTGTGAATTTACTTTGGGTATTTTTCAAGGAAGCTAAAAATAGAGCACTTTTCTAAGTAATGACATTAGAAATGCTTCTTGTTCTCATTGTTACATAATTTATGATGAAACTATTTCTCAAGTCATCTTAAAATGCATGGTGGCTTTACAGTTAACATTTTATAGTACTTTCTTAAATACTATTCTACAGAGTTTTATTTCTAAAATAATTAAAAGTAACTAAATATATAATTTTTATTATATGGGATACTCAAAATGGGGATGATATTAAAGGAGGACTTTCATGTTTATTGAAGTTTTTTGAAGATGGGAGAAAATTTTTTGCCAGCTGTCATTGAAGGCTGTCCTCAGGTACCATAGACCACTTGCATTTCCTAAAAGCTACATGCAGTTCCTAGAGGCTGCCTGACCACTTACTTTATCAAGTATGCAAGCAGAGTCTGCCACCTCAGGGACAGCCTAGTCCCTCTTCTAAGAAATTTCACTTGATTAAGTCAAGCCCATCCAAAAAATCTTCTTTTTGATTAACTCAAATCAAGTGATTTAGGACCTTATATCTGCAGAACTTCTTAACATCTGACACATTCCATTGGTATGTGGAATGTACCCATACCCCAGGGGAGGGGATTATGTAGGGTGAGAACACCAGTGGTGACAATCATGGGAGCCACACGAAAGTCTGTCCAGCATATACCAAGTCATTTAATTCTTAAAAATTATAATTTTGAAGGTAAGAATTGTACAATTTTGCATGCTTTCAGTTGCCATATCAGGAAACTACCATCAAATTAGTTTAAAATATGAACAAATAGGTCTGGGGGGGAAGAGAAGAAAGCCAACTAGTGAATGTTGAAAGAATGATGGAATTTAAAAATCACCTTTTTCCAACAACTATAATAATAATTGATACAAGAAATACTTCTCAATTGATTCTTAAACAATTGAACAAAAGGTTTTTGGAGAATTAGTTATTCAGAAAATTTTGAAGTATAACTTCAGAGATTATTAATTACAAAGGAAAATGGCAAAATATCAATGGAGAACTCTGATGGATATTAACCTTAACCCATTATCACATTAATTAAAACCAATAATGATGAAAATGATATCACTAACCTGATTATGCATCTTACTGAAGACATATCACCTATTTATTATGTTGACTAATATGAAGTGTCATTTTTTATAGGTCAAAGTGCCAGATATCAGCAATTTACATGGTCCAACCAAATATATGAGGAAGGGAAACAGCTGGCTTGGAATCTTCCACAATGTTAATATCATAAAAGCCAAAAAAAAAAAAATAGTTGGGAAACTATTATTAACCACTTCGGTACGAGTGTCGACTATAGTTGACAGCCAAAAGCTTTTACTTTTATAGCTTTTAACTCTGCAGTTGCAGTGTGTACGCTCAGCTAGTAAGTTACTACGAATCTGTGACCTTTTAACAAGTCCTTAGTAGGAGTTATTATAGTTATTTTCCTAAAGCTGCCTGTAAAGTAAAACAAGCTTTCAGTGCTTTAAAGCTTTCCTCATCACACAAGAGCAAAACGGATTCGTCGTTAATGCACAGCACAAACCATCGTGCGGACTATGAGTGCCGGCTGTGGGAAAGGCTTCGCGGCCGGTGAGCACGGTACCGAAGTGGTTAAACAAAAGTGACATAACAACTCTTTGAAATTCTTTATTAGATTCTAAATTTTTAAAAAACCTAATTGGTAAATGGGAAATTTGAAGATGGTATATATATTAAGTAAATGTATTGTGTCAAAGTTAAATTTCTTGAATCAAGTAATTGTGTTAATGAAAGAGAATGACCTAATTCTTAGTAGACATTTGCCAAAGTACTGAAGGATGATGTGCAATATCATGATGTCTGAAAATAAGTCTTAATATACATATATGTATATAGGTATGTAAACATAAATATATGAACACACATACAATTGTGTATATGTGTGGAGAGAGAGAGAGACAAAGAAAGATTGCTGTATCCAAGCACCAAACTTGTGGTATTGACTTTGAGACAGGGTGGTAGGCAGAAGTTGGAAGTGCCTTGAGAAGACAGTTGGTAAGGGTTTGAAAATGTTAGTGTAAGATGGAGAGAAGGGGATCCTTGTTATAGAATAAGGAAAGTTTGACAGTACTGGCACCTGCAATAAGAAAATAGGGCACATAATGAGCTTGCCAATCTGGCTGGGAAGATTTCCAGGAGGAATTCAAATAGTAGAAACAAGCTTCTTCTAGTTGCCTATTTAAATTGAATTATGTCCCCTAAAAAATATATTTTAAAGTCCTAACCCCTAGTACCTATAAATTTGACCTCATTTGAAAAGTGTGTCTTTGCAAATGTCATCAAGTTAAGATGAGGTCATTAAATGGGCCCTATATAAATGAATATAAATCATGTTCTTATAAGGAAGAGAAGAGACATAAATATTAATACACAGAGAGACACAGGAAGAATGCCATGTTACAACAGAGGCAAAGATTAAAGATATGTGTCTGCTAGCCAAGGATCACCAAGGATTTGGGGAAATACCAGAAGCTAAGAGAATGAAACAGATTCTCTCATAGAATATTCAGAGAAAAGATGGCCCTATTAGTACTTGATTTTAAACTAGCTTCAGAATTGTGAGAGAATAAATTTCTGTTGTTTTAAGCCACTCAGTTTGTGGCTACTTGTTATGGCAGCCATTGGAAACTAATATACTATGATGAAATACCATGAAGAGATGAACTAACACAGAACCTGTTTGGTTATTGGGAATTTGTAAAATGAAATAAAGAAGTGAGGACTTTCTGGGTTTAAAAATAAAACTGTTTCATATTTTCAGCCTTTCCTAGAAAAAAAATGCACAAAATAAGACATGACTTTGGAACAAGATTAATCAAGGGTACTCCTATAGGGCCTTTTGTTTCTGTAAGACAGAAAGGTCTAATTGATGATTTTAGTTAAACAAAAAACCTTCTAAAAAGCTGATGGAAGTGCTTTGTAGTCCCTGTCTATTAAACATGAGGCTTCTAGGAACCTTCAGGACACTGTCCCACAGAAGCTTCACACTGGGCCAAAATGGAGGAAAGCCCATCTAAAGAGATCTGTGGGTATGGCTTTTACATAACGGACAGAGTCCCAATATGATTCATAGAAAACTATGAGACAGAGACAGCATAAAGTAAAAATAGGACTTTGGTTCTTCCAGCCTTCTAAGAGTAGGTAGAAAGCTGAGAAATCTATTCAGTTGCAAATATAGGTCATATCTTACCCAAATGGCAGGATGATTCAGCCAACAGAACCAAGAGCTTAGATGATAGAGCCTGGAGCTTCAGAGAATTATTCCCAGGGAATATGACTAGGCCCTAATTTATAGAGATAGATTCTCAGCTGGATTTCAGAATTGCTATGGACCAGTGACTACTCTATGGCTCCATTTCTTGTTCTCTCCTCTCTTCCCCTTTAGTGGAAGTGTTTATTTTTATTATTCCATCTCAGCCTCACCATTGTTTTTTGGGTTTGTAGACAGCAGATAACTTCTCCCTGTAGTTGATAGGTCTTCAGATGGAAAGCAATCAAATGCAACAAACAATATCTAAATGTGTTCATTGCAACTGAACCTAAGGAACCACATTCAAGTAGCTTCATCTGCATCTAGACCTGAATTAGATGACAAAAGCCTAGGCTGATGCTCTGATACTTATGAGTCTTTGGGTTCTTAGGAGGAGGAAGAGGTTGAGTAAATTTTCCACGTAAGAGGAATAGAAATATTTTGTGGACATAAGATTGACTATGGCATAATAAGGATGACCACAAATTCTTTGACATTAATTCCAATAAGAGGTGGGGTTCACATACCCTTCGCTTTAATGGCAGACTCTGTGACTATTATGACCAATAGAATATGGCAGAAATGAGCTGTGCCAATTTCTGGGCCCAAGCATTAAGAGATTAGAAGTTTCTACTTCCTAGGGACACTCACTATGCTGTGAGAAGCCTAAACCACATGGAAAGTTGCTTTTTAAATGTAGGTTTTATTATTATTCAGGTATGGTGAGGCCAATAGTCGTCAAGAGATGACTACCATTGAAAATATAGTTTGTTGCTCACAGTTCCCAAGAGGAGGGGCATGCAATACCATGCAGGGCCACACAGGGAAGCACCAGGATCCATTAGGAAGCAGAAAGAGTGAGGAGAAACCATGGGCAAGAGACTTTATTGTTTTCATAAAAAAGACAAGGCAAGATAGGGAAAGCAGCTTTCAGACTGGCTAGTTGGAATAATTTCAGCAGGCTCTGGGGTATGGAAGTTGCCACTGCGTGTCTGGTACCTGGCACTGGGATGACTGGGGGAGAGGAATATATGCTCCTTTTGGAGTATGCGAGCCAGATAGAGGAAGTAGTTCAGAGTACAGGCACTGGATTGGTTAAATTTCATATGATAGCACATTCCTGGCAAGTTGTTTGCTATCTCTAAGAATTGGTAACCCTGGGAGAGGTTCCCCAGTCAGCAAAGCCCCAGATGCCAGAGCATCAAGAATAAAGAAAATAAGACAATATAGTTAATACAGGAGGCTAGTCTGGTCAACAAACGATAGCCATGTAAGTGGGCCATTTTAGGTGTTCACTTTACTGAAACCTTCAGCTGACTAACCATAGCCACTATGTAATGTGTATCACATGAAAGACCCCCCCCAAAAAAAACACCCAGCTAGTCTTAGTCAACCCAGAAAACCATGAAAGATAATAATAAATTACATTTTAAGTCACTAGGTTTGGGAGTGTACAAATTCTAACAGTAGATAACTGAACCAGAATCTGTGTGTGTCTATGTATGTACATGTATGCACACATGAGGGAGCAGGAAGAGAGAGCAAATGTGGCACAAATATTATCAACTGATCAATCTAGGCAAAGTATTTATGGATGGTCTTTGCAATATTCTTTCAACATTTCTATGGATTTAAGGTTTTTTTTAAATTGAAATTTTGAGAAGAAAAAACACATAGAAATACAGAAAAACCATCTTATGTGTAACATGGACATGAATTCAAAGTTTATTATGCAAGCCAGAAGAAAGAGCTAAGCCTTTTTGTTAGGTTGATGAGTAAATGGGTAGAAAAGTAGCCCCATTGTGGGTAAAGCCTGGATAATTAAAGGCCTTCTCCTATAAACTATAAGAAGAGAAAAAAGGAGCTCTGTAAATAAAGAAATGTGAAAATATTGCCAGGACTAAAATATTCTTACATTAAGCTACTCCTAGAGGTCTGGGAATTAGTTACTTACTCCCAGCAAAACTTTAAAAAAAAACAACAAGCTATTCTTACATTTTTATATTTGCAAATAAAAATACTTCTAGCTTTCAAAAAAATAAAGTAAAGGTACTTTATTGGCTCATATAACTGAGAAGTCCAAGGCAAGTGAGGTTTCATATAAATCTGACCATAATTTCTCAAATATATCAACAAGGACCAATTTTCTTTTCTGTGTTTTCCCTTTTCCCTTCTCAGTGCCAGCTTTATCCTAAGCCTGACTCCAATATGGTAGCCAATGGATCCCAAGGCTACCTGTATTCTCATTCTTTCAGGAAAGAGCAAGTGTCTTTTAAAATCTGAGATTTACTAAGACCAAATGTTCACTATGCTCACAAGGCCCCAGGCCATAACTATGTCCAAAAGATGAAATGTGATCATCAGCCCTGCCTTGGTTATGTGGTTTCCTCCACAAGTCAGGAATGCTATCAGCAACTCTTATACCACCAAAAGGAAACAGATATGCTGGGAATTTTAAAAGGGAAAATAGGTACTGCATGGGTAACCAACCAATAACCACTGCAGCATATGTTCTCTCTCCAGCTCTCATCTGTTCCTTTTTTACATTGCTTCATTTTTTTCTCTTATGCTGCAAAGTGGCCACTGGTCACTACTTCTAAGTTTGGAATATCTCCTTTCAGAAAATGGCCATATTTATCTTGGAAACTTTTTGTGCCAAGGCAAATTTATAGAAAAGAGATACTACCTGGCTTAGTCTAAGTCATGAGACCAAAACATATGGTCATGGTCTTGAGTCATTTCCTATAAGCAGGAGGTATCTAGTGTACTCATTTGGTTTATGGTGGATGGATGTCACTAAAAAAGGGGGTTTGTGGGGAGGGCTGTGTAGTCAACCAATAGTTGTCCACTCCAAGTTTCACCATAGATTAGGCACTGGCTATTGGTTTGACATAGTATGATAGCCAGGCTCCAAGATGGCCCCTAATGATCCTTGATTCTTGGTTTTCACACCCTTATGTATTCCCTTCCCACACTGAAATGGGTCTGCTCTATGTGAATACTGTAGAAGTGACGGAATGACATCCAAGGGTAGTGTAATAAAAGGCATTGTACCTTCTGCCTTGCTTTCTTGTATTGCTCACTCTAAGGGAAGCCAGGTATCATGTCACGGTGATACTCAAATAACCATAAAAGAGCTCACATGGAGAAAAACAGGCCTTCCTCCAACAGCTAGTCTCATCTTGCTAGTCATGAGGTTTAGTAACACTGGAAATAGAATATTGAGCTCCAGGCTAGCCTTCAGATGACTACAACCTCAACCAATATATTGACTACAGCATAATTTGTTATGTAGAGATAGATGGCTTATACAGATATATTTTATTCTCTATTTTGTTCAAGAAAAATCACCTTGGTGCTAGTTATGTGTGTGTGTGTGCATGTGTGTCAGTTCTGTCCTGGATTAGGTATTATACTTTATTAAGTGCTCTTTTAAAATCAAAGGAGGCTAGTCTTTAATATTACTAATGTATCTTCTACTTTAATAATAATTAGCTAGTATCTTATACATATGAATATTTCAATTATTTCCTCCAACTATATGAAGTAGGTTATTAAGGAAGAACTGAAGCTTAAAGAGATTAGAGAACATATCCAAGTTCTCCCAGCTGGTGACAGCCCAAGGATTCAAGACCATGTGCATTTTGCCTCAGTGCCAGGCTTTTAATCATCATATTTTAAATAGATCTATTCCCAGTTGCAACTCTAATAGCTTTTATTTTACTATGGAGTTAGGAATTGTGGTGGTGTTTTATGTAGGATATATTATAGTCACAGAAGTGATTACCCTCTATATCATATATACTATATTTTGGCATTTGGGTGTCAAAATGATGGTAGTTTCATACACCAAATTGAAATGTTATTCCTTTGTCTAGACTGTATGCTAGTTTTTAGGATAAAGGTCATGTTTTCTATAAAATATGAAATAGTATATTTTGAAACTATGCAATTAAACTACTTGGTTTCAGAATTTTGAGAATATCTTTGTCAATATATATTTTTTCATTTTTTGTTTTGAAATAATCAGAAATTTACAGAAAAGGGAGATTTTTGAATAAATTATTTGCAAGCCACTTGGTTAAATTGATATCCTATCCATTTTAAATACTTTATGGCACAATTTCTGTAAACAAGGATTTTCCTTCTATATAACCCAATAACAACTATCAAAATCCAGAAATTAACACTGATGCATTTTCCCATCTTATCCTCACACTCCATTCAAGCAAAAATGTCTTTTCTGCAAAATGACTCAGTTTATAAATATAAGCTGCACTTCACTTTCACATCTCTTTAGTCTCCTTTAGTCTGGAAGACATCCTTAGTCTTTCTTTGATTTTTGTGACATTGGTACTTGCTGTAGCTGGTAATAATTTTGTAGAATGCCTCTTAATTCAAATATGTCTTAATTGTCAAATTAAGACAAATCAAATATGTCTTAATTCTAAATTTCTTATGATTCTTCTCCTTTTTTGAGTCTGACTCTTCACAATAGCTTCCCCATTTCGCCAGCACGAATGTCCATGCTTGACCAATTTCAGCCCCCCAGTGTGTGATTGCCTTCCTCAGCCAGCTTGGGCCATGACACCCCACCCTGTATTGGGCCATCCTTCTGTGTGAATGCTTTCTTTATTTTGCTTGAATTCTGACACTCCATCCCAGGCCACATACCCTTGAAGTGACACTCTTCTCACCTTGCTTAGGTTCTGAACTCTGACACGAGACCACCCCTACAACTACTTGGATTGACATCCCACTTTGGGCTACTCCCCTTCTCATACCACAATAGACATCTACCTTTCTCTGCCCCACCTAATAACTTTGGGACCAAGTTATATGGGAAAGGAAAGAAATGGGCCAGAAAAAAAAAGAAGAAATGAGGATGTTTTCAGTGACTCTTTAGTTTCCCCATTATTACTTTTTTCCAATACTTAGATATCAAGTTTATTTTAAATATATATTTTTGGGCCAGGACCAGTGGCCCCTGCCTGTAATCCTAGCACTCTGGGAGGCCAAGGTGGGAGAATCACTTGAGTTCATGAGTTCAAGACCAGCCTGAGCAAGACCAAGACACCTTCTCAACAAAAAAATGGAAAAATTAGCCAGGTGTGGCATTGCATACTTATAGTCCCAGCTACTCGAGAGACTGAAACAGAAGGATCACTTGAGCCCAGTAGTTGGAGGTTGCAGTGAGCTATGATGATGCCATGGCACTCTAGCCAGGACAACAGAGTGAGACTCTGTCTCAAAAATAAATAAATAAACAAATAAATAAATATTTTTCAGATAGATTTAGTCATATTGAAAATTTCAAATCATAGAATTCAAAGGACAAAATTCTAAATAATATCAGTAAGCAATTTTGGAAGACAGTTTTCCATCAGTCTCTCACAGTTCTGCATGTCTTGTGAGAAGAGGCATTAATTAGAAATTCTCCATGATGGTTCTACACTTTTTTTTCATAGATTATCTTTTCAAAGATGTTTACATAGCCAACAACCTTGGAAGACAGAGATTCTGTCTTCCTTTAGAGCAGAATTTTTTCTTTTTTTTTCTTTTTTTTTTTTTGCTGCCCAGTACAATAAAGATATCTTCCTCTGGGGCAAATGTTTAGTGGGTTTGCTTGCAGCCTATTATAAAATATTGGGTTTTCCTCTCTTATAATACAACCCACTGTTTTGTGGGGCCTTCCTTCTATACCCTTGTGGGAGCTGGGGTTTGAGGAACCAGCATAGGAAAATAATGATACTCTACCTCCTGATGTTGCTGTGAGTCATAAACTGTGCTTTGTCTCTGACTCCAGAACAGGAGTCTTCTGTCATCTGCCAGCATCTATGAAACGGCGGCAAGCTAACAGACACTACATAGTTATTATAAGTTATGCATTTGGCTGAAAATAATAGCAAATCTAAATACCACTGGCTTAAACAAACAGAGGTTTATTTTTTTTAAAAAGTCTTGAGATAAGTGATCCATTAGTGGTGCAACTACTAAAGCATGTCATCAAGGATCCAGACTCTGTATTTTTCTTCTCTGCCATGTTTATCAACCATGTTTTAGTCTCATGGCATAGACGTTGTGTCTATGTGCCCATCAGGAAAATGATGGGACCATTAATTTCTGTCAGAAAAAGAAAAAAAATCTTTTCCTGGGAGCCCTAGCCAGCAGACTTCTAGACATTGATTACCACTGATTGTCCAGATGCGTGTGACATGGACTGTCCTAGGGCCTAAAGGCAATAGGGAAATGGCACAGGGAAATGGTGTCTGCCATAGTATTATCTTATAATATTTCATTGTCTCTGAATATGTTACATAGCTTTCTCATTGCTGATTTTGTGAATTTATGTTTTCGATGATTTATATTAAATAGATTCGCTGAGTATCTATTTGTTATTATTATTATTTTTTGTTTGAGGAAAAAAAACAGTATGGAGGACATCTGCTCCGGCCATGATGGAATAACAGAGACTGCATTTATTCTCTCACCTGAGACAACTAAAACTCAATGCAAAATATATTAAACAACAATTTTCAGACTTTGTCATCAGCCAGCCCAGGACGGTGACACCTGAAAAAGGGGATGTCATGTGTTCAAGCAGTCCCTAAGCAGCAGCATGGTGGCAGCTGCTAGGCTGATGTGCCACAGTTTCATAGACTGGGCCAGGAAGGAGACAAGGAACCAAAATGAATTTAGACAGTTGGTTACTATGACAATAGTAACAATTTGCAGCCAATTTTCCAAACCTCAGTTCCCACAGGGCAACACTATAAGGGCAGTACAAACACTTAGAGTGGATTACAGGATACATATCCTAAGCCTAGGAGACCACCCCCTCCTCCAGTTTTATTAGGGGACTGCTAGTAATCCTGGCCAAGCTTTGCCCTGGAGGAAGATATCATATTTCTTAACCTGGTCAGGAAATAAAACTATCCTCTGTCCAGAAGAAGACAATTATATCTAAGTTCCAAAGCCATGTGTTAAACAAATATCCTTGAAAAGAAGTCCAGGACAAAAGCTGTCCCAAGACATGTAGAAATGCTATGCAGAATTGCCTCTCAACAAGAAAAATGACAACGCAAAGCCTCCAGTAGCCCCGGCTTACTGTGTGGGGGGGAGTAGCCAGGGTGCAGTGTAGGGAGGGGCAACCCGACCGAGCTGAGTCCTGTCCCTGAGTTGAGGAAACTTCCATCCAATTGTTGATTGGAAGTGATGAGTACAGATATATTTGCCTTGTTCCTAATCTTGACAGCTTTACTTGTAATAGCCAAAAATTGGAAACCACCCAAATGTTCACTAACTAAACAGATAAATTGTAAAATATACATACAGTGGAATAGTACTCAACAATAAAAAGGAATGAATTATTGATATACACAATAACATGAAAAATATCAAAATAATTGTGCTGAGTGAAAGAATTCAGACACAAAAATATATACTCTATAAAACTCTACAAATTGAAAATCTACAATAACAGAAACAGATCAGTGGTTAACTGGTTGGGGGGTCAGAGAGAAATTACAAAATTACATGAAGAAAAGTTTGGGGGTGACACATTTGTTTATTATGTTGATTAAGCTGATAGTTTCATGAGTATATATACATGTTGAAACTTATCATTTGTATATTTTTAAACATATACAATTTATTATATGTAAATTATACCTTAATAGAGTTGTTTAAAATGTGGGGGAGAAACAGTCAGTGGATAGTGGATTTATTTAGAAAATTCTACTGCATTGTAGTTAATTGATTTCTGGGTTTTTTGTTTTACTTCATTATTTTGGTATTTATTTCAAATTTCTTAGATTGAATAATTAGTACTTTTTTCTCTCTTATTTAGTAATGATAATACTTTATAAAATAAATTTGCTTATGTATATAGCTTGGACCACTTAGTCTATAATTTTAGTTTTGTATTTTGCCATGGCCTGATAGTTATTTAGAGAAGTTATTTTAGCATTTAGTGGGTAGGGCTTTTTATTATAGTATTAACTATTGTATTACATTTTAGGTAGATAACTTTACCTATAGAAAAGCTGATATTGCTATTGTTTATTAGATGGTTCAGGATTTTATTTGGCTCCAGTTGTTGCTGCACCCAAACCCTCTTTACCAGACCAGCGCACCCATGTCCTAGCTATGGTGAATGTTGGCTACTAACAGCTCATAGTTGCTCTCTTCTCAAAAGAATTGTCCTCAGCCAACAGAGGCAAGTGCATCCAAGAGGTTAAGCCCCTCCCTTCCAGGGCAGCCCATAATCACTCAATGACTGCCTAACAGAGAGATACAAATGTCCAACCGCCTCATGTCAAGGTGAAGGAAATTATAGGTGGAATTATGCTGTAAATATCTCCTTTTACAACATGCTAAGTCTAAATTTGACTGAGTCCACTTCTTTGTTTAGCCCCTTCCCATTCATATCCAGCTGCCCTCACTGCCTTACCTCCCTTGGGTTTCTTTCTTCCCCCTGAAAGCACAGGCATCCAAATTTCTGTCTCGTGTTCGACTTTGGAAGATCCCAAACTAAGATATCATTTTTTTTTTAAGTTTTTAAAAGAACCTTTATTTTTTTTAAAAGTTAATATATGCAATATAGGAAACTGAAAAACATAAGAAGCAAAGAACAAAGTCATCCACAATCACAAGCAGTTTACAGTTGGACGTGTCCTTCTAGATCCTGACACATACACAACATCCAATTTTATGGGCTTGAGATAGTACAGTATGCAAAACCGTCGGTGTATATGTGCATTTTTAGTAAAGATATCATTTTATAATCAACTTTTATACATGCTTCATGGATGCTTTAAAAAGAGTATGTATTTAACTTATATACATGTGCCTATGTATTTATGCATACATATTATATGGATCATATTTTGAAATGTAACAGATGTCCTCTTTCCCCAGAATATGCTTGTTTCCATATCTTTCCTCAATTCAGACAGTAACAATAGCTTTCTGTATGTATTGCCATAGGGAAAAGAATGATATAGCTCAGAGCTAGGAGTGTCAGGTCTACCTCTTGGCAGACTGTTGTCCTGGTTCTTTGGTTGCTGCTTGGAAATTTCACAAGCAGGGTCGAAGTGACAGAGTGACCACAGACCGGAAGCAATTCCACGCAAAAAAGCTTTTGTTGCAGAAGAGAAGGGAGCTATACAAAGCAAGCGTACATTCCAGAGAGGAACGAGTCAGTCTCCACGAGTGGAGAAAGATACTGTGGACTCCCAGGTGGTTTCCTTTTATTGACCTGGTCCAGGAGCTAATATAGGAGGTGTGGGATATTACCAGATGATTGATATACGTGATTGACAGGTACTCTTACAAGGTTTCAGCGCCACAGGTGTGTGTGCCTCAAACCGTCAAGTTCCTGCTCCTTGCAGTTGTTAGCTGGGTTTTCCTGTAGTCCCTTCCCTGCCTTCTCCACCCCTAGGAACTACTCTGTATCTGCCACCGGCAGATTTGGTCCCTGCCTAACAGGAGTCAGGTTGTGGTTTTGCTTTTCCAAATAAACTCCTGAAATCCATAATCGTGATAGCAAAGGTGCTCACGTGTAAGACCCACTCTATTCTTCTTCATGTTAATAGAAGCCAGCACCATTTACCCAGTTGTTAAAATGAAAATCTTAAAAAAGTTATACTTGATTCTGCTGTTTCACGTTGAACATCTGGTCTCCTAGCAAATCCTATCAGCTCTACAAACGAAGTTGAACCCAAATCCAATATTGTCTCCACACCATCACTATCACTATTCTCACCTGGATTGCTGCCTTTACCTCCTAATTTATCCCGTTTCTACTCTATTGTCCACCCTCATAATCTCCTGTCTACAACAGCTAAACTAATCCTTTCAAAATGTAAATGAGATTGTGTCATTCCTTTCTGGAACTCTCCATGAACTTCCCATTCCACTTAGAATAAAATACAAAATTTTTTCATGATCTGGTGCCCAACTTTTCGTCCAACCTCTTCTTTTTTTCACATTTTTTCTCACTCACTATACTCTGGTCACACTTGCTTCCTTGATATTAATGAATCAAAACTTTTGTACTTGCTGGAACAACTTTTTAAATACATACCGAGGTGACTCTCTTGCTACTTAATTCCTATATCTGCTTAAATGTCATTTTCTCAAGGAAGAATTTCTTGACCATCATTTTTTAAAATGTATTCTTCACCACTCTCTGTTTTCTGGCTGTGCTTTGGTTTTCTGGACACTATATTACATATCTCTTGTTTGTTAATTGTCTACTTCTTCCACTTAATGAAGGGCCTATAAAAGACTTATCAGTCTTATTCACTGTTATCTTTTCCACATACCTAATAATGCCTTATATATAATAGCAGCTCCTTGTTATATATACAAATGTTATATATATAACATATATATAAATGTTATATATATAAATGAATGAATAAATGATTGAATGACTCTAACTAATGCCACTTTTTGGTTAGTTTTATACTCAGATCATGCATATTTTATACAGTCTGGTTGCTAGTTTGTTTTTTCCTGGAGTTTATGACATCCATTTTTAAACTCTTTTTGTAGAAAAGTTATGCTCGCTTACCTTACATTATCCTCAGTATTTTTAATATTAATCATTTCATTTATTCCTCAATTTTAATCTTAATTTTATTCCTTAATTTTATTCTTCTTGAAGCCCACAAATTTTTGACTCTAATTTGGACTTATATCTACACATTCTTGTACTGATATTTAATTGACCATTAACTTTCTAAGAGCCTTTTTTATTCCTTTTATTCCCTTTTAATATAGTTAAAATGAGAATCTTGAATTTATATTTGACTTTGCTCTTTTGTTCACGTCGAACATCTGATCTTCTAGCAAATCCTATCGGTTCTAATTTCAAAACATAACCCAATTCCAATATTTTCTCAATTCCTCCACTACTGTGCTTATCTCTCACCTTGATTACTGCCATCATTTTTTTTCATAACATTGATTTATTCCAACTGTGCAACGATATTGTCTTTGTTTTGAACTTTTTTTCCCCTAGCAATACCCTCCAGGAACCTCCATCCTGCTTCTCTGATTTGGACAGATTGCTCTCCAGGCCTGCCGTCACCTTCGGACTTCCCTTTATTTCTATTTTGATTTAAATTCACCATTTTCTGGATTCAATGTCTTAATCATTTTTAGTTAATCCATCATTTTGCCAAAGTCTATCCTCAAGTCAATCTCTTGCTCTCATGTTCTCAAATGCATGTACACCGCTCTTAATCTCTAATGTCTTCTCTTTATCCTTAGGTCTGTTTTGATTCATCTACATCAGCCTTCCATTAGAGTTTCAACCTGAATGCTTGCTTGTTCCTCTTATTTTTTTTTTCTTTTGGTAATTCCTTCTATTTCTACCCCTTCCATTTTCTCTAATTTACTCTCTATTTGAATTCCATTTAGTCAAATATTAGAACTCTTAGATTAATCATTTATTTCTTGGATTTTTTTTCTTATTTACCTTTTTGCTCCATATTCTTATGTTCTACATTCTGGGAGATTTTATTTCATGTGGGATTTATCTCCAAATTTCATGTGGGATTTATCTTTGTCAATTATACATTTTATTTTCAGCAGCCTTTTCTGTTTTTAATTGCTACTTTTGCAAAACATATAATTATTTTTCATAGATGCAATACCTTAGTGAATGTCTCTAAAGACAGTAAGCAATTTTTTCAGTGTCATCTTGTGTTCTTCTAATTACCTTGATTTTCTCTTGGGACAGTGTTTTTATTTTTTGTGTTGGTCTTTTACATTCAAATACCTTGATTATAAGTTCATAATGACAATATGAAAAAATATCTTGGTTATTGATTCATAAATAAAAGGAAAGAGGAAGGAGTGTTCTTTATATATGAATACAGAATATTTTGACTGATTTTTTTAAGGATAATGAGTCAGGGACCTGGCTTTTATACCATGTATGCCTTAAATTCTAGAATTAAAAGAGATTTATAGTGGGGCATCAACATTCAAACTAGCTCTGTTACTTCTTGCCAGAAAGTTCTATTGACTTATTTAGAGAACTACACTCTGTTGGAGGTTTCACTGGGTACATGCTGGCAGCAGGCTGTTCTGCATGTGGAGGTTTGGGGAGGGGAGGGGATGTCAAGTACCTAGTGCTCAGAAATACATGACATTCCCTTGTTCAAATCTGGGCTCCCTCCTCTTCATTTCCTCTGTCAGAATTGTGCAATGGATTCCCACAGCCTGCTCTATCTGTTGACATTCTTCAATCCACTTTCTATCTTCTGAACATATCTTTCTAAAACCTCTTGTCTTCCAGTACCCTAACTTTTTGTTCTCTTTATTGGTATAGTAGTAATACATATTTTAAGAATTGTATTACTACCATTGGGGAGAGAGAAGGAAAGCTTCAGTTTTCAGTCTACCCTGTTGACTCAGAACAATTAATATATTGTTGCTGCCCTTTTTTTAATATACCCAAATATGTGATTGAAGTGTTTTCTCCCCTCATATAAGAAACAAAAGTCCATGAGAAGATCTTTCTTAGTGTCATTTCTGACCCTCACAGGAGATCTCAACCAGTGAACTTTTGTGGGCCTCAAACAAAATACCAGTAAAATTAAAGGATTTCTAATTTTCTTTCACCTGTAAAATTATGGTTCTAAGTCTATTTCAAAATATTTATTAATAAGTTTTAAAATATTCTTCTGGTTATCATGGAATGCTTTCTGATTGTATGTTCTGGAAAGACAAAGCAAGAATCAGAAGGCTTAGTGTTATTAAACAAGAAAAAAAACTTATTCTTCAAAAAGAGAATTCTTTTTCCATTACAAATTATATTCTGAGGAGGAAAAAACCAGCTGGCGCTAAAACAGTAAGATTTTATTTATAGGAAAGAAGAATGACAGCTCAATTCACTTTAAAGAGAAGTCACACCAAAAGCTCATAAGAAAAGAGTCTCTCCTTTACAAATGTTCATATTGCTCTCTGAATTTTTTTCCAATTATGAGAACCAGAGAGCACGTAGAGTACAGTGATATATTTGCTTTTGTTCCCAGCATGTTCACAACAGTGCTATAGAGTTGGAGTCTATATGCTAAAAATGAGATCTTACATGCCACTCTTAAAGGATTTTGTTCTTTTTTTTCTTTTCTTTTCTTTTCTCCTTCCTTCCTTCCTTCCTTCCTTGTTAGTACTGCTGTGGGACAAAGAAAGACAGTTATAATTTTTTTTAAGAACAAAATTTTATCTCAATGAAAATATTTACCTTTATTTGTTCTTACTCAGAGGAACCTGGCTTAATCTGAGTCAGCAGCTTGCTCTCGAACATGTCTCTAAATTTAAAATTATTTGAAAAGCTAATGAAGCACATATTAGTTACCATTTCCTTTTTGTATGTAAAGTTTTCTGTTAAGGGATGAAGCAATATTTGGAATACATATTAGTAAATTCCAACACATACACGTGCAGAGTTTTATTTGATGGGCTGGAGGATTGTAAGGACTCACGAATATATCACAAAACATAATTGGCTCTGTTATACTTGGACCCTGGAAAAGAACTGTCCTGCTATAGCTTGAGGTGCTTCTTCTGGGAATAAGAAAATCATGGTTCCTTTCTTACCATGCTCATTTCTATACATCTTTAGCATCAATTTAAAGTGCAGAGATGATAGTACTAAAATATTTATTAGGAAAAAACGTTAACTAAACCTCATGGAAATAACACCTTCATACCTTCGATCCTATTTCATAAAGTTTTACAATTTTTGCAATTTTTTTCATTTTATTGGGTAATTTAACTTATTTTTATATTAAGTATATTTTAAAAGCAATTCTAGGCATATGGGAAGAGAACTGAAACAATTTCCCATTATAAAATATTAATCTGAGATTATTTATAGGAGTAGGCAAGTTAAACTGCAATGACCAGAATAAAGAAATCTAAACTTTTCATGAAGAATTTGTTGCTTTCTTTGAGTGGCAGAATAATCCTAGTTTTATGTTATCAATAATGTAGGATGTTCAGAAACTTAAATATCGATTCTCATATTCATTAAATGAATAGTAAACAAGCTTGTGTCACAGTTTTGTTTTTAGTAATTTCTATTGACAAACTTCATCTTTTTTTATTGCTCTTTCTTCCCTAGTCCCTAATCCCTTTGTTCCTCAGCCTAACGAGGGGTTCATCATATTTGTCTTTTTGTCTGTTTTG
Organism: Cheirogaleus medius; assembly: GCA_008086735.1. Lineage (NCBI taxonomy): Eukaryota > Metazoa > Chordata > Mammalia > Primates > Cheirogaleidae > Cheirogaleus > Cheirogaleus medius. The sequence goes on along the minus strand of VBSM01003176.1, from coordinate 41,307,459 downwards.
TTCATGTGGCATTTTTCTCACTCTTGTGAGATTCAGAATGACAGAGATCATATTTTATTAGTTTTTGTTGCTCTCTTTCCTAGATTGGTACTTGTTAAAGGGCTAGATAGATTGTTGTTAAATGTATTATTGAATTATCTAGGCTTCAAAAATACCAGTTCTTTTTAGTCATTTTCTCTGTTCTACAAAAAAAAAAAAAGAGAATATTTCTCTTTGACCAAGCTGCTGAAAAGTAAGAAACAAAATGAAACAGTGACTAAATTGTTACAAATAACAAGTCAAATCAAACTAGATTTTGACAAATCTAAGCAATAACTAAGACTTTTAATAACCATAGGAAGAAATTTTGTCTTTTAGGAAAAGGTTTATAAACAACAAATTATCATTGCAAAGCACTTTAAACACAAAAATGGCTAAATATTCTAGGTAAATGTACTAATGCTTACAAGCTGGATTATTAAGTGTTTCAATAATCTCAAAATGCCCGAAGTAAGAGGACCACACCGTGTCCTAATGAACACACTCATCATTTCCTTAATCAATTCTCTTACTTTCACCACATATTTTTACTCTCACTTTCTTCAAATTTGTTGTGGGGCTACATCCATACAGGAAGCAATCTCTGATATACAGACATTTGAAACTAATAATTATCAGATCATGACTACAGAAAAAGAATTATTTAGCCAGTGCCTTATTTTACAACCAGCTGAACAGTGATCTGCTCTTACTTCTTCCTACCTTCCTCCACCTTCCTCTCTTTGTCCATAATCTTTGGTTTCTGTTAAAGAGCCTATTCTTATACTGTTTGAACCTCATCTTTCACCCACATACATCCTGCTGCTTTGCAGGTAACCATGACAATGTATCACAGTACTGAGGTTACGTGCCATATAAAATGCAGCCATGCTGTCTTAAATTTATTAGCAAGCACACCTTTCCCAAAATACATGCACAAACAAATATCATATTAAAACTGCGTGGTATTTGGGAACTCTTAAAAGACCAAGTGTACAATCAAATGATTTAATGAGTGGGAAGAGATCAGGATTCTTTTGCTAGGAACAAATAAAAGCATTTGAATCCTTGCTAATACATAAATAGTATCTTAATTTTTTTCTATATTATGATGCCAAATACTTTCACTTCTTCAGTATCTGCCTCCTTAAGATTTATATTATTAGAAACATTTGCTAATTAATAATCACAGAAAGGGTGAAAATAGATATATTTTCTAGTTTGTAATTTAGAAGAAAAATATTGCTAATAATTATTAGTCACTTAATATTTCTAATCAGACAACTGTGGTACAGCATGAAGACACTGGTCAAGGAGTGAGAAGTTTGAGATTCAGATTCTGGGCAATGACAGCAACCATTGGATCACCCATTCAGAATTTTTTAATGTACAGACTATAGCCTAAGACTTTGTTGACTCACATTTACAGATTCAGTTATCACCTCTTTACTGGTAATTCAAGTATCTTCCCTTCTTGCTTCCCTGCAGAGCTCCAGTTCATTACTGACTTGAAATAAAAGCATAAAAACCATCCAAAAGAAATCTTTTTTTAAACATTGGTGAAAACAGTGACCTAGTTAGTAGGCACGGAGAATAAAAGAAAGATATTAAATGTTATCTTTGAACTTGGAGGGTTTACAATTAAATTGGAGACATAAATTATGTCTTATTGAGACTTTTCGCTAAATGGTTTCTTTCCTTATTAAACTAATATATATTTGGTGATCAGCACTGCTATACACACTCTTAGGTGTACCTAAGAAGTAAGATACAGGCTCACACCTCAGGAAACTTATATTCTGTTCATCCCATTATTTCTTCTTACATCACACTTCCTTAATTCATGCTATTATTGCAATCCTAGAGTCAGTATTTTCTTGAACTTTTCCCCGTCAGTTATTACCCATCAGATTAAATTCTTGAAAAAAAAAAAAAACTTCTAACATATCACCAACTGTAAAGGTTTCCAACAGAATAATGTTTGCTATTGAAGGGCCTCCAAACCTGCTACTCAGCAAACTCTGTGTTATTGCCATATTTTTGCCAACTTTGTTTTTTCTACCAGGTGCATTCAATATTTTTTAGATTATCAATATTTCAAGACCATATCAGGCTATAATTGCTCTTTGAAGCCTAATCAGACATTCAAAATTATATCAATAATAAATTAAAACAGTAATAATGATAATATTTAATATCTAATAGTTGAAGACTAGATCTATGTTGTAATTATGCTCTATGATCAGTTTCCTTACACACATTATCTCTATCTCATTATTAATTTTTTATTGCTGCTGTAACAAATTAACACAAACTTATTGGCTTAAAATACAAACTGAAGATTACAAGTCTAATGAAGTCCATTGACTAAAATCAAGATGTGGTCAGAGCTGTGTTTTTTCTAGAGGCTCTAGAGAGAATCTGTTTCCTTGCCTTTTCCAGCTTCTGGGGGCTCTTGCATTCCTTGGTCTAAAACACTTTCCTCCATCTTCAAAGCCAGTAACGTTGGACTGAGTCTTTCTCATGCTGTCCTCCCTCTGGTCCTCCCCCTTCCTCTTTTAAGAACCCTTGAGATTATAATGAGCTCACACAGATAATCCAGAATAATCATCTTATCTTAAGGTCTTTAACTCAATCACATCTGCAAAGTCTTTTTGTCATGTAAGATAACATATTTATCATCCCACATATTTATTTTCTCCCAAAAAAATCTTTCTGACTTGTTCAAAGTCAATTTCTTCCCACTTTAGTGTTTCATCTAAAAGTTTTAAAGTTGACTCATTCTTGGGTGATTTAAGAGTATTAAACCTACAAGCCAGTGGGCAGCCTTAAGGAATCAGAAGTCCTCTTATAAAGAGTCACCTGTTTGTCCTACCATTTCTTCAAATGTAACACTTCCCAACTCACTTGTTCTCTGTATTCCTGATAGATCTCCTATTCATTTCTTTACATGTACTATTCTATCAGTAATTTTTCAAAGATATGCTGTAAGGGTCTGCTCATAGAAAAATGATCCAATAAGGCAAGACAGAGACACAGTAGGAAGGAAGAAAAATGAAAAGACTAAATAAAAAGGTAAAGAAACAACAGTTATATAGCACCTCTTATATTTTCCTGAATAGAGCTAAAGCCCATTCTACTAAGTGAAGTACCCCAAGAATGGAAAAATAAGTACTACATGTACTCACCAGCAAATTAGTTTCACTGATCAACACCTAAGTGGACATATAGGAATAACATTTATTGGGTGTCGGGCAGGTGGGGGGGGAGGAGGAGATGGGTACATACATAAATAATGAGTGCGATGTGCACCGTTTGGGGGATGGTCACACTTGCAGCTCTGACTCAAGAGGGGAGGGAGGCAAGGGCAATATATGTAACCTTAACATTTGTATCCCCATAATATGCTGAAATAAAAAAAAGGAAATATGAAACTGTTTTTTGTGGGGAAAAAAGTAAAACAAAATAAATGTTTTATGGAGTTTAAAATATTTGTTAATCATATTAAGTTAATAATACTTAAGGCAAGAATGGCATAAATCAAGTTAATATATTCTCATGTCTTTGCATTGTCTGGGAAGTGATAGGAGTATTAGTTTTTATTAGACTTTAATAAGTCAAGGATGTAATCATTAGAGCAACCACTAAAAGAATTTTAAAAAGAATATGTAATTATCAGTATATCAAAGCAAGCAATATAAACAATGAGAAAATAATCTAAAAGAAGGCAAGAAAGGAGGACAAAGAGCACAAAAGAGTTAGACAAATACAATGCAGAGAGTAATGTCATAGATTCGAATTCAAATATAGTATCAGTTACAGTTAATGTAAATAAATTAAACAATCCAATTAACAAAAATTATGAGACAGGATTCTAAAAATATCAAAAAACCTATGCTACAAAAGACATTACTTAAATTTTAAAAAAGAAAGGTCAAAGTGAAAGGATTTTAAAAACCTATGCAAATGCTTACTAAAAGAAAGCTGATATAGCTATACTAATATAGTGGCAAGAAGTATTACCACCAATAAAGAGGAATAGTCATAATTAATGCTTAATTTACTAAAATGATATGGCAATTCTAAGATTTTGTAGACCTAACATTTTCCCAATACATAAAACAAAAACATATAAAACATAAATCCACAGCCATAGTCAGAGATTTTAAACAAACATCTCTATGTAACTAATAAAACAGATAAAAATCAAGATATAGATGTGAACATGACTAACAAAGTTGATCTGATTAACATATCAGTGAACATTTTACATCTGAACTCTAGAATTCACATTCTTTTCAAGTTCACACAAAATGTTTAACAAAATTGACCCTATGCTGGGCCAAGCAAGCAAGTCTTGACATTCTTCAAAGTACTAAAATAATACCAAGTATTACTTCTGATCATAGACCTTTGGATCTGGAAATTAAGAGCAAAAAATAACCCAGAAAATCCCCATGTGTTTGGAAATTAAACAATAATCTTCTAAAAAAATCTATGTCTCAAAGAAGTCATAATAAAAATTTAGAAAATATTTTAAACTGAGTGGTAAATGAATATTAAAACATATGAGATGCAGCTAAAGCCACACTTAAAAGAAAATTTATGGAGAAGAAAAAAATGGTAAAAAAATCAATATCCTAGCATTTATTTCAAGAAGCAAAGAACAGCCTGTGGCCCAAGGCTTGTGCATTCACTTGACGTGCATTATTACTTTGAGCCTTGCTGTGACCAAGTAAAATGCTGGTAGAGGACTGAATCATTATAAAAATGGTCTAACTAAATTAAGAAGTCTATGTAGACTTTCAGTTTCAAAATGGCAGCATAGAGACAAGCTGGCTTCTCCCCTCCCCTTGCAAAAAAAAGCACCAAGATCTTCTCCAGCAACAACCCAGAGCTCAAGTATGAGGATGAGACAGTTCCTGGTTCTACAGGAAAGTAGAATAACTAAGTAGATGGTAGGAGAACTGGACTTCCACATCTGCAATGGCTCACACTACTCCCCAACCCCCATTCCCCATTCTGCCAGGGACCAGCCACATAGAAAATTTCCCCTTAACTCACAGTTCCTATACTGGAAAAAGTGAAATTGAGGTGGTCAACCAGCTTTCCCACCTGCTTGTGCTCCCTGGCAGGAGACCTATCCTTGCCTTAACTAATGGGTAACATGGTGATTGCTTGACAGGAGAAATATCTTGGAAGACAAGCAAAGACAAATAGGGGAGGTTGGATTACCATCTCCAACCTGGAAACTGCTCTGTATCTCCGCCAAAGGAGATGCCAAATAACTGTGGCTATATGAGGTACCTTCTCCAGGTCCCTGGGGCACAAACCTCTAGCCACTGCAGGGTTATAACACACGGCTGGGATAGTCCCTTTGGGACCTCTGCCATTTGGGACAGGCAGTAGTCCCACCATTTACTAGAACCAAGGTGACCTGGGACTTAAGGCACCACCTAGAACCAAAATGGTGTCAGTAACCTAGTAGTGAAGATTAGCTAAGCAAATATATTCAATAAAAACCAAAATAAGCTGGAAAGAGAAAACTGGAATAAATAATCCTTCAATGCAAAGACATAGATGTACACCCACAAGAACATCAGGAAACAGGGAACCATGTCCTCCCCAAAAGGACAAAGTAGAAATCCAGTGACAGACCCTAACGAGATAGTGATTTGTGAGCTCTCTGACCTAGAATTCAAAATAGCAGTTTTAAAGAAATACAGTGATCTACAACTTAACACAGAAAAGGAACTCAGAAATTTATCAGAAAAATTTAACAAAGAGATTAAAATAATTTTTAAAAACCAAACAAATCTTGGAACTGAGAAGCATATTTGCTGAAAAGAGAAACCCTTCAGAGTATCTCAATAGCAGAATGAATTAAGCTGAGGAAAGAATCAGGAAGCTTGAAGGCCAGCTATTTGAAAATACACAGTCAGAGGAGAAAAAAGAAAAAAGAACAAAAAGGAACAAAGACTGCCTACAAGATATAGAAAATTACCTCAGAAGACCAAATCTGAGAATTATTAGTGTTCAAGAGGGAGCTGAGCAAGAGCAAGGGGTAGAAAGTTTATTGAAAGAAATAATAACAAAAAAAAAACCTTCCAAAACTTGAGAAAGATATAAATATCCAGGTACAGGAAGGTCTTAGAACACTAAACAAATTCAATCCAAATAAAACTACCCTGAGGCATTATGTAATCAAACTCTCAAAGGCCTAAGGTCAAAGAGAAGATCCTAAAAGCAGTGAAAGAAAAGAAGTAAATAACATATAAAGGAGCTCCAATTCATCTGGCAACAAACAGACTGCTCAGTGGAAACCCTATAGGCTGGCCAGGAGGGAGTAGAATGACATTTTCAAAGTACTCAAAGAATATTGGACCTGGACAATGGTCATTCAAATTTGAAGGAGAGATAAAGTCTTTCGTAAACAAAAGCTGAGAGATTCATCACCATGGGATCGCTCTTTCAAGAAATGCTAAAGGAAGTTCTTCAGTATGAAAGAAAAATACAATAACATGCAAAAGAAAACTTTTTAAGATATAAAATTCACTGGTAAAATTAAGTAGATGGACAAACCCAGAATACTCTATTATTGTACTTCTTGTAGGCAATGCACACTTAACTCTAAGACAAAGCCCAAAAGACAGATCTATCAAAAACAACAATAGCTACTGCAACGTGGTAAGAGATAGGTAATTCAAAAGTGTGTAAATTGAGAAACCTAAGAGTCAAAATGTGTGGGGGATGAAGTTAACATGTAGAATTTTTTTGTGTGTTTTTGTTTTTTTGCCTTTGTTTCTATTCTTTTGTGTTCTAAGATAACTTGTCATCTCTTCAAAATAACTTGTTATATCTATAAAATGTTTTTTGTAAGCCTCATTGTAACCACAGTGTAAAACCCATAATAGATTCACTAAAAATAAAAATCAACAAATTAAAACATACTACCAGAGATATTCACTTAACTACAAGGCACTTGAATACAGTAAGAAAAGAAGAGAGGAGTCTCAAAACAACCAGAAAACAAAATGGCAGTAGTAAGTCCTTACTTAATAATAATACTGACTGTAAATTGCCTCAATTTTCCCAATAAAAGGCTGAATGTATAAACAAACAAGACCCAATTATTACATACATGCTGCCTACAAGAAACATACTTCACCTATAAAGTCACTCATAGACCAAAAGTGAAGAGGTGGAAAAAGTTATCCCATGAAACTGGAAACCAAACAAAAGCAGGAGTAGCTATACTCATATCAGATAAAATAGATTATAAATCAAAAACTATTTAAAAAGAGAAGCAATATAATACAATAAAAAAGGAGTCAATTCAGCAAGAGGATATAACAATTATATCCTCTTATATATGCAATTATATATACAATCTATGCATCCAACACCAGAGCTCCCAAATATACAATGCAAACATTAATAGATCTAAAGGGAGAGGTAGACTACAATATAATAATAGTAGGGGACTTTAACATCCCACTCTTAGTAATAGACAGATCATCCACACAGAAAATCAACAAAGAAACAGCAGAGTTAAACTACACACTAGACCTAATAGGCCTAACTAAAATTTACAGAACATTTCACCCAACTGCTACAGAATACATATTCTTTTCATCTGCACATGGAACATTTTCCATAATAGACCATATTTTAGGCCATAAAACAAGTCTGTACAAATTCAAAAAAAATAGAAATTATATCTACTATATTTTCTAACCACATGGAATAAAACTAGAAATCAATAAAAAGAGAGACCTTGGAAAATACCCAAACACATGGAAATTACAGAACATGCTCCTGAATGACCAATGGATCAGTGAAAAGATTAAGAAGGAAATTTAAAAACTTTTTTAAACAAATGAAAATGGAAATAAAACATACCAAAAAATCTATGGGATACAGATAAAGCAGCACTAAGAGGAAAATTTACAGCTATAAACCCCTATATCAAAAAAGTAGGAAAACTTCAAAATAACAATCCGAAGATGCACCTCAAGGAATCAGAAAGAAAGAACTAGAAAGGAAGAACAAACCAAACTCAAAATTAGTAGAAAGAAAGAAATAATAAAGGTCAGAGCAGAAATAAAAACAAAAATAACCAATACAGAAGATAAACAAAATCAACAAACCTTTAGCTAGACTAAAAATATAGAGAGAAGATCCAAATAAATAAGAAACAACAACTCCTGACCTTGAGCAATCCACCCGCCTCAGCCTCCCAGAGTGCTAGGATTACAGGCATGAACCACCGGGTGGCTCATGCCTGTAGTCCCAGCTACTCGGGAGGCTGAGGCAGAAGGATTGCTCGAGCCCAGGAGTTTGAGGTTGCTGTGAGCTAGGCTGATGCCATAGCACTCTAGCCCAGGCAACAGAGTGAGACTCTGTCTCAACAAAAAGAAAGAAACAAACAAACAAACAAACAACAAAAAATAATAACTGGGTCCTCAGAAATACAAAGAATCATTAGAGACTAATGAACAACTGCCTACCAACAAATTGGAAAACCTAGAAGAAATGGATAAATTCCTGACCATATAGAACCAATAATGATTAAACTATGAAGAAATACAAAACCTCAAGAAACCAATAATAAGTAATGAGATTGAAACTGAAAGTCTCCCATCAAAGAAAAGCCCAGAACCTGATGGATTCACTGCTGAATTCTACCAAACATTTAAAGAAGGATTAATACCAGTCCTACTCAAACTCTTGAGAAAAATTAAAGAGGAGGGAATATTTCCAAACTGATTCTAGGAGATCAGCATTATCTTGATACCAAAGCCAGACGAGAGAGAGAGAAAGAAAGAAAAAGAAAGAAAGAAAGAAAGAAAGAAAGAAAGAAAGAAAGAAAGAAAGAGGAAAGAAAAGAAAACAAAACAAAACTACAAGCCAGAATCACAGATGAACGTAGATGCAAAAATCCTCAACAAAATACTAGCAAACTTAATGCAACAATATATTAAAAAGATCATTCACTATGATCAAGTGGGATTCATTTCAGTGATGCCAGGATGCAAATCAATTAAATATACAAACATAGAGTAATAAAAAATAAAAACCACATGATTATATCAATAGATGCTAAAGAAGCAGATGATAAAATTCAACATCGCTTTATAATAAAAACCCTAATGAAAATGGGTATAAAAGAAACATACCTCAAAATAATAAAGGCCATCTATGACAAACCCATGGGTAATATCATACTGAATGGGGAAAAATTGAAGGCCTTTCCTCTAAAGACTGGAACAAGACAAGGATGCCCACTTTCATCACTATTATTCAACATAATACTGAAAGTCCTGGCCAGGGCAATTAGGCAAGAGTAAGAAATAAAGAGCATGCAAATTGGAAAGGAAGAAGTCAAATTAGACTTGTTCACAGATGAACTGATCTTATACCTAGAAAAACCTAAAGACTCCACCAAAAAACTGTTAGAACTTATAAACAAATTCAGTAAAGTTATAGGATACAAAATCAACATACAAAAATCAGTAGCTTTTATATCCTCCAACAGCAAACAATCTAAAAAAGAAATCAAGAAAGCAATACCATTTACAATATCTATAAAAAATATAAAATACATAGGAATCAATCTAACCAAAGAAGTGAAAGATCTATACAAGGAAAGGTATAAAATTCTGATAGAAAAAAATAGAAGAAAACACAAAATAATGGAAAGATATTCCATGTTCATGGATTAGAAGAATTAATATTGTTAAAATGGCAGTACTACCCAAAGCATGTTACAGATTTAATGCAATCCCTATCATAATACCAATGACATTCTTCACAGAAATAGAAAAAAAAACCTAAAATTTATATGAAACAACAAAAGATTCCCAAATAGCCAAAGTAATCCTGAGCAAAAAGGACAAAGCTGGAGGCATCGTATTACCTGACTTCAATATTTATTACAACTCTAGTAACCAAAGCAGCATGGTACTATTATAAAAACAGATACAAGGACCAGTTGAACAGAATGGAGAACTTAGATATAAATCCACACATTTAAACTAATTTATCTTTGACAAAAGCACCAAGAATGTGCTTGGGGAGCACCAAGAATGGCTAATGGGGAAAGAACAGTCTCTTCAATAAATGTGCTGGGAAAACTGGATGACTATATACAGAAGAATGAAACTAGACCTCTATGTCTCACTATACAGAAAAATCAAATCAAAATCGATAAAACATTGGAATCTAAAACCTGAAACTACGAAACTACTAAATGAAAACATTGGAGAAACACTCCAGGACATTAATCTGGGAAAAGATTTCTTATGTAAGACCTCAAAAGCACAGGCAACCAAAGCAAAATGGACAATTGGGATTATATCAAGCTAAAAAGATTCTCCACAATGAAGGAAACAATCAACAAAGTGAACAGAATGGGAAAAAATATTTGCAAACTATCCATCTGACAAAAGATTAATAACCAGAATATATAAGGAGCTCCAACAACGCAATAGCATTAAAATAATCTGACTAAAAGATGGCCAAAAGATCTGAACAGACATTTCTCAAAAGAAGACACACAAATGACCAACAAGTATATAAAAAAAATGCTCACTAATCATCAGAGAAATACAAATCAAAACCACAATGCAATATCATCTCAGCCCAGTTAACATGGCTTTTATCAAAAACACAAGCAATAACAGATGCTGACAAAGATGTGGAGAAAGGGGAACCCTCATGTACTTTTGGTGGGAATGTAAATTAGTACAGCCACAATGGGAAACAGTATGGATGGGCCTCAACTAAAAATGGAAATTCCATATGATCCAGCAATTCCACTACTGGGTATTATATCCAAAGAAAGGAAATCAATATATCAAAGAGATATCTGCACTTCCAGGTATATTGCAGCACTATCCACATTAGCCAAAATATGGAATCAACCTAAGTGCCCATCAATGGATGAATGGATAAAGAAAATGTGGTGTATATACAAAATGGAATATTATTCATTCATAAAAAGAATGAAATACAGTCATTTGCAGCAACATGGATGGAACTGGAGGCCATTATGTTAAGAGAAATAAGCCAAGCACGGAAAGACAAATATTGCATCTTCTCATTCATATGTGAGAACTAAGGAAAAAAAATAGATCTCATGAAAATGAAGACTAGATTGGTCGTTACCTGAAATGGGAGGGGGAAGGGGGAGGAGGAGAGGAAGTGGAGGAAAAAGAATATAAATGTAGTTATTTAGGGGAAAAAGAAAAGCAATAATGAGCACACATAGCACCCAGATCTTGGTTTCTAAATTCCATTCCTCATTAAAAGTAGAGATGCTTCTCCTTGTAGAAGTTCTTGATAGCAAGTTTGAGGCAGGAGATATACAAAGTGAATTAGGGATATTTGAGCCTGAAAGTAAGGAAATTCTCTAAGACTAGTGGAATTCAAAAGAGCAGTGTTTGACTTGAATAGGCTTATGGATTATAAACATTGAGTAAAAAATTCCCTCAGTAATCTTATTGACTTGAGGGGGGAGAGAGGAAGAAAAAGGATAACAGGGAAATAGGAAAGCTTATACAGTCAGCCCTCCACATTCAAGGGTTCCAGATTTGTGAATTCAACCAACTTGAGATCAAAAAAATCCTACAAATTTCCAAAAAGCTTAACTTGAATTTGCTGTACACCAAATGTTACATTGTATCTATGTGAATGAAGTGATGTGTAGTTGTTGTATTAGGTATTATAAGTAATCTAGCAATAATTTAAGTATAGAAGAGGATACACATAAGTTATATGCAAATACTATGCCATTTTATATAATGGACTTTAGCATCTGCATATTTTGGTATCCGTGGACAGTCCTGGAACAAATTCCTCATGGATACCAAGGGACAACTTTATTTACAAAAAAGTACTACTTCATAAATATAGAAGGAATCACAGAATGAGAAAAATAACTCATCTCTTAACCCCTAGTGTGATAACTAATTCAGTCAAGAATCAACAATCAGTGTTAAAGCCATTAGGTGAAAAGATGATGGAGAACAGGATAGTCAAAACTATCAAAATATTAGCCTACAGATGACATTAATGACAAAGGCATAGCTTTTTACAGTGAAAGAATCACACAGTCACCATCCCAAACAAGTGATCAAATTTAACCTCATCAAAAGTTGGACAACCTGATGAGTGCCTCAAGCTTTGAAGCAATAAAAAGTGCACATCACTGCCTATCAAAGATCCTTGCCAAGAAATTATCTAACTTGAATCTAATCATGGGAAGAGCACTCAGACAAATCTAGAATAAGGGACATTCTATAAGATAGCTGGCCTAGACCCAATAGAACAGTCAATGTCATGACAAACAAAGGCAAGGTTACTGTTCTAGATTAAAAGAAACTCAAGAGACAAAACAAACAAATGTAATGTGTAAACTCTCACTGGATCCTAGATTTAAAAAAAAGGTATAAAAGACTTTTTTTAGACAATAGAGGAAATTTGTATATGGACCATGTATTGATTATATGGAATTACTGTTAATTTTCTTACTGATGAAAATGATTGCATTTTTTTTATTGTTACTGTAACAAATTGCTCCAAACTTGGTTTAAAACAACACAAATTTATTATTTGATGGTTCTATAGGTTAGAAATCTGACATGGGTCTCACTGAGCTAAAATCAAAGTATTGACAGGGCTGCATTCCTTTGTGGAAGCTATCAGGAAGAATTCATTTCCTTACCTCTTTCACTTTTTACAGGCCACCAACATTCATCGCTCCGGGGCTCTGTTTATCCATCTTCTAAGTGAGTAATGGGTTTCTCTCATCATTCTTGTGTAGGCACATCTCCCTCTGACCACATCAGGGAAAGGTTTTCTACCTTTAAGGATTCATGTAATTAGATTGGGCCCACCCAGAGAACCCAGGATAATTTTCCCATCTCAAGGTCCTTAAATTAGTCACATCTGCAAAGTTCCTTTACCATATAAGGAAACTATTTTCAGGTTCGTGGTAGTAGGTTGTGGAATCTTTGGGGGAGGAGGCATTATTCTATCTACCTCAATGGTATTGTGATTATTTAAGAAATTATTTTTATTTTTAGGAAAAGCATGTTTAATGATTTAGGAGTAAATCTGCAACTTAAATATATGTGTGTGTTATACATATGTGATACATATAATGTATCTGAACACACTCACATATACACAGAGATAACCAAATGTAGCAAAATCTTAACAGCTGAATCCAGATGGAGGGTTTATGGTGGTTTTTGTTCTGTTTCAACTTTTCTGTAGGTTTAAAATTTTTCAAAAGAGGAAAGAAGGGATGCTATTGGACTTCTTCAGTCCCCAGGCAATACAGGGCATATCTGCT
>VBSM01003176.1:41231704-41294071 GCA_008086735.1 Cheirogaleus medius | reverse complement strand
AAAAGTGGGTATCTCAATAAATCTTATCTATACAGAGTGTTGACTGGAATGAGGATAAAGCTGTAATTGGTTACAAAAAAAAGCAGTTATTTATATTTGCTGAGAAATGGAGGTGTTTAGTAGTTTGTGAGTGGCACAGAGACCTTGTTCTTTCTGCTCAGAGAAAATAATGAAGAGGCCTTGTTTTGCCCCATACGACTGTCTCAGAATAAACTGGTCCAATGTTGATATTCTGTGAGAATGTTTGTGGTCAAGGGGACAGCAACAAGACCTCTCTGTGGGCACCTGGCCCCCTTCTGACAACATTGGGTCTTCACTGTAAATGGCAGATGGCTCTCAGGATGTCAAGGGTTGCTCTTTCCTTTTTCAAGTTTTTTTTTTTTTTCATTTTTTTGGAATTTTTTTTTTCATTACTAGGTTTTGAGCCTCCATCAGTGAGTTAGTTTTAAATCCAATGGCAAATATTAAAACAGAATATCGTCTTTAAAAATGGCAGCCGAGTCTGGGATTAATATTTCAAGAAAAATAAACATTGTTCACATGCATGCATTCATTTGACAAACATTGAGTGTCTAGTAGGTAGAGAGTACAATAAGGAGTAGCCCTGAAGGGCATATAAAGATGAGTAATGGACAGTAATTGTCTTTAAAATTTTTCTACTTTTTTCATAGTATATGAGAGAGATTTATAACTTGGACCATTTATTGTAAATAAGAAAAAAAATGATCAGCATGTTTATTAACTAAATCTTTCAAACTGAATTCTAAATAATCATATGTGATAGCTTAACCTTGAGAACATTGTCAGAGAAACCTTGAGGAATTATTTAGCTTGGTTTATACATATTGTGAAATTCAAATATAGTTATCTCCCACAGACTCTTTTTAAGACTGTTATACACTGAGTTGTCAGTAGAAATAAATATATGGCTGAACCTAACCAAGGAAATCAGTGCCAAATAAATAATACATTACTAATAGCTGCTCCCATAAGTATTACCCACCCATGCAGGCTTTAGCAATAGTGTATGTTTACATTGATTGATGGATGCCATGCAGTGTTGGAAATTCCTGTATGATGTAAGTATTTCTTAGTAAATTTTTCCACACTAAGTTGTATCAAAATGTGATGGTTAGAACCACTGTTCTTTTTGCTATTGCCATCAGCCTTTTATATTTAATACATGTAATCCTCTGAAAGGAAATAGTTCCCAGGGGAAAGCACACCATTTAAATGTGCTGTTAACAAAAGTAATTGATATGCAGACAGATAGCCCTTTGGATCACATGCACGCTCTCCTTTATTAGTTGTCCTGGCATTTGACTGAGTAGATATTTTCTGAGCTCAAAAAAAACTACAAGTTAGCTGGAATAAATGAAAGAGTTCTGTTTAGTTTATGAGCACTCTGACTGCCAAGAGCTAGGGCATTTAACTTCCTGAAGTTCACCTTAATTTAGCCTGGATGTCTTTTGTTCATTTTCAAATTGGATTGTTTTTAGTTTTACTGTTGAGTCTTGAGAGATTTTTATTATTCTAGGTACCCGTACTAGTTTTCAGTCATTATGTCTTGGCATACTTTCCACAGTCCTGCCCTCTTTGTATTTTCCTTTCAGGAAAGGGATGATGTGAATACTAGATCTTTTATTATCGTCCCACAGATCCCTGATGTTCTGTTCTGTTATTCTTATTCTGCTGTTAAATCTATCCATTGAGATTTAGTTCTTTCTTTGTTTTTATTTTTCATGTTTTATAGAGATGGGGTCTCATTATGTTGCCCAGGCATTGGTCTCAAACTCCTGGCCTCTAGTGATCCTCCTGCCTCGGCCTCCCAAAGTGCTGGGATTACAGGCATGAGCTACCATGCCTAGGCCATTGAGGTTTTTACTGTAGTCATTGCATGCTTCACTTCTAAAATTTCCATTTGGTTCTTCTTTTTTCTTCTATTTTTTTATTGTGATGTTCTATTTCTTTTCTGAAACTTTCTGTTTTCATATGTTTCAAGCATGTCTGTAATGCTTGCTAAAGCAGATTTTTAATTTCTGCTTTAAAATCTTTGTCGGATATTCCTAACATGTTCGTCATCTCAATGTTTATATTTATCGATTTTCTTTTTTAATACAAATTGTGGTTTTCCTATTTCTTAGTATGATACATAATATTTTCAATTAAAACCTAGATATTTTAGGCATTATGTTATAAGGCTCTGATTTTATGTAAACCTTTTTTTGCTGGCTTTCTCTGACACTGCTGCAACAGGGGAAGAGGGGGTGCCACTTTGTTACTGCTGGGTAGGGATAGAAGTCCAAGTTCCCACTCAGTCTTCATTGAGATTGAGGAAGGAGTAGTTCCTTGTTATAATGCACATGGGTATGATTCTGGCTCCCCTCTAGGTCTCTGCTGATACCATGGAGACTGGGAGGGGTGGAAGTACTTTCTTGCTTCTGGGGGCTGGGGAGTAGGAGTTTGGGCCTCCACTGACATCAGGACAGAAGGAGTGGCCTCATTTTCACCGGGTTGTCAGGGAAAGTTCTGATTCTTCTGACACCACCCAGTGAAGAGGAGAGTGGGCGCTAGTTACTGCAGTTGGTGGAAGACCATGCTCCCCATTTGGTCTCCACTGCCACTCCGAGAATGGGAACTCCTTATTGCCCAGTGGGGAAGGAAATCTCAGCTCTCTACTTGACCATCAGTGACTGTGTTCAGGAAGGTGGGTTGGGGCACCTTGTAACAGCCTGGGACAATGGATGTCCAGGCTCTCCACTTAGCCTTTGCTGTTGTGGAGGGCAAGGTTGGAACCACAGTTATTTCTCTGGTATTTGGCTGGAGTACAGTTCTTTATTGTCTAAAATGTTTCCCTCTTGCTCAGTTGCTCATTTCCTGGTCAGCTGGCTACAGAGAGCAGGCTTTTATTGGGATTTAGTTTTGTCTGCCCCTATTTATATTTCCAGGTTACCACTTTCCCAGCACTCAGTCTTGGATATGCGAAGCTAAAAGAAAACTCAGAGAATTTACCACTATGTCTTTTCTCTCATTCCAACATCTCTGTTCTGCCTTCTTCTCTCCACATTTCAGAGTCTTATTTTATGTGCTTTATATATGATATCCAGGATTTTTAGTTGTAATTAGCGGAAGAAATATGAAAAAAACATATTTACTACATCTTCCTAGAAGAAGTCTAAAAATAAATTTATATGTTCAAATGTGTAACTTGTATTTGCTAAATGTTATCAATGAGGGCAGTGAGACTATCTGATGAGAAGATAGAAGTCTTATATGCCTTTTAGCATCCATTGTATTTTAGTAGTTTTCTCAGCATTGCATTGAGAAAATTCTGCTTGATACAAATGACAGTGACCATAATGTTCTTTTTTATTGGCCTATGACCCATAGGCCAGATCCTGCCTGCTATCTTCAATCCAGAAGTTGAAAGGAAGAACAAAGAGATTTTTTTATTTCAAAGATGAATTACTATTTCAACAACTTACTATTTTAGTCAACAATTGGGTCCTTACTCAGCCATTTACAGATTCATTAATTGGTGAAAATTTTTCAAATTGGTTTTTCTTAATCTCACATTTAATACTGTCAATTAAAGAAAATAACAGACATCTAACTCCACTCTCAGTTGAAAAGCCAAAATTTCCCACTGTCTATTTGTTAAAATATGTTGAGTCTAAAAATGTAAACTTGTTTAATTTCTTATACTTTACAATTGCAATTGAAACATTATAGTACTCAAACACTGCATTATCCAATGGAGTTTTTCTGAGTAACATACAAATGAGTGCAACTATGCTATGGGTAAAAAATATACTAAAGGTGAAATAAGGGAATAAATCATGGGAATCACCGGAAAACTTTTTTCCTAAAACTAATCACCGTATTTGAGGAATAACAAGGAAACTGTTATGGCTAGAGAAGCATGGATGGAGACAGATTGATAGGAGATGAATGCAGGTAGATGGCCATGGGACAAATTATGTAGGACCTCATTTACCACAGTAAGACCTTAACTTGTGTTCTGAATGAACTGACAGCCATTGGAGGGTCTGGGGCAAAGTAATTACATGATTCAACCAAGGTTTTTAAAGAAACACCTTAGTTGTTGTGCAGAGATTGTATAGAGATTGGGCTGTAAAAAGTAAGTGAGTATAATAGGGACATTAGTTAGGGACTATTATATTAGTCCAGGCAAGAGATATGGTGGTTTGGGCTAGGGTGATATATAATAAGAATTTGGCTGGCTTGGTCCCTGGTTTCTGGGAAGTAGCCTTTAAATCCTTGGAATTTCCTGAGTGATAGGAATGCCTTGTTTTCAGTGTGGGCCCTGATGGTTTATGCTAACCAGATGACTCATGGTAGGTCCCTAGATAGTTTAAACTAGCAAGAATGACTCAGAATGGAGGCTGTCCAAGCTAAAAATGACCAACCATGTGATTAGAGGGTTGGGGCTTTGAGCCATATACAAGCCTAACTTCTGGGGAAGAGAAAGAAGGCTGAAGATTGAGTTCAATCACATGGTCAACAATTCAATCATTCAAGCCTATTATGAAACTCCAATAAAAACTCTGAACACCAAAGCTCAGGTGAGCTTCCCTGGTTGGCAATACTCTGTGCATACTTTTACCCATCGATATGCTGGGAAGCTGACATGCACTGACTCATAGGGAGAAGATAAACAGGAAGCTTTGCATTTGGGACCGTCCCAGACCTCACCCTATCTGTCTCTTCTTTGGGCTGGTCCTGATTTGTATCTTATTGTCATAATAAAACTTCACTTGGAAGTATAGTGCTTTCTCGAGTATTACAATATGTTCTAGTGAATTATCAAATCTGAAGAGGTCTTGAGAACCCCCAAATTTGTAGCCAGTTGGTCAGACATGAGGATGAGTGTAGGAGCCTCTGAGCTTGTTCCTGGTGTCTCAGGAAAGGGGAGTCTTATGGAGAAGGCCTGCCCTTAGCCAGTTTGGCCTAACTCCAGGTAGGAGCAGAAATCACTATAGGTGGTAGGAGTAAAGATGATGTTAAAGGTCAGATTCCAGAAATATTTTGAACTTAGAGCTAAATAATTTACTGAGAAATAGAATAAAGAATTTGAGATAAATAGAGAAGAGGAAATGATTCCAATGTTTTTAAACTACTTAACATTAGTCAATAAAACATACAAAGGTTTTATACATAATCTTTACAATTAAACATAAAAAGTATATCTATATATCTATTTTAATACCTACCTCTATATATTACATTTATATAATGTTATATTATAATATATAATTTATGTATGTAACTGTACATACATAATTTCTTAATCTAAAAGGAAAATGTTATGATGAACTATAACCATCATACCTTCTTTTTGAATGACCTGTAAATGTTTTTTCTGTTTATCACAAAGCTCAAATTTCATATATTGTTTTGAATATGTTCAACAACTACTTGAAGGTTGGAGAGAACAGTAAAGTTTTTCTTATCTTGAGGCTAATCAATATGTAATTATACCCATTTTTCTGTATTTTACTATTCTTAATAAATTGTGTATTTTTAATCTTATAGGTAATATTTTTACATTGTTGAAAAGTATGAATACAGAAAAGAAAAAGTACTCTATAGCAAAACTTGGGTTCTTTCTGCTTTATAAAGAATCAGCATAACTTAAATTGGGGAAGATTTCTATTTCCTATTTAGGATAAAGAACCTCTTTGGCCTTTAAAACTGAGGTCCACTAATAGCATGTCTGGAAAGGAATGAACAAAGTAAAAAGTGAGCTACTCCTCTGCCCAAAAAAATAAGAAAAAGTGAAGAGAAATTATTCAATTAGAACTCAAAGGACTGAGGGTAGACAGGTGAGCATATCTGAAATAGAAGAGAAAGAGTAGAGCTATCAGGAGAAAAGAGGAGAGAACAAGACTCAGGCACACAGCAGAAGGCTGCTGTTGCAAAAAGGCCCATCAGTAAGAAATTCCACTGTGGGAAAGAGCCCATCAAATATCCAGAAACAGTGAAATCTGGCACTGAATTTGAAGTTTTTGCTTTCTTGTATGTTTGTGTTTCAACCTGGGTTCTGATTGCCAGTCAATGTCAATAAGACTTTAGTAAAATCATTTGCAACAAAAATTTTTAAACAGTGCTTTGGAGAAATAAAGGACAAGAGTAGAATTCAGCTTGGGGCAAAGTGGGTAAAGTAAGATGTTGGAGCAGGTGAAGTGAAGCCCAAGACTGAGATGTAAAATAAATGCAATCTAATTCCTAATGGAGTACTCCTATTAGTACTCATAATAGGAGCGACTGAGGTCCATTCTATTGTTCTTTGAGTATTAGAGTTAATGCTGACCCCAGAAAGCTAAAGGATTTTGGATTTGTCAGATCAAAAGGAAGTATGAGTGTACATGTCAGATGATACATCCTCTTAAATAACAATTAGCACTAAAACTAACCAAAGTATCAAATCATGAAGATGTTAGTGTTCACTTGTTAAATGCAGGCAAAATTGTGTGGAGTGCTATCATGAGAACAAGCCTTGGGCAAATGTACCCACCACTTGCCCAATGCGGATTGTGCCCCATTATGGGATTTTACATGAGTGAAAGCACAGTGTCTGAACTGTTTTTTTAAAAACATCCAAAGGTATTACTTTTTTTGTATTTTGTACTTTTGCAAAAATTTAACTTTATGCACAGAGGTGAGAGGAGATCCATTAATATAAGATACCTGGAAAAAATAAATTTATGTAGCAGCACCAATTAAGCATATGATTGTCTTCCAATGTTGTCCCAATTTGACTTGTTTTTACTTTTATTTTTTAACTACGAAGCATTTGTGTGTAAGTTAAAATATATTCTAAGTGAAATATACATCAAGAGTTTGTGAATCTCAGAGCATTCCACAAAACGGTTTGTAAACCACTATACTAAGTGGTGCCTCTACTGGAGCAACCCTGTGCTGAAGAGTAAAAAGGATCTACTGGTAGAAAGTTGATGAAGCAAGTATAAATGGGTGCTAAACAGCAATTATATGGGAAACTTATTTTTCTTTAATTAAGAAGTGATAAATATGAACAAATATATATGCCATAAATTTTGCATCATTGTCAGCCATGGTGTAGTGGAAATTTTCACACAGGGGTGTGATGATTTCAAGGTGACTTGCCTTTGCATTCTTGTCCACTGTTCTTGATGAGTGACACAGTATTTGTGTCATGGACTGAATTCCCCTCTCCACAAATTTATATGTTGAATCCCTACCTCCTGAGGTAACTCCTGTTACCTCAAAATGTGACTGGGTTTGAAGATAAGCCCTTAAAATTGTAATTAAGTGAGTTTATTAGGGTGAGCTCTAATCTAATATTATTGATGTCCTTATGAGGAGAGGATATTAGAACATTCAGAGACACACCAGGGATGCACATTCACAGGGAAAAGGCCATGTGAGGACACAGGTGGCCATCTACAAGCCAAAGAGAGAGGCATCGGGTAAAACCTGCTGACACCTTGATCTTGAGCTTTCAGAACCCAGAGCTATATATCCCAAAATACCACAGACTGGGTATTAAAAAAATACAACAGACTGTGGTATTAACAAAATTCTACAGACTGGGTGGTATTAACAAAATACCAAAGACTGGATGGTATTAACTAACTAATACAACCTATAAAGATCAAATCCATTTAGAAATAGGTTTTTTGGTTTGGAGTAAAAGAAAACCATCTGGTACATACTTATCTAATCCATGATTTACTGTTATTAGTATAATGCCATAACAAACTCGCCTATCACAGAGAAATGTGCAGATAGATATCATGAGAAGAGAGCAAATGCCAATTGGGCAAACTTTGGGGAGTTAGTAAGGATGCCATCATGTTAGAAGAGTGCTAGGGCTTGAATGTCTACTCCAAAACCCATGTTGAAATTTAATTGCCATCGTGACAGTATTAAGAAGTGAGACCATTAAGAAATGATTAGAGCATGAGACTGCCCTCTTGAAGGGATCAATGTCATTATACTGGGAGTGTATTCCTGACAAAAATGAGTTCAGCAACCTCTGCTGTTGCTCCCTTTTGTGTTCTCTCATCCTTTCTCCCTCTGCCATGGGATAACACAGCAAGAAGGCCCTCACCAGATACTAGCTCTTTGATATTGGACATCCCAGACTTAAGAACTGTGAGAAATAAATTTCTTTTTCTTTATAAATTCCCAGTCTGTGGTATTCTGTTATAGCAACAGAAAACAGACTAAGAAAGTCAAGATTTATTTTTGATGTTAGGATGCCTTTTTCTCTTAAAGAAAGACATTATATTTGAGAAGCTTTGACCATGAAAATAAAATAAACACAGATATTTATAATACTTTTGTGGATGTAGAAACTTTCTATAATATGTTAATATTTATACCTAGTAAGTACTGGAGTAGTTACAGTGTGATCCTGGCTAGATTTCTGGACATTGTGGTACTTTGGACTTTTAAAGCATATGTGTTTGCTTTTATAGAAGATTAAATAAATATTATGCTTTTCAATAACTACATTGTCACTTAAATTCAGAGAATCGAGTGTGCTTCTGACCTGACAATGCCATAGCTTTGAACAGTTTCATGTGTATATGTCAAATCACAAAAAGCTACACTTATATGAAGTGATTGGTTAGACTAGATGTTCAAATAAGTGCATATAGCTTCAAAGAATCTATAGATCTTAATTTAGACAGAAAAAGTATAAACTTCAAAACTTCAACTGGAAAATTCTTAAAGGCATGGGAATGGCTTGGATAAACAAACACTAGTAGTTAGTGATAAAAAATTATAGAATTTTCAATGTCATTTTAAAGTTATTACTGGAAAAGTTTATATTTACCAATTAATTGCAGAAGACAAATTGTGACCTATATTTTTTAAAAGCCAGCTTAGTTAAATCTTCTAGCATTATGCATGTATATAGAATAGGATAGTTTTTTCTGGCACAAGATAACTTCATTACAGGTGACCGAAAGCAATTGGTAATTATCAAATATTGCCGTGGCCCGTTTGCAGGACAGGGGATGGACATATAACACAAAGAGACACACAAAGAAAGACACAGACACACATAAAGATGGTACAAGACTGCAGCGCCAAATGCCCCAGTCCTTTTATTCTTATACTCAAAAAATCAAAGTTACTTCCTTATACGTGACCACCAGGCATTGCAACAATGGCCATAGATTCCAGAACATGTAGCCTAAGGACACAGATGTCCCATGATTTGGGGTCTTAATGGGTTGCTTAAGTCTACGCCATAAGCCAGAGTTTGAGATAAGCACAGATAAGCAATGCAGCCACAAAGGGGAACTTTCTGTTCCCATCCCTTTCAGCCTGGCCCCCTGCAGCTGTGCCTGTCTTAGGTTGTCCCCCGCTTGAGGGATCTTACCCGTCGTGGGCTAAACAGCCATTCCATGAGCTCAGGTGGTACCCATAAGGGCAAGATGTTTATCAAGTGGCCTCCAGACCCCCAGGGCTGTGGGGCTGGGCAACATTTGCTTACGTGCAGAAGATCAAACTCTTTGTTATGCCTTCAAGCAGCAACCCTGTTTGTTAGGTAAACCTAAGCTGGAACGTAAGACTCTTATGCTGCTCTGGGCTGGGCACGTATTCCTTCTCCTAAGATTAATTCTTAAGCTGCACAATTATATGGCAAGTCTGCTACAAAATATAATATCATCTTTTAGCAAAAAGTTCTAAAACATGAGGATACTATGGCAGTAATTATACAAACAAATTTGGGGTAACAATAGATGTTTTTAATAAAAGAATTGTATGTTGTTGTTGAATTTTTTCCAAACTCTTTCAAAGATTTAAATAAAACCAGCCAAAAGCTTAATGATTAGTCAGCAACTCCAGGTTATAAGAATATCAGGAGCGGTATATGGAGCTTATCTAATATGAAGGAACTAAAGAAATGTGTTCTTTTGTATTATGTTTAATACAAACATTGAAATTAATTGGATGGTTCAAATGCATGGATTTTCAAGATTCGTAATTGTCTAAATTACCATCACTTTGGTTTTTCAGGTCATAAAAGGACATTTGATTACATCAACTAGAGTCATGCAAGAGGAGTGCACACATTCTGAATCTGTAAACAGATATGAGCTAATTGGCCTAACTGGCTAAGATCCCAATGTTATTTGAAGGTGTGGAAATTTTCTCAAATAAACTTATTAAAAATCATAAGAAAGTTATTTTGAATATATATTTTTAAAAAGCAGAGTGCCTAGCAATTGTTTAGGTTTACCTGTAGAAATTGGTAAACCTTTCTTATAATCTAGGCTAATAGTCACATTGCCATGGATATAAAAAATTATGAGAAATAATTTCTGCCTCTTAAGAAATTTATGATATTGTACAAAGCATAAGACATATTCACATGAAATATAATTTATGCAAGGAAGTGAAATTGCCAGGAAGAGTTACAACTTAAGATAGATATGTCTGACCTATGATAGCAAGATAAAGTTGTTCACTGTAAATATAAGTTGGGCTGGCCCTTGAAGGTTGTGTCATAGTTGAATATGAAAAGGAGAAGGTGGCTTTGACAAAGGCAAAGGATCAAGTCAACACTACATATTTGGAACTGGCAAGTAGACATATTTCCTTAAATACTTGAATATTTGTGATAGAGCTGTAAAAATAAGATTCGATTTGGTTGTGAAGAATATTAAATGCCAGATTGAGAAGTATGGATCTCAAACATTGTTTTAATATTTTCATGTGTTTCCTGAGTTACTACATCTATAAATCAATATATAAACTTAAGATGTAGAGCAATTAGAAAATGATGAACTTGTTTACCTGAAAATAGCAGTTGTTCTTTACTTGCCTCTTTACTTTTACCTGAGGAGAGATTTTACAAAAGCAAATTGATGTAGAAATTTTAAACACTTAGTTAAAAATGTTGATATAAATATCTTCATAAGTGTTAAGAATGAACCCCAAAGCAGATTTCTCACTATACTGTATCATGCATGTCAGTTGAAACCTCCCCTGAGGTGATTCCTCAGTGTTATAATACCTAACAGAACAGGGTAGACGTTTGTGGTTTGCTGGCCTGGAACCATTTTCCTTCTACTTCACTCCACTTTGGCTTTTCCCATTGTATATACTTTAGCTGAACTGCCAATGAAAGTGGCCTTCCTTGACCTTCCTTTTTGTTGAGAGGCACACATGACCGAAGACCAATCAGATGCCCCTGTCTTTGGAGTCTGATACCTTAGCAGAATGACACAAACAATGAAACTCTGAGGCAAAATATCTCAATTTGTGGCACCCTAAAGAGGCCATTCATTAGTTTCTATTACCTAGCCTCCAGGAGCTATTCTAGTTTCTGTGCACTGGGACATTGGTTCTTCAGTTTTCTTTTCATACAGTGAGCTACCACATAAGCCTCCAAGAAATTCATTTTTCGCTTACATTTTTCCACAGAATTTCTATGGCTTACAGCTAAAAAGTACTGTCTGGCATTGGGCAACTTCTAATAGTGGTTAGGCGATTTTAGCATGACATGCTATTGTTTATGGGTTATACTGAGGACTTATTAATGTCTTATGGGCAAAATGAAAATATAATTCATTATCTTAAACTGTGACACTTTTGAAGGTCAAAATAGATATCTTTCAAAATTAAGCTGTGACAAGTATAAAACAAGAGCAGACTATAGGTTTTACCCTCACTTACCATATATCTTGTATAAAAGACTTGATAACAAGCTCTGGTTTGCATTTTGGCTCTTTTTTAAGAGGTGAAAAGGAATGGGCTGGTTACTGAGCAATTTTCTGCATCTTTGAAATTTTGAGAATGCCACCCCTAAGATTCCAGATGGTGGTGTGCCACCTTGGAAATTTATCTAGCATTATAGTTCAAGTCTTGTGAAGATTTTTTAAAAACTTGTTGCTAAGGTTGTTATTGTAGCCAGGTGATACAGATGCAGGCATTTCTTTCCATTTTACTGAATCATTAATACTTCAAATAGTGAACAAAGGGGGAAAGGTAAACATCAAACAAAAACCAACAAAAACAAAAAATCCTGATTAATACTCTCTAAGAAATACAATCTATAAGAAGTGTTAATAGATCCTTTTAGATTGCTTCTTAGATCCTTTTAAAAATATTACGTGCAAAACAGGTCAATAGCACTCAGTCTTTTCTTAAATGAAAATTTTTATGAAATCCTTCTAAGAGTGAGGTTAGCCATGACTACTATATGTATGTTTAAATATACATTTCCATAGTTGTGTACTGATCATAATAATTTTCATCTAGTAACATATCCAATATTCACAAATATTGTGAATAAATCATTTGATAATACAGGGTGTTTGCTATACCAAAAAAATGCCAAAAAATGAATAAAATATAAGTATAGTTTTGGAGTATAAAGAATAATTGTAAACGCTACTTGGTATTTCACTTTTTAGCTGTTTCCACCTTAGGACTTTTAGGCATACTGGTGTGCTGTCTGGAAAGCTTGTTCCTCACTTTCCACTGGCTAACTTTAACTTACCTTTCAGGTTATAGCTTAAATATTATTTGCTCAGCAAATTCTTCCCTACCTGCCCAACCCAAGTCTAAATCACATACTCCTGTTCTGATCCTTATTATATTCTTAATTTTTTTACTACAGATATTTATAATCATATATTTATCTGTATTATTTTATTTTATATCTTCTTAGAAGACTAAAAAGATTTCTGGAGTCAAAGGTCTTATCTGCTTTGACTCTTATTAGATATTCATCCAAATTAATGAAGCATCCAGCTAATTTCCAAAACTGCATATTTTTCTCTTGGCTGTATGTAAATTCTGTGCCAAGAACATATATGCAAAGATGGAATAATGCACACAGTCTTCTATATGATTAAATTTACTTCAAAAATATATGTGCAGTTCCTAAGTATTATCATCATGCAGTAATTATACAACATGTAAGCAATATTTAATTTCCCTCAATCAGAATAGCAAACATTCACATGAGAAAATAAAAAAAATTCAAACCTATTCCTTATCATTTGATAATTAAAGACAGGGCAACTTTAATGCTATTGCCACAGTTAAAAGCATATGCATGATAGAAGATAATGTGATCTGAAAATGTTATTGCTAATGATGGTGTCACATAGTAAATGCTTAAATTCTGACTCCCCAAAATAAGTATTGAGGAAAATGTGTTATTTGCTAATAAAAGAGTTTCCCACAGACTGTGATATTCTCCTCAATGGATCTTAATGAAAAGTTTCTTGGGTAGTTATTTGCAAACAACTACACTTGACAAATATTTGATGTCGTTTTCAGGGATCTACGTTATTCTGGTGAGACTATTTATTGTTTGCCTACTTCACCTTCTGACAAAAAATATGCAGTGTCATATTAACATAAATGATTTAGAAAACAATTTTAAAAAACAAAAATTGCATGCCTTTTTTCTTTCTCTATTTTGTAGAAAACTGAAATATATTTCAAGCTTCCAGATAAGATTAGTAAAATGAGTAAGTTTATCCTTCTCTTGTCAGGTCTATAATCTTTTACCACTTTATTATGATTTTAAAATTGATTTAGAGAGGAAGAACATTCAGAAGAATGTCAATTACTTTTTTCCTCCATGAGGTTTTTTAGAGCATATTTTGGAGATATGAAACATTCAACCAAAGTGGAGAAAAGAGTAAGTAGGTGGCAGAACATGTGACTTGAGTCTATTAACATCATGACAACAATAAGGAAAACCTATTTTTTTCCATCATTTTAAGGGTATTATTTTAGCACAGTCTAAAGAAACTGCAATACATGAATTTAGAGATATGATTAAGTCACTTAATCTGTAAAACAGCACTAAACTGTAAAACAAGTGTTAAACAAAGATAGCAGAAACTACGGTAAAATGATTAAAAATGGAAAAATGCAGTATTGCTATTTGGCCACTAGAGGGTGAAATGAAAAACAGAGCCACCATTCCATAGGAAAATATTTCTGCAAAACAGCATTTCATTTAATCACTATATGACAATTTGTTACATTTAAAAGCATTTGTCTTCACAGAATTTTACCATAAGAAAAAAAGCTGTACTTATACTTTGAGATAATTTATAAACAGAGATGAGTTGATGATTAGATTTGATCCAACTAACCAGAAATCATACCTCTTCTGTGTCTTTACTATGGCAAGCATTTTGCTACCTATTTTTTTTTTAATCTTTTATTTTTTGTAGAGACAGGATCTCAATATGTTGCCCAGGCTGTTCTTAAACTCCTGGCCTCCAGTAGTCCTCCCACCTTAGCCTCCCAGAGTGCTGGGATTACAGGTGTGAGCCACTGTGTTGGGCCTGCTACCTATTTTTAAAGGGACTTATTTGAAAACAAACCAAAAGCTAAGACTATATTATGTTTCAGCTATTATTATTATTTATTACTTAGATAAAACCAATAGATTTAATTTAATAAAACTAACCAAAACTTACTTTAAATGTAAGATGTCTGTAATTCAAGCATTCTGTGATAGAATAGAAATCTTCTGGTAATTTACTTATGAAGAATGTTTAGATTGATTATAATTCATGATTAATCCCAAGTCCACTTCTTTAAGTGTCACAGAGGCTCATTGGCTTTTTCAGAGTGACTCCATTTTAACCATAAATTAGATTTATTTAAATCAACTTGGTTAAACTGATGTAGCTAGATGACACTTACTTCTTACCTAAAACTGCTGTTGGAGAATGTATACTTTTCTGTATATATACTTCCTTTTAAAATTTTACAAATATTTCCTTCACAGGCTCTTTATTCTTATTTTTGATGATGAACATGATGTTGATGATGATGATGACAACAACTAACATTAGTGCACCAGGCACTGTTTATAGTACACAACGTAAATGAACTTGTTAAATGTGCCAAGAACTATTTGGGTGCGTAACATAAATAAAATCATCCAATCCTCAAAACAAACCTATGAGGTCAGTACTATTAGCCTGATTCTACAGATACAGAAACTGAGGAACAGAAAAGTTTAGCAATTTGCTTCAGATCTCATGCAAATACATAGTGAGGCCAGGATTTCAACCCAGGGGGTCTTGCAGCCTACATGTAGTTGTACCTGAGGTATCTACAGGGAAATGGTTCTAGGACCTCCCATGGATATCAAAATCCACAGATGCTCAAGTCCCTTATATAATATGGGACAGTTCGCCCTTCGTATTTGTGGATGCAGAATCCTTGAATTCAGAGGAGAGGGCCGACTGTATTGGTAGGTTTTGATTTGAATTATTCAGAAGTAGTTAAATTCTGGTACAAGAAACAACAGACTGTTCAAGTTATTAAGCTCTTCTCTATTATCATTCAATCTTGAAATTTATATCCGTTTGTGGTTGTTTATTATTCATTTCTAGATGCTTAGATTCATATGACCGTAAAATTTTCCAGTGATATGACATATCTAAATATCCTGTTTCCTAAATTACCAAAACATATTTTCAATTTTATGTCATCTAAATTGTATGTATAATATTGCTCCAGGCATCAAAAGAACTAACATTTTTTGTGTCAGTTTTCACATTTGCTTTTGCTATTTTGTAAAACTTATATTAATACATTTATTATGCAATTTTACTTAATGACTTAATACTAATATTTATTTAATTATTATTATATTTTTATTCTTTGCTTGCCTGTTTCTGTTTACATAGTAATATATCGATGCTGAGGAAATGATAATATGATAACATGATACTGAAGCAGTTTGGTAGTATGAAAAAAAACAAACCCATTGGACTTAGTATTGGGAAATGTAGATTTTATTTCTGACTGTGCTTGCTACTTATGTGATATCAAATGTGATAACTTTCTGGGCTTTAATTTCTTTACTTTAAGCTGAAAATACTAACTATGGTAGCTACCACAAAATTGTTTTTTAATTTTCCTTTTTAAAAAAATTTTAATAGATTTAGGGTATATAAGTTGAATTCCATTGCATGTATATATTATATAGTGATGGAGTCTGGACTTTTGGTGTACCCATTGCTCAAATAGTGTACATTGTACCCTTTAGGTAATTTTTCATCCCTCACTTCCTCTCACCCTCCTGCCTTTTGAGTCTCCAATGTCCCATTTTACCACTCTGTGTCCCCTTGGTAGCTGTAGTTTAGCTTCCACTTATAAGTGAGAGCATGAGGCATTTATTTTTTCTGTTCCTGAGTTACTTCACTTAGGATAATGGCTTCCAGTTCCATCCAAGTTGCTGCAGAAGATATTTCATTCTTTCTTATTGCTCAGTAGTACTCCATGGTGTGTGTGTGTGTGTATATGTATGTGTGTGTGTATATATATATATATATATATATGTATATATTACATTTTCTTTATCCACTCATCAGTTGATGGCCACTTAGGTTGATTCCATATCTTTGTGATTGTGAATTGTTCTGTGATAAACATATGAGTGTAGGTATCCTTTTGACATAATGATTATTTTTTCCTCTGGGTAGATACCCAGTAGTGGAATTGCAAGACAGAATGGTAGATCTATTTTTAGTTATTTGAGAAATCTCCAACTGATCTCCATAGAGATTGTACTAATTTACATTCCCACCAACAGTGTATAAACATTCCCTTTTTACCTTATCTGTACCAACATCTATTGTTTTATGACTTTTAAATAATGGCCATTTTATTAATAATATTAATAATTGGAATAAGATGATATGTCATTGAGGCTTTAATTTGTATTTCTGTGGTGATTAGTGATGTTGAGCATTTTTCATGTATTTGTTAGCCATTTGTATATCGTCTTTTGAAAAATGCCTGTTCATGTCACTTGCCTACTTTTTAATTGAGTTGTTTATTTGTTATTGCTGAGTTTTTGAGTTCCTTGTAGATTCTGGATATTAGCCATTTGTTGGACACAGTTTGCAAATATTTTCTCCCATTCTGTAGGTTGTCTGTTTATTCTTTTGATTATTTCTTTTGCTGTACAGATGCTTTTTAGTTTAATTCAGTTTGATTTGTCTATTTTTTACTTTTATTGCATTTACTTTTGGAGTCTTAGTCATAAATTCTTTGTCTAGGCCAATGTTGAAAAGAGTTTTACCTAGATTTTGTGCTAGTATTTTTAGTATTTCAGCTCATACATTTAAGGCTTTAATCTGTCTTGAGTTAATTGTTGTTTGTGTTGAGAGATACGGAGGATCCAGTTTTATTCTTCTGCATATGGCTATCCAATTTTCTCAGTATGATTTATTGAATAGTGTATCCTTCCCCCAGTGTATGTTTTTGTCTGCTTTGTCAAAGATCAGTGGGTTGTAAGTATATGGTTTTATTTCTGGGTTCTGTATTCTATTCCATTGATACATGTGTCTACTTTTATGTCAATGCCATGCTGTTTTGATCACTATAGCCTTATAATATAATTTCAAGTCAGGTAATGTGATGCCTCCAGTTTTGTTCTTTGTGCTTTAACTATTCAGGCCCTTTTTTTTTTTTTTTTTTTTTTTTGGTTCCGTATGAATTTTAGAATTGTTTGATCTAATTCAGTGAAAAATGATATTGGTATTTTGATAGGAATTGCATGGAATCTATGGTTTGCTTTGGGCAGTGTAGTTATTTTAACACTATTGATTCTTCCAATCTATGATCATGGGATGTTTTCCCATTTGTTTGTGTCATCTATGATTTCGTTCATCAGTGATTTTTAGTTTCCTTGTAGAGATGTTTCACGTCCTTGGATAAATTTATTCTGAGATGCTTTTTGTTTGTTTGTTTGTTTGTTTGTTTGATCGATTGATTTTTGCTACTTTTTAAAATGGGATTGAGTTCTTGATTTGGTTCTCAGCTTGATTGTTGTATAGAAATGCTATAGATTTTTGTATGTGAAATTTATAACCTGACACTTTGCTGAATTTGTTATCAAGTCTAGGTGTCTTCTGGAGGATTCTGTAGTGTTTTCTAGGTATAAGATCATATCATCAGCCAACAGAGATAAATCGACTATTTTACAATTTTTATGCCCTTTATTTCTTTCTCTTGCCTGATTATTCTGGGTAGGACTTCCAGTACTATATTAAACATAAGTGGTAAAAGTGGGCATCCTTGTCTCGTTCAAGTTTTAGGGAGAATACTTTCAACTTTTCCCCATTTACTACATTGTTGGCTGTGTGTGTGTCACATATGGCTTTTATTATTTTGAAGTATATTCCCAGGTGTCCTCAAACTACAGCCCGCAGGCCACAAGCAGTTGTTTTTGCCCATTTGTATTTTTACTTCAAAATAAGATATGTGCAGTGTGCATAGGAACTTGTTCATAGTTTTTTTAAACTATAGTCCGGCCCTCCAATGGTCTGAGGGACAGTGAACTGGCCCCCTGTTTAAAAAGTTTGAGGACCCCTGTGCCTATACATATGTTTCTGAGAATTTTTATCATGTAGGGATGTTGGAATTTATCAAATGCTTTCTCTGCGTCTATTGAAATGGTCATGTGGTTTTGTTTTTAATTCTGTTTATGTGGTGAGTCACATTTGTGGACTTGCATATGTTGACCATCCTTGTATCCCTGGGATAAAACGCACTTGATTTGTGGTGAATTATCATTTTGATGTACTGTTCGATTTGGTTTGCTCATATCTTTTTGAGGATTTTTACATCTATTTTCATCAGAGATATCCGTCTGTAGTTTTATTTTTTTTGTTGCATCCTTTCCTGGCATTGGTTTCAGGGTGATACTGGCTTCATGGAATGAGTTGGGGAGGATTCCCCCTTCTCAATCTTTTGGCATAGTTTCAGTAGGGTTGGCACTAGTTCTTTGTACCTCTGGTAGAATTCAGCTGTAAATCCATCTGATCTGGTCCTGAGCTTTTTCTTTTGTAAGGTGTTTTTTTTTACTGACTTAAACTCACTACTCATTATTGCTCTATTCGGGAGTTCTATTTCTTCCTAGTTCAATCTCAAGAAGTTGTATGTTTTCAGGAATTTACCCATTTCTTCTTGGTTTTCTACTTTGTGAGCATATAGTTGTTCACAATAGTCTTTGATGATCTTTTGTATTTCTGAGCTATCACTTGAATGGCTCCTGTTTCATTTCTGATTGTGTTTATTTGGATCTTCCCTCTTGTTTTCTTGGTTAGTCTATCTAGTGGTTTATCAATTTTATTTTGTTGAAGAACCAAAGTTTTACTCTGTTGATCCTTTGTATATATATATATTTTGGTCTCTATTTTACTTAGTTCTGCTCTGATCTTTGTTATTTCTTTTCTTCTGCTAACTTTGGATTTGGTTTGTTCTTGTTTTTCTAGTTCTTTAAGGTATGATGCTATGTTGTTAATTTGTGATCTTTCTATAATACTATTTCAATGTAGGCATTTAATGCTATAAAGTTCCCTCTCGACACTGCTTTTTCTGTATCACACAGGTTTTGGTATGTTGTATTTTCATTTTCATTCATTTCACAAAATTTTTTAATTTCTATCTTTATTTCTTCATTGACCCAGTGATCATTCAGGAGCATGTTGTTTAATTTCCATGTATTTGTATAGTTTCTCGAGTTCCTCTTTGTACTGATTTGTAGTTTTATTCCACTGTGGTCTGAGAAGATATTTAATATGATTTCAAGTTTTTAAAAATTTGGTAAGACTTGTCTTGTGGTCTTAAATGTGCTCTATCTGTTCAAAATGTGAGAATCTGCTTGTTATTCTTGTTCCTCTTTGTGGAGGAGACATACTACCTGTGTCTAGTCAGCCATCTTGATCCTATCTCCCTCAGAATTTTTTGAAAATCAAAAAGAACAATGATTTGATGAATTCTTGCATATTATGACACATGCTGTGGTGTGTTCATTATCATTGCTACTGTTAGTGTTACCTGAAAGTCAGAGATGAAAAAATATATATCTGATTAAAAAGAAGTGTGTGACAGCTTATAAATTCATAACATAATCAAAGAATTTATAAGTCACCATTTACATGAGATAAATTCTAATTAAAATAGTTGAATGTATTTTTGACCCCCAAAAAACTGAATAAATACCATATGGTTTAATTCTGCTAACTGTTACAATCCACAAAAGAGTGTAGACAGGAGTAAGTTTTGAAAAGGAAGTTGGATCCACATTGTGGAGGGTTTTGAATGCCTGTTTAAGACACTTGCCCTTAGTCTAAGAAAATTGGGACCTACAGAATGTTTTCAATACAATTTAAGAAGATTAATTTTATAGCTGTATTTAGGAAAGACTGAGAATTGAAGAGAAGGCCAATTGTAATAGGATAGATAACAAATACATAAAGCTTGCATATAAATTATGGATTGTAACAATAATTTGCTTCAAATTTGAGAAGAAATTAATACTGGTGGGTACATTTAAATAAAATAGATAAATGTGATTTTTGTCTATATTTTAGTTTATTGCAAACAATTTAAGCTATGTTTATATATCAAGTTCTCTGAAGCTGTTAACTAACCTATTTAAAGATCTTATTAAATTATAAACAGGTTTGCTAAGATAACTTCAATTTTAGTGACTTCCTTTGATCATTTAATTTTGAAAAAACACAAATTTCCATATGTTAATAACAATGCTTTGATTCGATAATATATATTCATCCATTTATCAACATTTTAGAAATATGATTAACCATAATTAAAAATCTAATATAGATTAGTACTTCTTGACTTGACTTTAGCATAACAATGGCCAGTAATATTAAGAAATATTTCAATATAAATATAAATACACATGCAATCAGTGGTAATGCTGTGGACAGTTTTTTAATTGGTACTGTAATGGGATAAAACCAACATGAGTGAATCACAACAGCTAAGAAGGGAGTAAGGGTATAAAAACTGAAGCAATGAGTCAAAATTTGGATTTGGTTTGTTCTTGTTTTTCTAGTTCTTTAAGGTATGATGCTATGTTGAAAACCAGAATAACAGTATTAGTGTATTTTCACTTATATTCAGTAACAGAAAAATGACATATGGGAAGACTGACTTGGAGAGAGGCACCAAAATACAATCAAGAAAGCACGAGACATTACAAGATCCACAAGACAGAATGAGCAAGCCTTTAAATTAAGCTCACGGTGACCACAAGACAGACCACTGTGTTTATCATTGCAGCATGTAAGATATAAAGAGAGTATGTGGTGACCTAGCAGAGTTTTACTTTAACTGGCTACCTCTTCATGAGAAATCCATTTCTGCTTGTTTGTCTATTCGTGAGTAATGATACCGCATCTAAATTTAGCTGTGCCATGAAATTGAATCTCACATATTAAATAATAACTGTCATCTGTTGGCATGTTTAGAAATAAGCATGTTAACATACTCAATTTCTGTTAAATGCAACATGACAGTATATTTTGCATATTTTTTAAAGATCAGCTGTTTATACAAATTAGGATGAGTTTAAGTATATGTTAATTTTAATAAAAAAGTTTTTCTGTTTACCAGTGATTTCTTAACTATACAAATTCAAGTATATTTAAAAATCTTATAACCCTAGGAAACACCAGAAGTTGTTTTAAGCACCAATAGGACATAATGGTGATGCTAATTTAAAGAAAAAAATGACTGTGTCTTAGCAGCTGTTGACTGCTGTGCTCAGACTCTCTACGCTGTTGCTTCTCATTTAAACATAGAAATGACTGATGTCAGTAAAAATAGTTCCCACTATTTGGATGGCAGTGAATAAACCTTCCAGTTACCAGCCAAATATCAAGAACTTGCTAGATACTTTTTCTATTGCTGATTAGACAACAGAACAGACAACAATTTAGTATTGCTTTATAGCCCGAAGTTAAGAGTAAAATCAGAAGCTCACTGGAGTTGATTTAAAACAAAATCCTCAAAGTTGTTTGGACACAGGAATCTATCATTCCTAAAGTCAAGCTGGTTCAACAAACATAGAGTTGTAAACAAGATTTTACTCATAAAAGGGAAAAATGACATGGAAATTTCTTTGTGCACTTTTTAAAGGATTCAAAAGAAGAAACATAATCAACTTTAGACAATTAAATAAACAAAAGATTGCCATTGTGTTTAAGATATAAATTTTAAATGTGTACCTTCTCTTCAGAAACAATTAAACATAGACAAACTAGACCCAGTCTAAGTTGATTCATAATGTGTTAAAAGATATTGTTGTATATCTAGTTGAAGACAGATTTTTGTTCTATATATAATGCCCAAAAGCATGTTGCAAAGGAAAAAATTACACATATATATATGTAAAAATCAAGCACCTGAGCTTTTATCCTATATAATGACAAATGAGTCATTTGATTTATTCTTTCAATTGACCAGTCCAGGGTACTAATTAAAGGAATAAATGGATATTGCAATGGTTGTAACAATTCCCAACATCCCTCATTTGTTAACAACTTGCTCATAACAATTTCTGTGAATTCCTACTCAATGGGAATTTTTTAAATGAGCAGGATTAAGAAATTCCACACTGGGCTGTTTGTTTGTTTTTAATATTACAGAATTTGCTGGCAATAGCAGGACATAGGCAACCAGGGAGCCTCAGCTATAAACTTGACCCTTTTTCTCTCACTTGCCTGCCACACTCCTTTTTCCACCATACATTATTTCTCAGAACATTTCTCCTTCTTGACACTAAGGGATTAACAAAGAATAGAAGACAGAGGGAACAAGTATATAAAGCACTGTGGAAGGAAAAATTAGCTGACAATCATAAGTCTAAACTCGATCTTAGTGATAAACAAACAAAAGTTAGTAATATAGCTAACTAAGCAATTAATGCTTTAATTTCTTCATATACAAAAGTAGGAGTTAGGAATCATGGTCTCTGAGGTTATTCTAGTGTGTGAGAAAGGATAAAATAAATCACCACATATTATTGAAAGGCTATTTGTTATATAAGACAATTGTACTTTTTCACAGAAAAAGCTATGTCAGTTTCAAAACATCATAATTCTATTTCTAGTTTCAGAAATAAGTAGAATATTAACTCCAAAGTTTGGTAGAATCTATGGACATTTTTAGAAATCTTATGATAATATGCACTCACTCTATGTTTGAGATACCTCATTTTACCAAATGTTTACAAGTAACAGCTCTTTTCCAGGTGGACATAGCAGTCAAAATCATTTAGTTAAGGCTTGAAAATGTACAGTGTTTATAAACTGTCATAGAGGAAAAAACTTTATGTAAAGGAAGAATTATGGAGGCTAAATATTAAAAACTGAAAATGAATTATTGTTTTCACTATCTTTATCTTAGATCGCATATGAGGTCTGTCCGGAAAATATCCAACCATGTAATATGAAAAATAGCGACATTTATTATTGAAGAAGATACAAGAAACATTGCACATAGGACAATAACACCTCAGTCCCTTTCAAAGTAGGTACCTCGGAACCTCACATTGTTCTCCCAGCGTCTCTTAACCTGTTCAACATTCTCAGGTGTTCTGCTTATTGCAGGCCTTCCAGAACGTGGATCACTTTCAACAGATTCTCGACCATCTTTGAAGCATTTGTGCCACACTTCTACTTGCACTGCACTCATTGCATCATCCCTGAAAGCCTTCTGAATCATCCAAATAGTTTCCACGGAGGAATGTTCAAGCTTAATGCAAAATTTGATGCAGATTCATTGCTCTACTCTCACAATCATTTTGAATGTGACAGCCACATAGTACACATGCTCACTCCAGGACATCTAACACCCTGCTGACTAGTACAGAAGTCATCATTGTTCATGCATGTACATTCCAGTCCACTCTCCTTGACTCTCAGGTTACATGGATGTTGCACAAACCATTCTCATTATATTAATATTAACAATGGCTGGATATTTTCCAGACAGACCTCTTATATGTGTCAAGTACTACTGAGGATGAGCAATTTTATTGTGCTTGCAAGCCATCAAGTTGCTCTGCCATAGTTTTATGGTTGCTGACAGAAGACATGAGACTCCTGGGTCAAAGACAAAAGACTTTGTATCCACTTATACCAAATGACCAGCCTTTAGGCCTGAGCCTCAATTCCCACAGGCAGATTTGAAGAGGGGCATGAGTTTACCATACATACAATGCGTTACATTATTAAAGAAGAATCCTGAGCTTAGGGAACAGATCCTTTATAATGGACAGTGAATCTGGCTGACCTTTGCTCCATAAAGAAACATTATATGTATTTATATACAACAATAAGGAAACCTGCTCTTTGTTCTAGAGGCAGACACTGTCTCTATCTTCCAAGGTTTTTCCTGTATGAACATCTTTGGGAAGATAGTACAGAACAAAGGTTAGCAAGATGTCCAGAAATCTAAGAGTCATTTGGAGAATTACTCAGAACAATTTGTTAAATCAAGCTGTTTAAGAATGGCTAAGTATCAAGGCCATATTAGAGCAAAATATATATTATACTATAGTACAACTGTTCACATTTTGGATATTTATCATAATTGAAATTTAGGATAGTATTGAGATAAAAATGAAGAAAACTAGAATGTCATTTTAACTCAACAACTCAATTTACTTAAAGGTGACTATGTGAAAGGCTGTTATTTAAGGTCATCAACAACTTCCCTTTTGTCAAAGCCAGTTGTCAATCCTATGTCCTTCCCTCACTCCACCATGCAGGAGCACTGACAGTTGACTACCTCTCAATCCTGCAACACATCCTTCTCTTGATTTCCAAGATGCTCCAATATCTTGTCTTTTCTCTTACTTTATTCCTAGCCTATTCCTCTCATGTCTACTTTGCTAAATTATACTCATATGATAAGACTATAAATTTTAGTGTGTCCTTAGATAAAGGTCTTCTCCATCTAACTTTTTCTGGGTGATCTCATCTAGTTCCACATATTAAAACCTAATCCATATTTTAATTATCCAAATTATATCTCCAGTTGAGAACTCTGTCTAGATCTCTGGGCTCATATATCCAATTCTTTGTTCATATTTCTACTACAATACAATCTTAAGTAGAATGTCAAACTCAACATGTCCAAAATAGAACTCTTGATTTTCCCTAGCCCAACAAGATTACTTTCTCCTCAAGAACTTTCCATTCCATTTAATGGCACAAATATCAACTCATTTGCTCAGGCCCCAAACCAAAAAGTGATATTTGATTTCTCTCTTTTCTATATTCTGACAAATAATCCATTAGTGGTCATGTCAGCATTACCCCAACATATATCTGGTGTCTCTTTGCCATCTTTAATACACTATTTTGGTACTAGTTATTATCATTTTTCTTTGCTTGTTCTACTACATTAGCTTCTTAAATGCTTTTATTCTTACCTCACTGCAGTTCCTTTCTGTATGGCAACCAAAGCAACCATTTTTAAATGGCTTAAAATTTTTCCAAGCTTAAATATCTCCCAGTGATGTTTAAGTTTCAATAGAATAAAATCCAGATTCTTACAGCGGCCTACAAGACCCCGTAGGTTTAGCTAGTGCTTTCTTCTGGGCCCTCATTTTATGCCACTCTCCCAAATATTCTCTGAACTTCATCCACACTGTCTTTTTTATTTCCTCAAGCACATCAAACTTTTCACCATCTTGGATCCATTTTGTTTGCTCTTCACTTTGCCTGGAATACTCCTTCCTCAGCTTGCTGCATGGTTGTCTCTTTCTCATCAGTTAGATCTTAGTTCAATTTTATCTCAGAGAGATATCTCGGATTCCCACTTCTTCCCATTCTGTCACTCAATGTAGCAGACACTTCTAGTTGCTTATTCTATAGCTGCTCAT
This sequence comes from Cheirogaleus medius, assembly GCA_008086735.1. Classification (NCBI taxonomy): domain Eukaryota; kingdom Metazoa; phylum Chordata; class Mammalia; order Primates; family Cheirogaleidae; genus Cheirogaleus; species Cheirogaleus medius. The sequence goes on along the minus strand of VBSM01003176.1, from coordinate 41,268,342 downwards.
CTTTGATTATAGAATCTTGATTTTATTTACATCTCTTAGAAGAACAGGATCTTCATGGGAGACAGACCCCTTCCCAATCCCAAAGCATGATTCTTGACTATTTTAAGGCAATCACCATTGTCTCAGAGTGTTGACAATTGATTGGCTTAGGCATAAGCCTATCACACAATTCAAAGGAAGCTTTGAAGGACTGACCAACATGCTGGAAATAGCAAAGAAGAAAGAATTTCCGAAAACGATGAGGTAAATAAGCTCTTGAATTAATCATCCTGGAACTTTTCTAGCACCTACCTTCATGCTCTGTGAGATAGCAAATGTCCTTATTGACTACAATTTTAGTTATCTTTTTTTTTCTGTAGCTTGAGAAAGGTAGCATTCAATATCTGTATTCAATATTCCATTGTCCTATATTTTCTTCTTAGCACTTTCCTCAGTGAGGCCAGGGACCTCATCTGTCTTGTTCATCACTATACATACAGCACTCAGGATAATGCCTTGGGCCTTGTAGGCACTCAGTAGATATTTTTTAAATTAATGAATAAATAAGTGAAACAAACTCGATGTCCAAAAAAATCCTACAGCATATTAAAAGAAATAAAAAATTTCACACACCCTTGTACATGTAATAGTATAATAATTCTTTAAAATACGTTAATGTGTTTTTCTCTTTCATCTTTCCATGCTATATAATCTTCCCGCAATCAACTATTTTCTTTGTTGGGGATTAGAGCTGTTAAACAAAGAGAAAGAAGTAGCTATTCAACTTTTAAAAACAAAAGTAGGATTTTTTTAAGTGTCTTGCAAGACAATTGTCTAATTGTAATTTTTGAAAAAGAAAAGAATTTTCTAAATTCTTTAATCTTCCATTAGCATACTAAGATCCCAGCGCTCCTGCCTGAAGTGCTCAGATTTGCAACAAGGTAGAGAAACATGAAAAAGTGTCTTCTTACCTGTTGAGGGAGATGGTCTAGAGAGATTTCTGGGGTAGAGAGCAGGGAGAGATCCTGGAAAGTGGTTGAAAGATTATTGGAAAGGTCTTCCCTGTGATCTTCCCAAGAACTAATGGAAGAAGGTGTCTAGATGCTGGAGCCTGGGGCAATGGAAGATTGGTGTGAAAGGTAGAGACTTAGAAGTCTTTCACAATAGAAATACAAATGCCCCAAATGAGGAGCCTTACAGGGTGTTAGCAGGATGCCACAAAGGGTGTTTCTCATTAGAAACTTGAGAACAACCACAACACTGTAAAGTCAGCAAGAACTGGGGGACCATGTGTAAATCTTAGGTATACTCTCTGCCACAAATGAATATCTCTAATCCAAACTTCACTTCTGAACTCTAACAGCCATACACAATTGCCTGCTCAACATCACCACTTGGATGACAAATTGGAATCTTCAGATAAGCATACTCCTCCTAAATGAGCATACCTGAAACAGAAATCTTGTTCTATTCTTTATTCTAAACCTGCTCCTTCTCCTGCCTTGTCTATATCAGTGAATTTTCACTTTACTCAGTTGTTCAGCTCAAATTCTTTGACATCAGCCTTGACTCTACTCCTAGGCTAATACTTGATTTCAGCAAGTTTGACTGTAAGATCAAAATACATCCAAAATCTGATTGCTCTCTACTCATCCTGACTATCACTATTTTACTCTAAACCACTATCATCTCTTGCCTGGACAATTGTAATAGTCTCTTAACTAGTCTCTTTAATTCTAATTTTGCCCTCTTTATGTTCTCTCTCTCTCTCTTTCTCTCTCTCTCTCTCTCACTCACACACACACACACACACACACACACACCTGTGAGTATGATACTTTTTAAAGGTAAAAGTCATATCGTGTCTCTCTGCTACTTAAACCCTACTGTCACTAGCCCCATGAACAAATCTCAGTGACCCCTATATGTTTCAATGACCTCTATATGTTTTTTATAATCATCTTCCTTAACCAACTACTTGAAGTTTTGAGTTGTTTTCCAAAAATGGTAGATTTTCTGCAATGGTAGATTTTCTGAGATTCTCAAGTCCGCTAGGCAGACTTCCTGACTCCAAGATTCACCATCTCCCACAACTTGCCCCCAAGGCACATAGCCCCTTGTTAGTTACACCACGAGCTTCCCCAAGGCATGTGGCCCCTCCTTTAAAATCCCATGATCTCTGTTAGTCAAGGAGACAGATTTGAAGCAGCTTCTCCCATTCTCCCAACAAGACATCTGTTCTATTAAAAATTCCTTTCTTCCTTGTCAATCCTCGTTGTCTCAATAATTGGATCTTTGTGCAATGAGCAACTAGACCTAGGCTGAAATCCCTTGTGGTTTCAACAACACTGCAATGGTTTCACAACTCATTAGTGATAATATCCAAACATTTCATTTATGGCCTAGGAGGCCCCATTTCATCTGATTCCTCAGTACCTCTCTGATGCACTCACCAATTATTCTCTGTCTTGCTCACTGTTCTACAGCCACACTGACCTCCTGATTATTCCTCTGCCAAGATCATCAGGGCCTAAGAACCCTCCCCATAGAACCCGTTTCCTTTCAATAGTCCTATGGCTTGTTCTTTCACTTCATTCAGGTCTTTGATTAAATGTCTCTACATCAGCAAGCTCTTCTATAACAATTATCAAAGGAGGATAAATGTGCACTTCTACTATCCTAATGCCAAAACTTTTCCTTTACAACCCTTAATACTGTCCAAAACAGGCTGTAGTGTGTCAACTGCAAGTTGCAAATCCTGTTACAGAAAATATAAGACAAAATTTGGACACCGAAAGCTTATTATTTTAAAATACACTAAATTACAATTGAACTTAAAAAGAGGGGTCATTTCCAATGGATTCAATCAGAAAAAGTAGGTGGCATGTAAGATAGAATTTGAAGAATACATATGGTTTAACAGGACCCAGTGAGAACTTGAAAACCAACCAGATCCAAGCAATGAGTTGCAAACATGATGGGAATGTATCACGTGTCTGGCTTCCAGGGTACTGGATTCTATTGTATTATCAAAACACAGGTTTCCATAGGAATTGAAATATGAGAAAGGCAAGTTGACAGTCCAGGGTACCATGGCAAGAATATCAGGATCAAGGAGCAAGACTTTTCCTTGTTTTGCAAGACTCCAATTCCTAGAATCTAATAGCTTGATAAATAAGAGAAATGTAATAACCCAGCTCATAGATTTATGCAGGAAAAAATATAGATCTGAAGCTGTTTGAGGCTGACATGCTCAGGTTTTACACTTTTCCACCACTACTCCTGCCTGGGATCTAAAGGTGATCTGGACATAGATATGGAGGCTAAGTGTCTTAGTCTGCTAGGGTTGTGCTATAGACTGAATTTTATCCCTTTAGAATTCATATGTTGAAGCCCTAACCCCCCATGTGACTATATTGGAGATAGAGTCTTGAAAGAGGCAGTTAAATGAGGTCATAAGGGTGGAGCCCTGATCCCATAGAACTGGTCCCTTATATGAAGAGGAAGAGACACAAGAGATGTCTCTCTATCATGTGATGAGGCAGCGAGAAGACTGGTCCATGAGCCAGCAAGAGAGCCCTTGCAGGAACTCAACCATGCTAGCACCCTGATCCCACACTTCCAGCCTCCAGGACTGTGAGAAAATAAATTTCTGTTGTTTAAGCCACCCAGTCAATGGTATTTTGTTATAGAAGCCTGAACTGACTAATACAGGCTGCCGTAACAAAATACCATAGGTTTAAACAATAGTTGTTTATTTTCTCACAGTTCTGGAGACTAGAAGTCCAACATCAAGGTTCCAGTTGAGTTGATTTCTGATGAGGGTTCTGACCTCCTTCTCACTATGTCTTCGTGTGGCCATTCCTTCATGCAAGCACTCTGGTCTTTCCTCCCCTTCCTATAAAATAAGGACACCAATCCTTCTAGTATTATCACATAAAAAAATTCACAGATAACAAAAATAAGGCAGTTCAGAGGATTGTAGTCCTCCTGAATGGCATTTCTGCCTGCAGTCTTCCTGTCCTCTGATAGTGCCTCTCCAAAGCAGAGGGAAGGCTCTGGTGCACCAACCTGATCATGGCATTGACTTGGTCTTCAACATCAGCTCATTGTCTGTGACTTAAAGTTCATAATGATCCTGGCAAACAAGGTTCGTTACCATCTGGCCCCAGTGTTGCTCTTTTCTTTTGTTTCCTGCCACCACCAAAACACCTTAATCTTCAGCCTAAGGGAGCTATCTCAAATTTCTCATGTTGCCTTGCTGTTTTACAACTTTCAGATTTACATGGGAAACTTTCTTTCCTTCCAAATCCTACTCATCCATTTCATAAACTCCTATTCATTCTTCAAGTCCTGTCTAAATTTTTACCTTTTTCCTAACCCTAGACTAATTCATGCTCCATACTCCCACTCTACCTTGAACATTCAATCCATTACATATAATTAATTGCCATATCTATTGCACACACTTCCCTATATTGGACTTATTTCAGAGACTTAAAGTGGCACACATTATTTGTGTGGCCTGAAAATCTGTCTTTTTCTCTCCTGGTGCTTCTCTGTTTTGTAAGTATAACTCCTCTTTATCAATCCGCCCTGGCCTAAAATTCTTCTGGAAAACTTTTCCAGTCTGTTAAGGGAACCAGTCTCCCTGTAAGCCCTCATCACACTCATCATACTTTCATTATGTATTTATTTATTTGCCATTTGCCTCACTCTGAAACAGTGAATGAATATAATCTATCTGCTAGACCTGAGCTTGTCCAGTGTAGCAGCCACTAACCACAAGTGGCTAATGAACACTTGCAATGTGCCCCCAAAATGTGTATTGACTGAATAAATTAATAAATGGCAAGTAATCAGTAGAAAAATAGCTGCATCATTTAATTAGCAACAGGTGAAGAATTTTGCACAGGTTGTATGTTACTAATCCATCAAAGAGCTTTTAGATCTGTCATAAAAATGTCCCCCTTTAGTGTGCTTATAAAGTAGAGGAAATTAGGGGAAAATAAACCAGACTAAAAACCTGGTTGGTAAAGTTTTGACTCTAAAAATATATATGTATTCTGACTCTGCTCTAATAAACCTTTTTGATTTCCCCTTTGAATCTGTGTTTAGGGGGCAATTCTGAATGTGCCTGTCATAGGCAGATGCTTCTGTTCTCTAAGACTAGAGACATAGGAATCAGTAGGTGGTGATGCAGATGGCAAAGAGAGGGTGGGGTGACATTTCAAACTGTGGGCGGGACTAATGCAAATTTGGCAGCCCAAATGGAATTTCTGTGGGCCTGACAATTTTTGCAAGACTTCTTGCTTCCCAAGCAATCATCATCTACCCACCCTCCACATTATATACACATATATGTGTATGTGTGTGTATATTTATATATAGATAGATGTGTGTGTGTGTGTGTGTGTGTGCGTGTGTGTGTATGGAGGGAGAGAGAAAGATTTTAACCTTCTCCATTAAAAACCTGGTATATTGCAATTATCAAAGACCAAGAATCCCTCTCAAAATTTTGCTTATGGGACCAAACTTTATGCTTATGACATAGAAAACCATAGGAATTTCTGTCAAAAAGGATCTTAAATCTACTGAAATATATTTGTTCTTCTTCATGCATTTAATTATTAGAAACACATTATATAAGCATATGTAGATAGTTTTAACAGAAAAAAGTGAAAATTATTTAATGTGATTTTTTTAAGCATTGTCATTGGAATTACATAGCCACAGAACACAAACTGTCTGAGACAAGTCAGCCTCCACACCAACCTCTGCCAGCATGACTTGATACCATTTCCAAGAATTGAGGTGGAGGAATTTAATCTCTGTATCCTTGATCCCTAACCTTTCTGTAGCGGCTGTCTTTCAGCTTGTCAACATCTTCACAGAGTAATTTGTTCAACAGAGATGACATGTTTTCTACCGTCTAGCCACAATAGCTCACTGTGTTATATCTTTTGTTTTTTTTTTTCTTATGTGCTTGACCATGGGTGGGCCAATTGTGTTACTGAAACTTTTGCTTCCAATATTCTCATCTACCATAGTTGTAAAAGAAATGGAAGTTTCAAAGATGAAACTGTTAACTGACTGTGATAAAACAATACCTGTCTTCAGGCCCAGCAAAATTTTATAGATTCTCATGTCTTGAATTCCAAGTAAATTTCATTTTAAACTTTTGCTGGAGCAGAAGAGAAAAGGGGGAGATTCTATCTATTGTAAGTGAGGCTCTGGAGTAACCAAATTCTTATTGTGAATTGTGGTAAATTTATATATTGGAACACTATACAGCAATAAAAATGAATGCTCTACATGGCTGGGCTCAGTGGCTCACACTTGTAATCCTAGCACTTTGGGAGGCCGAGGTGGGAAGGATTACTTAAGCTCAGGAGTCCTAGACAACCTTAGCAAGAATGAGACCTTGTCTCTACAAAAAATAGAAAAATTATCTGGATGTGGTGGCATATGCCTATATCCCCAGCTATTTGGGAGGCTGAGGCAGGAGGATCTTTTGAACTCAGGAGTTTGAGGTTGCAGTGAGCTATGATGAGACTACTGGCCACTGCACTCTAGCCCAAGAGACACCAAGAAACAGAGCAAGATTCTGTCTTAAAAAAAAAGAATGCTCTACAGCTGAAATCAGCATGAATCCATGAATCTACCTTGGAGTCATAAGTTTGAGGGGAAAAATAAAACATAGAAGCCTACAAACAGTAAAATTTTATTTAAAGTTTTAAGACTGCAACATTAAACAATGCATTGATTAGGAATATGGACATAGGAGATAAAAATATTTATAGATTAAAAATAGTGATAAGCAGAATGTTCAAGAAATTAATGGTGAACAAGGGGAGAGGGTGATGGGACCAGGGTAGGGCAAGCAGGGGCTCCCAAGGTGTACTGGTAATGCTCTATTTCCTAACCCCAGTGCTGGGTATGGCAGTGTTTTACTTATGATTATTTTTTATACTTTATTATCTGTTATAATATTATTTTGCATGCATAAAATATTAAATCTAAAATAATTAAAAATATAGAGTTATAAAGAAAGGAAGGAAAGAAGGGAGAAAGAAAGACAAAACATGGGAAAATAATGGGGAAAAATAATGACTATTTGAATAAAAAAGTCTGAGCAAAGTAGTTAAGTAGTCTGAGCAAAATGGAAATCCCAAAGGGGAAGTTGCAGAAAACAAAAAAATATTAGTCATGATGACATATTAAGAGTAACATTAAAATGATCATGATAATGACAGTGATGATGATATGGTATTTAATGATTATGGTATGGTTGTAATTTTCCAGATAATATTCTCAGTTTATATATATTAACTTATTTAAACATTACAATAATTAATAGATTCCAGAACTATTTCAATTTTTTACATTACTAAACTGAAACAAATAAAATCTGGTAAACTTGAAAATGTTATGCATTTGATAAGTGACAGAGCAGGGATATTAATTCCATTCAAGATAGGCTGATTTCTTAACCCTATGCTATTTAAAGTGTCCAATCATCAAGGTCCCCAGATAATGACTGATTGATTTTTCCTAGCCTTTCTGGCAAAGCTTCCATGAACCTCCCTCTGTGTTTCTTAGAGTACAACTACAATTGTTTATGGGGATTTTGCTCCGTTTCATGGAAATCAGCCAAGCTGTTTAAGGAACTATATGATTAAGTCTAGCTGAGTCTCTACATTCACATTTTAAGAAATTCTACAGCTTCCTGCTTCTTCTTAAGACTAGTCAACCTTCATGAGATACTGAGTTTGGAATCTATAACAGAGGTATTGGGTCACTTTTATGAAATGCATTTCTGTGCATTACTATACTTCAGTATTTTCATTTTCTTCCCAAAGAAACAGTGTCTTATGAGATGCATAGGATTTTCCATGCATTGTATAATATTTCATTAAAGAACAAAATTGGATAATACTATATTCCATATTTTCAGTTCAGTCCTAATTGAAAACCCAGGGAGGGCAGTGCAAAGAGTTTATATATTTGTACACAGAGACAATTACAAACTGCTACAAAGAAATATCCTAAGATTCTATATATTTCTCTAAAATGTCACTATATACCATAACTATCTCTTGTTTTATTTCTTGTATCATTGTGATGATCTTATTCTGTGGAATTGTATATGCTTGTTAATATTTTATTATTCCAGTTAATAGGAGTCATCATAAAATAAAATTATACATGACTCACCAAGTTGGACAAAAATTATCAGAGTAATCATTAAAACTGACTCATTTTCCTTTTATTATTCTGCTCCTTGATCCTACAACTTCGGGCAGCACAGGTTATTATATTTCCTTCTCTACCCACCTTTTTGTAGAATATAAATTCCCCACTTCCACCCCCACCCCCACTCCAGCCCTTACAGGAAAGTGCGAATAAAAATGTGAAAAAGATCTAAAGAGTTTTCCAGAGCAGCATATGGTGGAAACACCACAGGCTTCAAAGTCAGTGACCTCAGCTTGTTCCCGGCTGCATTTGGTAGCTGTTCTTGCCTAAATAAATTTCTTTATCTATATTTTTCAACAAATTACTTAAATTTAGCTGTATTTTTCTCAGTTGTATAAGGGGAATAAAACCTCTTTATGGGGTTGCTGTGACAGATCAACGAGATGAAATATACAAAACATACAGTATATTGCCTGAAATTAAGAAGTGCTTGATTGTTAGTTTCCTTAACTTCCATGGACCCAGTTAAAGTTTTTTCTATCCTATTATGACTATATGCAGCATCAACATCTCTAAAATTTTATGGATAAATAACAAAATAATGGGCAAAATATAACTTCAGTGCATATTAGCAGTAGCAAATTCCCTAGGTCCTCACCTGGGCAAATTTCAATTATCCACAGATTTGGATAATTGAACCCTGATCATTGAACCCTGTCCAGTAATTTCAGTCCTGCCAGTATCCCAATAACTACTAGTCGGAGGCATTTTACAAGATCTCACTCAACACTTAAAAACCTTAGGTCAAAGCAACCTTGCTGGTAGCTGTTCTCTGAACTTGGGCCCTAGTTATGCCAAATGTATTTCGGTCTTGTTTTAATGCATTTTGCTTCTAGTTATGGTAACCAGATTCCTCCTCTCCACAATTTTTCTTTCCCTCCCTCATCCATTCTCCTCAGAATTACAAAAGTAAACTTCAATTGTGCATATTTGATCAAGTCATTCCTCTATTTAAGTCCTTTAAAACTTTGCATTACCTGAAAATCTAAAATCCTAAACACGGTCTCCAAGATTCTATATAACTTTGCCTATTTCTTCCTTTTGCAGCCTTGATTTGAGAAACTCCTCTGCTTCATTATTATTATTTTTATTAACTAAAGTCTAAAAATACTGACTTTTAAAATTTTTTTCTTGAATTGGATAAACTCTTTCCTGCCTCTGGCCCTTTTGTGTCATGGAGAACTGTTTTGAAAATCTTCTCACTGTTGCTGGTAATAATACTTAGCAGTCAACTATAATGTGCTTAAATGTGGTTTTCTTTTTATTTATACTGAGTTTTACAGTACTTCCTAAATTTCTCATCTGGCATCTTTCATCACTTTTAGAAATTCTCATACTTTCTGCTTCTGCTCTACTTTCTCTCATCTCCCTGCAAGACTCCAATTACACGTATGTTAGATCTTTCCGTTCTGTCTCATATGTTTATCATGTACTTTTCTGTATTTTTCTTTTTTTCTCTCTATAGTCTGGATGTTTTCCATAAACCTGTTTTCCCTAAACTTATCTTTTCCAAGTCCGATCTGCTACTAAACACAGCTAATTTTTTAGCTCTAAAATATATATTTGATTTTTTCAATAGTTTTTAATTCTGTGGCAAAATTTTCTGACTTTTTATTTATTTCTCTATATTTTTCTCTTTTTTCTTGAATACCTTAATCATAATTATTTTAATGTCTTTGGGTGTTATCTCCATTAATTGGATTGCTATCAATCCATTCTTATTGGATTTCTATATGTCTATTCTTATTTTCTGATGTTTTCTAAATGTTGGATCATATAATTATGTCTTTTAGCATGTCTAGAATATATGACTAAATGCAGGATGTTAGGCATAAAAAAAATCGAGATTTTAAATTATGTTATCCTCTTGTTTCTTTCTCTAGGAAGATACATTGAGGCTGATATCCTTAATATAATTGGTAACTTCTGGGTTGAGGTTTTGATCATATTTTGTCTTCTTCTGGATTTCTCCTTTACCTAGAGCATACACTCTAGGGCTTTTTAATGTATATCTTAGCCCTTTTCATGAAAGATCCAGAACTCTAATCCTTGTCCCCTCAGCACAGAGAAGTTATAAAAAACTTGCTGTGATATTCAGAAACTTTCTTTTTAGCCTATTAAACTGGCGATGTGTAAGGCATAATTGTCCAAACCTTTCTCCTCATTAGATTCTGTGCTCACAGGTTTCTCATTTTTTTCCTTTTATTTCAGCCTTGCAAAACCACTGAAACCTCTTCTGATTTCTCTGTCCTCCAGCAGTGACCTTTTGCCCAGGCAAAGCCCACATTTTCAGGCCTTTGCTGAAATGTGTTAGCTCATCTTGCTACAGTTCCCTTTTCTCCAGACTTCTGGCCCCTTTACCCTAGCTGATTTAGCAGACCTTTGATGCTGTTAAATATTTTATGTGACTTTTCTAGTTTTCTCAAAAGAAACTTTGGTCTCCTGCAAACTACCTTATTCTATCATAACAGGAAATCTGCTTGAGCTTCACATTATTTTTCTTTTATTGAAATGTTTTCTACTCTTCACCTGGCTATCATTCTTCTGTGTGTCTGACTCCAAGAAACTATTTACTAATTCATCAATCAGTACTAAGTTTTGCCATTGAACTTTTTCTTAGTACCTTTTACTTTTCATCTATAGCACCTCTCTATTTCTTTAATTAATTGTATTTGTTTAGTGTTTTCTCTGACCCAATTTTAAGTCCAACAGGATAGGGGCCATTGTACTTTGTGTGTGTGTGTATGTGTACGTGCGTGTGTGTGTGTGTGTGTGTGTGTATTCTTTCCCAAGGTTTATTACAGATCTTGGCAAATGATAGGTTTGTGTTCCTGACCTTTATCTTGGTACTCAGATAAAGCTGAGTACTCAGCTATCTAACTAATCAACATTTTTGTGCTCGATACTTCATATCCCAGGATATAGCACAGTACCTCTAAAGCAGTAGTTTTCTATCCTGGCTGAGGACATAGTCCTAGTGAGCAAAGTCTTTACAAATAAGAAAAACTTTAAAATATTTTATTTTATATATGATAGATATTAGTAGTAAAGACAGCTAACTGTCCAAAAAACATGTGTAGCCCTCTTCTCATAGTATAGAATTGACTTCGGTAAACCCACGGACCTAGACAAGACCATGAGATTAGTTTTCCCCATTGAAATATGAGCAGAAATTCTGTGAGTTGTTTTTATACAAAGCCATTTAAAAAGAAGACGTTTCTTCTCCTCTCTGTCCCCTTCTGCAGATCACTCTTTACTCTGAGGTTTAGGAAGCTTGGGGCCACAAAGACTGATGAAAGCTGAATCCCCCACATTGTACTGTTACTACAGTGAGAAGCAAATGCTCATTTTGTTGAGCCACTGAAACATATAGAGTTTATTTGGAACAATAGTTAACATCATCAAACTAATAAATAAGTTAATCCCTTTAAGTGGCTGTTACCAGAACAAAAAACTAAAGTATGTGGTATTGTTTCAATGGTTGGGAGACAGTCTGGAAATAAATTGATATAACAGTCTAGACAGATACAGACTCAAGTCATGCAGAGTCAAAACATTTGGTCAGATTGTCACCAGCAGAACTTACTAAGCAAACTACATACTACCAAACCTCTAACTCTATCTAGAAAAAGAGAAATAAATCCATAACAAGACACTGTGTGTTTCTTGTTTGACTTAATGAAGTTTTACAAGAGAAGAGAAGGGCTTGTGTAAGAATGGGATGAAAAGTATAGCTCTGTGGTAAATATTAAAAGGGGGAGAGAGAGAGAGAAGGAGAGGGAGAGAGAACAGTAAGAAAGAAAAAAAGTAAAGCCAACTTGAATATTATGTCTAGGAAAGAACTTTGAATATGGTTATTGTAACTTGGTACTGGTGGAAATAACTAGATCAGAAGCCTCTAAATTTTAAGAGAATTCTATTCTTAAGAACAAAACAAAACAAAACATGAGCCTGTCCCAAAAATAAAAGCCTGCAACTATGCATATGTGTATACATATGTGTGTGTTTGTGTATACATTTATGTGTGTGTATGTATATATATACATATATACATATACATATATGCTTCTGTCCCTCTGATTTGCAATAATAGGGATTGTCATCTAAAATCCGTTTAGCCCCCAAGAAGGGCAAATTAATTTTCTATTGCTGCTGGTGTTACAAATAACCCAGAATGTTGTGGCTTAAAGCAACACAAATTTATTATCTTTTAATTCAGGAGGTCATTCCTGTAATCCTACCACTCTGGGAGGCTGAGGAGGGAGGATTACTTAAGGTCAGGAGTTCGAGAACAGCCTGAGCAACAATGAGACCCCTATTTCTATTTTCTACCAAAAATAGAAAAAACTAACTGGGCTTGGTGGCATGTGCCTATAGTCCCAGCTACTTGAGAGACTCAGGCAGGAGGATTGCTTGAGCACAGGAGTTTGAGGTTGCAGTGAGCTGTGATGACACCCAGTGAGATGGAGCAAGACTCTGTCCCTGGGTGGGGCCATATGATTAGTTTATCCCAAGGGAATGAGCATAAATGTGATATGCTTCAAGCTATTAAGAAGTGGATATTCCTCATCCAGTCATCCTTTTTCCTTTTTGTCTATTTGCAAAGGACTCAGGGGCTCTAGAGACAGAGGAGCCACAAAAACCAAAGAGCCTGATTCCTTCAATTACCACCAGAAGAAATTTGCCTGGTGATAAGCAAAACTGCATTACTATTAAGTAAGTAAAACCCAATTTTTTCTATGTTAAAATATCAATATTTAAGGGTATATTTGTCACATAAATCAATGTTAACCTAATATAGAATTACCTATATGATCAGAAAAAAAATCTCAATCTTATAGATTTTTAAAAAAATGTTTAGGGTTTATCTTTCCCCTATTAAAAATATTACATCATCAAATATGAAATATCTGATTTCAAATCAAAAGTGTACTTTATTATATCTCAACCAAGAAGCAGTACGATTAATCAAAGTATTCGCCTAAACTATTGACACAGTTTTGCTATCTTATGGTGGTTTGTTTATGCCAGCAGTGATGAAGCCTTGAGAGCAAGTGTCAATGAAATTGCAAAAGGCGTTTTTTACAGCTTGTTGAGAATTGAGTATTTTTCCTTCTAAGAAGTGGTCCAAAGCTTGGAAGCAGTGGTAGTCAGTTAGTGCAAGGTCTGATGAATATGGTGGATAACAAAGTTTCCAAGTCCAGCCTCTGTAGTTTGAGCAGCATTGTTTGGGTGACATGTGGTCTTGCATTGTCTTGCAATAGGATTGGCCCATCTATATTGACCAATCTCAGCTGCTTAATCTCAAGCATCCTCATCATTTTGTCCAATTGGTTGCAGCAGGCATCCACTGTATCAATTGACCAGGTTTCATGAAGCTGTAGTGGATAATACCAGCACTAGACTACCAAACAGACATGATTATTTTTTTGATGAATATTTGGTTTTGGACTGTTTCAGCACTTCATCTTTATCCAATCATTGTTCCGAATGCCTGCAATTATCAAAAGAATCCATTTTTCATCACAAGTAACAATACAGTGTAAAAATGGTTTGCCTTTCTGTGGTGACAACAAAGAAAGGCAAGCTTTGAGACGATTTCTCTTCTAACATGTTTAATTCACGTGGAACCCATCTATCCAGCTTCTTTACCTTGCCGATTTGTTCCAAACGGCCCAATATTGTTGGAATAGTAACGTCAAACCTTGCTGCTAATTCTTGCGTAGGTTGAGATGGTTTCACTTCCACTACAGCTTTCAGCTCATCGTTATCCATGTTGGTCTCAGGTCACTCATGTGGCTCATGTTCAAGATTAAAATCACCAGACCAGAACTTTTCAAACCATCATGTATTGTGCATTCATTAGCCACATCCTTCCCAAACAATTTGTTGATATTTCGAGCTGTCTGTGCTACATTGGTTCCATGATGGAACTCATATTTGAAAATAACACAAATTTTTGACTTATCCATGGTTTCATAAAAATTGCTCTAAAAAATTTCTTTGAAAGATAATCACAAGCCAAAACTTGTGTTTGAAAAACTGAGGTTGTACTTTCACAATAAAAAATAAACAAAACAAGAAGTGTCAAAGTGAAATATCAACTATCAAACTTAGTACTTAAGGAAATTGGACATTTCATACTTAATAACCTAATACTAAAATTTATGAAAACTGTAGCATGAGTACATAAATAATTAGTTCTGAGACTATTTTAATCAGCGCTAAAATTTGTAGCTTCTTAGATATAGAAATGCCTACTTTTGTTGAATAGTCTGTTGAATGTTCATTTAAAGGTAGCAACTAGATACAATACATTGTTTGATATAATTTAGCATGATGCACAATTGATTTTCATTTTTAAGGGTCTTGGCTATATTAAAGTATATGTGAATATAATCTTGTCAAATCAACTCCAAGGCAGAAAATATTTTTGTATTAAATGACAAAAATTTGTAAAATGATTATTTACAACATATTATTGTTTTATATAAAAGTAGTATAATTAGAACCAAATTCTAGGAGGTGATAACATTTGGAAATATTGAGCATATCATGATAAGAATTAAGCCATTTAGTTTTATAAATTATTACTAAAGGGGCCATATTATTTCAGGGGCTTGATTTTCTTAATGGTATACAGGTAGTCTAATAATGTTGCTTATGCTTTAATTTAAACCCATAATTGGCTTACCAGTTCACACAATCTGATTCTGAATATAATAGTGAATTATCTGACATTTATAATAACAATGCAGTGTTTCTTGTAAGTAAAATATAACATATATATTTGGCTTTAGAAATGGTTTTCAAAATTCATTAGGTTTACAAAATTCTAATTGAAAATGATAAATCTTATAGTAACCTAATTCATACATTTACCAGTCTCCGCACTCCTGCTCCTATCTGCTTATCCATATTAGTTGACATAATAGAAATAAAGCACTCAAGCATCTGTCTCCAGATTATACAGATTTCCTTAGACAACTCAGGGAATTGAAAAAAAAGGAAGACTGAATTACAATTCTATACTTTCTCTATTGAATTATTTTTCTTTCCAAAACCACATTTTCTTTGGAGTACCCAGATGATTTTTCTGCCCAAGGCACTAAGCCCAATTCCTATTTTTAACCAAAATAAAGAGTTTTGTTTATTTTTTGCTTGTGTTCTCTGAAAGGATTCTGTGACCCATATGAAGTTGTCTTATTCAAATAGCAAAAATGAATGAAATTATTGTTTAAAGTCACATAAAGTAGACTCGAAGAACACCTAAGACTATGTTTAAAGTACTCTTTATTAATAACATTTTCTTGCTGATTATTCTAATTTATTTTCACGGTAAATTACATGAAGTATCATTATCATTCAATTTCAGAGTGAAATATTTGTATTGAGTCAAATCCATACTGATTTATTATCAAAACTAAAATAACTTTTCACAGAGCCTGGAAATCTTCCAAAGTGATAGCTAATACTTAATAATGGCAAATGGATACTAATGTGTTTATGGGAGGGATGTTTCTGCCTAGATGGCTTGTGTATTTGAAAGTATTTCTTAACCAACCTAATGTAATAACTTTGATAATAAATAGAGATTTAAACCAAGAAAGGGAGGAAGATGACCTTGAGGGATACATGTTTTGGGAAGAATGAAGTCTTTGACACATCCCAACTTTTACACTGAAGAGCAGACTTCCACCCTGGCCTCACGTGTTGCATATGCCAGTATCTGTGGCCTTTATACATAAAATGGAGCAGCAGATCTGACAGGCAGTTTAACTCAGAAATTGATGTGAACAGTAACACCTGATAATAAAGCTCACCTTCCTGAATCACCATTCCCACCATGTACCAAGATGATTCCCAGCATTAGAAGCTTTGATCTAGATTAGTTTATTGACTTACAAATTTGTATCCAATGTATCACTTCCTTGTTTTGAGACAAAGTCTTACTCTGTTGCCCAGGCTAGAG
The DNA here is from genome assembly GCA_008086735.1 of Cheirogaleus medius. NCBI lineage: Eukaryota > Metazoa > Chordata > Mammalia > Primates > Cheirogaleidae > Cheirogaleus > Cheirogaleus medius. Next base: position 41,252,135 of record VBSM01003176.1, on the reverse strand, counting down.
TGCAGTAGTGTCATCATAGCTCACTGCAACCTCAAACTCCTGGGCTCAAGTGATCTTCCTCAGTCTCCCGAGTAGCTGGGACTACAGGCATGTGCTACCATGCCTGGCTAATTTTAAAATTTTTTGTAGAGATGAGGTCTTGTTATGTTGCCCAGGCTGGTCTCAAACTCATGGCCTCAAGCATCCTTTCACATTGTTCACTTCTTTTTCTTAGCCCATCTCCCATCATCTCCCGTTCATACACATTCACTTTATGAATAACATATATATGTACAAGTGGTTCTTAAAGTGTAGTCCCCTGACCAGCAGAATCAGTACACTTGTAAATTTGTTAGACATGTGCATTCTTGGGCCCCACCTGGACCTACTGAATCAGAAACTAGGACTTCAGCACCAGTAATCTGTATTTTAACGGGTCTTCTAGGTATTGGTAATGCATGTCCAAGCTGGAGAGCCACTAATATGCATGGACGGCACTATAGCTTCAAAGTTACAACCATAGCCTTCTCCTGTTATTCTACCAGCTACACCTCAGTCCAGACTCTATCTCACTTTTCTAATGCTGCATACGTCCTTTGAAACTGCTTAGAAGAGGACAAGCTCCCATCTCTACAAATCTACCCTTCCCAGGAATCAATCCTGACCCTTAGGAAGATAAGGGTCACATTTTAGTTATACTGGTTTACTTTAAACACACACAATACTAAAATTTGATTAATTTTTCTTTCATATAATGCTTTTGGCTTATTTACCTACTTGTGTTTTTTTCTTCAGTACTTAGCTATATAATTAAAGGCAACATAGTTTACAGGATCTGCAGTCTAGTAGTAATAATTGTACCATTTAAAGTATACGATTCCATGATTTTCAGTATATTTACAAGTTGTGCAACCATCACCACAATCTTAGAGCATATTATCACCCGCAAAAGAAACCCCATACCTATTAGCAGTCACCCCCCCCCCAGTTCCCCCAACACCCTACCCAAGCCCTAAGCAAATACTAACCTACTTTCTTTATCTACGTGAATTTGCCTAGTATGGACATCTCATATAAATAGAATTATACAATATGTAATCTTTCATGAATGGCTTCTTTCACTTGACATGTTTTTAAAGTTCATTCATGTTGTAGTATGTATCAGTAATTCATTCATTTTTATCACTAAATAATATTCCACGGAATGGATATACCACATTATTATTTATCCTTTCTTTAGTTGATGAATATATGACTTGTTTCTACTATTATGAACATTGCTTCTATGAACATGCAGGTGTTTTTGTGTGAACCCATGTTTTCATCTGTCTTGGGTAAATATTCTAGGAGTGAAATTGCTGGGTCATATGGTAACTCTATATTTAATCTATTCCAAAGCAGCTGCCCCATTCTAAATTACATTCCCAACAGCAATGTAATTTATAAGTATCTTAATGTATAATTCTGGACACAAGATTCCAGTTTTAAAACTTTTCTTTTTAATAACAAAGGACATCACACATCCAAAGACTGGAAAAAAAATTGATGTCTCATATAAGCATTTATATATAATATACAAACACACACATTAACCCAATTTCTGGGTAGCAACTAGAAATATTTATAAATTTATGAAGCACATGATTCCCATCAGAATGTTCAGCTCTTAGTAAGTTAATAATAAATGACTATATAATTAGAACCAAATGAATAGATAACTGACTGAAAGGATAAAGAATAAATGTATAAATGAATAAAGACATACAACTAAACTTCTACCATGTTTCCCCGAAAATAAGACCTATCCATAAAATAAGCCCTAGCAGGATTTCTAAGCATTTGCGCAATATAAGCCTTACCCCCAAAATAAGACCTAGTGATGGGCGTGGCTACGCAGCGTGTCTGCACAACCCATGCATTTCATCGCAGAGCAGTAAAGAAGACGAGCAGCCCTTCTCATCTGCCCCATGAGAGCTCTATTGCTTTACATGAGAGATTGGGGCCAATGGTTCTAAAGGAAATAGAGTCGCAAGAAATTCAGGATGGAATTCAGGATTTGGAGAGTTATGATGATGTTCCAGAAGAAGATGACTTAACTATATTTGAATAAATGTAGATTGTTGTACCGTACTTAAAAAAAATAACACATCCCCTGAAAATAAGCCCTAAGGGTGTCTTCTTGAGGAAAAATAAATATAGTCCCTGTCTTATTTTCAGGGAAATACAGTAGTTTATATCAGACAATATGATGAGTTCTTTATGTTTCCATTATGCATTTACATATATATGCTACATGTGTGAATCAGAATTTGGCTTTTTTTCTTAATGAAATACAATAAATGACTCTTGATGCAATCAATGAAATTAAATGATGACCATCAACTCCCATCAATAGAGAGATATTTCCAAGGTTATTAATCTAAATATTAAAAAATAATTTAAATATTATTTGAAGCCCATTAGACTCTATAACTAGAAATGGTGATTCTAGAACCAGTAATTAAAACTAAGTAGAAATTTGAATGCATGTATAGGTTCCTAATTAAAATCCACATTTTTTTCTATGAGAAAATGCAGCCTGTGTTTCAAAACACTGATATAAAAATAATCATTTGGAACACATGTTATAAGTTGGTAATTGCATGTTGGTGATTACTATCACTATTATAGTTTTTAGAAAATTTTTTTACTTAAATTTTTAAAAATTCTCTTAAGAGAAAGCACTAAAATCAGGTAGTTTTCTTAATATTTCCCTAAGAAATAAAATGACACAATCTTCTCATCTTTGTATATTTGAAGATCTAAGAGAAGATATTAAAAATGAAATGCATTTAGTTATAGAGTTTATTGATCTTATTTATTTGGTATTGTCATATTCACTTTTTAAAAGCTTCTTACTTGATCAAGGTGAGAATATTTATTTCTGTTAAATGTTTCTGTTTTTCTGATCTCCACTGAAAGAAAAAATAATCAGTAGTATGAAGGTGTCTTACTGAGGTATTACTGTTTATGGAAGAACAGTACATGAAGCAATAAATATCTCTAGCCAGTGATTAAATGTGGAAGCAGAGTCGATGTGTCTGATGAATGCAAATGCCATTTACAGCCTCACATACTTCAATAACATAAATACTATTCTCATTGTGCAAGTAAAAAGATGACGAACTTCATACATATATATAAATGGTACAAATGATACAAAGTAAGAAATAGGTACATGTGCCAATCTGAATTATAATTTATTGATTTCATATGCATCTGTCATGAGACCCAAATGATTATTTTTTCATATATAAATTTAAATATAAGCTTTTTATAGTGATTAATTGCATAAGGTGGACAGCGACTAAGGTTTCATATATGGAAAAAAACTAGTCATTAGTAATCAGTACAACTTTAGTGTCAAAGTCATTAAAATTTGTGTTAAGTTGAATTGCTATTTGGCACATGCCTACATAACCAATACATGTAGGTCTTATCAAATACTATCTCAGTTTAAATATGTAATGGTTGATCTTTTTAAATAATAGTGAAAATATTTCTATAATACTAAAAACCATTGGAATGTACACTTTAATTGGATGAATTGTATGGCATGCATGCATATTATATGTCAAAGCTGTTAAAAAGAACAAATTGAAAAAAGCCCCCTCTATTATAGCATTATTTCTATTTTTAAAAAATTGAAAACTGAGGCTTAAGAAGGCTAAGTGACTCAGCCTACATCTCTGAACTACTAAATATCAGAGCAAGAGGAAGGCCATATGGCATAGCAATTAAGAGTTAGGTTACCTGAGGAAGGGTGCCTAGGTTCAAATCCCAACTTTTCTCCTTTATAAACGCCAGAACTAAGTTTTGTAGTTAGATATGTCTGTGCCATTTCTAACACACCGCTGCTTGTCAGCACCCTTATTAGTAGGTAGGAAGGAGTTTCTAATGCTTTCAACAGCAAACAGAAAATCTGAGATCATGAATTTGAGTATTTGAAGCAGGCCTAAGAATGAGTTCCTTATTAAGAACAAAATGATATTAACACATGGGAAGGAGCCTGAGACGGGTGACACTTAGTCTAGGGCTCCTGAACATTTTCTAAATGTGAACAATTTTCCAGGTGAGAACAAAGTCACTGAAGCAGCTAAGTCACTGTTGCCCTTTCCATCTAATCCCATTTACACCTTCCTATTGTTCATGAAATTTTCTGAAAAAAAGCATAGGGAGAAAGAAGTGGTTCTGAGGGTTGAAAAAGGAAAGAATGAAGGTTCATTACAGTTCCCGAGTGATTTACTATAAAAAAAAATCTTGTTATACACAAATCAATGTTTTATATGAAATAGATTTAGAGTATGTTTTCCCCATTTTATATAAAAATTCTACTTGTCAAGTGATCATATTTGCTGCCACTGGGTATATCCAATGCATAGGGAATCTGCAAACTTACATTACAGTAGTTGCATCTGACACACAGCTTTAATAACATTTACTTTTTTGATTTTAAAAAAGTAGTTAAATATTAACATCATGCAAGCCATTGTACTTTTAAACTAGAAAAAGGACCTGGAACAATTGTTCATATTTTCTACAAAATCAGGAGATATTGAAGATTATGTATTATATTTACTTAACAATAAAAATTCTATTCGGTTGGATATTGAAGTAAATTGAGTTGCCCTACTTCGTTGTCTCATTTATGTTACTAGTTTCTTTGAGACAGTCTTGGCCTTCACGTTTCTTGCTGTTTTCCTCTTCTTTGCATTATGTTTATCTGTGTTATATGAACAAACCCATTATTTCCTTCATATAGGTGCTCCTTCATGTTTCCATTTTTCTCTTCTCTGGATAATTTCTCTTTGCCTTCCCTACTTATTCTACTTCCTTTTCTCTCACTACTTAAAAAAAGTGCCTCTTTTGGTAATGTGTTAAAGACAATCAACCATTGCCTGTTAGAGAAGAAAACGATCAAAAGAAGGGGTGGAGAAGGGGCGGAGTGGGCTAGCTGGTTAACTTGAGAAAGAAAGGGAAAATGGCAGAACTGGGTTCTGTCACTGAGCACTGATGAACCATGGGCATTTGTTAAGGCTTGAATTGAAGTGTGGACACAGTGTTGTAACTAGGTTTATGGTGACAGTTTGTCTTTGATAAGTATTTTGTTGAAAGGGAAAAGTTTTCCAGATTTTGAGGATAAAAATAAAGTTTAAAGGAAACGTATATTTAAGTCAATATATATTAATAGGAAGTCTAAAAGCACTCTAATAATTTTTTGAAAAGCATCAAGTCTTGAGTATAAGGACTTTTCAGATACTAACAGAGAAAGACACAGAGACAGCAGAATATACACAGCTCTCCCAACCAAAAACATGCTTGTTCTTGTTACAAATAATGATTGCTAATCATATGTAAAATGGTATAATTAAAGTTAAGATCATTATTAATGACAGCTAGATTATTAAATGCTATTAAAATATAATAAACACAAAGATCTTCATTTTGGAGTTATACATCTGATATTGTATAGTTATCCATTTGGTTGTTTGGTTTAAACTAACTAAAAATTAATCTGCCAGTATCCTGACAATAGAAAATATATCCACAAAAATGAATGACATATTGGGAAAAGACAGATTGCTTTCTCTGTAAGACAAAGACTTGCAGCAACATCCAGGTAATAAAAACATTGAGCTTGAAACTCAAGACTTAGCCATTGCTTTACTTTGGACCATTTTCACCCAGGTTGGCAAATTTACTGATTCAATTTTTTTCTTTTGGCTAACTATGGACATTCTGAGAGAATCATATTCTTAAAGAATGGGTCACCTTACAGTAAAATTTAAAGAATTGTAAATAAGAAAAGGAAAATAATTATATATAAATTCCAGTTACAGACAACACAAGCTATTTTTAGAACAGAATTGTTTAAATCCCTGCTCTTAGTTTTAAAGGTATGAAAGGTTGAAATACTATTAATTTGATTATAAAAACATGATCGAACATTATATAGCACACAACGATATCCTTCAGCTGATCAGGCATCATGGTATCTTTTCTCCAAATTATCAGGAACACTTAGGAATTATACCGTTACCTTGTATATCCTGAAGAAAATACTATTACTGGACATCCGTCTAATAGGCTATATTATCAGTAGCTTACTGTAATGAGTTATATTATTCAGAAGGTAAATTTGATCCATAACATATCCAAATTATTATAGAAATATGTTAGGTTATAATGGTATTTTACTATCTTAAAGGAATATGAAAAACCTAGTATCAGAAGAATAATATCAATAGATGATCTCTCTCTTCCCCTCTCATGGAAGGCTCATCCATAAAATTCAAAAACCTGGAAAGAATGCCAACAGTTATTCGTTTCTGCCATTTCACTTTTTACTATCTACCTCTTATTAACCACTTCCCATTGCATTTTCCTTTGCTGGTGAATATGTGGATAAATAACTGAATTCTCTACTTCCCTTTGTCTATGGAGACCTAAATAAATAGGTTCCATATATTTTCTGCTGTAACTTACAGATAAAAAAAAACTCTAGCTCTATTTATTGAGTGAAGAAGGATCATACTATGAAATTCAAATTTTAGAGTTGAACAGAATTGTAGTTTTTGTTTTTTATAGTAAGTCATGTTGTAGGCCCTGATATTTTCCAAGATGTGTTTGTGTTTAACGGGAAAGAGGGCAGAAGAAGAGCAAAAATAAAATAAGAAAAAGGAATTGAATGAAAAATTCTATGATTAGCAGAGATCTAAAATAGAATAACGTAAAAGCTATTGCTTGGTTGAAGATATGATGGTATTTTTAAATATAATAGCTAATTTTTCTGAATACTTAAATTATCATAAGTTTGCCAATATAGGACTCTGATCAATAAATAATAAACTTCCATATATACTTGTTTAATGTTCCTTTGTGCCCATTTAGAAAAGGTATTTCTTTCCTCAAAAGTTTAATGCCGTATCAGTCAATATTACTTGAGCCACAGAAAAATTTCTCCTAAATATTTGTGTTATTTGTAGGAAATATCTGAGCATGTTTCTTAGTTTAGGATAGTTTATTTTCCATGCTGTTTTTTTATGAAAGCCTCTATGTGCCTTTACTTTAAAAATACTGAATATAAACTCTGACTTTAAAATCTATACACACTCGTTTAACCATTCTCCTGGGCATTGATATTTCTGAGTTGCTTGCTTGCTTATTCCTGACTCCTGAAAGTATTCCCCAAGGAGATAAGATAGTTGAAGCTTTCTGTCCATTTGTCTTTAATTTTAGCTTTCTGTGGCACACATCTGTGAGTGCACTGAAGCATGATACTGCCTCAAATCACGAGTATTTCTGATTATGACTCTTACTGTATGTCTATCTCAGAGACAAGTCATACATTCCTATATACATATAAGCAAATATGGCCCTTCATCAACATTTTCACCTTTGTTTTCTTAAGAGATGCAAAAAACTTAGAAAATTAATTATTGCCTTTTCAATTTTTTTGGCTAAGAGTAATAAGTTTACTTTTAAGTGTTTGCGTATATCTGTTTGTATATGACAGCAAAAAAGAAGAGATAGATTAAAACCATTTCAGTTGGTTATTTTGTCTCATTCTTTCAGCCAAAATTTTGAGGAAATTTGATTTGATTTACTGAAAAAAATCATAGAAAGATATGCTTATACATACCTATGTTCATATGAAAATACAATAAAAATAGAATTTTACACTACCTATTCTCATACTATAACCTAAAACAAAAAGAGAGTAAGAATGAACAGTTCATGGCTATTAAGTTCTTAATGTTCTTTGTTCATTTTTCACTAACAAAAATGAAATATATATGAATGAATTAAACATTTCTATGAAATAACAATTGAGAGTTAACCAAAAGTTACCAATTATAAATCTGTTGTAAATAAGTCAGTGTTTTACATGAATGACATTGTCTTTAAATTTTCTTCTAGAAATGATAAAGTACAAAAATCTGCAGTACTTCACTAACTTACTTTCTAATTAAAATATTTCTTCTTAAATGAATAGTAAATATTGATTTGCGACTTCTTGTTCATTTATAGCTTATGATGTATTTACTGTATTTTCTGCACATTTGCATCATTTACTGTAATACAACAGTTAACCTCATCAGTCCTTACGATTTGTAAACATTTTACCTTGAATGGCAAATATTGGTGATTTCTTAAAATTAATGGGATATGATCTGATTTTTAAGGGATTTTCCAAAATAACAGGACTGAGCCCCCCCCCCAAATGCATTGTAATGGCTGTAGTTGATCCAACAGAAACATTATGCTATGTTGTAGGAATGACCTTATTTTAGCTGTCATACATAAGAAATAAAAAACACATTTTGAATATCCTCATTTAAAAGGTTTAGGTTGATAAAAAGCAATTAATAGCAAACCTCACAACAGGATATTAAACAATGATTTAGGCTCACAGTTGATAAGCTACGCTTTCAGTAAGAATTGCAGAAGCAATATCTTTCTTCAACACCTTCAGATATTGGAGAACACATTGCTTCATCAGAGTGATCCAAAGAAATTGAGATTTGGCTCAAAGGCCAACAAAGTTAATAATGAAGGCTGACTTACCTTCTCTAGAAGTTTATTACATTCTTTTATTCTTTAAGCCCCTTCCCTCAAAGATATAAAATTGGAAACGGTGTGCCATAGTAGGAAGTCTGGAATCGTTGTTGAAATAATTGACAGAATATATTATAATGATATTTTTATGTTGTGAGGCCATTATGATACCAACATATCACGTAGACAATAATGGGCATCTAATTCTGCTCTTCTTAATCTTCACGCTGGGGAAGAAAATCTGCTTTTGAATCATTAAAAATTGAAGAAATGATGGATTTGACTATTTGGTTATCTAATTTTGGAGTGGGAAGCTATCTTCAGTGATATAAACCACCCTCCTGAGCTCTAGTTCTCAATCCCATTACATCCCACTTCATCCCTCATTTGCCCAGCTCCCGCCGCCACACTCTCCGTGCCTCGCATAAAACAAACTAAGTTAAGTCACGGTGGGGTGCCTTTTGTGAGGCCACTCAGCGTAGAAAGAAAGAAACAAAGAGCAAGACAGAGATGCAGAGAACATAAAGAAAACAAATAAGGCATAAAAAAGCAGAGATAAGCGGGAAGGAAAAAATCACTGGGCTAGGCATCATAAAATCACATACACTTTTAAAATTTGGCCAATTATTATTATTACCATCATCATCAGTCTTTGTTTTGGGAGGTTGCCTTCAAAGAGCTGGAAAATCAATTTCGAATTAATAAGGATCTTGTTTCTTTCATAAGCTCCTCCAGGAACTAAGGAAGGGCTAATTAAGAATCTTACAGTCACCTCCATAATTACAGATTTTTCGCATATGCAGGACGGTCATTCTTCTCATCATGAATTGTGTTCTCTCCAGTTTATGTCAAAAGTCTTGTCATATACTACAAGAGGGAGCTTAAGAATCTAAGGTGTGTGAGGAGCCATTTCTACCCTTGGCCCACCAGGTGCCTCCTGAAAGGAGAGGGAGAGGCCTAATCGCAGACCCCCCTGCTCTCTGTGCGAGAAGGCCCGCGCGCTCCCTGCCACTGCTTCTCCTGAGGGTGGAGGTGACACCAGCCTGGCATCGCTACTCCCCAGCTCTCTGCCCTCCCTTAATTCCTCCTCCACATTTCAGACGCATTTCTCAGAGTGCCACCTGTTCCTGCTGCTTACCCTTTTCATGCCTTCACGTTGACAAAAGTGAACTCACCCTGCGGCAATCTTGCCAGGCAGGGCAGGCCAGTGGCCAGAGTCTTTTGGAGCCAGTCGCAACTAGGATGTTACAAAGCCCATCTCACTGCACTGTCCTCCCTAGATGGAGAATCCGTCCCTGCACCCCTCTGTCCTGCTCAACCACAGGACTGGGAAGATTTGACAGCATCAGGTCCTTTCCTGTCCGTCCCCAGCCCGGCCTCCGAGGCTCTGCCCTCCGCCAGGTGAGCACAGCCATACCTGGGCGTGGGGCCGCTGGCACAATTAGCACCCCAGCCCCGCCAGGGGCTCTAACCTCTGGCACACCCGGGCAAATAGTGCCACCTGGTAGAGAGTCAACAGTGGTGGTTTAAATGCAATACAAATCCCTCCTACATTTGTTGTCAAATCACTTCACGATTCCTAGGCAGGCAGCGGATTCTGCGCCTGGGAGAAGGGCTGGGGGAACGCTGCCCGCGAGTGCAAAAATAACCCCCGAAGACGCGAGCCAAGTACTCGGCTGGAGCCCTTGCAGCCCGTGGATGCCCGCTGGGCGGCTGGCTGTCCCCCGGGAGCCCCGCCGGGCCGCTCCGCTCCCCCTCCGCACGCCGGGCGGCGGGAGCAAAGCGGCGCCGAGTTTGGGAGTTCCTTTCTGCCTTGTATGGAGGGCTGCTCCCGGCCCGTCTCCGCCCGGCTGCTCTGACGCCCAGCCCTCCCGCTGCCCACCCCCAGCCGCCTCCCTCCGACTTGCCCGGAGAAGCCAGACGGAGCCTCTCCCCTCCACAAGTCTCTCCGCCTGCCATTCCCCCATTCCAGCATCCACCCCCGCCCCTCCCCAGCGCCGCCACCCCTCCTCCGCCCCCGCCTCCGCCTCCCCCTTTCCCCCGGCAATCAGGGGAATAAATCAGGGAGGAAACCGAGAGGAGAGCGAGAGCGCGCGAGCGCCGGCGGGCTCGCCGAGGTCTGTTTCCAAAGTCGCCCTTGATGGCGGCGCAGGCGAGGCAGCCGCGGCGCGGAGCAGCGGCCGCGCGCTAGTGGGTCCGCCCGCCACCGCCCCTTCCCCGGCGCCCGGCTTCGTCCTCGCCGGCCCCGGCGACTCCACGCCTCCGGCCCCGGGCGCGCCGGCCCTCCAGACGTCCGCGGTCCGGGCAGCAGAGCGTGCTCCTTCTCCTCGCCCGCGGCTTCCAGCACCGTCCCTTCCCCCGGTCGGGGAGGGAGGGGGCATTGATCTTCGATCGCGAAGATGGCTGCTGGCTGCCTGCTGGCCTTGACTCTGACACTTTTCCAGTCTTTGCTCATCGGCCCCTCGTCGGAGGAGCCGTTCCCTTCGGCCGTCACGTAAGTCGCGGGCCGGGCAGGGCTGGGATCGCCGGCCGAGCGGTGCCGCGGGAGCTGGGGACGGGGGTCGGTCCCGAGTTGCGGGGCTTTCCTGCCCGTGGGGGTCGGGAGCGAGCGCGGGAGAGCCGGGCTCGGATCCGGAGAGGCCGCCCGGGAGGAGCGCGCGGCTCGCCGCTGGAATGCGCACCGAGCCGGCGTCCGGGGCCGGGCTGTCCCGGGAAGCGTCCGCCGACGTCTCGTAGCGCCTCAGCCCGTCTCGCGCAGGATCCTCTAGCCTTAGAGTTTAGCTGTCGTAGGGGGAAAAGTTTCCAACCAGATACCCGCTATCATCAAACCCGGTTCACTACAGAGTTGTCTTTTGATTGGGTGTTTTACAAATAGGTAATTTCAGGCTTGCCAGGGTAGCGTGGACTTCTCCCGCATCTGGCCTCTAAGATGCTAATTGCTATACTGCCCAGACTCGTTTAGATCCCAAATTACTGGGTGCACTTGACAGCCTTTCTGATCAGAAGCGCGCTGGCTCCCCGCGGCAGAGCGTGCTGTCCAGCCAGGGGGCTCGCAGGTACTGGGGCCACGCGGTCCAGCCTCCCAAACCCATTATTTCAAACATCTAAGTGCCGACAGACACACGGTTCCTGTTCTTAGAATGAGTAGAACCTATTCTTTGAGGGAGGGACTGTTTCAAGAGCTTCCTGCAATTTTCTCTTATTTTTAACATTTCTAAAATAACTTTTAAATAAATAATTAAAAAAAACCCCACTCGCTGCTATTCTAGAAATGGAGGGTTTATAGGTAGCTCTAGTCATATGGCAGGAAAGGAATGAAAAATAATAATTCTCTCCCATCTTAGGCTCCAAAATAGAGTCAAAGTCAGTAGCACATATAAATATATACGTATTTTATAATGCACTGAATAACCTATCCGGCATTCTGGGAAAGAATTTATTTTGGTTCTTGAAGCTACTTTAAAGCTTCTAAGAGTAGGTAATTCTTAAGTGGATGAGTCACTTTAATGCATTTTACATAACAAAAACAAAGCCCAAGGTAGCTTTCCCGTTATTTATGCTGCTGGGAATTATTTGCTGTCCTTTGTTGGCTGAGTGCTGAATACTGGAGTTTTTGGTGGATACTAACAGTGAATCTCTGCCGGTTGAAACCCTGCAGCTATTATTTAAGATTCATCTTAAAGTATTTATTACATTAGGTGTCAGTGTAAGAATCTGGAGGATGCACAATCCAACCCATAGAAGGGTAGTGTCTAGTATTTTTTGTCATTGATTTACAGTAATGTTCCTCTTTAGATAATCTTCCATAAAACTGATTGCAGATCCTTTTTGTTATGAAGCAAAAGGGTAAATGCCATCTGTAGATCTTCGTTTAATTAGCAGAATGTTCCAACCGGATATTTTTAAAAATGAAAATAGTAAGAATTACCCTAAAGATGCTTCAAAATTATTCACTCTTACTAAGAAATCACACTTTTTTTAAATTTAATTTGTTTAGTCTATTTGGTGCTTGGCCTATACAGTGAGAACTCAAGTGACTCGGCTTGCATTTTGAGTTAAAGAAGTAGCTCTTTAAAAAAAAGTCACGCTGTTGTTTTTAATTGACAATTTATCAATATTTCTATCATTTAGGGGGAATGCATCATCATACCATTGGGGAAAACTATGGCCTTTCAAAATACAACAGAATACAACCTTTTTATTTCTGAACATACTATGGTAAAATATTAATGTAAAAATCTTTACTGTAAGGAGGACATTTGCAATAAACGCTTTTCTAAAATTAAAATAACTCAGTTTTCATGGTCAGAAATTTAGTAGGGACAAGAAAGAGAATAGATAGTGGGATAAAATGGGAATTAGGATGCCACGATTTCTTCTCTTTGAAAGGAATTGAAATTATTTTTAACAATGGAAATTCAATATATTTTCAAATTATATAAAACATTAATTATTTAATGAATTAAAAACTTAATAAAAGATTTTGTAGAGCCAAGTCAGTCTCCTGTAGGTAGTATTAACAATATTTTTGGAAGCCTTCTGCATCTTTAATTATTTATTTGAAAAGTTGGGAGCACCATCTTCTGAGGAAAAGAGAAATGATGGTTGACATTTGTACTTCAGGTTAGATTTCTGAATAAACTTTGTGAAATTAAAACAAATGAGGGTTTAATTTCACCAAGATATGCTGCCATTGGCATTTCTTGCAAGAAAAGAATTCATTTGCAATGTTTAATCAGGACAAATCTTAAATCTTTGGGAAAAAACTCAAGTTTGTAAAAACTGAATTCAAAGATTGTAGTGTTCATTAAAGTAAAATTATGCTTTTATATATAAATTTCTCTGGAAATCATTAGAGAATTTTTTTGTTTCTTTGACAGTTTTATTTTTCAGCAAAAAAGTAATATAAGTTTTTATCATCAAAAGAGGAAGAACATGCCATCATATGCTATAAAATTAATTATGCATTAATTGTAGTTCGACCTGAATTAGAATTAGTAATTCAGTTTTTTTCCTAAGTAGTGTTTACAGTAGTGTGAAGGGCTTACATTTTATTATAATAAAACATTAATATGTCAATCTAAATATCTTCTTACATTTCCTGTTGTTTAGCTTAACATACATTCTAATATGGCATATTTTTCTGGATTAAAATAATAGTTAAACTGTTCTAAGAGTTAACAGTAAAATAATGGTTTTTTTCAGACAAAGGAATTTTGATATAATTCTTTCTCTGGGTTAGGTGTTTCTTTTGAAAATGTTTGTCTTGATAAGATTTGTAACATAAATATGTGACATGGTAGCAACTACTAACGTGTATTGGTTTATATATAAATGGAAAATACATCATTTTCATGTTATAGTATGCACATGTTATACTGGTATTCTAAAATGTAGATTTCAAAAAGGGTATCTCTCTTTTTCTAGAAATAATTCCTTGGCACATATGTTAAAACACTTCTATTTTAAAATTCAGAATTACATGTGTGATAGCTAGTATTATAATATTAATTTAAATCTGTCTTTAATTTTAAAATCTTTTTACAAATCCAGTTTTTTGAAAGCGTTGTAGTTCTAACTATTATTCATATTAAACTTTTATCTCAGTCATATCAAAATGCCAGTCTGTCAACAATAATTGGCTGACAGCCCATTGATATGTGGGAATTTTAATATAAACTATATAATGGTGTAAATATTAATTAAGACTTATAGATATCTACAAGAAACAAGCATATAATCCCATGAAAGAATAGTAGTTTTGGGGTTTAAATATTAATGGTGTTAATATTTTTTCTGTTATTAGACAAATTTTTATTTAGGGCTATAGAAAAGAAATTTCTATATCATAACATTGGAATGGTTATCTATTCCATGCATTAGAAGTGACATAATTATTCTCACTTGAGCTTAGCAATTTCTATTTACATGCTACATACAGAAGAAAATGTGGCATATGGCAAAATATGAGGCAAAACATTAAATATAAAATAAAACTTAAAAACAATGAATGTTAATAAATTTCTTTCTCAGATCTTTATTTTGTTCTCAGCTTAACCACATGACAACATTTATTATTCCACAGGTGTATATTTAAAAATATATAACAGTAGTGTATTTTTCCATATAAATAGTAATATAATGTTAAATTTATTGATGTTATACATAGGCATACATGTAGCTATTTGGATTGGCATTTGAATGAACAGTAGGCAGACTGATATGGATACAATTAAAAAAACATTTTGGGAAGATACAAAAATCTAAGCTTATTATGGTTTATAAAAAGGAAATAAAAATGCCTTTGTTACCTTGTTTCATGGCTTTCATTAATTTAATTTTAATGTAATAAATACATATAAAACTGGAAAATAAAGCAGGTGGTTCATTTTAGAAATAGATAAAAACTTTCCCACTCTTTTTCTTTAAAGAAACATGGCTGCATAGACATCTTTCTATTATTTCTACAACATTGATAAAAATAACAATAAAAATTCTTCTAGAGTTTACACATAGTAAGGTTTTGCAAAAACATAAACAACACATGTGAATCATATATTGTATTCAAATTTAGTGTTTACATTTAGGAGCATATATTCCTAAGAAATAATGCATTTAGAAATTTTTTAAATAATTTAAAAAATTGTGCCCATGACCAACTATATTTTTTAATTTATGTATTCTCTGGAGTATTCATTACATAAAACACCCACTTTGAGGTTTCTCTTCTTTTTCCTACTTATGAATACAGATACAAATTTCCAAGAATGTAATCTCTTCTTTGAATTCACATCTTATTTCCTATCATGTGGCTTCAAACTATTTGTAACTTTAAACTTGAGACTTAAATGGGTAAAGTGAAATATAGTTTTAGGCAAATCCTGCAATTTGTTCATCTCTGTTGGTGTCTTACATGTGTGAACATAAACAGTTCTAACATAAGCATGCATAGAATTTTGAAAAAATCAGAATTTGTTTTAGTATTTCTAAAAAAGTAACATTTTATTGTTATTAAAATGACAACCTTCCATTATTTGTATTAAAAGAGCTGTCTGTGGTAGTATTTCAAAAAGCATGTAAGCTTCTTACCGTGGGGAACAAACTTTGTTCTATTATGTCCACTCGACATTTACTTAAGGCTTACAGGGTGCATCAAGCACTGTGTCACTAAGTGTGTCAACTAATCTTTCCTTTCATGGACTGCCTATGAGCAGTGCCACGACTGTTCCCAAGCCTTTCACTAGGTTGCTTTCTAGTAAATTTAGAATGGGCTGTGATGGCAAACCATATAGCTTAAATATGATTCATTTTTGTGTGTGTACACTAAAACATGAAAATGGTTGTGTTATATCATTTACAGAGTTCAAAGAAAAAGACGATTGACTTCAATGTCAACTGAGTAAAACCAGTAGCACTTTATGAAACATACTGTATTTACCACCTTTTCCTTGAGGGGTCAAAATATTAACTGGCATAATTACATAATTTGTCTAGTTTGTATTACTGTAGTATTCTATTTAATAAGTTCTTATGTGTGTGCAAATATACATACATGTGTGTATGTACACACATAGATTTTTATAATTTAAGTGGTTTGCTAGGATATCAAAACCTCAGTAAGGTAAGTTTATTAACAAGTGTGTATGCTTTATTTCTGCCAATACATAACTGATTTCAGAGATTAAATCTCATTCTAACTATTTTAATAACACCAGCATTTAAGAATAATTTGTCAAGACAATCAAATGAGATATTGTGTACAAAAGCAGCTTGCAAATGCTCTAGTCCTATAAAGATGAGTTATTAACATGATTGATTGAGTAACCAAAAAAGTGCTTCTAAAGATAGTTTTACTATCTTTTAAACACAACAAGTATGAGAAAGAAACTGTTGCACTTGAATATTGGGCATCTATTAAGTTCTTTACATACTAAGCAATTTTATTTCTGCTGTTTAGATATGGTATACTTTGAAATTTGTAACAATTAAACATATTTGGTGGTGTGATGTTTTAGGAATGAGGCAAGTGTGCACAGGTTTTAAAATTTTATTTGTAAAATATAAACTTTTAGGTATCTCTTGTAGACTTTACATCTTTTATAGTAATTCAATACATAAGAACAAACTACTCTTAGCAATTTTTAAAAATGAGTCAAGAAAGTGGCCATTGCTTCTTTAAATTTTGCCACTTAATTGTACCGATTATGAACAAGGAAAAGATTGACACTGTGGCCTCAACAAACCAGCACACTTTTTATAGTTAATTTCAATAATTCAGAATCAGGCTGTTATGTATAAAGCAATATTTGAAGTTCTCTTTGAATATGAATGTGGGATATTTCTGGCTAAATGTTATTTTAACATTTGCTTCTGCTGATTTTTTTTAACCATATGCTCTGTGGATTTAAAAAATTAGGATACATTTAAAATTCCACATCATAAATGGAAGAAAACTTAAACTAGAAATTATGGCAGTAGAAAATAATGGTGTTGGCCATTTTACATGCCTCAGATTTGGGGATAATCTTACTGTCTATTTGAAGTTCTTTTTCCTGAGTAGTTAAAAACTTACTATGGTGGTCTCCTGGCAAATAATGAAAAGTAATCACTGTATTCTTTTATTCAAAAAATTCATTCTTAGTTTCTCTCTTTCATATACACACATATAATTACTATTAATAATTTATTATTATTTGCATATAATATCAAATCAAATGGGGAATTTTTTTGTTTTCTCTTGTTACCAGTGATCAGAACTAAATTTTGGGTCCTTTTCAGTTGATATACACTCACTGTTTCAGAGGACCTCCTCTTACCACCAAACATTTCCCTCTATAAGGGAAATTGTTGAGGGATTTTGATACACAGATAAATGTGTAATATGAAATCAACACTTCCACTAAAATTGTCAAACAGTCTAGACAATTGTTTCTTTTGACGTTTGCCCAATACTGTGGAGATAATTAGGGAAAATAGGAGAAAAAGCTAATAAAATCATTCTTTTCTAACATGCATATTGTCAGGCTATATAAATGGATGGTTAAATATTAATAATGCCTTGTTTTGAGAATTAAAAGAGAAATGGCTCTAATAAAAGAAATGGGCTCAGGCACACTGAAAATCTCTCATTTTAAAAAAGTGATCAACAGGCATTGTGGTGAAAATGCTATGAGGAATGTTGTATGTGTAAGTGGAGAAGAGAAAGCAGCTCAGATTTAGGAAGTGTGAATTTACATTAGAGATGCTGAAGGTAGCAACTGGTTATTTTTCTTAATTTCTTCTTTTTTTCCCCATTTCCCATGTGAGCTTGGTTATACTGGAAACGCTGCTTCCTAAACATAATATTCATTTTTAAAGACCTAAATATTCAGATATGGAAATTCACCTTAGAGACCAAAGAAAATAAATTGTCTAGATCTCAAAAAATAGAAGTACTTGAAAATTCTTACTTCCTGGGGAAATGGTTCATTGGATAAGAAACATTAGTATAGCATTTTATTAAAAGTTACGTGCTAATCGTCAAGAAAGAAATTATGTTAGTAAATTTTTTTTTCATTAGATTACAAGCAGGGAAATAATTTGTAGGTAGACAGGCTTCTAGGCAGTACACTTAAGACTATTTAGGCTCTAAATAAATAGTACATTTCATTTTTAGAAATAGTTTTAATTTATACTGTCTCTTTTAATGTCTCCTGCTTCAAATATTTTTAATACCAAATATAATTTAATTCAACAATTAATGCAATTATTATCATTCACTGCAAATTATGTACTACACTGAGCTACATGTTGAGAAAACAAATTGAGGAAGAGAAAATCCCAAAGGAAGACATTCGCAGCTCCAAGCTAACTATGAAATGGTGGGATGTATTAAAGCATGACCAAAGAAAAAGTACATTGCATGTTGAAGGAGCATGGTTTGAAGAAACATGGTCTGTTCTTAATTAGGCATAGGACTGTTGGGTGGGAAAAGATGTTGGTGGGACTTTTGGCTTGAGTCTAGGTTATAAATTTCTTGCATTCTGACTGCTGTGGGCAGTGCTCACATCACATGAACATTTGTGGTATCCCTGCTCTGCATACCAAAACAAACTTGGTCTCCATCATGTGTTGCTATTGAGATGATTAAATTGAAAAAATATTAATAAGTTTGAATCATAATATGTAGAAGGTGGATTAAAGAGGGCCAGTATTTGAGGCAGAGGCCATGAGAGTGCTTAGTATACTACTGTAGGATTCACTGAACTATCCATGCTCAAGGTCTTAGAAAGAATAGTGGCAGTGAGAAAACAAAGCAAGTATGAAATATACTATAAAAGTAAAATCTCAGGTCTTTGTGGTTATGGAATTTGGGGAATTCGGAAGAGAAAAGAGTTGGAGATAACAGGTAGATCATGTTTCATTAAATGCTGTAGACTAGAGAACATGGGAGGAATACCAGGTTGGTGTTGGGGATAGGGATAATAGGTTAACTATTGGACATTTTGAGTTTGCAGTGTCTTGTAGATGTCTATTAGGCCCTTAGAAATATGTATCTGAAGGGAGTTTGAAGATAAATTCAGAGAGCAGTATCTTTGAACCCAGAAGAAGGGTTCATTCATTTATTTAACTAATATTTATTTAGTATCTACTATGATGGACACTGTAAGTTTTGTGGAGAGAACAAATGGGATGACTTTTAAGGAAGTCATCAGGCCATTGATATAAGAGCAGTTTCAGTAGAGTGTGGGACAGAAGTATAGTTTCAGGGGCTTGAGGAGTTGGTAGAAGTTGAGCACATATGGAGACAGCAAGTGTAGATTGTTCTCTCCAGGATTTGGCAATATGAGGAAAGAGAGAGATAGAGAGTAAATTCATAGGAAGACAGGTTAAGTGACTTTGCATTCTTTAGATTTGTTTTAAGAATATTAGGCCATTTACGATTGCAAGTAGTATGAAACCATAGGACTATCTTCAACCAAAAAGGGAAATATTTTTAAATGGTAGTGGAGCTGGATAAGCAATCATGGGAGTTGAATTCAAGGATGTGCCAACAGCTGCAGAAAAAGGTGGGACTGCCATCAGGATCATCTCTCAGGTCATCTTCTGCTTTTCTCTGTGTCACCTTCTCTTTCTTCTCTTTCTCTGCAAATCAGCATTTTTCTGCTTCTCAGCATTCAGGGTGTCAGATGGTTGCAAAGGACTATATTTTCTGTATTGAAGCCTTGAACCAGCTTGAGTTTAGAATCCTAGCCCAAAAGATAGCCTCCCAAAGAAGATATGTTGATAGTTAGTCTGAGTTTGGACCAGATGGCCATCTATAGCCCTTTCAGTTGTGACCAGGAGATGGGATTTAGAAAAGAGACTCTGGTTGGCTAAGTTTGGGTTACATCTCCACACCTGGTCCAATCTTATTAGAAGGTATTACATTGTAAAAGGCCAGTTGCTATTACCATGAATCGGGGAAGAAACAATTCTCAGACAAAGGCTCTGGGGTGTGGGGCGGGAAAGGTTGTGCAGACAACTACATAAGAGGGGAAATCTGAGCATATCAGAGGGAGATGACCAAATGGCAGAGGGATGAAAGCAATGAGAGAGGCCATGGCTGATGGATGAATTCTGACAGAGGCAGGTGAGGAAGGGATGAAGACTAAAACAATGTCTTACAAAGTAACTTTTGAAATATGAAACAGCCTTGAGAATTAAAGCAGATGGTTGGAATAGAGGATGGATACAATTCCAATTTACTTGAGATGTTTTTGGAGGAATGATTCAGATTCCATTCTCAACAAGAAATGACATGACTCAGAAATGTAATACATACACATTAGTAATATTCAAATTTTGAGATTCATGGTCTAGAGTTGTTTTTTTT
>VBSM01003176.1:41119570-41231604 GCA_008086735.1 Cheirogaleus medius | reverse complement strand
TTTGAACTCCTGACCTTGAGCGATCCGCCCGCCTCGGCCTCCCAAAGTGCTAGGGTTTTTATGTTTTTTAATCCATCTAACCTTCAAGCTAGTCCTCTAAGATAAGTATTATCATCTCTGTTTTATAAATGAGGAAACTTAAATTTAGAGTATGAAGAACTTTTCTGAATTTCCTTAAGAGCTAAAAGTTGATCCCAAGCAGTTTGATTTTACAGTTCGACACTTACCTGCTGTACTTTGCTGCCCTTTGAAGGAGCTTTAAGGTATTAGCCTCTATTATCTCACCTGGCTGCGTAACCCAGCAATAAGATTGAGGGGAGAAGGAGTCAATGTAAAGTAGAGCAGAACTAACTCTCAGCCTCAGTTTCTCCATCTGTACAACTAGGATGATAATCATGCATCCTGCGCCATAATGTTATTGTGAGGATCAAATGAAAGAATGCATGGAGAACTCTGAAGCACTGTTTAATGGCCAGGCTTTATTATTTGTACATTGTGTGACTTTTCTGCCTTTGAGAGATCATGAAGATTGATGACTGTGGTTTAGTGAGCTAGATTATTGTGCTAATATATCATTTGGGCTATGAGAAAAATTTGAAATGAATGGGAAAAAATAATGCTTAGCGGCCTTAAAAATGTCTCTTCCTGAAACTCGTGTAGCCTTTCATCATAAAAAGGTAAGGAAAGCACTCTACTTGCAGTGGAGTGCAAGTAGACTTGGGTGGGTGAAGTCTTCCATCCCTAGGTTAAGGACAAAGCCAGTGTCCCAGAAGGGACCGTGAAGCAAGCAGAACCACAAAGTATTTGATGTG
The DNA here is from genome assembly GCA_008086735.1 of Cheirogaleus medius. Taxonomy (NCBI): domain Eukaryota; kingdom Metazoa; phylum Chordata; class Mammalia; order Primates; family Cheirogaleidae; genus Cheirogaleus; species Cheirogaleus medius. The sequence continues at coordinate 41,230,792 of VBSM01003176.1, read as the reverse complement.
TTTTATCATGACGTTTCAGCCAGTACCTGTTGTATAAGAACTGTGCCACAGGAGAGTGAATCTATTTTTAAATGTCATAACTTTGCCACTGATAACCTCTCATTTTCAAACAAAGATATGAGTTTTCAGCTTCAAAAGAGATATCCATGATGTTTATAGAAATGATTCTGGACAACCCTACAAATTGAGTGAATACAGGATAGAAAAGTCAAAACCAGTTGCATTTTTAGCAACCGATATAGTAGTCAGCAAAAATCTGCCAAGAACAAACCGAAAAAGGCCAATTTTCACTTGACTCATCCAACTGATAATTAGTTATAATCATTTCATCCTACCCTTTCACTTTACAGTACAAATGGAGTTGAGTCTTTCACAAACACCATTCTCTTGTTGGTAAAAATAAAACACAAATAAAATTTCAAGTGCAAAATTTGAAATGACTCATGGAGAAAATAAGTGTTTTATATTAACCTATACATTAATATCATGACTAATGATTACAGCTTGATGATAACCATGGAAGCAGTAAGTTTTCAAGTGCCAGGAACTTGCCTTTTTATGGTAGTTCATTTTGACATTTGCCACAGAAAGGAATGTGTAAAATTTTTATGATGTTTGCCACTTTAAAGATACCAACCCTCTTTGCCATGACACTATATTAGAACTGACTTAAATTTGCATCTGTAAAAATGTTGGGAGATTTAAACAAATGGGCCACGTGAAGCTTCAGGAGGATGGCCACAGTGGAGGGTGTACAGATTGCTCTAAATTAACCATGAAAAAATTCTTGTTTATCTCTCCAAACACCTGATTTTTCTGTTGATGTAAATGTGGAAATTGTAATTAATTTTTATGAGGCAAAACTTTTTGTGCGCATGTAGCTTAGTTCCGAGAGGACTGATACGTGGGTGCCAAGGTCTACTGGAGAGTAATTATTTAAAATGTATATTATTCCTCGATGGTAATAAATAAACAGAGGGGAATGGTAACTCATCATAGAGTAAATCATCCATGATAATTATATGAGGTCATTCATCTCCTTAAATTATCAGATGTGACACAACCTGTCTGTGTAGTGTCTAAAAGCCAGCTGAGTCCCCAAGCATAAATGACTGTGACAGAGGAGCTATTTGAAGGTTGCAAGCCTTGGATTTAGTCCTACCCCTTCTGGGTTTTTCCATAAGTGAAGTAGATTGGCTTCTGAGTTCTATTCTTATAATACACATATGGATCTAAAACCTGGGGTCAACAGGCTACTTGGGATCTATTTTTTTTTTCCTTCTGTTCTCTCTGCACTCCAACCCTAATTTCAGAGAAACACATGTGCTGGCCACATATACAAATATACACATATATATAAATATTCTTATATGGTATGTGTGTATATGTATACACATATATACACACATCAAATATAGTATTATAATGATTTGTATGAAATGAAAATTATAATAAAATATGAATATAAATTCAGATATGTTACATGTATGTAGAAAATATATATTTAGAAGACATTATAAAACCCGAAAATGCTTTGTAATATCCAGGAATGCTGTCATACATATGAAGGATTGTAAATTTCATTAGGAATAACTGAAATATCAAAATGTATGTGATATATTTTTGTCCAATCTGAGTCTTGCAATCTTACTCTTTCACATCTTGCAAATCACACAGTGATTCCATATCGTTCCATTTGTTCCCAAAAGTTTTTAGGCATGTTGATAAATATTTAAGTAAAGCCAGAACTGTAATAGTCTGTGTTCTCAGAGTTTGGAGGATTCAAGGTAGGCAGTTCAGTATGGTGGGAAGAATCAGGGTTTTGAGTTAGTAAATCCCAAGGTTCAATAAACCCTGCCTCCAATACAGCCTTTGTGATCTTGGAAAGTCAATTTCCTTGAGTTTCATTTTCTTACTCTGTAAAAAAGTATCACACTCTATGCCTTTTTTAGGAGAAATCATGAGGCTTGAGTGACAGGCCATCAAGTACTGGTATAAGTATATTCCACTGAATTTAGTGAGCAAAGAGTGGAAAGTATTAGTTTCTTTCATCTTTTTAAAATTCTAATATGGACCCATTAGAATTAGAGGTTTTTCTTGCAGTTCTAATCCACTCCTGGAGGAATCTATGGAGATTATTAAGGATTACTTTATTTTCTCTAAATAATCTCTTATGCTCTTTCATATTAAGGAGATTAGGGCACTGGGGGAAAATCTTCCCTGAAATGGGCATGGGAAGGGGAGGACCAAGTTTAAAAAAAAAAAAAAATGCCAGATCGTTCCTTGTCCTCAGGTTGTATTTGAGATTTTTCATGATAATGTGTCATGGCTTTTGTCTGAGGCTGGGTTGTATGTCACTAGAAGAAACAGCAAGCTATATCAGCTGCCAGTTAGATCCATAACCTCTCTGTTTACCAAATTAGAACAGATTCCTGCCAAGATGCACAGGTCTCCTGCATTATAAATGAATCTAGATGTTGGATCCATGCTGAGTGTCATCAAAGCTTCTTTCTTGTCTGTGACTATCAAGTACTTAGAATTCTGGTACCATTCTAGAGATGTAGAGAAGTCAATTCATTAACAAATGGATGCTTTTGGACATTGGGGTTTAATTCTCTCATAGAACTTGCCTGGTTGGTTAAAAGTGTGGATTCAAGCTCAACTCTACAATTTATTAGCTGGGTAATTTCAACAAGTTAACATTCCCAATTGTTAAACTTCACAGGGTTCTTTTGAGGATGAAAAATGTTAATTAATGTAAAATATTGGCATGTAGAAAGCACTGAACAAATATAATCTGATTAGAAATAGGAGAATTCAGGGTAACTGGGTGACTTGGTTCCTATTTGCTTCTACCACTAACTAAATGCGAGCCCTAACTTAGTAACACCTTGTAAGGAAGAATTCCTGGCTTTAACACCTTCTAACATCTAATTGCTCACCTCCTAACTATTTCTTAAGAACTTGGTCTTAGTTGGTACATAATTGCCATTCATGTATCTACTGACCATAATTTAGATCTTTCTAGGTACTTGAGCACTCCAGTGCCTGGGGGTATGCTCTAGAAAAGGTTATTTTCCCCTATTTTAGTTTGTTCTTTCTGAAATAAAAAATGGTCAGGTTGGATGGTTTTCTCCCTTTTAAGCACTGGACCAAATTGCACTAAAGCATAGTATGATCTTTTTGATCTGATTGAAATATATATTAAGTACAGTTGTTCCCCCTTATCTGCCAGGGATACATTCCAAGACCCCCAGTGGATGCCTGAGACCACAGATAGTACTGAACCCTATATTTACTATGGTTTTTCCTTTACATACATACCTACAATAAAGTTTAATTTATAAATTAAGCACAGTAGGAAATTAAAACAATAACTAATTATAAAATAGAACAATTACAACAATATACTGAAATAAAATTTATGTGAATGTAGTCTCTCTCTCTCTCTCTCTCTGTCTCTGTCTCTGTCTCTTGCTCTTTCTTAATACCATAAAATTTTCAGACCATGGTTGACCACGGGTAGCTGAAACCATGGAACGTGAGACTGCAGATAGCAAAACCTTGGATAAAGGAGGACTACCCTAATATATAATTAAGTCATTGACCTTGCAGAAAAATTGACCTTGTGTGCAGAAAAGTAATTTTAGTGGCCCATTGTCACCTGAAGATTTTGGTTCTGTGAAAGAAGCCTTAGATGTTCTCACTTGACAATATATTTCTAGTAATTGTTGCATATGTGTAACATAGAATGGTGTTTTTTTCTTTTAAGATGAGGAACAAACACGTCTTACTTACCTTGAACAATAAATGAATATTATGAAATGTTTTTAGAAAGGAGTAAAAATCAATTATATTATACTCTTTAAAATATCAACTGTAATTTTTCAAGAAGACTTTATAGTAGAGCTCATAAAACATTTTAAAATGTAGAAGTGTGTGTGTGCAGAATCCTTTATGTGCCCCTTCACTGTGCCCAACTAATTAGCCTCCCTCCTATTGTAAAGGCGTGATTAAAGGAGAGGAGTTAGAATTACATATTAAATCCTCAACATGGATGAAAAAAGATGTGAATCAGGTTATACAAAGGAAATCAAAGATTGATCACTAATTTAAAGTTCAATGAATCAAAACAAACCAGACTCCTCATAAAGGCATGTTATGTAAAAATACATAAAATAAGTCCTATGTTTAAAATTTGGTAATATAAGTTTATTTATTTTGTTTGGGTACTTTCTATCCTGTGTAATATATATTACCACAAACTTCAGGTTTAAAGCCACACACTTTTATTATGGCACAGCGTCAATGGTGAGGAGCCATGGACGGCCTCTGTACTCACTAGGCTGCAAGGAGGTGTTGACTGGCCTGCGTTTCTTTATGGGGCTACTTTCTGCCCGTCTTTCAAGATCATGTGGTTGTTGAGCCTTATTATAGGTCCTCTCACAACATGGCAGTTTTATTTCCTCAAGTCTAGAGGAAAAATCACTCGGTTTAGAAAGGGGGCTCAGTCCCTCTTTTAAGGGCTTTAGGTTAAGTTAGTTCACCTGTGATCTTTTGATTAACTGAAAATCAAGTGATTTGGGATTTTAATTTATCTGCAGAGTAGCCTTTTGCCATATTATATAAGGTAATCATGGGAATGACACCCCTTCCTAACCACAGGTCAAGCTCACACTCAAGGAGAGTGGGTTACACAGTGGGTGGGAAACACGGGAGCCATCCTAGAATTCTGCCTACCACAGGTTTTACTACCGTGTTTCCCCGAAAATAAGACAGGGTCTTATATTTAGTTTTCCTCAAGAAGACACCCTAGGGCTAATTTTCAGGGGATGTGTTTTTTTTTTTAAGTACGATACAACAATTTACATTTATTCAAATATAGTTAAGTCGTCTTCTTGAACATCATCATAACTCTCCAAACCTCGAATTCCATCCTGAATTTCTTGTGACTCTATTTCCTTTAGAACCATTGGCCCCAATCTTTCATGTGGAGCAATAGAGCTGTCATGGGGCAGATGAGAAGGGCTGTTCATCCCCTTTACTGCTCTGTGATGAAATGCATGGGTTGTGCAGACACGCTGCGTAGCCACGCCCATCACTAGGTCTTATTTTGGGGGTAGGGCTTATATTGCGCAAATGCTTAGAAATCCTGCTAGGGCTTATTTTATGGGTAGATCTTATTTTCGGGGAAACTTGGTATTAGACAACCACCATAAATACACCACAAAGTAGAAAATGGGAATATTCATTCCTTTCCCTCTTTATTTGTTCACAAATTTTGCAAATGCTCTCAAACATTAGATGTCCTATCATCCTCTTGCCTCCAGGTAAACTATGTTTTGTCACATTGGTTCTGACCCATCCTGTAAGAAAAGTAAACTTCAGTATCTCATTTACTACTCATTGAGGGTGATATCATAATTAGGTAGCTGAACCTTTCCCCTTCTATAAAGAAGAATCCTCTGTGCTATGGTTTAAGCTAGTTTATACCATCATGGTCAGTAAATGTGTAGAAAAATTATAAATCAATTCTTCTGAAATGTAAACTATTAAGATATGTCCAAATTAAGGTTTATACTTGCGTCTCTCCTGAAATTGTGTGCAGTTTCCTGTTTGTATTATCTAGGCAATTCTCTAAAATCCTAAACAGCATCATTTTTTAAAAATATATTATACGTACTCACATGGAATGGCAATGTTCTCTGATGCCCCAATTACAAAATATTAATGATTTCTTCCCTTCAGTGAGTAGATTTGGTGAATAGCTATAAATTCTGCTTTTCAAAGAAAAAATAATGATAAAATGCTTTTTCATAGTGCTTGAGTACTGGATGCTCAGTAAGTTTACCTTAAAAAGAGGGCCTCTGAGATGTTGCATACAGGTAGGTGCTCCCGCGCTCAGCCATGTGTGTACCTAGTCATTTTGCTGTCAGAGTACTTCTGGTTGTCTGATTTGTTCAGGATTTGTCTTGTTATACCTCCAGCGCTAATTAATTTGCTAAGACCAGGGAACTCTGGCCAGAGTAGTTGTCTCAATTCAGTGCTTTTCACACTAACTGTGCTAAAGAAGCAAGGTTTATTTATTTAGTGAATTTCATATTTGTTACAAACGTGGGGAATATGGATTTTTTTGCGAAATGGAATGAAAATCATTTAATGGAAAAATAAAATTTAAAAAGATATACAAAATATAAACCTTGTTTTAAATAATCAGATTCAACAGCCATAAAATTACTTTTTCAAACTGTTTTTAAAAGTATCTACACATGCTCAATTTAGGTACTTTTCTTGTGGACTGGTAGAAATAGTTCCCAGACTGGCAAGATCTGCAGAGCATAATCAAGGCAGCTCTTGTTTAATATATTTGGGTATTTAAGATAACTTAATTACTGTTTTCAGTTTGAAAATGGCGTTATAAAAACTAAAATAGATTTTCACATTAAATGATTTTACACTAAGGATATGTTCTATTTTAACATTTATCTTCTATTTTAGCTATTGGATAGCAATGGCCTTTTTCTCAAAGTAATCATAATCCTTTGGATTCATAGCAAATAGTAAATGTCTTACACTAAAGGCCAAATTTGCTTATAAATAACAAAATTCTGGTAAGGAACTACAGAATGTAACAATTAAATAGGAGGCTACCTTCAAACCAAACACTTGCTGTCAGCAGAGCAATTATTTTGCTACTGCAGTAAAAAGAAGGACTGCATACTCTTTTTCAGTGAACCAGCGAATGTGAAAGTAGCTATTTCCTTTTGATGGATTTTGGGATTACTTTATATAATCAGAGAACAGATGTATATAAATTGTTACTCTACAAAGATCTTATGTCAGAGAATCTTAGTACATACCTGGTGCAGGTTGAGTTAGTTTCCTCTTCACTTAAAAAAAATTGTTTGTATAAAGTATATTTGGCCTATGGAGCTGTGGCTATATAAAAATTTCTATTGATAACTCAGATCTCAGAATGTCTGCCAAAGTGTAAAAGTATAAATAATTGTCACTGTATTGAAACACATCTAGAATCAAACAATATATTCTTGCAAAAGGCAATTAAAAGTTTTCAAAGAATGGAATGTGCCACACCATTTATGTTTGGTTCAGATGTTCAGTTTGCAAGTAATGAATATTGCAGAGCTTTTTCGATTTGTAGACCCTAGTTTCTTCCTAAGCATCTGTGCACATTGGAATTAAAATGCATGAAAAAACCATGTTGGTTTTTGACAAAGCATATTTTGTTATTTTCTACTTGTTTGGAGATTTTTCAGACAGCCTGTTGCCAATGGTGTTCTTATATTGCATGTAGGATTTTACCTAATGAAACTGAGGCATGTTAAGTTATATCAATAGACTACTACAAGATCATCTGGTCTTTTTTTGTAATGCCTTTCTGTGTAGTTCCTTCTAAATTATATCTGTCATTATACATCTGTTGCTGAATAGTTGTCTCAAGGGCTTTTACAGAGTTTTTCCATATTGTTGAGATAGACTTGTTTCCTAGAATATCAGAGTTAAGTGTTTTAAGACTCTCTTGAGGGGTTGCTATTTTGCTTTTCAGTGGGTCACTTAAAATGAAACGAATTAAACTAGATTGTTTTGTAAAGATACTGCATCTCTCAGATAATAGTTAGGATGTCATGTCAATAAGAATACCAATATTAACCATGCTAAACTTCTTGGAGTAGTGATTTCCTTGTAAGTGATTTTTAGGATAAGCTCACAAAAAATACCTCATCAATATATTTCCATATAACATAACTTAATGGATCTCACATAGTAAAAATTATAGCTGTTTCTGTTTTGAAAATCCTCTTCAAGAAAGAGAGGCTACGATTCTAAGAGAAATCTACTGAAATCTTACCAATAGGAATTGTCCAATACCTTGGTGACCATTATAGTTAATTATTACAATAAAATATTAATTAGTATCACATTTTATGTGCACATCATTTAAAGCATCTTAGCAAGATGACCCCTGTACATGATTATTTTAATTTAATTTATTTGCAATTTGGCCAAAAATATGGTATAAGCATTTAGAGCCAGATGTCACTGTCTCATGAACCTCATATCTAAAAATTAAGTATTATCTTCTTTGTGAACAGCTTTGGCTAGAGGTTGGTTAGGCCTTTTTCATAGGGCTACATGGAGTAACAAGAAGGGAAGTTATAGTGAAAGAATATAAATGGATAGGGCTACTCTTTGTGGAAATATTATGAGACTGAGGTTGTGGTCTCCAAATTATCTATAAGATCATGCTCTTGACCTTAGATTGTCCTGAAGTGATATCTTTGGGTTATTCTTTCTCTTCCCTGACCATTCGCATTTTCAGTGAGATTTGGAATGAAGGCACATTTATGCAGACGTGTGCTGGTTAGTTCTGAGCCAGCCCTACATTCACGTGAGCCCCTTGGAAGTGCCATGAGCATTTTTAGTAGCGTAGGAGGCAATTACCAACAGTGTTGAAATTTGGCTTCGTGTCTATCTGCCTCCTTTTCCCTACCCTTTTACCATGATGCTGACTCCTTTCCTGGGGTATTAAGGACCCATAGGTTCTTCCTTGGTTGATCAAATCCCTGCTTTTATGCTTCACCCCTCCTCCTCAAAATTCAAAGGAACTCTTCTTTCCCAAACCATTGGATAATCAGAATCTTTCTAGAGATATCATTTTAAAAAGGAGTTTATTAGCATAGATACATTTCTAATGGATAGACCACTTAAATTCAGACCATATTTTTTAAGAGAGGGTTTCTCTGTCGTTCTCTTCTGCCAAACACTGTGTCAGAAGAGGGACTTCTGCTTCTGAAAGTTTGCTTACTGTTGTCTTGACTAGAATCTTGGAGCATGTTTTGAAAGAATGATTTCTTGGGGTTTTCTTTATTCTAACATCAGATACTGTCTCATTAGAAACATCAGATTCTGTTCCAAAAAAAAAGTTATTATTTTCGATAGGTATCAGTGGTGCATAATAAAGTGGCTATGATAAGCTGAGCATACCCAGTATAGAACTACTTTGTATGTTGTATTTGGTAAAAATAAAGCAAGAGTGCTATTTTATAAAATTATGGATATCTGAATACCAGCATGGAAGATTAAGAGGAGCAGACCATAGGATAGGAAGGACAAAGATGTTTTGAAGGACATGAAGAACTTTACAGGATGGCTGAGTAATATACTTAAAAAGCTATGTGATAACCAACAGTAAACAAAAGTGTGGCCTGATTTTCTTTCTGCTCACTGTGATTTTCCTATTTTTGTCATTCTGAACTGAAAGTCAAAAATTCACTCCATGTAAAACGTAACACAAATTTATCATAGGCGAGTACTCTGCAATTTGTTGTTGTTGTTTATAAATAATGAGGCAAGGACTTCAGAACACTTTAAGCAATTATTGCTTTTAAAGTGTATCAAAGAGAAGATATTGTACCATTTTTTTTACTAGACAGCACTGGCTTTTCACCTCATATCTAGTTAAGTACATTTCTGTACACTTTTCTCGTGCTTTTATCTGACCATGAGAGTGGTTCTGTTTCTGACCTTCATGATGTGGTAGGTTAAAAGCAGTGCAAATTTTAGCTTATAAAGGAATCAAAATCATGAGTTGGTAATGGGTGGAAACTGGAAATTAAGAGGTCTTTAGAATCTTCAATTAATATTACATGCAATTTAGTTTTGCATTGTGTAGATACTAGGAAGATATCAGGAAGGCTGATCATTCAGATTTAGTTGATTAAATATGAAATGTCCAATTCCAAATCAAAAGTGTAGTTTATTATATCTCATACAAGAAGCCGTACAATTAATCAAAGTTGGTGGCTAAACTATCCACACAGTTTTGCCATCTTAACGGTAGCTTGTTATGCCAGCAGTGAAGAAGCCTAGAGAGCAAGTGGCGATGAAATTGAGAAAGGAATTTTCCACAGCTTTTTGAGAATTGAATATTTTTCCTTTCAAGAAGTGGTCCAAAGCGAGGAAGAAGTGGTAGTCAGTTGGTGCAAGCCTAGTGAATACGGTGGATGACAGAGTTTCCAACTCCGGCGCCTATAGTTTGAACCATGTTGTTTGCATGACATGTGGTCAAGCATAGTTTTGCAAGAGGATTGGGCTGTGTCTATTGACAAATCTTGGCTGCTTAATCACAAGCATCCTTGTCATTTCATCCAACTGATTGCAGCAGACATCTTCTGTAATCAATTGTCCAGGTTTCATGAAGCTGTAGTGGATAAAACCAGCGCTGGACCACCAAACAGACACCATTAGCTTTTTTTAAATAAATATTTGGTTTTGGACTGTGTTTCGGTACTTCATCTTTATCCAACCATTGTGCCAAATGCTTGTGATTGTTAAAAAGAATCCATTTTTCATCACACATAACAATACGGTGTAGAAATGGTTTGCCTTTCTGTCGTGACAGCAAAGAAAGGCAAGCTTCCAGATGATTTCTCTTCTGACACTTGTTTAATTCACGTGGAACCCATCTATTCAACTTCTTTACTTTGCTGATTTTTTTCAAATGGTCGGATATTGTTGGAATAGTAACGTCGAACCTTGCTGCTAATTCTTGGGTAGGTTGAGATGGATTCACTTCCACTACAGCTTTCAGCTCATCATTATCCACCTTGGTCTCAGGTTGCCCATGTGGCTCATGTTCAAGATTAAAATCACCAGACTGGAACTTCTCAAACCATCAACATACTGTACATTGATTAGCCACATCCTTCCCAAACACTTTGTTGATATTTCGAGCTGTCTGTGCTGCATTGGTTCCACAACGGAACTCATATTTGAAAATAATACAAATTTTTGACTTATCCATGGTTTCACAAAAATTGTTCTAAAAAAATTTGAAAGATAATCACAAGCCAAAACGTGCATTTGAAAGAGTGAGGATATACCTTCACGATACAAATAAAACAAGAAGTGTCAAAGTGAAATGTCAGAGATATCAACTGTCAAAGTTACTACTTAAGGAAATCAGACATTTCATACTTAATAACCCAGTATTTCTGACCAATCCTTGGTCTTTCCTAAATTCAGGCACAGCATGATGAATGTTAGACTATTTTATTTTAACCTAATAGTATTTGTTTGTACTTCATAATAATTTTATAGTATTTGGTGACAATTTGTAACTGTAATTTTGACAAGGCAGAAAAATCATGCCAGAGAAACTTAACTGAAAATAACTATTAAGGTCTATTAAAATGCACCTATGAGACATAGTATTACCACATAGAATTTATATAAAATCACTAATTTTTCCACACACTCTAATACAGGGTTTCTCAACCTCAGCACTACTGACATTTTGGATCAGACAATTCTTTGAAGTTGGTGGCTGTCCAGTGCACCGTAGGATGTTTAGCAGCATCCTTAGCCTCTACCTACTAAATGCCAGTAGTACCCCTTCCTCACATCATGACAGTCAAAAATGTCTTCCATGCATTGTCAATTATTTCCGGGGTGGGGTGGGGTGGAGGTGGCAAAATCACCAGTGGTTGAAAACCACTGATCTAAAGTTTTACTTTAATGCAGATATCCAGTTGAGTCTGCACAATAAATTGACCCATGATATGTGTTCTTGTTGCCAGTGATATCTAATTCTGGCTCACTCCCATTATCCTGATGTGGTGTTTGCATTTTGCTAATGTTTTGTCACATCAGTGAGTTTTATGCATTAATCCCTGGTAACAAGTATGCTGTTAAAACAGGTAAATTGGTTAGTTCAAAATATTTTCTAAATTAAGCTGTTAAATTTAGTGCTCGGTGAAGCAGGAAGTGTAATTATGTAACATATAGTCAAATGTACAGGGGTAAAATTCCCTGTTCCTGGAGATCTGTGAATTTCCTGAAGGAAAATTTTGCAGTGAAACATGTCTTTAGCAGAAGGGTACTAGTGTCTGTTCTTTCCTGCTGGATCTGGAGCGGAAATGAGACAATCTATCCTGTCCTTGTGCACTCTGCATAAAATGCTTTGTAGATACCAGGAAAGCTGGACAGCTGCCAGGGTGGCCTGTGGGCAAACTATAATTAACATGGACACACACTCTTGCTAAGGGTGTTTGTTTCACCTGGGAAAGCTGCATAGTAAACTAATGAAGATTTTCATAGCTGAAGATGCTCTGTTTTTTCAGAGAGGAACAATTACAAAGACCCCAAAACAAGAAGAGCACTTTTGGGACAAACTCATGGTACTATAAGGCTTATTTATAGGCGTATAGTGTTTAGTCTTATATATGGCTTTGAAATTTTATAGGGCTGGCCTGCACTGATACACCAAAAATATCTTAATGGGTTTGAAAAGAATACCAAGTGTTTCTGCACATCTACTTTTTCTGTCAATGGAGAATGCTTGTTCTCTTTTAGGACAGTGCACTTACAAGAATGACACCACAAAGTGGTGTATAATATTAATAGTATAGAAACAGAGTAATCCCGGTGAGCACTCCCCACATTGGTTAGGAGGGAATGCTGTTACATAAGGGAAAATGGAAACCCAGAATCTCTGTTCCAGAATGAAGTTTTCCTTCATTCTATCGAAAAGTAATTTCTCTGCTGCTTTTTTTTCTGTATGCAAAGATATAATTCAACATTTCACTTCTTTTGTTGATTGGGCTTAATGGGGCTCTTGAAGTATTTCAGATCCATTCTACTCTGATTGACTTAGGAGAGGCTAGAAAGACCCACTTTTATCTGGTTAGTGTCTCCTTTTAATATTGTCTTCTCCGTGATACTTCTCTCATACACACCAATTTACTTATAAAACAAATGTATTGCATTCTCACAATATGCAGGATCTCCTAGTGCATTTTCACACATATGTTGCCCCCTTTTTAGGTCCTCAGTATTTATACATGAGCAGAATAATCACTGCCTTTCCGTTTCCTACTACAGACAAATTTAGTAAAATCTATCCTATACCTACCACATTTTATTTCAGTCTAGCTCCTCCACTCCTGCCTTTGGTCTCATGTTGCATATGACTAGGGCACTCTTGGTTCTGCCTGTTATCTAGCCTTATAGTTAATAATACTCTTTCAACTCTCAAAAGTGTTCAGGTCAGGCAACAGATTATATGGTCATCCAGTGCTGAAGCTATCTCACCAGTACATGTTACTGTGTAACCTACCAAATGGTCTCATCTTTAGGAAATTTAGATTGTATATTATTATATATATGTAACATGTATCAGAAATATATATTTATAAGCTTCTATACATATGTGTGGATTGTAGATATATTAACTCTAATAATCCACAATGACTGAGAAACACTTCTTGCTTCTTCACATCCTGGATATACTCTTTCCTTTATATGCATTAAGAAATGGGATAATTACTATGTATTATATTCCACAATAGCAGTTTAAGAGCTTTACACAGCAGTGAGTTGCCAAGTTATGCAAACCATTAATATCAAGAACAATCCTCATTTAAGCATTACCTGTGAGACTGCTGTGTGTCTTCACATGGGACACCATTATGGGTTGACTTAGGTTCCCTCAAAATTCATATGTTGAAGTTCTAACCCTCCGTACCTCAGAATGTGACCTTATTTAGAAATTGGGTCTTTGTAGATGTAATTAGTTAGAATCAGATAATGTTAGAGCAGGGTGGGCCCCTAATACCATATGATGAATGTTTTTATAAAAAGGGGAAATTTAGACATAGGCACACACACAGGGACTGCACCATGTGAAGATTGGAGTTTTGCTGCCACAGCCAAAGAACTACTAGAAGCTGGAGAGAAACCTTGAACAGATCCTTCCTCAGAACTTTCAGAGGGAGCAGGGCCTTGCTGACACCTTAATCTGAGACTTCCAGCATCCAGAACTCTGAGACAACACATTTCTGTTGTTCTAAGCCACCTGATTTGTGGTTCTTTGTTATGGTAGCCTAGCAAACCAATCCAGGCCTCCTCATTTTCTCTGAGCTGCTCTCTTGGGATGGTCATGACATCACCATTCAGTCCTTGAAGGTCTCGTGGAACATACTGTCACCATATACCACAATCATTACAATAGTTTCATTTTAAATGAGACATTCTTAAAAACTTTCTTGAGCACATTTGGTATTGAATGCTTCCTCTGTTTAGATTCCCAGGTGCAATCTTTTACTGAGTATATATACACATACTGATCTACGCACACTGACCCATCCACCTTGGTTTTCTTCTGGATGTTTTTTCTCTTATAAGAAAATCTAAATTTAACTAGTAAGCCTGATTTTAAAAAGATATAGAACATTTACACTAGAGACAAAATTCAAAGTCTTGCATGGGATAGTCCCACACAGCCTATGTAGTGGGTAAGATTTGTGCATAACCTACCTGACCAGAATGAAGATATATGCAATATTGCTTGCCTTTTAGGTCCTCCAGGCCAAAATTTCAGGTATTTTCATGCAACTTGCTGATTTCATGTCTAGGGAGTTTTTCTAGCATTCTTGTATAATACAAAGGGAGGTTTATATCTCATGTGTCTTCTGTACTCCTCTCTGGCACAACCCCAGGGGATCTGTTCCAGGTTTGGAAAATGTGATGGGTGAATAGGATGATTCTTGCCAGATAGACTTCCCAGAAAATAAAGAGAAGCTTTAGGCTCTTCAAGATTTGTTTAATAAAAAAGGGAGGCTAATTTGGAAAGATTTTTTTTTTTAACTTCTAAAATAAGGTAATGTGATAATAGTGCCTTTTATTTTGGGTCAAGTTAGGATAGTCTGAATTTGTAAATATGTGCATTTTAGAATGATGATGATGAGATTTTTAAATATCAATAAGTAGCTATAACCAGTGCATTAAATACTCAAATTCACAAAGGTGTATACTCCCGGGGTGTATGGTTATGAAGAATCAGAGATTAGGTGCACTTGGAGCTGTTAGTGCTAGCTGTTGAACATAAGTTCAACTTCTTGAAGAAAACATTTTTATAATAAACATTCTGGTCACATCCACCTCCCTGGAGTGGATCAAAATCACTGGTAGGCTGGATCGATATTGTGTGTCTCTTCTTTCAGGACTTGACACCGTGCTCACCCTGGCCTCTCTGGATGGAATGCTTTATACTTGCTGTTAACATTCCTTGCTGCTCTTGCTTCCCTCAAATTAATACCTAATAAGTCATTGTCCACAGTTATGTTTAGTAGGTCTTCCTACTGTTTATTTAATTTCCCTGGTTTGTTTCATGTTTCCTTTAACGAACTATATGATATGTGTGTAGGGCCAGATATGACTTTGGCTGTCTATATTAAACGTGGGTCCTTGGGTACAGCATTAAACATCCCTGAGTCTCCATTTCCTCAGTAGTAAAATGTATTCAAATTCACTGTCTTCCCTGGCTTCGTGTGTTGTTGTGACATTCAAATGAGGTAATGTGTATGTGAATACTTTGAAGACTGTAGAGTCCAGTATTTACAGGTGATATTAGGCTGTTCATCTTCTTCACTAAGCTATTGTGTTGGATTTGTTTAACCTTGAGCTTGCCTTTAAGATTGGTGGATGGGCCGTGTTTCAAGGCTCTGCTTTTTCTAAGCTCATCTTGTATTTGAAATGCAGTGTAGACATCATCTAGTTTAGATATCAGTAATTGCATGCTATGATTTTGCTCCATATAAACCAAATAAAATTTGACCAACCAAATGAAATTTCAACTGTATTATTATTATGTCTCAGCTTATTATTTTAGTACTTCATTGGTTAAAATTTTGGCAGATGTAAAGTAAGTTATAAATGTTATTCATGATGCTATACCCTCATTAATAAAATTGATGTACATTTTCATTATATATTATATATTATTGAGTATATATGTTCATTAATAAAATAATTGAAATTAACATTTCCAGCTATATTTCAGGCAGTGTATGTTAGTCCCTGAAGAAACAAAGCCAATAGAACAAGATCATACCTTAGATAATTTATTAGGATAGTTTAAACAATAATTAACACTTGTTAAGTATTTACATTATCTACCACCTTAAACACTTTGCTTTTTTTTTCTTAATTACTTTTTTTTTTTTTTACAAATGTTTTAACTCTAATTAAGATTTTTTTAACTGGAGCCTTTTGGGAAAGAATGGTAACATTTTTAAAAATGTTTTTCTATACAGTATGAATAATAGAACAAGCACCATTTATTTTCCTAAGGAAAGGAATTGGGAGCCAAACTCATTATTAGCCATTGTCCTGGTACTCCTCAGGGACAAGTTGGTCAGGAGGATGGGGCATGTGCAGCCAGGCAGAAATGGGAAGACCTTTGCAGAGGCCGTTCCCAGCCCAGGCCTGAAAATGCAGATACAACAATCCTTTGCCAGAGAAATCAGGGCATGAGTAGAAATAAACCTTCTGATGACCCATTTTCCTTTGGACAAATGTGAAATATGAGACAGGGAAAATTAATACATTAATAGGAAGTTCCTTTTGTACAGATATAATAATGATTTCTCAGTCAAAATATAAAGGATAAAAAAAGGTTGACTAAGAAATGTCCAATTAAGAATTGCTTGGAAAAGTTCTCTAAGAAATACTAAGGTAGTCTATAAAAATCTGTTTAATTTGTATAACAGATACAAATAATATATAGACATGGGTGATAATTTAAATAATATTTTTCTAATTTATGAGATAAAATGATTATAGTTAAAGGAATTTAGCAAACTTAATACCTCATCTTTAGCAAACTTAGTGCTTACTTGAATGGTTTATAAACATATTAGAGCTTTCTTCTCTGATTTTATATCTCTGAAACAACTGGGAAAATGTTTTTGTTAATTCTGAATTTAACAAAATGTTTTGATAAGCTCAGGGGAGATGTATAGTGTTCACTCTAAATAAAATAAAACTTTTGAATACCAAGTATTTTTTTTAACATAAGTTTCTACATAATCCACATTTAGATTAAGAATTGATGATTTCTTGTCTAAAAAGTAAGGTGAGAAGAAGTTTAGTATATCTTTCAAAAACAAAGTCAGTACTTACCAGGAGATTGACAGATGATTTCTAGGTTCTTTGAGAAACAAATCAGAGAAAATGGTTTAAATAGTCACAGGCACTGATAGCTTCAAACACAGATACAAACATGTAAATGAAACCCTGGAAAGTCTCTGGAAGACTGATGGAGTGTCCAAATACAATGCCTATTAGATGAGGCCTGTTTGTTTGTTTGTTTTTAATGGACAGATAATAGCATATATATTTATTGTGTACAACATGATGTTTTGAAGTACATCCTGCTTTTTGATCAAAGTTTACTTTTTAAAATGACCTCTCATGTATTCAGTGGGTGGCAGCTCAATTGCATTGTTTTAGATTTAAGTAAAGTGCTAATGACCAACCATGAAGCAGAATTTGTGTAGGATTTGCAAATCCAGATCATGTAGTGTTCACGTGCATGTGTGTGCACGTGTGTGTGTGTGTGTGTGATTTAGTTGTACTTTTGATTTTAGGTAAGAAGCTTCACATCTTGAGGCACTCTCAATTTCTGTTAAATAATTTTTTACTTTTTAGAAAATTTAGACATTTCTTGTGCATGCCTATTGTGAGACATGTACTAAAACCCAAAAGTTCCTCCACTGAAGTCTACTATTCAGAATAAATTCTCTAAAATATTTTCTATTCCTCCTAGTTCCTCTGTTCCATATGCCAGAAAAATGGGAAGAGACAATGGGTCCACAGGCTTTGAAGTTTTAGATTCTTGCATGTAAATATTATATGCTTATTTACAAATGTCAACAACATATTTTAAATAACATATTTTAAATCACCAGCTGTTTATTTGGATAAAAATTTGTTGTTATTATAATAGTAACAATAATTGGTGGCATCTGTTGAGTGCTAGATGTTAAGCAGTATGGTAGTGTCTTGCTTATACTCTCTTATTTAATTCTGACCTTAATGCTATAAAACAGAGAAAGACATTATTTTCACTTTTTTATAATTGAAGAAACTGAAGTGTAGAGGGTTTGAATAACCTGTCCTGGACTACATAGACAGTAATAATGAGTCAGGGATACAAGTGCAATCTTTCTGATTCCAAACTTGCTGCAAACCACTGCATTATATTATCTTCTCGTATGGAACAGCTAAGGCACCAGAGCATTTAAAATAGCATTTTAAATAAGGATGGCTTTATTTGGAGGAGAAACATTAAAAGCTGTTAACAAGTCTGTAGTTTCTCTTTCTCTAGATCAGTGATTTTTAAGTGGAGGACATTTAGACTTCTATCTCTCTAGATACAGGAATGGCTTTTAAAACTCCTGCTTTAGTAGGTATGATTTCTCCAAAGGATACATAAAGTATTAATGGAATAAACATTTTGTTTTCCAGAATGATACATGTGAAATATATCTTCAAAGTAAAATAGGGAAATAAATATCAAAGAAGCTTATTTTAGAATGTAATCCTATGAGAGAGGGAGCAGTCTTGAAAGATTAAAAAAGATTGTCTTTATGATTATGAATTTGAAACAACTGGAATGAAAGCAGTCATGAGGCTCATTTCTGAAAGTTGGGGATATAGAAAGTTAAAAGACTCATCGCTTGGTACTGAGGTCACCTGCTTCGTAACAGACTAAAATAGAAGAGTACAAGTGTTAAGAATTCATTCTGTCTTCCCCATGCTTTTGTAGCTTTATTTTTAGAGCTCTGCTAGCAGCAGTTGGGAGCAGTGTTTGCCCTTACGCGCCTGCTCAGTCAGACTCGCCTTCTCTTTTGCAATCTCTGCCTCCTTTGACAGGTGTGAGGGACTCCTAAGTGTCGCAAGCCAGCGACCTGGCATCAGCCACCCCTGATTTTGTGTGCTCCTTCAGACCACTGAGCTTATGAAAGAGGTAATGTTTCTACTGCCTGTTAACATGTATCAGTTTTTTCTTAAGGTTAAGCCAATCAAAATGAAAGAGTGAGTATTGGATAGACAGTAGTACAGAAGTGATAAACAATATGTAATAAAGAATGGATTAAACTGCTATGATGGATTGATTCCTAAGGAAAGGATGAAAAGGAATATTTCAGAGCCTCCCTTATACAACCTAAGCAGATATCATAGAAGCCCCAAACCACAGAAACATTTATTTTTGTGATAAAAGCAGAGCACTTTTTTCCTATTAAAATTGTGCATGTGTGTTTATATTTCTGAAGAAATTAGAGAAGCTATTATTTTGAGATTTATGCAGAGCATGCTATTTACTCAGGAGAAAAGTGAATGTAATAATTTAAAAAGTATTGTTAATGGTCTTGGTTTCAAATACATGTACCAAATAACAATATTTTGGTCAATGATGGACTGCATATACAGTGGTGGTCCCATACAGTTATAATATTGCATATTAATGTACCTTTTCTATGTTTACATATGTTTAGCTACACAAATACCACTGTGTTACAGTTACTTAGAGTATTCAGTACAGTAAAATGCTGTATAGATTTACAGCCTAGGAGGAATAGGCTATACCATACAGCCTAGACGCGTAGTAGGCTATACTATCTAGGTTTGTGTAAGTACACTCTATGATGTTTGCACAATGACAAAATTGCCCAATGATGCATTTATCAGAACATATCCCTGTTGTTAAGTGATGTATGACTATATTTAAATATTTAAAACCCAGAAAACAATGGTGAACAGAAGATACCTTAGAACAGCAGTCCCCACCTTTTTGGCACCAGGTTTCATGGACAGACAGGGGGTGGGGAGGATGGTTTCAGGATGATTCACGTGCATTATATTTATTGTGCACTTTATTTCTATTATTACTACATTGTAATACATAATGAAATAATTATACAACTTGCCATAATACAGAATCTAGTGCTGCTGATCTGACAGGAGGCGGAGCTCAGGCGGTGGTGCGAGCAATGGGGAGCCGCTGTAAATACAAAGGGAGCTTCCCTGGGCCCTCTGCTCACTTCCTGCTGTGTGTCCCGCCATGGACCCGCCATGGACCGGTACCAGTCCGCAGCCCAGGGATTGGGGACGTCAGTATTAGACAATGACTTTCTTGGGAACTGTCAGCAATTCACATTGTTCATTGGAATTATGAGAGGTACAGTGATTTTATCCTACAGATGCACATTTGTATCACCTGGAGAATTTTAAAAAATTACCAATGTCCAGGCCCTTACCATAGAGATTATGATGATTGGCCCGGCATTGGTGTTTTTAAAGAGTACACCTAGATGATTTTATTCTGTAGCCAAGGTTGAGAGCCACAGAATTAGAGAACCCAACAGTAACTGGTTCTGCTTTTGCCATTATGTGCACCATCTTGGGTATCCCACGTTGCTTTTTCATATTTCGGTTTCCTGTATTAAGAGGCCACAGAAAACATAGATATTTAAAAAACCTTGAGAACTCTGCAAGGTTCATTCAGAGTTTTTTACATCCAATTATATTTGGCTTGCATGACTTGCGTGAACTAACATTTTATAATGAAATAGCATTAATTAAAATAATAAGTCACAAGACTTTCATTACCTGATAATCTACAAATAATAATCAAATATTTGTCGAATACCTCCTGTGTAGAAGGCACTGATGGAGAGATTAAGGAATCTGACCTTTTATTTGTTCTCAAGTAATTAACAATCTGAGGAACTAATAGACATAACTAAAGAAATAATTAACATTCCAAAGCTGTGTGTGCTTCACTGCAATGTATTATATAGTGTTCTAGTGATTGCAAAAAGAATAACAACTGTGGGCTCATGGTATCTTCGTAGAGGCTATGACATTTGTGAATTAACCAGGTTATTGGTTTGCTATCCTCCCCATCACAGCTTTCCTCTTATGGCTTTAGTCTCTTTGAAGCTTAGCCTGTCTGTTCTCCTTCCTGTACATAAAATATTCCTCAATGAATCACACTGTCATGGACCACTTTAGTAATAGCTGATCACCCTTGTGTTTACAACTGCCTGGTTCTTGACTGTGATATTTATCTGAAACAGGGTAGGTTTTGATTTGGCCTTACAGAATGAGTAGGATTTAGATTTAAGAAGAATAGGTTGAATTTTCCAGCTTGAGGTTAGAAGGAAAGAAAATACTAAATAAAGGTACAGAGTATACAACTTGAGTGAAAAAACAGAGAAAGTTATTGCAACAGTAACAATCCATACTATTCATCTACTATGTATCTTATGTGCTAAGTACATTTTTTTTTATTCTTCTGTTTGAAACTTCCCTTAGGTATCAATTACCTTGATTTAGTAAAACTTGAACTTCAAAGTGGTTCTAATATTATTCATTAGTAAGTCATTAGGTCAGGATCCAAATTCAGCAGCCATTCTGATCTCAAAAACGGAATTCTTCTCACTCTGCTGTGCTGCCTTGTATAAAGGAATAACGGGAAGAGACAAACAGAAAGCATGAGGAAGAGGCTGAGTTTCGCAGTGCCTTTAATGCAGGCCAAAGAATGAATTTTTATCCTGATGGAAATGGGAGACTGTTAGAGATTTTTGAAGGCGTAATATATTTTAGGTATTTTAGGAAGCTAATCTGGCAGGGATGTATAGGTTATGTCAGGTCAATACAAATGTTTATTCATTAAAAAACTATTTACTGAACACATGCTGTGTTCTACACTGTGTCTAGTCTGGGAATGAAGTTGCATTAATTAGTACTTATGTAGAGAACTCTTTTTGTGTAATATGTTGTCATATGTAAAGTATGTATGCTGTGTCTGATTTATTTTTTTTTTGTTTGTATAAATTCATGGGGTACAGATGCAATTTTGTAATATATAATGAAATAATTATACAACTCACCACTATGTTATCATCATATGGATTACATAGTGGTGAAGTCAGGGCTTTTAGGGTTTCCATCACCCAAATAACATACATTGTACCCATTAAGTAATTTATCTTCATCTACCCGTCTCTCCCCCCTCACCATTCCAAGACTCCATTGTCTGTCCTTCCATACTATATGTTCATGTGTACACATTATTTGGCTCCAGCTTGTGAGAACATATGATATTTATCTTATGTGTCTGACTTTTTCACTTAAGATAATGGCTTCTAGTTCAAAACATGTTGCTGTAAAAGACATAATTTAATTCTTTTTTATGGCTGAATAGTATTCTATTATGCATATATACCACATTTTCTTTATCCAGTCATCTGTTGATGGACACTTAGGTTGATTCCATATTTTTGCTATTGTGAATAGACATGGGAATACAGGTAACTTTTTGATATAATGGTTTCTTTTCCTTTGGGTAGATACCAGTAGTGGGATTGCTGGATCAAATTTATCTTCATTCCACTTAAGTGGAATTCCACTTATTCATAATAATTATTGCTAGTTTTCAACTGTATGTCAATGCTGTTATTACTAATAAATTGTATTTGGATATCTCCATGAATTTATAATAGCATTTTTGTTAATATAAGGTTTCTCTTTCAATTTTTTTAAAGATCAAATGTCATGTGTTTTCAAAGATCATTATCTTTTTTTAAAGATCAAAGATTGTTATCATTGTTAAAAAAATTCTCATTCAAAAACCTTAGCAGGCTTTGCTGTTATTTTTATGGCCATTGTACAAATCATCAAGAAAAATTCAGTTAATAAGAATTAAACAGTAGTAATCTAATATTTGGGAGATATAAAAAATTTCATTTTATAGAAGTGAAGAAGTGTTATGAGTCATTTAGTGCACTCATATCTTTTACTTCTCTGAAAAAACTGCTAACTCAAGCGAAGGCACTCAAATAAGAATGTCAAATCTATTTTCCACTTCCTCTTTGAATTTCAAATGTGTTTTTATAGCTCTAGCAAAGTGAGCTCACTCACCTAGTATGTGTGCTTTCTTGTGGTAATACTGCTTAGGATGGTAAGCAGATCTCACAGAATTCACTTGAGCAGACTTGAAGACAACTGTCAGGCAGTTGTTAATTTAAGCTGTGCTGGAGCTCTTTGTCTGTAGCAAGCACATTCTTTGGTTGGATAGAGAATTTTTATCATGAACAGATCTGTCATTGCCCTCTTTATCATATTTGTAGAGGGGTCATAAATAGAATATTTAATTGTTATGATAGTTTTTATATATGTGGACCTATCATTTGAAATTACTAAAACATATTATTGATTCATTATAATTATTATCTATTTTTTGGTAGGAATTATCTGGGTAAAGTTGAAAAGAAAGTGGAAAGTCTAAAATTAACAAAGTAATAAGACAAAAAAAGCTTCTAAGAGTAAAATAGATAAGTACTTACACTAAAAAAAGCAATAAAATGAACACCAAAGCTATGATTTCTGAGCCAAGCCTTCTCTAAAATAAGAAATCCTTTTCTTTTTATATATAGCACAGGCATCTAAACTATAAACTCAAAGGTGGAAAGAGTGAGGATATGACACTCTTTGATGATGGGTTAGAGAATGTATTCCACCAGACACCAAACTATAATCCCCACACTCGAAAAGTAGTTCCAATTGTACAGTCATGATAACTTGCACTATACAATACAAAAGTGAAAACTAAGTCATGTTTCTTGGAATCTCTTTCTCAATTTTACAGACAACATTTCTGTTAACCACTCAGCCACAGTATGAATTCCTGGACTTTGTCCTTCATTTCCCTAGTTACTAGCTCCTATAGATCAATATAAATTTTTGCCAGGGATGTGGCAATATCTTTACTTAGAAATAAAGAAGTTTCTTCCCAGCTTTGGAGATATGATTCTGTTTGCATAAATTTAACATATCTTAGTCTAGATATCTATTTTAAAACCCTAATTGTGTGTCTTTTTTAGACCATTCAGCTAAGCTGTTAACACATTTGATATATATATTTAAAAAGAAATTGTATTAGTGGTCTGTTATTTTCATGTTACTACTATTGTCTTAATTAGGGAAACATCTTTACTTTGAACTTGAGAGCGCTTGTCTTTCAACACTGTTCAGAACCCCAAATAACAATGACTTTCAAATGACCAATTAGGCAATTTAAAAAATGGTAAAGATCATATCCATGTTATTTGATAACCCATTTTACATCAACAAACTGTATCATAATACCTATAGAATTTTATTTAACCAATTTTGAAATACTCTAACTCAATGAGAGTAAACTTTCAAAATCAGCTAATTCAGGAAAAGAAAGTATCTTACATGCTTTGGATTCTTCTATTTAAATTTCCACTCACTGCCCCAAGTAAATATAAATTTATTACTTGAGTGACAGCAACAAATGCAGAAATCTAATCCTATATTCTCAGGGCTCTGATGGGCCTTATTTGGAAAAAATCACTACTCTCTCTGAACTCACTGATCCAGCAAATATCTTTTCTGTTGACTAGAGTGACACTGTATGAGACTTAGGGCACAGCTTCATGGCTTTCTTTCTTCCAGCTGTAAAATTAGTGGTATTGGCTGAGGGTGTGAAATAATGAGTTTGTTTTAAAAGTTAATCAAATGGTGCCAAGTGTGGAGTTACAGTTTTGCTTTAAGTCAAATTCTGTAATGCATATAAAAGCAAGTATGCAAGAAATGTAACTAAAATTATTCCCCTAGAATTGAACTTCATTTCAATCTTTATCCCTCATTAAGAATGATAGTAGAAAACTTAAGCTAGTTAACTTAAAATTAACTTCAACTGATTTAAGGGTTCTTCCATAATGCATTTGGAACAAGGTGCCAGTTAAGATCTGGGGGAAACTTAAGTTCTTGGCTTTGGAAAGGAATAGTTTGTCTAGCATCCTTTGAAATGAAGATAACCTGTCTGACCTTTGTCCCTACTGCAGATCCTTAGATATCCATGGCAGGACATACCACTCTGTGCCTTCCTCATTGCAATTATGAGGTTCCTTCAGGTCACAGGTCTCTATTAGCTACTTCCATGCCTCTTTTTTGGCCAGAATTTTGAGAACTCCCATCCAAGAATTTGACTCTTTGGTCTGTGTTCCTCTGTGTCTTCCTTTGGCTAATGATTCAGTGTAGGGATTGAGGAGTGGGAGGCAAATAGAAGTAGGGGAAAGTGAATTCTTAGTTAACACTGCATCCCTTCACACTTATTAAAACTATTCAGTACTTATATTTTATATATATTTTCTCATATCACTTGAATATTTACTTTGTCACTACATCTGGCCTTGATCTCTAAGCATTTGTGGTTGGATATGGGTGACATCGGAAGCTCAGTCTTAAAAAGTCTACACTTTTATTTTTATTTTGATATTTTCTAAGTATTTTTTAGAAATAATATTTCTAAATATTTTTATTTCAGTATTTTCTAAATTATTTTAGAAAATAATTTTTTTTCCAGATATGATTTTTTTTTTAAAAACTTTCTCCTACAAGGTAATGGAACCATTATCCTCAGAAGGAGATTGAGGATGACACTGCGATCGTTTCCCCAGCATTCTTTCCAGTCTCCCCACATGATGTAGCACCCATATAGTGTGGAGGGGCCTGATTCCATGCTAATCAGTGCAGTCACTTCCCTCTTGACAGAGGTGGAAATGACACCCAAGTTCTTCTAGAGTGAAGTCTAGGACTATTGTCCAATAAGGAGGGAAGATAATTTTTCTCTTCTGGATTTTGTGGGATACCGATGCAAAGTTGGGGATGGCTTTATGATTTTGTTACCCTAAGTGAAACCATGATGACATGATACCAGAAGAAGACAATGTGAAAACAATTGCAGAGAAAGAGAAATGGAGTCCTAATTAAACTACACTTGAAAGTCCACCTTACTTTTAGAGATTTTACAAATGAGACAAAAATAATTCTATTAACTGTGTAAGCAATTTAAGTTTTTTGTCTCTTGCTACCCAAAAACATTCTAACTAACACAAAGATATGTTTGCCGACAATTCTCAAATATATTAAGTCCAAGATCTTTCTCTCTTTGGTCTGATCATCATTTCAGGTGCTTACTGGATATGTCGACTTCAATATCACCAAGATGTTTTCAACAACTTCAACATTAGAGCATTTTTCATCTCCATCCTCTTTTCTCCCAACCTCCCCCTCAACCTCCCCCCAAACTTTTTTTTTTGCTAATGGTGTCACCTCTAGAGCAGGGGTCCTCAAACTTTTTAAACAGGGGGCCAGTTCACTGTCCCTCAGACCGTTGGAGAGTGCGCACTGCGGGCCCGGGACGAGTCGGCTGCAAAGCAGGACAGGCAGCGGCGGCAAAAACACCCGGTGGGCCAGATAAATGTCCAGTGTGGGCCGCATGTGGCCGTCGGGCCGTAGTTCGAGGACGCCTGCTCTAGAGGTTCTAAGTCAGAAAATTTAGAATCAACTCAATACCTCCCTTTCTTATGCTCTTCCATTTGCCTTCTACCCAAATTTAATTGGCCACCAGATGTTTTCCTTACCCTACTTTCTGTTCCCACTGCTATTGGCTTAGATCAAGCCTTCAGCACCTCTTAACTATAATAAATAATGACATTTATTATTTTTTTTATTTTTATATTTTTTCAGTATATTATGGGGGTACAAATGTTAAGGTTACGTATATTGCCCTTGCTCCCCCCTCCCCCTTCGAGTCAGAGTTTCAAGCGTGTCCATCCCTCATTTGGTGTGCATCACACTCATTATGTATGTGTATACCCATCCCCTCCTCCCCCCACCTGCCCGACACCCGATAGATGTTATTTCTACATGTCCACTTAGGTGCTGATCAGTTAATACCAATTTGCTAGTGAGTATATGTGGTGCTTATTTTTCCATTCTTGGGATACTTCACTTAGTAGAATGGGTTCCAGCTCTATCCAGGAAAATACAAAAGGTGCTATATCACTGTTGTTTCTTATAGCTGAATAGTACTCCATGGTATACATATACCGCATTTTATTAATCCACTCATGTATTGATGGGCACTTCGGTTGTTTCTACATCTTTGCAATTGTGAATTGTGCTGCTATAAACATTCGATTGCAGGTGAAATAATGACATTTATTATTAAAAATAATAATCTGTTATGATTCTGCCTCCCAACTCCAATGGTCTGTCCTACACCTGGCAGTCTAATATTTTTTGAAACAAACAAATACAAAGTTCTGATCATGTCCCTTCTTTATTTTCAAAACTTCAGTGAACCCATTGTTTACAGAATAATATTCAAACTCTTTAACTTCCCCTATTTTTAAAGTCTCTTCTTCTGCATTCTGCTCTTGGCCTTCATGTTTTAAATGGGAATAATAATATTAATAATAAACCCATAAATTATTATTAATTTATTTATTAATAGTGTGTGAAAGTGTCTGAAACATGGTAGGCTCTAGATTACGTGGCAATTGCTACTATATTCTGAACAATAGCAGTTATCCACCAAATACTGCCTCTGTGACTTACATATGCTGCTTCTTTGCCTGTTCTGCCCCAGCCTTCTTGTGAATGTCATTTGCTCTTTCATAATTCAGCTGATTCCTTCCCTGTGTGACTTCTCCTACAATCATAGCTCCCTCTGTTATGTAATCTTTGCATTTTATTGACAGCTTTGTTAATAGCACTTATCAAATTGTATTGCCATAGCCTTTTTAAAAAAAAGCTGGTCTTCCTCTACTGAGTTCTGTGACAGCAAAACTAAACCCTACCTATCTAAAATTACAACTCTACTCTCACACTTCCTATCCCATTACCCAACTTTAGTTTTCTCTAGCACTTATAAATATTTAAAGTGTATAGTTTACTTAGTTGTCATATTTTCTATCTCCCCCACTAAAATGTATGTTCTCCTAGGATGGAAATTTTTGCCTTTTTAGTCACTGCTGTATATCTAGTCCCTAGAAGTCACCATATTGAGGGAATGAATGAATGAATGAATGTATTGTTTATCTTTTTATATCTAAGGCCTAACAGAGTAGCTGGCATTTGGTAGGTGCTAAAAAATCTTGGCTAAATAAATGAATGAATGGTGCTACAAACCTGGAAAATTGGAAAAATTTATTTATTTTAGAGATGACGTTTTACCCTGTCACTCAGGCTGGAGTACAGTGCCATGATCATGGCTTACTGCAGCCTCAAACTCTTGGGCTCAAGGGATCCTCTTGCCTCAGCCTCCGAATTTGCTGCTCCTGGCTCATTTTTCAAAACTTGTTAGAGATGGGGTGAGGGAGGAGCCTCACTTTGTTGCCTAGGCTGGTCTCAAACTCCTGGCCTCAAGCAATCCTCCCACTTTAGCCTTCTGAGTAGCTGGGATTACAGGCATGAGCCACTGCACCAGACTCCTAAATTGGAACAATTTAAATTGGTGACTTAAAGTAGAAGGTTCTCTAGTATGGTTTAGACGCATTTAATTTAGAGAAGGTAGGGGTCAATTGTAGTGATATCTCCAAAGTGCCCCATCGTGAACGTTTTTGTTTTTTTCCTGGGATCAAAGTATAAAATTGAAAGAAAATGTAGAGGGGGGAGATGGGAGTCTCTTAATTAGTTTTTACATATTTACAAATAAAAAGTGATTTAAAACTGTCAATAAAAGTTTCACCAATGCTCTATCTGCTGGTTTGTTAAGAACATTGTTTTCTAAATGCTTTCCTATCTTGTGAGAAAAGTTCAATTTCTACATAGCTATTTAAACCACAAAGTTTTTGTTAAATCACAATAGAAAAATTGAATTTAGCGGAAGTATGAATGCTTTTTAATGCTGATTCTGACTTTCATGAGACTGAAAACTCCATTTTATTTGATGCTAATTACAAACCAGCCAGATACTGGTGTGTTGGTCTGATTTGAATTGGTGACTTAAATGTAGAAAGCTCTCTGTTCTATTATCAAAATGACTCTCAACTTACAATTAAGAGAAAGAATGAAAGAACAAAAGGAAGACCAAAAGAAGGAAGGAAGGGTGAAAGGAAGGAGACAAGGAAGGAAAGAATGGTAGAAGAAGAGACCAAAAGATGGGAGGAAGAAAAGGAAAAGAGAATGGCAGTGTTAGTGTAGTGAGACTTCACTCAGAAATGAGTAAACATCTGTAAAATGATATTTATTTTTTTGTTTTGTCTAAAAGCATCATTTCGGTTCTCTGAATATATTAGAGTGAATACATACATAGATACAAATACATATGCATATATTTACTCAACACATAATAGAGAATTAAAAAATACAAACTCATTCTTTTTCTGACTTGAAAACTCTTTTGTTAAAATAAGCTTTCCTAAATGGAATGATGTTTGTCTTCACTGTGATAAAATTATAGGAGCAGTGAATTGGCTGATTTGCTGCAATAAAAATCATGAAGAAATAGTGATCTTTCCCAGCTGTGTTTTTCCTTCCTCATTCTCTTTTAACGTCTCTCCTACCTATTTGGACTGAGGCTCTAAAGGCTATTGAGCCCTTTCTTGTACTTCAGTAGTTGTGGTTTAACCTCAGCCTCATACAGTTTAAATGTTTAAGAAATGACTTCATCTCTAGATGAAAAAGAGATGTAAAAGAGTAGTTGGACACAGTCCCTGACCACTCTCTGCACCTGTCTAGTATCCCACTGATACCTCCCACCAGGCCCTTAACATACTCAGGACTATTAGATTTAGCTGTTGGTCATTTTTAAATTTCCACCACCTGGCTTGCCCTGTTCCCCTTTCCTCATCTAATAAAAGCCATTTTGGCCGGGTGCGGTGGCTCACGCCCGTAATCGTAGCACTCTGGGAGGCCGAGGCAAGTGGATCGCTCAAGGTAAGGAGTTTGAAACCAGCCTGAGCAAGTGTGCGACCCCGTCTCTACTAAAAATAGAAAGAAATTAATTGGCCAACTAAAAAAAATATATAGAAAAAATTAGCCGGGCATGGTGGCGCATGCCTGTAGTCTCAGCTACTCGGGAGGCTGAGGCAGAAGGATTGCTTGAGCCCAGGAGTTTGAGGTTGCTGTGAGCTAGGTTGACACCACGGCACTCACTCTAGCCTGGGCAACAAAGTGAGACTCTGTCTCAAATAAATAAATAAATAAATAAATAAATAAATGCAAGCAAGCCGTTTTGTCTTTCAAGACTCAGTTTAGTCTTATCTAGCAAGCAGTGTGAATCTTGACTCTACTACTGTTGGTTTGGTAAGTTGTTTTTTAACCTCTCTGTGTCTCATTTTGTAACAGTGCCTGTCACAGAGCATGCTAATGATGATGAAATGAGGTCGTGTGCTTAGCATCTTCTCTAATATGGCAATATATGCTCAATATGTTTGGCTGGCAGAAAAATTGATTGCCGCCTTCCGTACTAATATTGTCCTATGTGCACATACCTCATTAAAACCCTTATTGCATTATATTGTAATCTCTGATTTGCCTTTGTGTTTCTCGGTTAGTTTGTGTGCTCTATCGGCATAGACGTCTGCATTTTCAAACGCTCGTTTTTAGGCAAAATGCATGTTAAGAATAATCACTTGCACTCTAAAAAATATTTTCATAAAACACAAATATAGAAAATGTATAAATATATTCAGAAAAGGAGGAAATAGAGGATCAAAAGGATGCTAGAGGAATAAGGAGCTATTAGAGGACTATATCAAACACATGTATTAAAATAAAAATATATTCTTAGGTTAATATAAGAATATTCAATCTTGGGAGGTTAATTTTTTTATTTTTTATTTTTTTTGAGACAGAGTCTCACTCTGTTGCCCAGGCTAGAGTGCCGTGGCATCAGCCTAGCTCACAGCAACCTCAAACTCCTGGGCTCAAGCAATCCTTCTGCCTCAGCCTCCCGAGTAGCTGGGACTACAGGCATGTGCCACCCACCATGCCCGGCTAATTTTTGCTATATATTTTTAGTTGGCCAATTAATTTTTCTATTTTTAGTAGAGACGGGCTCTCTCTCTTGCTCAGGCTGGTTTCAAACTCCTTACCTTGAGCGATCTACCTGCCTCGACCTCCCAGAGAGCTAGGATTACAGGCGTGAGCCACGGCGCCCAGCCTGGGGGTTATTTTAACTAAAACTATAATGCTACAAGTAACTCATGTGAGGACAGAGAGATTGTTAGTTGGAGAGATCAAGTGCTGATGATAAAAACCAAAAAAGTTTTTGGGAAAATGAGTTAGTGAATAAAAGGGTCTTCTATCTGGATTTTGGTTCCAAGAGCAAATAATGTTGGTTGGTAACCAGTGTGGAATGGGGGTGGGGTAGGGAGAACCATATAACTTTTATGGAAAATCTGGAAATAGGGGAAAGAGATGAAGAACTTAGTGCATGAGTAAAAAGGAAAAAGTATTTAAATTCATGTCAGAAATTGGTTAGAAAGATGTGAGTGAATTTTAGTCTTTAGTTTTGAATTTTGTTAGGCTTTTATTTTCAGTTAAGGAATACAAGTTAAAAGGAATTTTAGTTTTAACACGAGTTAGAAAGTAGCAAACTTTTATTTCCTAGAGATACTTGATGTCTTTCATGTCTATTATAATGCCAATCAGTGGTCCAGACATTTTAATATTTTAAGTAGTAGTTTAGATGGTGGCTTTAGTATAGTTAATTTTCTTCATTATTTGGACATAGGAAGTGGCAAGACCACTGCCAGGGAGGCCAAGCTTTAAAATAAGAGCAAGCTTCATGTAAAAGGGTGTAGCTACTCAACAGAAATGAAGGGCAATATTACAAATTGAGGCATAGCTACCTGATGTAAAGCAGCAGCTAGTGCAAGGAATCCCTAGGGCAGAGATATATTGGGTAGCTGCAATGTGGTGAATCAGCCTTAATACTCATATTAAGAAACTAGCTGATGTAAGGCTATCCAAATATTCCTTTTCATTTTTTAAAGATCCAGATTATGGAATCTATATGATTATACCTGGAGCTCTGCATTGCTTGAAAAGTAAACAAAACTTGAAAGTTGGAAAGAAAAAGCTTAGAGAATAAAGGACCTATATGGCAGTTGAGAAGGTGATTTCAACTCAGAAAACATGGTCACTAAACCTTAAGATTGGTTTAAGGAGTTAAAGGCAGAGTATTTTTATCTTGAATTGTACGTAGTAATATCTTTAAATAATAATTACCAAAAGTAATAAAATGTTAGAAAGTCCGAAAAATTCTGTAATTCTGAAAAGAGGAAATCATAAAGAACACTGCATTCTGTAGCTTGCTTAACATTTTTACATATAGTATCTCCCTTAAGCCTATCAAACATGCTGGGAATGTTATGTTTCTTAAGTCCATTTTTTTTTTTAAATACAATGATTGAGACTCGGTAGTTAAATGAGTTGTCTACTTGCCTCCAATTACTGTGTTATTTCTGCTAGAAAATATTTCTGTAAGCTGAGAAAATATGCACTCAACTACTAAGCACTGACCACAATCTGAAGTGTTATAAATGCAGATAGACATGCATGTTGTTCTAACTTCCTTTAGACTATTAATTGTACCCAAATAGACTATTAATTGGACACAGCTGTTCATATCAATGGACAGCATAATATTCAGTTCCCCAGATACTTTTAGAATATACATTTTATCAATAGATTTAAAAATGAAATAATTATAGCAATTAAAGTGTCTTACATGCTTATGAGACATATGCTTAGAGGGTATTTAAAAAAACATAACTGCATTATATGGAATTACTACTATTAATAATATTAAGTGGAAAAATCTAAAATCTGAAAGGCAGGATGCCACGGATAATCCCTGGCAAGTACGCCTTGCTTCCATAGCAGCAAAGCACATGGTGTAAGGGAATGGTTTCTGGAATCAGATTGCTTGAGACTGCCCTTGTCACTTGCTGTGCAATACCAGGCAAGCATCGTTTACTTCTCTCTAGCTCAGTTTATGTCATCATAACTTATGTTCCATCAGACTTGGATTTATGCCTTTTTTACTCAATGTATTCCAAGCATCTGGAATAGTGCTCTACATATATAATAATAGGTATGTACTAAATAAAGATAAATATTTTTGAATACATCTGCAAAGTGGAACAACTATCTCATCTACCCAAAGGATACTTTGAAAGTAGACCAACTTAGCAAAATTTCTAGAAAATATAGGAAATAGTAACAACTAGCAAATAAGGAAAATGCCATTATAATTGTCATTACTAGTTTCTACTATTATGGCTGAAGGTGAAAGATGTGTAGAAAGATAAGGGAGCTGTTGTTTTGGAGAATGACCCTCTATCTGGTACAGTATGTCAGTAGTATTCTAAGGGTTGGTTCATTGTAGTCAAACCCAGAGAGAGGACAACTATGGCTTTATGTACTTCCTCACTAATAAAGGTTTGAACAGTTTCTTCTCCTTTTGTACTTACTATCTCGTTGTCAATTGATTCCTTTACTTCTAATGGTTGAGTTCATCCTGCATTTGAGAAATCTTTATGAAACAGAAAGGATTTTAGGAAAGCAAACAAAAACAAAGCCCCTAAAAACTTCCCCATATTAACCACCTGCATGTTGCTGTTTTAGGAATAGTTTGTTATTCTATCTTCTTTATACAAGATGCCCTGCTCTCAAAAATGTCTTTGAAGCAAACTAACTGACAGTGATCTTGGTTATTGATAACCTGGCTATCTCTATCATCTATAATAATGATTTGATTTAATATGGATAATTTAGTTTTGTTTCTTTCTTCCTTATCCTCTTCCTTCCTCTCTTCCTATTTTTTCCTTTGTTTCCTCCTTCCCTCTTCCCTCCTTATTTCCCTTCTTGCCTTACTCTGTCTATCCCTAGCTTGCTTGCTTTTTTCTTTTTGTCATTTTTCTTATAAGCTATTTAAGATTTATAAAGCATAGTGAGGGTTGAGATAAAAATGACTGAATTCAGGTTTAGAATGTAGGTAGACATATCCAGAAATGTGTAATCTTCACTCCCCCTCCACTTTCAGTAAAAACTGAATCTTTTTTATCTCTGTGTTTTGCATTGCATACCTCTGCCACAAGGCAGCGGCTCAGTAAATGTTTGTTTCTCTCACCCTTGACCTTTGGCAAATTTTCTTTTGCCTCTTCTCATTCCACCTTTTTATTGCTCCACAATTCTTATTTCAATAAAAGGTTATTGCTGCTATTTTCCCACTGATGTTACAGTAGAAGTCTATGATATATTTATCCATAAATAAAAAATTGTATACAAATTATGTTGGTAATTCAAATGTCTAGTTATAAGTTTATTTGATTTTACATTTTAGGATATCAAGAATAAATATTTCTTTTACAGTTATTTTTCTTAGTTTTCTCCTATCTTCTCCTTTTTATATCATAAAGATCCAAATGACAGCTTTAGTGTAAATATAGTACAGCATTTAGTGGCCACTCCCAAGAGAGTTCAGTCACTGGTAGGAACAGATGTTTGTATAAGTTGATTTTAATTGCTAGAAATGTTTTTCAATTCTTAGTTTTCATTACATTAAAATAATTGTAAGAATGCACAGAAATTGTATCTTTGCTATTACAATGAAATAAAATAGACAAGGGCTTACATTTTATTTTTAATCCAATTTTTTAATTTAAACGTATATCTTATTAGCTTCTCTTTTTGTCTGTATTTTGTTAACATGAATACAGTGCTATTATTTGAGCCATTGCATAATTTGCACACATCTCTGTAGCCTTCAGCATGCATTATACATTCATCATATTCAAGAATATACTTAGTGCTGTTCTTTGCGTAAGTCAGCATTTCCCTATTGCAAGATGACCTTCATTTCTATCATTTCATTAAAACCATACATGTCTGTATATAGGTACAAACTTTACATGCAGGTGCTGTTTCAAGGTAATTAAAGTGTTATTGCCTCCTTCTTTCCTTCTTTTCCCTTCTTTTCTTTCTTTTCCTTCCTTTCTTTGTCTTATTATATTTGAATCTTTTAGAAGAGAGCTAGAAGACCAATTACCTGTAACCTCATGTTTACAAAATTTGTGAAAGTTGTTGTTGATAATACAATAAAATTGAGATAACTCCTACACTGTTAACTAGGAAAAGGGGATCTTTATTTTTCTGGGGTAGGGCTAATAAATTTGTTTCTTGTCTTTGCTGTTTCCTGATGACTTATAGGGGCACCTGAACATTTAAATACAAAGAGAGACATTTCTAATTTGTATTGTTGCATTGACATGGGAGAAGACCCAATAATTTTCTTTTTCCTGAGGCATGAGGTGTTCACGTATTTTTAAAACCATTCTCTCAATTGTATTAATAAATAAATTCAGTCATTCTGAGCTGTTAGTGATTTAACATGTCACACTTCTTCACAGGGATATTTTCAAATGTTCATTTAAGGAGAGAGAAAGTTTAATATAAAACTAGGAATGACTAGTTAAAGCTGAGAAGCAATCTTAGTCCTTCTTATTCCCTTTAAACCCCATCATGTGGAACTATCAACTGTATCTCTGCAAACTCCTGCTTTATGCTTTCTTTGAATCTGTGCAAAGAAACAAAACAGAAGAAAAAAATCTATTTTTGAAACATTTAAGTTATTTAAATGCCAAATTTAGTATTTTGTGCTATATTCTTTCTAGGCTTGCCACATCAGTATCCCTTTTGAGCAGAGATAATTAAAATTCACTATTTTGAATTGAAGCAGCTTAATCTGGTAATCTGAGGCTTCAGAATTAGATGAGTGGGCAAAAAGTCAGGTGAATCAGAGGGAGAAGGGGAGACCGCATTGCATAATTTGCCAGTCATAATCCACTGTTAGAAATCATGAGGAATTTCCTATACACATAAAGCATGTAGAGTACATAACTTGTTTCCATCTAATTATACACTTGTGTGGTGAATGTGTTGTCACATTCTAAAACTGTCTTTGAATTAGCTTTTTTTTTCCACCTTGGTACTCTGAGCTTTCTGAGATTTTATATGGTCACATGAACTGTGAGTGATGCTCAATATTGACAAGTACAGTGCAAACAGCAGATGGTAAGATATTGATGGAGACATTTGTTAATGGGCCAGTTGTCTTGTGTAGATGTACAGCTTTTTGGCAGAGTTTTGGCCTTTTTTTCCTGCCTTTCCACACTGTCTACCTTAGAAAGAGGAAAGAACCTAAAGGCTCTCTTATGTTTCTTCATGGGGGGAAAAAAAGGTGAATGTCAGGATAACATTGACCTTAAATAAAACAATCCTTAGTAAATGGAACCATTATATCATGAAAAAGATCACTTATTTAAAAATAATATTTGTATGATAAACATTTGAAAAATATTATTTCACTTTTGCAACTCTGTTAGTCCCTTCAGTAATTAATGTATTCTGTATTGGATACATAGCTTTGTACATATTTATGTGGGGATGGTGGTATCTTATAATCAATGGTAAACACCTAAAGGAAAAAAGATGTCTTACACGTCATTTGTATAGGGGAGATTGGGGCTGGGCTTCCTAGAATCTCTGGAACTGTACAAATTCACAATAATTGCTCAGTAAACCACTTTTCTAGAAATAGCATTTTGGATCTTTTCTATTCATTTCACATCAGTTTTTTTGCTAATTGGCTGTTCTTGTTGTTGTAGTCCTTAAGGCGTACTTTAAAGAATCCCTAAAAAGTCTCTCAAGCTTCAACCCTATTTCAACTCTGGGTTTGCTCAGTTACCCGAGAGCAGGGAGAATACTCTCCCAAGAGGCTTTGCCTTTTTTCTTTTCCTTTCAAGAAAATTTTTATGGATACGTAATTGTACATATTTCTGGGGTACATGTGATAGTTTCATACATGCATACAATGTGTAATGGTCACATCAGTTGCTTTTCTTTTACTCCAATAAAATACGAAGATTTGCACACAAGTAAGGGTTATTGACTCCACTTTCTGTTGGAGAAAGGTTACGAGATAGAAAGGAGTTGCTCTCTCCAATCTTATTCCTACAAATCCTTTTACTGACTTTGAGTAGAGTGTTCTGCTGATTGTCATTCAAATGATCCACACCTACACTGCTTTTCCCTTAAACCTTTATACGTGTGTAGAATGCTAGTGCATCTTCATTTTGCTTGTTCTTATTTCCTGAAGATCCCAGAGAAAGTCCCACAAACTCTTAATTGTCTTCTCTCCTGAGCTCCTGTTGCATGTACGTTTTTTAAAAACTTAAATACGTTTCATGTGTTACTTTGTACTGTTATTTAACTTAGCAGTAAAATATATGGAAACTTTAAACAAACACTCTAGAATTTTAACTTCAAAACAATTACAGCGATTTATCTGAGTGTTTATTATGTATAAGGCATTCTGCTGAGTTATTTTTATATACATGAGTTCATATAATTCTCTCAATAACCCAATAGATGATATATGGTTACCCACATTTTACAGATGAGGAAACAGAGACTGGGAGTTTCTATGGTCCAGTAAGAATGAGGCATCAGATCTATCAGCTGTTAATAAATGAGCCAGTTTCATGAGTAGAAAGCTGGCAGGGCAGCGAGACTAGATCAGCTCAGTAGAGATAATACTTCATACATTCTGTATGTCTAATATGCTGCTTTTTAAATACAATACGAATTTAAGAATGGAGATGAAGTAAAGAATCCAGGAAATCTTTAGAAAAATCAGAACATATGTAATATCCATATATGAATAGTGGAATTAAAGTGTTTGTTAAATACCACCCATATGAGCATTGAAAGTTTATTAATCTTTAGTGTGTATTAATATGTTTCACGGGTTATAGAAGTGACAGTCAACATAATAACTTTTTGTAAAAGAAGATAGTCTATTGAGAAACTGCTAAGAAACAAAAGGACCCAGCCCCTCCCCCCAGCCCAATCTCCCATCCTTGTTTTCTGGTTTACCTTAATTTTCTTTTTTTTAATTGTAGAGTTTCATTTCTTTTTGTTCTGGAAAACAAAATTTAGAGGATCTAATCTTGAGAGATCCTAAACATACTGCTTTAAGAGTAAATTTATGTATTCTTGTCTGCAAAAGGTGACCACTATGCAGGACCTCATACTAATTTTCAACAAGTTGTTTTTTGTTTTTTCCCTCCCATGAAGACAAAATATGACTCAGAAGAAGCAAATGGAGCCACCAGTTTGGTGCTCTTTGATGCACCTGCATTTTGCCTGACTGCTTCCTGCCACCTTGATTACATCCTGCTATTACTCATGTACCCTAGAGTTGCTAATAGCAGAGATACTATGACCTTCCTGGATCTTATGTGAAATGGAAAATACCATGAAAAATGAAAAATCAACCTGAATTTATTTTCAGTTTTATGAGTTTTGCTCCCAGAAAAGAAGACTGGTGGTTAAAACATCTGGATTTTATTTTCTGATCCGTCTGTTCTCTAGTTTGTCACACCTCCATTTAGCCACTAGGAAAATAGCCAAACAGAACAAAAATAAACCACGGTCTCCTTTGTGAAGAATAATGAAACTTCTGGAATATTTGCTAATTTGCAGGGTACAAGTGAATTTATAAGTAGAAAGTCAGTACTTCTTTCCTGTTTTCATATAGAAAGAAGGCAGCTCTGCCAGTAGAAAGACCTAGAGATGGGAAGATTAGCTCAGATTTAAATTTGAACTTGGGAAACTTCATTGTGAACCTGAACAATTTATGCTATTCTAATGTATTTTAATTTCCTTTACTACATTTCATTTTTATCTCACTTAGAAAATAACAAACTCTATGTTCTCTATGTTACTATGTTCTCAGGTATTTTGAAATGGAAAAATGTCCGAATACTAGAAGAGAGCCAGTTTTTGATCAAAGATTTTTTTTTGATCTTCTGAGCCTCTGAGAGAATTAAGGGTTCTTTTATTTTTTCATTTTTTTAATTGAGGTAAAGTATACATACATAATTTACTACCTTTACTATTTTTAAGTGTACGGTTCAGTGGTAATAAATACGTTTATATTCTTTTTTCCTCTTAACTGCCACCCGCATCCTAAGGGTTCGTTTATTTTCATGATACCTTTCGTTGTTAGAACATCATATCAATATATTATGACTTCATAAATAAAATTTGTCACACTTGGCACTTACCAACATGAGTAAGCATTTGTGAATTTAAAAAGAAGGTATTAAATTTGTCAGTGCAAAACAAGCTAACAATATTGCTAAAAATGTAGGTTTTTGACTCAGACCTGATCTTCACTGATCCAACATCAATCTTAAACTTCACATATAGAATAATATTCAAGAAAAGCCTTTTTTTTTTAAGTGTGAGGAATTGGAATAGTAGCTAAGAGTGCTTTAAATGTTGAAGGGTAAAAGCCACATTTATTTATTTCCAAGAGATACATCACAGATGTTTCTGTCTTCATTAGTATTATTTCCTATGATTATTTTTAAAAAAATTAAAAAGCCTAGGGAAAAACTAACAATATGTATTATTTCACTAGCCATCCATAGTAAGGACATTTAATAATTTATAAAGGACCTATGGCCATTGAAAATGATTAATTTTTTGCAAAGAACTATCTTGAGTGCAATAATTAAACTGTCACAACTATTTTTTAACCACATAGATAACATGTTTAACTTGCCACCACTTTATACTGTATGCATTAAGAATGTGTGTAGAGGGTGCTAATCTCATTGCTTAGATAGATACAATTATTTTTACTTGATTGTTAAAAACCAAATTGTCTTGGTATTTTTACAATGAAACAACAAGGAGTTTGATACTTTTGCATATAGGGTCTTTAAATAGGTGTGGGTCTGTTGCCTGGTACAGTGGTTCACATCTGTAATGCCCAGCACTTTGGGAAGCTGAGGCAGGAGGTTTGCTTGTGCCCAGGAGTTTGAGACCAGCCTGGGTAACATAGCAAGATCCTGTCTCTTTAGGAAAAAAAAAAAAAAAAAAAAGTAAATGGGTGTGGGTCTATAGTTTATTTTACTCTTCATACCTGTGTTGTATATTTTTGCTAAGTGCTGGTTCTTAAAGGGTACTTGATGGCTTCAGAAGGTTATGATTAATCTGTTAAAATGTAATTTGAAAAAATAGCTGATTTTTTCCCCTCAGTCTCATGTGCCAATGTATCTCAAAAGTAATGCATATTTTGAATTTTCTAATGATGTTCAATTACACTTGATATTAAAATGTCCACAGGAGAAGGCAGCACAAAGTTAGAATTGAGAATCTGGTTGATTAAAAGGGAGGGATTATGAAGCACTATAGGATCTCTTTTTCCATTGCTGAATACACTTATTGCAGTGCTTATGGCTATTTGAACAGGTAAAACTGCTGCTTACTTAATGGTAGGTGGTGGTCTCCAGAGAACTTTGCAAAGGATTCCAAAAATAGTTATTCCATGAGCCAAAAATATTTTGAAATTACCTGAAAAACTTTTAGTTCAGTCATTCCTAATGTGTTTACAGCTCTAAGCCTAAATATTAATGCCAGGATGTCGTTTTTGATACATAATAAAAACCAACTTAAATACAGTGTCAGAAAGTGTATCCAGTATAGGTGGCATCTTGTAGTTTTCCAAAAGAGTGTTTGTAAGTGAATTCATGTTTGTAGGTGAATTCTTTGGCAATCAGACAATATATTTTATCATAAATGCAACAGGTTCCCAGACCAATTTGTGAAGTCTGTTGAACCCACGCTGTACCAGATAGTT
The DNA here is from genome assembly GCA_008086735.1 of Cheirogaleus medius. Taxonomy (NCBI): domain Eukaryota; kingdom Metazoa; phylum Chordata; class Mammalia; order Primates; family Cheirogaleidae; genus Cheirogaleus; species Cheirogaleus medius. The sequence continues at coordinate 41,190,381 of VBSM01003176.1, read as the reverse complement.
ATAATAGAATTATTTCAACTATATTTGACCATCAGGCTTTTGTGCTTATTTACTCAGAGCATCAGTGGGAGACATTTGTAGACACTGGGGGAGGGGATGGAGGTGGAGGTATGGGGGCGGAGCTATGTGTGAAAAAGTCCTTTCTCTAAAGAGCTCATAATTCCTTCCATAGTAAGTTACAGTCTATTCCAATTTGAGATTCCGAACTTTCTTCTTCTAGCAGTGGGAGTGAAGACTCCAGCCTCTTTGGACAGCCAGTAGCAGAGACAGAAGGGGAAGGATGAGCAAAGCATATATTTGCTTTGCAAAATAATGTTTCTGCTCCTCAGGGAGCTTGCAGTACAAGGGGATGTGGACAATTCTTAGATGCATCGTCTCTTTCAATGGTGAAGTTTCCTAAGAGACGTTGGAACAAGGAGAAGGGGGCCATTAATGCCAACAGAGGAGAAAGCTTTTATGTCGGGCCTGTGTTTTAGTAGGAGCCTAAAGGGTGCAAGAGCATTTCGATACATTAGTGTGATTTATGCTTCATCTATATGCATTAATTGATTCTTACATCATGCCCCAAAGTTTTCCCTTGTGTCTTGCATCAACATTCGGTAAAAAAGAACTCCATCTCTGCTATTTTTGGCAGTGAAATATCCTTTCTCTTGATTTCTGCCCTAACTTCTCTTGATTTCATATTATATACAAGTGTCTTTTCTTCAAACAGCCATTTCTGTCATTTATACACAAGGCAAACAAATAACCTTTACATCCTTTTGTCTTTAGCATATTAAGGCAATGATTACTTCATGTTGTAAAACAAATTTCTTTCTAGGCAAAAGTACTATTTCTTTTTTTCCCCCGCCTTGTCTTCATTTGACTATCAGTGATCTTTTTTTTTTTTTTTCATTTCAAAATATTTTATAGCCCAATTGTATTAGTCTGCACAGCACAGGATGCTGTAACAAAATCCCATAGACTGGGTGGCGTAAACAACTGGTGGCTTCACAGGTCTGGAAGCTGGAAGTCAAGGTGCTGACTGATTCAGTTCCTGGTGGGAGCCCTCGTTGTGGCTTGCAGATGACTGCTGCCATGCTGTCTCTTTCTGCCTCTTCTTACAAAGCCACAGATCCCATTATGAGGGCCCCACCCTCATGGCCTCCTCTAATCTTAATTACCTCCCAAAGGCGCCATCTCCAAATACAGTCACCCTGGTGGTTAGGGCTTCAACGTATGAATTTTGAGTGAGTAGGAGGGTCACAGTTCAGTCTACAGCATTCAAATCAAGAAAAAATAGCCCTGGAAACGTCTTCAGTTGTCACATTAATTCTCTAGAGTTTTAGTCAAATGAAACTTCATAAATAAGAGGTTTTAGTGTATGCAATAACTGAAAGGAGCTAACTCAACACTTGCTTGACTATATGTAGTGGAGATATACCTCATATTGACTTGTATTTTTCCAACAGCTGCTTTGCCTTGCTTATTTTAAAGAATCATTTGGTTTTTCAAATATGTAAAATTTTGGTCATGTGCATGCCTTAGTGTAAAGAGTACTTTATAAATATTTACTAATGTCAACATTGGAAATTTTGTTCTTTTCCAACATTGGAAAAAGAACTTTGAACAGACTAGGAATCTAGCATGTGTATATTAGTAAATAAGCATTTATATCAAATATACTAAATTCCAAATAGGAGAATTTAGGCAAAGAAAATTCTTGTGGAGATATGGGTATACAGCATAGCTCGGGTGATTAAACCAAAAACCATTAAAAATACCATGTTTGTACCTACTCCAAAAGCATCAAGTCATTCAGCATTTCATTGAATTGTGCAGCTTTTTGAATGTATTTGCTACTAATTTATTTTGTATGTATGAAGACGAAGGATGCTGCCCATTTTTATTAAAACTCTTGAGTACATTCTCTCTCTATTCCTTGTTATAAATAGCATCATTCTTTTGTGAGTCCCCTTTGCCTTGTACTATTAAAAATCCTTTTCCTTCTTTCTCAGTCTACATATTTGCTTCTCTACTTCTCTTTAGTGTGTTCTCTTCCCAAGAAGGGCTGACTATGAATAATTTAATGGCGAGTAGTTTTAGTTCAGAGTGACAGTGGTACAGCTGGCAGTCTTGCCCACAAGCATCCTTGGGATGGAAAAGTGTAGCCCTAGGGCCAATTTTTCCCTTTTGGAACAGATCATTGTCTCAAAAATCTCAATAAAAGAAGCCGAAGCACAAGCTCTATAAACTCATCTAGTGGAGAAAAATACACATGAATTATGATCTATTTTCTGATCAGGGCTGTGTTCTAAATGGCAAGTGTGTAAATACCCCTAGTGGTTAATTTTTCAACTTCTGCTGACTTTTACTAGATAAAATATCAGCGTGAGTCCTTCTTTTACAATTGCGGAACTGACAATTTAGAAGAAATCACGGTAATGTTTCAATGGAAGAAATTGAGTGGGTGAATCCCAAACCTTAGACAGTGAGAGACTTATTAAGTCTTCTGCAAATCCCTTGCTAGCTACCATGATATATTTTCATGCAGAAATGTCTCCTAATATATTTAGCCTTTTATTTTTGGAACAAATAGAGTACATAGTTTTGGACATTAGTAATATGATAGATTGTACACCCTTTTTAGATATCTAAACATGTCACTTAATGAGTCTTAAATACCAATAATTCATCTAATCTTTTCAGAAGCACCATTTTAGACCATGTAACATTTACGGTATCACAAAGCGTATTATGGAGGAGGTGGTCCCCTTACACTCACTTAGACAACTGATGACAAATAAAAGGTCATTTTCTGATTTAAGGGGTCACTTTCCTTTTTTCTCTGGAGGGCTGCCATCCCGCCCACTACCCCTCCCCTAGCAGTTCTCTGAATAGTCTCTGTGAATGGGCCAGCACGCCTCTGTTTAGGCCTCAGCCACTCTTGGTGCAACACTTGAAAAGAGCAGGTGCAGGTCAGAAGTGAATGGGACAGCCCAAGATCACTGCTGGGAAACATGTTTAAGCAAGTCACAAACTAATCTGGGGATGACTTCAGACAAAGAAAACAAAAGAACACTTTGGAGTCTAAATCACCCACTTGACAGAGAACTCTAGAATGAGAAGCCATGGACTGGGGCTTCTGTTTTTCTTTCACTTTAGTTCTAATAAATTTTAGAAATGAAGGACAAAACTCTGGCTGTCAGAAAATCAGAAAATGTTTTTAAATTTTAAAAAATCCCTAGATGCACTTATGCATCATAATGCCTGCTTTCTTTCTAGAACTCTGTATGTCTGTAACCCAGCTTTAATTTGAACTTTATTTCTCTGACTTTGAGGTTCACAGTATCTTTATCAAGAATGCTCTTCAGGTTGGGAGCTTCATTTCTCTCCCTGATATATTTTTTAATAGTCTTATATGTGATATGGAGAAAATAAATACATTAGGAAGTACTGTGTTTCAATGACTATTTTTATATTTATTTATACACTTATATGATACTATCAAATATACAATACCATAGAAAGTAAAAATTGGCCAGACCCAATGGCTCATGCCTATAATATCAACACTTTGGGAGGCTGAGGTGGGAGGATTGTTTGAGACCAGCCTGGACAACACAGCGAGACTCCATCTGTACAAAAAATAAAAAAATTAGCCAGGCGTGGTGGTGTACACCTGTATTCCAGCTACTTGAGAAGTTGAGACAGGAGTATGGCTTGAGCCCAGGAGTTCAAGGCTGCAGTGAGCTATGATTGTACCACTACACTCTAGCCTGGGTAACAGATTAAGACCCCATGTCTTTTAAAAAAATACACACACACACACACACACACACAGACAAATTTAAAGACAGGGAAAAGGTAAATGCAGGTAAGAGGCTAGGCTAGTTTTAATGCCAATATGTAAACCATAGGATGTTACTTAGTTATTAGAAATTGACCTGCAAATTTTATTCTTGAGTTTTATAGAAGCCAAAGTAAGGACAAAGATAAATCTATTATACAGTTCGCATATGAATGTAGTGTAATAATTGCATACGGGAACTCAAGTATTTTTTTCTGGTGTTTTAGATTGGAAAGAAAGTGTTCCCATGAGTTTTAGATACCTGAGTTGTTAAAGGATTAATAAATGTTAGGACTGGATTTTGTAAACTTCTTTCAAAATAGCAGCTATGGGTAAAATAACAAAGCCAAATGTAGTAAAAGTAATTTTTCAGGGTTTCAGGGTAATGTAGGCGAAGAACATGGCATAATATACATATATATACATATAAATATATAGACTTTAGAGGAATGTGTTTTAAACTGTCTTTCATAAATATTGTTTCTCTACACCAAGCTAATGATAAAAGTAGTCACAAGTAATTTGAGAACATATTCTCTGTAGTAGCGGTCTCCAACCTTTTTGGCACCAGGGAACAGTTTCGTGAAAGACAATGTTTCCATGTATGAAGGTGGGGGTGGTGGTTTTGGGATGATTCAAGCACATTACATTTATTGTGCACTTTATTTCTATTATTACATTGTAATAGATAATGAAATAATTATGCAACTCACCATAGTGCAGAAGCTAATGCCGCCGCTGATCTGACAGGAGGCGGAGCTCAGGTGGTGTTGAGAGCAACGTGGAGCGCTGTAAATACAGATGAAGCTTCTGCTCACTCACCCGCTGCTCCCCTCTTGCTGTGTGGCCCAGTTCCTAATAGGCAACGGACTGGTACCGGTTGGCAGTATGGGAATTGGGGACCACAGCTCTGTAGGACTCTGAAGTCCAGATAATCTTTGTTGCTTATCAAGGACATATTTGTGCACATTAACAATAAATGAGTAATTGGTAGGTCATAAAGTTTTGTGAAAATTGAATTACATGATCAAAATGCTTATTAAATGGATGACCTTCCCTCTCACCTGCCACCCATCTATATAAAAATAGATTCTAAGGGTGTTCAGAGTTATAGCAGACTTTTCTTTATATAATAATTTGGGATTACTCTAACATATAAAAAATTGAATGATCATTTCTCCAAACATATAAAACACAATCATGGATATTTTTCTCTACTTATTGACTTTGATATAAAGAGAAGTATTGACATAAAGTTGATATTATGAATTATCTGAAAGCACAAGCTCAAATTGTTATAGATGTATTTCACTTTATACCTTTTCAATCAGTTGTAAAATTAATTTTCCTATTTTAATTTTATCCTCTTTTTAGGAGGTGAGAAAATTTGAGATTTGAAATGAACCATGCTTTAATACCAAATAGAAACTTGCTGCTTCATGGATAATGTGATGGGAGACAATTATAGTTAGAGAATAGAATGTAAATGTAATAAATGTTGACAATTTAAAAGTAATGCTAGAGTGGAGAGAAGCTGGGTTATGGAGGGGTGATTGGATGTGGCAAAGTATAATTTTTTTTGCTTTTCATATTTAGGGAGTAAGAAATATTGTCTAAAGCCTATGGGTAGTTCAATAGATTCTGAAGATGTTAATTTTTAATGGAAAATAGTGAAAAAATTAAAAATAAAATTGTAACAAAAATTGGAAGAAGGGAGAGAGAAAGAAGGCTGGATATATGGGGGAAGAGACGAAAGTAGTACACATGAGTTAATTTTCATATATCTCATAGAAGGAATTAGTAGGTATTTCTTATAGCTGAAGAATCAAGGAATGGAGGTAAAAACAGCTTATTTCCAGTTCTGAACATAGCCGAAATAAGAAATATCAACAGAACTTTATATTTTTAAAGAGTTTAATAGGTCGTTCAGTGGATATATTAAGTTTGAAATTTCACACAATTGTCTGAATGACTCATAATATTTGAATTTGTCCTAGGACAACAAAAATATACACGTTTTCCTAAATGCTCTTTTCAGAGAAGTTCAGATAAATGTAAATAAGTTAGATAAACATGATCATTTTTATAAAATCAGTACATAAATTGTTATGAGTATTATGAAGGAGTATGTTTATATTTAATAAAGGACTTTTCAATTTTAAATGGTAAAAAATATTAGGTGCCTCTATGATTTATTAAGGTGCTCTTTGAAGTGGTTTTTTTTTTCCCCCTAGGGAAAAGTAAAAGTTTAATATCTTTGAGAAAAAAACTCTGATGAACTATGTTTCTCTGGATTCTTGTGACCCATGATTCAAAATTCATTAGCCGGTAAATGAGAGGCTGGACCAGAAAAATTTTAAAAGCACACAAATAAATTATAATTCAAGTGGTTGGGGAAACACATTTGAGAAACTGAATAAAAAGGAAACTGGTACAGATTATTTAAAAAAAAAAAAAAAAAAAAGACCACTTCTTCTCCCAGGCCCTCTCTCACCCCTGTTTAAAGAAATGCAATTTAACAGGGACAAATACAAAGTCTTAATTTAAATTTAAAATCTGTAGTACAGAGTTGAGAAGAACTGGCTTAGATACAGCTCCTGGGTTTTTCTCTCTCTAACACACACAGACACCCACCTACCCACCAGCAATAGCAGCAGCATCAGCAACAAAAACATAACCCCAAACCTAGGAAGTTAAGTTGAATATGAATAAAACACCGTGACTGAGAGACAGAACTCCAGTCTGGTCACATGACATCAGGTCTGAGAGTTGAATTTTATTTAATACGCTTAATTGGAAAATTAGGTTATTTTCAGGGAGATAAGTGGGGTGCTAATGTATTAAGGAACCATATTCTAGGAATAATAATAATTAATAGTTTGGTGTTTTTAACAAGTCCAGAGAATTTGACAGAATTAGACATATAATGAGAGCTTGAGAAAATTAGAGAAACCTGTAATGTATGAAAATCAGGGAGGCAGAGTATGATTCAATAGAAGTCCTTTCTATCATTAAAAATAAAATGAATTCTCAAGATACTGAGTTCATCATTACTCATACTGTTTAATACAATTATAATAATTGCTACTTACCAAACACTTATATACTAAATACTCTTAAATCCTTTTAATCTGTTTTTTTTCTTTTTTAATTTTCACAACATTCCTAAGAGAAAGGTAGTGCTAAATAGCTCAGTTTTACAGGTAGGAAAATAAAGACTCACGGAGACTAAGTGTCCTGCCCAGTATCACACAGGCTGTACATGACGGGAATTCCTATTCTGACTCTGAACCCTAAACTCCCAAGTAAGGAAATAAAGCCGAATTTTAATATATTTAGACTATGTACTTGGAATGAGAGTTTGAGTTATATGACCTTTAGGAGTTTGTTATATGTCTTAATGATTTTCTTTCATCTTACATGAATCCAGATGGTCATGACCTACTAGTAGTTGTGGTTGTAGTATTTAACTACGTAGTGTAGGAAGACCTTTCCTATTTCTCACTCAGTGGACTTCAGATTTTATCTTGTTGAGGATTAGAATAAAATGTTTTAGTGTTACTAGAAAGTATTACAACAAAGGATCAAGAAATGCACGAATCCTTGCCAAACACTGCTCTTGCTTTTGGAGTTTCAAAGGAGTTGTGTATATGGGTACATAGATCAGGAATGAAGTACTGCTTTCACAGAAGCTCCACAAGTGATGGACAGCCCAGGACAGTGTTTGGGGCTAATGGCTTAGCTGCAAATAATCTCTTTTGAATTCAAATTTTGGACCCACAATACTCAGTATTTGTGCAGAGAGTGAGAATTAAATAAGACCAAGAAAGAAAGGGAAAGCTGGGTCTCCAAGGGGACTTGGACTCTCTTCTCTATCCAAATTCTTAAAAGCAGAAAGAGAAGATCTTGAGTGTTTCAGTCTAAGGCCTGATGATCATGTGGCAAAAGCAGAAAGTACAAGAAAGAGATCTTCTCTCTTAAAGGGTCCCTGCCCTTTAAGCCACAATGATGCCTGATTCTTAATATTCCATGGGCCAATCAATATTTCAAGTGTGAACCAATAAGGTTATCAAATCCTTCCTTTAGGTAGGGGCATGGTAAAGGGATAAGTTTTGACCCAAAAGAAAGGAGACAAATATTTCAAGTTAAGGAGAGAAAGTCAAAATAATCCCTCTCTTACAATTTTTATTGGATTTTTCTGTCTGCATTCTTGGCAGTTTTCCCCAAATTACTAAGAGCCATACTGGCCATATAATCTCTGAAGGTAAAGTAGGGGTCAAGACAAGCCAACACAGAGAACTGAATCCTACAGATGGCTACAACTGCATTGATCCAATATAACAATCCTGATCTAAATAGAAAAGAAAATCTAATACCTTCCAAAGCAACTCTGAAGCTTTAATCAATAACTGGAATGTTAGATTTTTGTCAAAAGAAGAAATGTTAGATTTTAAAAGCTGACTATATGACCCCAATAAAAAAGAATCAATTTTTGTTAGGAATGGAACTTGGCAGTTTTGAACAATTCATCCAGCATTTTCTTGACAAAATTTCACTACTAGATTAGCTCTAGTGGAAATTAGGTAAATTTCTGTGACTTTAACATGATGCACAAGAAGCTTCGATCAATAATACTTGCATTAGAGAACAGTTTTGAAGTAGGCAAACAGCATGTATAATACAGTGTCATGTGTATATAATTATCTCAGTACGCCAAAGGGTGGGAAACAATCTTCAAGTGGCAGAGAATTAATAACCCTCCATTTCATTGTTCAGCATTTTATTCTAAAGTTGTATTGGCTTTGTTTCTGTTTTCCTCAATCGCCTAAGAGTTTTCTTAAAAGTATAAACCTGACATTGCTTAATACAGCTCATTTTCATCAGTGGGGAGCTGAAATGCTGTTGAAAGCCAAATAGTGTCTGAGCAGGCTAGTGGCAAGGGAGAATTTAATCAGCCTTGGTACTATATGGAAATGTTCCATGCTTATACGGATTCAAGGTTCTAACCAACATAAATTCTCTTATATTAGATACAGAGACGTACATTTGGAAAAGAAGTGTGAAACTGTTCTTTTCAGATGAGAAGAATTTAGTCATTGCTGACTTAATGAAATGACTGCTGTTTTGGAATATTTATTGTTTACTTACTGTGAGGAAAATATGGTTCATATTCGAAGGTTATATTTTACTTCTTGGTTATTTCTCTTTCAAGAGAACATGAGCTTTGTACTCAGGAAGTAAAGTAAGGGCAGTATCTACTGAAAATCATGAGTGTTATGCTGGCATTGTCAGGTTACCAGCTGTTTTATATTTATGATAATAGGGTGAAATGTAAGAATGGTGCTGTGTGCATTAAAGCTTGTTTCATTTCTAGTGTGTGAATGACAGGTATTTATTGAGCTGCTAAGGACATATAGCAAGATGGATAAATAGTTGTTAAAAGCTCCTAGTAATGTAAAATATATATTTTAAAGAACTTAAAACTAAATTTAGTCATGTTTGGCATCTACATTTCTTATCAATCTCCCAAGCTGATGAATTGGACAAAACCAGCCAGATTTTGTATGGTTTTTTTTTTCTCTAGAGAAGAAAGATTTCTCATATTTCACAAGAGGTAGGGTGCTCAAAGGCCTGAAGATCCCTTTGTAATACCTATTTTCTATACCCCCAGCTCTACCTGACACACAAATACAGCGACACATGGTCTTGTTCCACTGATGGGCAGCCAATGTGATTTCAGTCATTAAGCCTCCTCTGGGAGCCGGGAGAGCCTGAGGCAATCACCAGTAACTGATTTTCACCCTAGAGACCTCAAAGACATGCTGTTTTAGAGGCTGTAGGCAATTAAGCCAGTATACAATGAAATCAATAATATTTGGGGGGCATTGAGTGTATTTACTAACCACAGTGCTAAGTATAAAGAAATACAGCTCATGCCCTGCCTACAAAAATCTGCATCTTTGTGGAGGAGAAAATATACACAGAAAGTTCGTTAACTCTATTAACAAAATAAATAAATACTGAATTGCAAGAAGTGTTGAAAGCAGTGCCTGATGAAGTGCTCGATTGAGGGATGCAGGTGATACGTGCTCCAAAAAGAGGACGGGGGGTGGGCACCATATTGCTGGGGAAACCAACTGGGAAAATGTGAAGAGGAAGAGGCTGGAGCTGGGCACACAATCCCCACCTCCACAGCCCCATACCCCTGTGATTGAGATGGCTGGAAATTTGATCTGCATACCTGCAGTTGCAATGAGAGATTTGATGATGTGCCTGGCAAATCTCTACGTCTCTGAAAATACCCAGGAATAATCCCTGACAATGTCATCTCTAGAACTGCAAATGTAAGCAGCCACCAGTGCCTTTACATTCTCCAGCAGCCTGAAATATGAGTTAGGGTGACAGGGTCCCAGATCGAGGCTTTTCTGTATTCCCACAGACCTCTTGTGGGTGGAGGTGTAAGGCAGGTAGTGTAATGGTAAACCTTAATGTTCTGAGAGTGTGTTTCTGGGGGCTGGACGGGGGGAGCATTTAGTTTGGAAGATGTGTTCATATATCTTTTCTGCTCTTTGTTTTTTCCCATTATATATCTGACTTCAATAGGGAATGCTAATTTTTTATTTGAGTTATCCCCATAAATTCAGATCTTTATGATATTCTTAGGAGTCAAATCTCTTTGATTCCTTCACATTAATGCCCTTAGTTTGTTGAGGATTAGAAAACTGGAATCTGTTTTCTAAAATCTAAATCCAGCTGCATAAACCCTTTACAGAAATCCTTTATTTTCTAATTTCCAAATGATTTTGTTGAGATAGGTTTTCACAAGGGTAAACTGAGGCACCTCAGCAGATACTATGTACATATTCAAGAGGGGTGCTAAAGGGACAGGAAGACATTACATTATGTCAACTTTTTCCATTCTCTGCCTTGCATAATAATGTGAAGAGAATTATATGGTACATTTTGGGATTTCTAAGCTTCAACTAATGGCTATGGACTAATTTAATCAACAAACCATGCAACTGCAGTAATTGAGAATAAGATCCTTGTGACGAAACAATTGCCAGCAGATATAATTCTTCTGTAGTCTTTTTTTTTTTTTTTTTTTGGTGTTTTGTGTGTTTATTGTGCTCTGTTCCCCCCACCTCCAAATTAGGGTATGTGCTCTGATTTTACTAAAAAAATTTAAGCAACTACATAATGAAAAGCATTGCTATATAGATAACTTTTATTAAAGTGTTGCTAAATCTGACTTCTGGTACCTTTCATTTAGCTTTATTTATTTTTCCATCTATTTATTTGATCTTCTAGTACTGATTGTAGCCACCATAAATTATCATTTGCAAAGATGGATGTAACAATGACAAAAGCATGGATTAAAGCTTAGAAAGGGTGCTTGTGTTTTTCTGTGGGGGGTGTGCATGTGTGAGATGTCTTGATCCATTTGTACAATACTCTGGGGAATTCTCAGGCAATTAAGTCAACCTATTACAAATAGAGTTCTGTATGTACACTCTGATTTGATAGCAGAATGGGTGATTCCTGTTAATGACTAGTACATCTGTTCAATTATATTGTTTTGTATTGATGCTTAATTAGGTGTCAAGTTGGAGGAGGAGGAGACAGTGAAACACTATTCCCTTTTTAATGTCAGAGACTCTTCCTAAATTACCTGTCTTTTTAACATACATGAAACACTTTGACAGGCATTGTGTTCTTCTAACCTTAAAACATTTACACTGTCTTGGAGAAGTGTAATGTTCCCTGGCAAGTAAGCTATATTGGAACTGGTTTGCCTTGAATGTCACTCATGTCTAGTTTCGTGTGGACTGACCCTTGTCAACCTTTAGCTGGAGACAGGAGGAGAGCTTCCCATGGGTGATACAATTTTTGTTAAATAGCCTTCTACTCTTTGGGAGGGCTTTCTTTAGAAAATATTGCCCTGATTAAATTGAAGCTATATTGTTTAAAACTATAACTTGCTTTTTCTCTAGATGTGTGTAGCTACAAGGAAATGAAATGCCAATTGCATATTTTCATTTTTAAATGCATGACCACACTAATTTGTAGAATATATATACGGTAATGCATAGATTTATTCAGGGAATAACAGTATTTATAAACCCAACCCTTGAAAACAGAATAGAAAAAGATTTGTACCAGAATGGAGAGAGTGTCTAAGGAGCTAAGTGTTCTTTATGTTAGCTAGGGAGTTACTAATGCCACAGTCTAAAAACCCTTTTAGCTAGATTGTAGGCGTAATTTTCATTTTTTATTGATGTCAATGGGTGAGTTGAGGTCAAAGATTATTACATTTTATTTGACAACTCCTGCTATGTCACAAGGCAATATGATGTGTTTTAATAAAATTATGCATTATGTATGAGATCCTGTAACAATTAAAAAGGGGGAATCGACAGCACAGAAAATTAAGTTCTTAAAAATGAATCATAATGGTCAAGGCTTGCTTGAGGAGAAAACTGATCTTGTTTAATCACCTAGTCTATAAGTGTGTGGAGTGTTTTTGTGGACTCCGTGGTTTTCCTTAACAAAAGATGAGAAGGATATTAATATGATACTCAAAAACTGAATAAAGAGTTGTTGATTATATAATAGGAACCTCATTTAGAAGCCTCTTTCCAATAGAAAAAGCATTAGATAGATTGAGGCAGTCTAGCAAGACTCTGATAATTCTAAAATCTATTCAATTCTCAATTTGGTATTCTTATTCATATGAATCTCTTTTCAACTTTAAGATAGTAAAATATAAGACTATTTAAAGGAACTGTAAGCCATTTTCTTGATTCTACACACTGTAATACATAATTATTATTGTTGTAGGGTCCCTGCGAGTCCTCCAAAAAAAGATATCAAATATTAAAGATTTTATGAACAGTTCTTAAGATTTTCCTTTGCAAATCATATTCTAAATTTGAAAAAGAGTATTCTCTTTTATATCTCAGGTGAGATGAGAAATTAACCTGCTTCCGACATAAAGTATATTGCCATAATTTCATATAGTATGAGATTTTTGCCTCATTGAATTTATTTCTATTTTCATTGTACTAATCAATTCTATAAGTTACTTGTTAGAGAACTGATTTCATGCATATCTTAAATGCAATGAAGAAATTCACACTCATTTCCAGAGGATTGGACAGATTTTTTGGGGAATAAATTAAAATTACCTGGTAATTTTGAAAATGCAACAATGAAGTAGCATAATATTTTAAAGTTCATTTTTGTGTTAATATATATTTGCCATGTTTTTATTTTTGATAAATTTATCTTGGAACAAAATTTATATGTAAGTTAATGCTGCAGTTGAGCACACTAGTATTATACAAAAATACATATTAAAGATAATATACAAATCAAATCATCTATAGTTCTTAACTTTTTTATCTTATTGTTCAATACATGAAACTGAAGTTCAGTTAATTTTCTTTTTCTAATAATAGAATATTTATTAAATATAGAAAAAATACTGAGGGGAATTTTAATAAAATCATGAAAATAACAAACAAACAATTGTACAACATACTGGCCTGATAGTCTTTTAAAAAAAAAATTGTACATTAAACATTTCATAGAATTTCCTTAAAGTGAAGGTTATTTTCTTTTAATCTCAGGACAAGTGATTTTTTTTGGTGGAGTTTTATATTAAGGGCACAGTTGTTACTATGTAAATAATTGCTTCTGTTTGAAAACATTAAGGCTACAGATTAGCAATAATTTTTTTATTTGTCAATTCTTAATATTGTAGACTTTGTAGCCCAACCACAAAAACTTAGTAAAAATTTATTATGTACCACACATTGTTCTAAATATTTTTATACGTAGGATCTTTTCTAATCCTCACAAAAACCCTATGAGTTATGTACCTTTCCTAGCATAATTTTTAAAATGATGAAATAACTGGCTCATGTCATTTCACAAACAGCCAAACCAGGATTAAAACCCAAGAAGTCTTGCCCAGAGCTCAGCGATTTAACCAATCGCTTTGCTATAACTGGTAACCGAAAGGGAAATGCTCCAAATCTTGTTAGTTGGCACATCATTTCTTTCTGTGAATAGATGTGAACTAGCCTTTAAAATTTCAATGTTTATTATATTATGAGATATGAGGTCTGTCCAGAAAGTATCCAGCCATGTAATAGGAAAAATAGAGACATTTGTTAAAAAAGATGTAAAATACAAGAAACATTGCACATAGGACAATGATGCCTCAGTCTCCTTTAAAGTAGATACCTTGGGACCTCACACAGTTCTTCCAGCATCTTTTAACCTAACCCATAGGTGTTCAACATTCTCAGGTGTTCCACTTGTTGCAGGCCTTCTAGAACCAGGATCGCTTTCAACAGATTATCGACCATCTTTGAAGCAATTGTGCCACACTTTATTTGCGCTGCCCTCATTGCATCATCCCTGAAAGCCTTCTGAGTCATTCGAATAGTTTCCATGGAGGAATGTTCAAGCTTACTGCAAAATTTGATGCAGATTCCTTGCTGTACTCACTCAGCCATTTTGAGTGTGAAGTCCACACAGTACACGTGCTCACTCAAAGGCTTCTAGTGCCCCACTGACTAATACAGCGAAGTCCTCATTGTTCATGCATGTGCATTACAGACTACTCTCCTTGGCTGCCAGGCTATGTTGCACAAACCGTTCTCATTATATTAACAATGGTTGGATACTTTCTGGACTGACCTCAGATTATGTTGGGGAAGGTTCAAGCAGCCAATAAATTATGTACAAAATAAACTATAGGGGATACCTCTCATGACTCATCTCCCCACTTATTCTACTGTTAACAGTTTGCATGTATCTTTTCAGTAATGTTCATTGCTTATGTAACTCCTTCTGTGAATGTATATTGATCAAATATTTATGTTTTGCATATACATATGGATAAGTTCATATTCTGTACATTATGATTGGCATTTACACTGAAGATCTTGAGATCTTTCCATTAATTAATTTTTCATTCCTTTATTTTTCATTCAGTCTTTTAACTACTGCATATTCCATAGAATTGATGTGCCATCAACTCTTTAAGGAGTCCTATTAGATGGTAATATTTAGATTTCTTCCATTTATTTCTTATTAAAAATAATGTCCCAGTGAACATCCTCATACATACTACTATATGGATATCTCAGAGCATGTCCTTATGATAGGGAGACCTAGAGATGAAGAGGGAATGGGTTCTTTTCACTTTGAAAAATATTTTCTGATTTGCTTTCAGAGAGAATATATCTGTATCTATGTTTACATCTATCTGTTTTTCCTACTGTTGATATTTTAAAATATTTGATATATAGTAAAATATTTCAGTGTGTTTTAATTGTTTGGTTATTAATGAGGCTGAGTTTCTTTTCAATAATTTTAATCTTTTTTTCCTGATACTTTCTAACTCTCTGCATACTACTCCACTTAGTTGTTTACATTTTTCATATTGATTTTCTAAAATGTCATACTTAACTATGTGTTACTTTAGTAATTCTTCAATTTATTCTCTTGGGTTGTTATGGAGACAATTATTGTCTGCAAATAATAAAAGCTTTTTTTCTTTTCTTTCCCAATGTGTGTACCTTCTATTTCTTTTTTTGTCCTAGTATATTAACCATGAGTTCTGTTATAGCATTTTTAGACCATTGAGAGTGAACATTCCTCCATTTGTTTTTGATTTAAGTGGAATGTTTTAAGTATTTTACCATTAAATATTTTTTCCATATGTATAACTGGTAGATAAATTTTTAAATTAAAAAAATTTTAACTGACATATAATATATGTATTTATGGGCTACATAGTGATGTTTCTATATATATAATGCATACTGATTAGATCAGGGAAATTAGCGTATCCATCATCTCAAACATTTATCATATCTTCATGTTGGGAATATTCAATATCCTCCTATTAGAAACTATATATTATTGTTAACTATCCTTATCCTATAGTGGTATAGAAGACTAGAACTTATTCCTCCTATCTAGCTGTAATTTTGTATCCTTTAACAAATTTCTCTCACTCCCCTTCCTCCTACCCTTCCCATCCTCTAGTATCCCCTGTTCTGTTAATATTTTCCAATTCTATTACTGCAGTCCCCAGCTCCCAAGTTAGGAACCAGGCCGCACATCACTGCCTGAGCTCTGCACTCCCTGCCATCCCTACATCTCCGGTCTGTGGAAAAATTGTTTTTCATGAAACTTAGGAACTGGGCCTCACAGCAGGAGGTGATTGGTGAGGGAGGGAGGCTTTATCTGTATTTACGGGAGCTTCCCATCACTCACATCACCAGCTGAGGTCCACCCCTCCCCACCCCCATCCCCCATGGAATAATTGTCTTCTGTGAAACTGGTCCCTGGTGCCAAAAAGGTTGGGGACCACTGTATGAGATAAACATTTTTTAGCTTCCACGTAAGAGTGAGAACATAGGGTATTTAACTTTTTGTTCCTGGCTTATTTCACTTAGCATAATGTCCTCCAGTTTTATCGATGTTGCCTTGAATGACAGGATAGCAATCTTTTTTATGGTTGAATAGTATTTCATAGTATATACATACTACATTTTCTTTATCCATTCATCTGTTGTTGGACACCTAGGTTGATTCCGTCTTGGCTGTTGTGAATAGTGCTACAATAAACATGGGGATGCAGATGTCTGTTCAATATATTGATTTCCTTTCCTTTGCATAAATGCCCAGTAGTGGGATTGCTGGATCATATGGTAGTTCTATTTGTAGCTTTTTGAGTAACTTCTATACTGTACTCCATAGTGGCTATACTAGATTACATTCCCACTAACAGTGTATAAGAGTTCCCTTTTCTCTTCATCCTTGCCAGCATTTATTTTTTGTCTTTTTGATAATATCCATCCTAAATAGGGTAAGATGATACCTCATTGTGGTTTTGATTTATATTTCCCTGGTGATTAGTAATGGTGAACATTTTTTTCATATATTTCTTGGTCATTTGTAATTTTTCTTTTAAGAATTATTTGTTCAGATTATTTGTCCATTTTTAAATGAGATTATGTGTTTTTTGCTGTTGATGTTTGAGTTTCTTATATTCTGGATACTGGATATTCTAGATATATTCTGGATCCCCTGTCAGATGAATAGTTTGCAAATATTTTTTCCCATTCTGTAGGCTGTCTTTTCATTCTGTTTATTATCTCCTTTTCTATGCAGGAGCTTTTTAGTTTGATATAATCCCATTTTTTTATTTTTGCTTTTGTTGCCTTTGCTTTTGAGGTCATATTGATAAAGTTTTTTCTCAGACCAATGTCCTGAATAGTTTTGCCTATGTTTTCTTCTAGTAGTTTTATAGTTTTGGGTTTTACATTTAGATCTTTGATATATTTTCAGTTGATTTTTATAAGGGGTGAGAGGTAAGGACCTAGTTTTATTCTTATGCATATGGATATCCAGTTTTCCAAGTACCGTTTATTGATGAGGCTGTCCTTATTCCAATGAGAGTTCTTAGTGCTTTTCTCAAAAAAATCAGTCAACTGTAGATACATGGATTAATTTCTGGGTTCTCTATTCTATTCCATTGGTCTATGTGTCTATTTTTATACCAATACTATTTTGTTTTGGTTACTATCACTTTGTAGTATATTTTGAAGTCTGGTAATGTGCTGCCTACAGCTTTGTTCTTTTTTTCCTTAGGATTCCTTTGGCTATTTGTGGTCTTTTGTGGTTCCATATAAGATTGAAAATTTTTTTGTCTATATCTGTGAAGGACCATCATTGGTATTTTGATAGGGATTGCATTGAATCTGTAGATGGCTTTTGGTAGTATGGTTGTTTTAACAATATTAATTCTTACAATCCATTGGCAGGGATGTCTTTCCATGTGTTTATATACTCTTTAATTTCTTTCATCAGTGTTTTGTAGTTTTATAGAGGTTTTTCGCCTCCTTTATTAAATTTATTTCTAGAGATTTTATTTTTTGTAGCTATTATAAATGGGGATAATGTCTATTAAGGAAGTTTCTTTCTCTTTCTAAATTACTATTTTTTTAGCAAGAATAAAATTGAATATTAGTAAAAGGGGATATTTATCAAAAGGATTAGGTGATTTTTGCCTTTAGCCTCTTAATTTACTGGATATTACAGGTTTAAAATAATATTATATTAACCATTAATTATTTATTTAGTATGTTATAGGAATAGCTCCTTTTTTATCTTAATTGATTTTAGTTTTCATAACTCTGTGAGTTGAAGAAATAGACTAAGAGAGGTTATTTAAATTGTTGAAGTTCACACGGTTAATCTGTGGAGGAATTGGGATGTCCTAAGGTTGAAACATCTATTTCTTCCTTGAATAAATATTTTTGGATCCTGATGTATTAATTTTGAAAATTTTCTGATTGATTTTATATGGGATTTTTGTTTATGTTCATAGGTCAGATCATCTTATATTGTTTTTTCCTTGGCCTGTTTTAGTAGTAGGATAGATTTTTACTATTTAATTATTGTACATATTAATTTTATAATCAGAAAAGTAATTTTGATGTTGTTATAAAAGATCATACATTAATATTTACTCTGGAAAAAGAGTCATAGAAGTACTGGAAGCAGGGGAAACTGGAGTCAGATTGACCAGCTAGCAGGATGCTACAGTGGTCCATATATTAGATGAAAAAGTCCCTGAAAACAGTGACAGTGAAAAATGAAAGGAGAAGGGGTGGCAAAGAGAGCTATTCATGTAAAAGAATTAACATTAACTCATTAAACTTTTAATGAATTCCTACTATGTGTGAAGCAATAGTCATTCTCATTATTCCCGTGAAGCTTAAAGTTTAATGGAGAGCTTGATAAAGAATTACTATGAAGTACAAGATTCTTTTGATAATTGTGTGTAAATTATACAGCATCCTGGTGGATTTACAGAGAAAAAAATATTAGCCTTAAAAGATGTCCAGAAGCCAGGCGTGGTGGCTCACACCTCTAATCCCAGCACTTTGGGTGGCCGAGGTGGGAGGATTGCTTGAGGCCAGGAGTTTGAGCCCAGCCTTGGCAACATAGGGCAACCCCACCTCTACAGAAAATTTAAAAAAAGTTTAGCTGGGTGTGGTGGTGCATGCCTATAGTCCTAGCTAATCAGGAGGCTGAGGTAGGAGGATCACTTGAGCCCAGGAGTTCAAGGCTACAGTGAGCTATGATCATACCACTGCACTCACTCTAGCCTGGGTGACAGAGTGAGACTCCATCCCGCCCCCCCCCCCCAAAAAGTGACTAGACATTTTCTGGGAGGGAAATTTTCGGGAAGAGAGATTTCCAGCAGAGAAAATACAAAGTCTGTAAATTAGGAAAATGAAGACTATGTGATGTTCTTAGTAACATTTTTCTACTCAAAATATTTTAAATTTCTGAATTTTTATACAAAATGACCTTAAAATGAACTCATGTTATTTTGGAATGAAAGTGATACCAGAGTCATTGTTATGTATAATAAAAGAAGAGAAAGTATCGATAGAAGAAAAGATTGGAAGTATAGAAGGTCCCAATTTATGAAGCCTCGTTATAGGATATTTGAAATGTCAATTACTGTGATATACCTGGAAATTTCTGAACAGGGAGAAAAATAGTAGGCTGCTGGTTATTATGAATAATGAATTTTTAGGGCTTTGATTATATTTTTTTCCCCTCAATAATAGAATGCCATTCCCTTAGCAACTCTCTGGGAAATTAAGGTTAGATTTATTTAGTATTTAGATAAAATACTAAATTTATTGAAATTATTAGTCTCTAAAATTAAAAAAAGTTACATTGATTTGTTTAAAGCATAACAATGCAGAAATAGAGATACTCTATTTTCACTTTAAATTCAGATTGTGTTTATGACTTTGAGAAATCAGCTATGATATCATTACTGTCCTGCTTTGCAGAACTTAATGAGCTTTTAAAAGTAATTTTAGCAATTGGCAAAGCCATACAATGTTAATAGTAACCTCTGTGTATTTCCACACAATTTGTTTAGCTGCTTTTCTCTGAAAAGTGTAAACATTTATCCTACTCTGCCAATACTTTAATTTCAGAGGGAGATAACTCTATAATCCCTTGGGTTGAAGTTTCTGCAGGTGATGAGGCGCATTCCCATAACCAAAGCAGACACCAGCAATTGAAGTCGTAGGTAGCTGAGCAAATTGGCAGCGGTGTGCAGTGCCTCCTGTATGTGTATGTTGCTGGATCAAAGCTGGTGTCGGTGGACAAAGCCCAGGAGTCGTTACTCTCTGATTACATCGAAGTTGCTAAAACAATGGCTTTATCCCTCCTGGATTTTCTAATTTTTGCTGTAGGGAAACAGAGATTCTTTTATTTGTTTTTCTCACTCTAGAATGATTAGAAATAATTTATGGACGTTTTATTATATGTGAAAATGCAGATATTTGAAATAGAAATTTTTTTGCACATGACTTTAAGAGAAACTTTATGGTTTCTGTGTCAGCCAGGATTATTTTTTACCCATTTTCCATTTCTCTAGTTAAGAGAAAAAAAGAAATTATTGGATTTAAGACCATGCTTTTCCAATAGAAGCCTTATTTATTACACCTCAGTAATATACTGATTTGACTTCTCTCTATGCTTCCCCCGAAGAGTCATTTATTAATTTAATTAATATGTTACTAGGGAACTGTTTTATCCCAGTGCAAAGCTAAGGGCTTTTGATTTCAGGTGAAAAAGACCTTCTCTTGTACTGTTTACATTCTGCTGGAGGAAAGAGACTGAAAACAAGTAAATAGACAAATAGACAAACATAGTAATTGCAAGGTTGTGAGTGTCCTGGAGCCTGATATGGAGGACAGAAGGTAAAGTGATGAATTTAGCTAGTGTGCTCAGGAATGCCTCTGTGAGGTGGTTTGACTTGGGGCTTAAAAAGAATGCGAAAAAATGCAAAGGCTTGGAGAGAAAGCATGGTAATCAGAAGAAAGAGCAGGCACTATCAGGAACTGCTTTTCAATGATGGCATTAAATTCTATGTAGAGTGGCAAGTTCAAGATCTTCCCCTAAATAATAGCACATACATGGGCCTGTATATCTATCTGTGCTGTAGCAATAAGTAGTCCAGAAGGAGGATTGCATCAAGAGTTATTTGCCATTTGGTTCATTTTTCCTTTTGAAGGTCTCAGTGCTAATGTTTCCTCAATTAACTGGGTAAGATAGTGGAGAGTAAAGAAGCCCCAGTCAGAATTAGAGAGAGCAACCATGACCACCTCCCACTAGTTGGTTTGACTGCCCAGTGCTCTTGTCTGTCATACACTATGCTTAAGAGAAAATAACTAATAGGGTCATGCAAATCAAGCAATATAATCCCAGCCTTTCTTCAAACCTCTCCTATTAGCCACCTAGAACACCTCGGGAAAATGTGGAAGATGATTACCTATGGTTTAGAAGTAGCAACTGCTATGTGGTTTTTCAGTATTTAGAGCAATGAAATAATTAAAATTGTGTCTTTCATGGAAATGTTCAAGTATAAATGTAGGTAAAAGGTAAAGTTGCAAAAATAATGCCACGGCTCTGCAGGGAGCCAACTCAATGACTGCTGTAAACAAATCACCATTCATTTATTGATATGTCATTGCTCTACACAGCAAAAATCAATGTCATTTGAATCCCTTGTCCACGCTAAAAGGACGAATTCTTGAGCAACAAAAATCAAGGAATATTACTTTTCCTAAAAATCAAATGTAAAAATACTTTATTAAAAAAAATAGTCTTATAAGAGAATTGTCTTCATAATTCCATGTAAAATAAACCAAAGTAAACAGATTCTACCATATTTGGGTTACAGTCTGTCATGTTAGTCTATAGGACTGTTCCTTGCATACCTTAAAATTTGCAATGAATATTTAAACAGTAGTACATAAAACAGTGCATTGTTGACAGTTTTTAGTGAAAAGTCAAGTTTTTTTCAAATGTGCAAAAGTAAATTTTTATCTTTTTAAGGGAAGTTCACATTTACCTTTAAATATGTGCATTTATTTCAAGTCTCTTTTTTTCTTTTTTTGAGACAGAGTCTCACTGTGTTGCCCAGGCTAGAGTGCCGTGGCATCAGCCTAGCTCACAGCAATCTCAAACTTCTAGGCTCAGGTAATCCTCCTGCCTCAGCCTCCCAACTAGCTGGGACTACAGGCATGTGCCACCATCCCCTGTGAATTTTTTCTATATATTTTTAGTTGTCCAGCTAATTTCTTTCTGTTTTTTTTTTTGTTTTGTTTTGTTTTGTTTTGTTTTTAGCAGAGACAGGATCTCACTCTTGCTCAGGCTGGTCCCAAACTCCTGAGCTCAAATGATCCTCCTGCCTCAGCCTCCCAGAGTGCTAGGGTTACAGGCCTGAGCCATCATGCCAGGCCTTCAGGTCTCTTTTTTCTACTCTCCTCCCTATTCTTCCCAGCTTCCGGGAATCTCTCTTCCTCATGACTTCTCTTGATCTCTTTCTTTTCCTTTGGGTCCTCTGAATCTCTTTCAGTTCCTTGAGTTTTATTTTCCTTTTTTTAGTGTTAGCTACTATCAAATGACCATGTTATAAATTCTGGGAGAGTTGGTTAATCAGGAAAATGTTATTTCCCCTGGGCTTCCTAACTCTGCGCACTCCCTGGCTGTCTTTACTGAAAAGGAAAGACTGTGATGAGCACAATGGAGTCTCTTGCATTAATCCTATGGTCTGCCCATTCATTCCATAAACTTCTGCTTCTGTCACATCAGAAAAGTAACTGTAGAGAACAAGACCAGTTTGGAGGGCAATTAGAAAGCTTTTGCCATATTCCTAGCAGAGATGTTTTCTTTAGATGGAAAGTATACACACTATTCTTGAGTTTATCCAAAGTCATTTCCATGGGCCCTTTGAAAAATCTAGTAGGAAGAATCTGATAGAGTCAGGAATAAGGTTCTAAGATGGGCCCTGGCATTAACACAAAGGAAGGTATATAATGTACTTCTTAGACAGCAATTGTATTGAATAGGAAAACCAGATTCATTTTCCATTTTAGTGGCATTTTGCATGGTATACTTTGGGATCTCAGAGCAAGAAATTTATACAGAGTGGAGGTCTTTAAATAAAACTTTTTGACCAGTTCTCTTAAACAGTCAGAGCTACAAGGGAACTCTCTAAATAGGTCCTTAATCATGTTACGAATTTCTTGGGCTACTCTTTTGTTTGACAATTGTGAATTTGTTTGCTCCATTTTTGATATTTGCTATATCCTTGTCTCTACTTGCTGTTCTCTTGCCGGGGTCCTACCTTCATTCTGCCCAGCCTCTTTGAATCATCATTCTTGTGGGCTACTTATTTGGTTTTTGGCATCTATGTCATTTTTGGACACTGGCTATCAATCCTCCCTAAGTCTGCAGTTTAAATAAACTGGCTGAGGGGTCTGACCAAGTCCATCCATAAACCCCAAACCTAGGTTCTAGAACTTAGTAGGTACAGGACTTTTTGACCACCATCTGGTCAGAAAATATTTCTCTGAAACTTACATGTGTGAACTAAAATAAAACTTTAAGGCTCTACCAACACCAGCTGACTGAATGGATCCCTTTCTGGCCAAGGGGATATCCTTAAATAGAGTTGCTGGCCATGAGAAGGGAGGTTAGACATGTCTCATTATACCCAGCCCCCCTTCTTGGAGATATCCTCTGTAACCCATTAACAGGCCTAAGACCATGCAAGACAAACCTGTAGGTCCTCAATTTACACAACAAATATATGTCCCTGTGGCTTATCTCTTATTAATAGACCTCCTGGTCTTAAAATATTCCAAGCCTTTAGACAAAAGCTTCATGTCTTCAGCCAATTACAAGTCAAAGAGTCTTTAAACCCACCTATAACCTGTAAGCCTCGGCTTCCAGGTGGCCCACCTTTTCAGGACAAGCCAATGTATGCCTTCCATGTACTGATTTATGACTTTACCTGTAACTCCTGTCTCCAAGAAATGTATAAAACCAAACTGTAACCCAACGACAGTGAGTCCACTTGCTCAAGGCTTCTTGGGTGTGGCTCTGGGTCATGGTCCTAAAATTTGACTCAGAATAAACCTCTTAAAATTATTTTACAGAGTTTGGCTTCTTTTCTGTGGACACCTGGGATGGATGTTCATTAATCATTACCACCTGTATTGCCTTTAATTGCTGATTGTTATTTTTCTTTTAATAGCATGATAAAGATACAAAGTCTTACTTTGCCCTTTACACACGGGTATTTTTGTTCACTCCTTTCATTCTGGTTAAATCTAAGGATAAAGACAACAAATTAAAATTTTGTAGTCAGATGATTTTTGAGAAGTAAGGACTGCAAAAATAAAATATGGTAGTCAGATGGCCATATCTAAGTCAACTACATAAATTATAAAATATGTACAATTTTATGTGTTCTTTTCAAAGGCATTAAGAATTGGATGTTGGAAGACACTTTTAATTTTTTTCTGAAATTTTTATACCTACTTGTAAATACCAAAGTGATGATAATTATTGTAAAAATCAAGCAGTATAGAAGTATATATAAAAATAGGTTTTATTTTAGATGTCTGCCTAACAATTCATAAGATAAATATACCATAATATCTTTTGCATCCAGGAGAACTTTCTGATAGCTTTGTGCCCAAACAGAAAGATTGTTAGTAAGGTAATGAATGCCTATTGCAGAAAGTATTGGGGAGAATTGGCATGATAATTTTTCATGTGTAATATATAAAGGAGGCCTCAGTTTATTAGGAACTAGATTAAAAAACCAAGATGTTTTCTTCTGCAGTGTCAACATCTGAAATGTTTTTACTTGAATTAATTGGATAAATAATCTTATGTCAAAGTTCAGCTACAAGATGTTCAAAGGTGATACAAGTGCCTATGAGGCTACTATTTCCCTAATGCGATTAAGAGACATGAGAAGTTGACCAGAGCTTTAGGAAAATATACCTAGAATAGCTGAAAAAACAGTTCTACAGATAGCAAGACATGCAGTGATGGGCTTTTTTTCTTAATCTATTACTACAGGGGACCTAAAACTGGTAGTGTGAATTCTAATGGATTGTATGTACTAAAATCCTTTTGTGTTTTTTGAATAACAAAAAGGGAGTCCACTCAACCTCTCTTCTACAAAAGGAACATTTCGAGAGAGACTTTATGGGTTGTCAGGCCTGTGGGAGGCTGCTTAGTCACATATGATTCACAGACCTAGCTTCAGAAATCTTTTGCCTTTAACATTACAATACAGGGTGGTCCATTTTAAAACTGCTTGTTGAAATCCACATTGGGATATGCTGTAAATGGAGCAGTAGGAACAGTGACAGAATGACTAATAATGAAAAAGAAATTAGGAGACTGCAACAATTCATTTGGAATGTTGATGTTTAATTCATGTTACTGGCTGCTGCATGATTCCTTTGTATTTCATAAAGATGATGAGTTACAGGGGCATGCCATCTTACAACAGAGACTTTAAGCTAAAGTTCCATCCTCTTTTCACAAGGGCTTGTTAGATGTTTCCTACCTGTATGTAAAATGATTGAATGTGATCCATTTTCTAAGAATTTGCTTCAAATTAATTATTTCAAATAGGAAAGATATAAATGTCAACACAAATGAGACTTTCTATGAGATCAACCATTATGTTTTAAAGTGTTTATTTCATATTTTATATTAATAATTTAAATTCTAGTAACCATATTGTCATTTGCTTCCTGATAAGGGAAAATATAGCTAACACTGATTTTTTTTCTTTTGTGAGTAACAGAGAATTATCTGATATTAAACATCTAATTAGAAAAATGTTTAAAAAGGCCTTCTCAGTAACTGTACATACATGAATCATGCCTCACAGCATGTTTTTAATTTTTTGAGATTATGATACAGAAGCTTCAATTCGTTTTAACTATATAAAGTGCTAAGTTTTTCTCCCTAAATAATTGTTTTCATTTAATTGCATAGATTTTGACCTTCTTTTCAACATATAGTACATAAGAAGTCATAATCATATAATATTGTTATGTAAATATTAGCACATGTTATATAATTTGAAAAACTAGACAATTCCAGTAAAAAGTTTGAAATTATGACCAAGAAATTAAAAATGATTTCTTTTTCTATATTGCTTGATATTTATATAAACGTTTCACTAATGACTCACATGATTTGAAAGGGATTATTTTATAGTGCTAAAAAAAGTATAATCTTTTTGTCATTTGATAAACATAAATCCATTTTTAAACACAATTCTCATTGTTAATTTCACTGTGTTGATGGATGAAAACAGTTTGATTAAAAATAAAAGTAGTTTAGGTTTTTGTTTATTTTGAACAGGTCAGGAAAGAGAGCTGGCTATAATTCTTATTCCAAAAAGCAATCTTCTCTTTGGAATGTTCAGTATGCCCAGACCATCAGAGGGGAACACAAGGGCAATGTCTGTGCTGCTTAGGTAAAGAGGGTCAAAGAGAACCATGTTGTGTAAGGACAAAAAGGTTGAAAGCAATTAAATTGCAATATATTTTCTGAGCTGGAAAGATGCTTACCATCTCCTGTTTGAAGGCTTCATTTCTATTTCTTTAGAATTTTGTACTTAATTAAATTAAAATAAAAATGTTGGAGATAAACTAAAAAAACACTCTGTCTTCAGAAAGAGTTATTGTTTTTCTAATTTGCAAGTTAATATATTTGCATTGACAGCTTTTTGATTGTTAAATAAACTCTGTCTTGGAACAGCTGTCAGACAAATTACACTATGGGCTGTTTTTAAAAGAAGTGCCACATGAATCAAGTTGGGCCCTGGTTTTTATATTCATACATTTGTTTGTATGTCTGAACCTACATCAGAAAAACAATGAAGGCCAGCTGAAATACTCGTATTTTTCATGCATATTGAAGGACTTAATGTTGGATTTAGAATATTTTGTGTTTAGAAACACATCAGGGCTGAATCTACATCTGACCTGCTACTTTATGTCAAATCTGTGTGCATGTTATGAATAGTATTAGATTCAATTGCTGTGGACCTAATGCATAACACTGAGAATGTCATATTACGTTAATGGAAGTAGTAAAATTTCTGGTTGTAAATAAAATAAATAGTACTTGTTTTATTTGATAATACTGATGAAAACTTTAAAAATGTGAGGAGATATTATAGCATTTAAGAAATTATGTACATATTTCCACTGAGATGTTTTAAGGAGGAAAATACCTGGGGGTTCTCAATTAGTTACATCTTTATTTTCTAACTATAACTTCTTTCTTGCCATGTAAAGATAAGATTTCTGTAAATGCCATTGTCCCTCTTTATATCAGTGAAGCAGACTTTGAACCCAGGGCTATGACGTTTCTGTGAAATAGAAAACAGGACACATTACTAAGTAATGATGAGAGGAGAGTTGAGGGGCTATTGTTTGGTAGTTTAACAATGAAAACCAAGCCATGTGTCAGATCACTGCATCAATTAGCGTTTATTAAGATAGTTATATGTTATTGGCTTGCAAGGTCAAGCTGCACTGCCGTGTACTAACTGGGACCTTGGGCAACTAACTTAACCTCTCTATACCTCAGTTTACTCATGTGTAAAGAGAACCTAATAATAGTATCTACCTCAGAAGATTTTTGGAAGAATTAAAGAGTTTGTGTACATAACATGTTTAGAACAGTTCTTGGCACATTGGTGCTCAATAGATGTTATCTGTTGTTTATTGAGCATCCACGGTGTGCTCAGAACTCTGTGCTAGGTATTCTTGGAGTATGGAAGTATTAATATAAACTATAAGCCCATCCATTCAAGGAAATTAAGTATTTTGGAGAAATAACAATAACATAAGACAGTTCATCAATATGTGTAACATTTTGTAGGACAGACTACTTATCTTACAAACTTAGAGTAAAGAAAGATTTCCAAGAGTTTGAGAACTTGGACTGACCAGAAGAGGGACCTGAAGCACAGGCTTGAAGGATGATTTTCAGGAGCTGAAGAGGCTTAAAGAGGTGATTCTGGGTTAGTAGAAAACATGTTTAAAGGATGTGACAAAAGTGGCATGTTTGTAAAACAGTTAAACTGGCTTGACTGGAAATACTGATCTATGTGGGGAAGTGGATTGGCTATTTAGGTCAGAATCCAAATTTAAGAAGCTTTTGAGGGTTTTGCAGTATTGGAAATATTATGAATGCTCAGAGAAAAAAAGAAAATAATTCAGAGAAAAAAAGAAAATGAGGGAATTTTGATCATGACATTAAATAATGTTTACATGCTTGAATTAGGCTAAAATAAATTTTGTGAACAATTTGCAATGACTGAGAAAAAAACCTAGATAAACAGTGAAAGGGAAGATCTTCAATAAAATGAATGGAGATTTTGTAATGAGCAATTAGAAATTCAGCTCATTGGGTTCATAGAAACACCAGCAGATTGTGTGGCCATGTGGGACACCTCGGCTGGCACCAGGCGACAGAGGGGGACTATGCTGGAGGTTGTAACTAACCGTGATGTGGAAGGATAAAAAACAAAGCTCTCAAGCCCTCAGGGAGCAAATCCCATGTCTGAGAACACCGCCCTGCCGCCCTCTAGTTAATCCATAAAACTACCTTAATATCAAACCTAAAATGCTTTGTTTATTTGTTGTCTTGGAAGCTGGAAGCAAATCGCTGCAGCTGTGGCAGAAAATATTTACTAAAGAAAACAATAAAAAAAAGAACTCGTGTAAAAGGAAAATTAATCTGAGATGGTGGAAAAAGCAGATCTCATGAAGAGAAGTAGAAGGGAAATAGATGTCATGAAAAGAAAATCTTATGAAGAAAATTAGGTCTCATGACCTTTGAAAACTATGAGTATAATATTTGTAAAGTGGCTTAACTACACACACATATTAATATACGCAAACGTGCGCATGCGCGAACAGCAAAACACCAACAGAAAATGAAGGGAGAGAAACATGTACAGTTTAAGAGTCAGATTATAGTGATACAACCTTTGTCCTACTCTCAAGTACTTTACCTTTCCACTCTGATTAGGATGATCACATCTTTTGCTGCATTTCTTACAGGATTACTCTAGATAAAAATGGAATACTAAAGCATTTCACAAGTTGAAACAGCTTTCTAAAAACAGAGCAGCAGTGTTATTGAAAATGGTTTAAATTGAGAATAATTTCAGGAACTAACTAACAATCCTGGCATGACACCCATCTCACAAACAATCCTATGGTTTAATATAGATAACAAGCACTCACTTTATACACACACACACAAAAGTATTCCATTATATAGTTATCTATAAGAAATGCATATTTAGCAAAATTGCATGTCTAGGTTATCTGAATCTTTGGCTTATGTTATTTTTACCCAACTACAGGAACACTGTGGGTGGTTTATTATATAACAAAAATAGGAGCAGTTTGGCATTGGTAGAATATTTATAGCAAGTGGAACACTAGACTTGAAATACATGATCTTATTACTTAAACTTTATGAATAAGCTATTTATATATCGACTCAACTGAAATGGTCAGTTTGTTAGATCTTTTGATACTTTAATTTTTTCCCAGCTCCACAGGGCATAACTATGTCTCTTATTTGGGTTAAAGATAAGATTTTTCTTAAACATAGTGGCGTAGGCGGAGAATTGCCTTAGGACAGGGCTCCAAATGGTAAAGACTTCTTATTCTCCTGCTACCCCTCCTATAAATCCCTTACTGTAACAAGCCCTCTTCCTTCCCTTTTTTCTGTGGTATAGCTCCCATTCCTCCTTTGTTTCTATGGTAATTGCTAGTGGAATATGTTGAGAGGTATGTAGGAGAAAGATGTCTGGTTTAGTATTCTCTTCATACAAATAGCAGTAGGTTTACACACATTATTCTCTTTTCCAGAGACTTATCCACATCAAATATGGGAAGAAAGGACAATTAGTCTTGGGTACAACCTATTATAATAATTCTTAGCTATCACTTTCGCTCTGTTCCAACCAGGCAATTTCTCTCTTTAGCTTAGCATGTAAAACAATTCAACAGATGCTAGTAACTATTCAGACTTGACACTTTGTACTCAACTGTTACACTTTACAATAGGTTAAATGGGTATAATTGTATTTTTCTGAATTTGATCTTCTAATGCTGTGGTCCCCAAACCCTGGGCCGTGCACCGGTACCAGTCCGTGGCCTATTAGGAACCAGGCCACACAGCATTAGGTGAGTGAAGCTGCATCTGTATTTACAGTCCCTCTCTCCCATTACCCCCAGATGGGACCGTCTAATTGCAGGAAAACAAGCTCAGGGCTTCTACTGATTCTGCATTATAGTTGTATAATTATTTCATTATATTTTACAATGTAATAATAATAGAAATAAAGTGCACAATAAATGTAATGCGCTTGAATCATCCCCAAACCATACCTCCTCACCCTGGTCCGTGGAAAAATTGTCTTCCAGGAAACCGGTAAGGAAACCTGGTGCCAAAAAGGTTGGGGAGTGCTGCTGCAAAATGAAATGTGCTGCTATCTTTTTCTTTTCCTTTTGAAAATAGTTTTCTGAACTGTGCGCTACTCTTTTGAAAGCCACGTTACAGACAAATCCAACCTCAAAAGGAATAATATTAATTGAATAGCAGTTTTTCTTCCTCTCTAACTTAATGAAAAGTTGGATATTAATATTTTATATGTTTGCCTTTAGAATTTGGGCTGTTTCTGTACAGTAAGGTGAAGTAGAAGGTGTAAAAGATTATGTTAATTATTCAATAAAATATTTGCCTCAATTTTTAGAGTTATCTTAGTGAATGCTTCAAATTACACTGAATCTATAGACAACATCAAACAGTTAGAAATCTTATATCGCTAGTCGATTCTGTAATGAGTTATTGTAGGGACAAAGAAGGATTACAAGATTTATATTTTTCTATGACTAATATACACTTAAAAGGTTTGGAATTTTAAGACACACACTCTAGAGGTTTAATAATTCCTTTAAAATATTAAGTCCACATTTTGAAAATCTGCTTGTTGAAAAGTGGGTACTGTTTGCAGATGCATGGAGTCCAACAGGTTATTTTTCTCTGATGAAGATTATGGGGGTAAGATATGCACTAGATAAAGATACTTCTGATCTTTTAAAAATAGTAGTGCAATTGCATTTCAATTCAATACACTTTTCTATTCAATAAATTACTTGTTTCTCTACTAAATTCAAGGTACTATAATAGAAACCTTGAGGATGTGGTGATAAATGAAAATAAAAGTGTATCCATCTAATCGTGGAAACGTAAAGAAAATAAGCACAAAGCACAATTGAAGTGCTCTTGAAGTTTAGTGGACAGAATAGAATATTCTTAGTTTGGCAGGTTGTAAAAAGTGATACTAGAATATTTGTGGAACTTAACCATTCACAAAGGAGGAGGGAAATTACTTCTAGGCAGAGGTTATAGAGCAAAGGCAGAATGTGGAAAAGGACAGTCAACATGCATGGGAATGTCTGTGGTTGGTTGAAGTAGTAAAAGGTCTTAGAAAATAAAAAGCTAGAGGGCTGAATTGCTTAACTTCTCTAAATTTTTCTCATCTGTCAAATGTAGACACTACTTTTTAAATAATATGTTGACCAAGAGAATGCATGTTAAATATTTTAGTGTGGAGATGGTACAAAATATCTCAATGCACTTAGCTATCAGCTATGTGTTAGAAAAATGCTGAGATACTGTTATTAAACAAAGGATTGGAGGAGGATTAAGATAAAGAAACTGATGATATGAACATGGGGGACTGGGGAGATGGTTTTCCAACAAGAAGGGGCATAGCATTTGTAGTATCAGGAGGGAAAAAGTATCAAGTTCAATTTTCTACATATTTAGAATGGAATAGTGGGACATCAGGATGGAATGATCCAGTGGTAGGTAGAGTAGAACTGGAGCTCAATTTTAGGGATTATATATGTAAAAGTGATAGTTGAAGTCATAAGATTTTGAAGGAATACAAATAAAGGTGAGAAAGGAGACTGACAGATAAAATGAAAGACAGATGTTGATAAATGACTATATTTGGGTTTAGGAAAATGAAAAGGAGTCAGATGATAATAGTATAAAAGATAAGAGATGAGAGAATAGGGTCCTAGAAGCTACAGGAACATGGGCTTTTAAGAGGGCAGTGGAGCAAGGGGAGTATGGGGTAGGAAATGAATAAGAAATAGTTCTGTTGCATACATACCTTGACTACATACTCAATCTCTTGAGCTTCTTATCATTTTCCTCTATAAGTATCATCCATTCTTCTTACTCTTCTTAGTGTCATGCTCAAGTCCTATCTTAATAACATTGAATTTTCTGTTACCATCAGAGACTTGAAAGCCAGGGAATATACATTTCTAACAAGCAGAGTTAAGTGTGCTCTTGACATTACAAGTTTGAAAATCCACTGTATTTTCTCATGGAAACAATATACCTATTAATCAAGTTCTATTGTATCTATATAACCAGATATACATGGGTGCCATGAACTTTGTTGAGCTAGCCAGAGATGGTAGCATATATTTAATATTTGTTTCTAAGAGAGAGATTTTCAAACTATTAAACTTTCTGGGAACAGTCTGTTTTGTTTCAAGGTGACTTTAGGAATTTGTTCTCTTAAAAATATATATGTATATAGTTTCAAATGATTTAAAGTAGGATATGTGTTCTTAGGCCGCTTTCTTCATTTAGTTTCTACAGCATATTCCTTTTATGAGGTTATTAGGCTAAAACTTAAAAAAATGATGAGAAAGATTTGAAATATGATAATAGTTTCACATTTTCTTATAAATATTGTGATAGGATTTTTGATTCCATAGAAAAAGGGTTTAGAAAGCAGGCATTGTTTATGAATACAATAACATTTTAACAAATATTTTATTAATAGTAGTTCTTCTTATTTACAATAATTAGAGATCCTGAAATTGCCAGGACATTCAATTCACTTTTCCTTGCCCTCATTTCCCACCTGCTGGTGTCTGCCCCACATTCATCTGGATGCTTTTTCCCCCTGACTCTGCCCTCTCAAGCCTGGTATTGGTAAGAATTCGCACAGCCACGCTGATTACTACTCATGGGAACTGATGGCTTCCGGTATAGTGCAAGTCCTTAAATACTCTCCAGCCATTTGTATTAAACCTCCATCTTTCTTTTCAACTATCTACCTTAATCCCTACTGCTTACCTCTGAACAGATGACTGTAGAAAATAGAGACCAACAAGTGAAACCGTCTCAACTTTTTGCTGTAGTTGTTCTAGTTATTTCCATTTAACTTAAATCTTGTACATTTTTTTCTCCAGTCTCCATAGGAGAAGTATTCTCTTCTAGCCATGGATTAAGTTTCTCCTTGGTTCTGCTTATTTCTTAATTCTTCCCCACCTCCACCCTCTCATGCTTGGGATATAGGGGTGAGCAAGAAAAAGCCTAATGAATCTAGAGTCTTTTAAAAGATTGCAAGAGAGAAAAGATTTCTTTCCTTATCTAGTTTATTGCAAGGTACATGGCTGAGACACAAGAGCCTTCAGAAAATGAAGACCCAAAGACCCAGGGAAAACTATATATTTTAATGGGCAGTATTGCAGAAGTGTGATTAAAGGATAAATGAGTATGATCTAATGGTTATAAAACTAGGGAGAATGTAGCAAGGCCTGTTTGTTCAGATTCTTCTTGGTGTCCTTTGTGAGATTTCTTCCCTTTGGGGACAGGGCAGGACACCTGTCACTGAGGGTCCTCCAGAGAAGAGAGGGAGAAGGTTAGAGAGTGACTTTCCTAGGTTTCATGGCCTGCTTCAGGGGAGAACAGTGGGAGAAGGTCAGAGAGACCTGCCTGCTTTTGCTATTTTCGTAAATGCCAAGGTGCCCTATTTTGGGGTAGCATTTCCTGCACCCCATCGCTGTCAATAAACTATATATTCTCTCCTGAATCTTCGATGTCACCTTCTCTGCTTGCCTTCCTCCTTTCACATAGGAATGTGATCATATTTATTCTATTAGAAAACGTAAAGGAGCACCAACTCCTCATTCTTGATTGCTTTCTAGTTTTCAGTTTCTTTTATTCTCCTCATACATAAGGTAGATAATTTTCTCTCATCTTATTTGATAACTCTGTAGTTTCTTCCTCTCTTTGGAAACTTTCCGTAGGCTTTTGTGATATCATTATTCTTGGATTCCCTTTTTTGGCCACTACTCAGATTCCTCTGTCCATTCGTTAAATGCTGTTTTCCAGAGTTCTAACTACTGTTTATTTCCTTCCTCCCTCTGTACGTACACTTTTGGGAGTCATTCATTGATTTCCCTATGTCTTTTATATGCATTGTCACTACCAAATCTTTAAATTCTATGGAGACTTCTCTTCTGAGACTTCTAAACCCGTGCACATTCAATTGCCTACTGTATACTTGAGTCTCCCCAAAACACCTGTAATTGAATCAATAAAAACAAAACCATCAATGTCTCTCTAAACTGTTCTTCCTCCTGTATTTTATATATAAAATGTCCTGTCATCGTCTAACTGCAAAAGTCCCTGAATCTTCTCAAATTCTTTCCTCAGTTGCTTTCTATATGTGACTGTATATGAAGTCTTGTTCATACTGCAGAATTTGTTGCGTAATTGTTTCTACTTGGCTTCCCCATCCTTTTTATTTTTCCCCTTTCACCACCACTGAGTTGGAATCCTCATGTTTTATCTCTTAACTAGACCTTCTCTTTTCATTTTCTGTTCTCTTTCTAAGCCACTATCGACTTTCTGTTAGGAAATTATGTTATATCACGTTCTTATATACTTACTTGATCTTACCACTCTTTGACTTTTCATTTGCTAGTATCTCTCCATTATTTTGAGAATACAATCTAAATGCTTCAGAATGGTATTTAAGATGCTTGGTTTGGCCCATCTATCTGGCTGAATTTCTTCCCTACCATTTCTGCCCCCATTCCATACGATTTGCTGAACCAGGCTTGGACTCTAGCCATTCACGATTCTTAGAGTTGTTGAATATGCCATGTTTTACATTCACTCAACCTTCATTGTTACTGCCTTCTTTTCTGAATTTTGTCAAGTTCACTTGTCTTTCAAATGTCACTTCAAGTAGCTACTGCTCCAGAAAGCCTCCTCTATCAACCTCCCTGCATCATTACTTAATAAGCATTAAGTGACTCTCTCCTAGTTCCTGAAATATATCCCAACATATTCTTATTCCTCTCTTTCTGCCAGACCTAGTTTTAACAACAACCTGCATCTCCATCTCTTAGAATCTTTTCCAGTACTACTAATACTTGTTGAATGGCTTAAGAAAGAGTAAACAAATTTTTTCTTAGTAAAGTGCTATATTACTTTCTTATTACATCAAAAGTCTATATCCTCTGTAATTTCCCCCAAATTCTGTAGTACCTTCAGGATGAATTTAATAAAATAGTGCTTAGAGATTATACGTATGTGCTTGACAATTTACCAAGGAAGATAAAGATTGATATGAGTGTTTTCCTTTGTGTAAATTTTTTACTTTCATGGTGAATGGGATCTTTCGTTATTTCCTATTTATTAAAGCTCTTAATTCCAGGTTGAAAGACAGTGCATAAGTATTTTAGGAAAACCAGGTAACATTTCATATTTATAAAAAATAATCCTTCTATAAAGTACTCTTGACAGCTTGTCAGCAGGACAGGGAAGACTGGATGGGTCCTGAATTGCTTTTTAGCCAAAACAAGTTCACCTCAATGAACGTTGGTAGTAACAGTGCACTCAAGTGTCAAGTTAGAATACATGTTTTAGGTCAGTTTAGCATAAATCAGAATTCAGACATGAGTTATCTTCATTTCTTTAAATATATATTCTTTGTCTCTCAGTTTCCCAGCTAAAGGGATGTATAAAACTTCTTATTATTTGTCAGTGTTGGGAATTATATCTGAGAAGAGATGATTCATTTTCCCTGAGTTCTAGGACTTGTTCAGAAACTGCTTAGAGAAATGAGATAATGTGATCTGAATTAGAAAATGGTGTCAATGGTCTGCTCCTACTTGTGCCTTACTGTAATTTTTTGTTTTTTGTGTATAAATGGGGCACAATTATGCTTATCTAATAGCAGTACTAAGAATATTAATATTTATAATATTTTTCAAATATATACCAACTTATAAGTAGCAAAAATTATAGTATTAGAATAACATTGTGTGCAGGATTCATTTTACTGTTTCTATAAATTTTTCTTATACCTATTCCCATTTATTCATTTTTTATCTTTTGATATTCATTTACCTTTTCTATCCTATTTATATAGAGCATGGTTTAATAAATATTCTTATTTTCATTTGTACTAAAATATCCCTAGTTTTAATGTGTTTTATTTACTAACTAGTTTGTTTCATATGTAAATCAAGCCTCTGTGTTTTCCTCTAAGGGATTTCATCCTTTTTTATGACCTTCTTTCATTTTTTTTCTTCCTCTTTAGCTTATCAGCTCATTGTTTTTTATATATATTCTCTTATACCTCATTTAAATCTCTTTTCTAAGTTATGCTTTTATTCCACATTTAATTTATCTTTTTATATTTAAATTTATCTGAAAGTTGGTGACCTTGATGTACTATTAGAATTCTTCTCTCAGGAAGAAAAGACAATTAAATCTCCATGATTCAAATTATATATGTATATATAAACAGAATTCAAATTCACATGTAAATCATCTATCCTTGCTACTTGCTTGCTGGTGTTTTCTTATATTTGCCTGGGCAGAAAAGAATGTAGTCTTTAGGTCTACAACACGAGGATGAATAAGTGAATTATATGAAGGCATTGCAAATTCAATTATATTGATGTGAATGGAGAAAATTGTGTGGTACTATTGGGTAATGTCTTTAATGCAAAGAAAAAGTAAGATAGGACATGGATTTAGGTTTTTCTAAAATATCCTTATATCCATACCTCATATTTTAAGATGTCTATTGATTATATTAATTTAAAGTATATATCTGAAAAGTATTTGAACTTAAATCCTTCAGTTATAATTTTAATGTTCAAAACCATTGTTTTAAAATTTAAACTTTGATCCAGTAATTCCAAATCTGAGTCTAGCTAAGGAAATAAAATATTTTTGAGCTTTGTGCACTGACCTATTCGTTGCCGTGTAACTTGTAGTGGTTAAAAGCTGATGATATCTTAGCTATTTTCATGAAATTTTAATAAAAATTAAGCAAATATATACCCTCATATTTGATAAGACATTAATGTTATTTTTCTCTTTTTTATTTGGGGGTATTTCAGCATCCTAAAAGCTTGCGCACTTAGGGTTCAATGCTTTTGCAATTTAAAGGTGGAGTGGGAGGCTGACTATAGTATGAACTAGGAGGCAGAAGAAAAATGTAAAGGCAGTTTAATGAATTATCTGTAGCATGGATATGGATATGAAATATCAGTATGCGGCTTTTATTTGCTAGAGATCTGATAAAATATAATCTTTTCTGATTTCTGCAGTATCAAGTCATGGGTGGATAAGATGCAAGAAGACCTTGTCACGCTAGCAAAAACAGCAAGTGGAGTCAATCAGCTTGTTGATGTGAGTAAAATCCACCAAAGAAACTTGTTAATATTTTCTTTAATTTGGTTGAAGTTCTGTCTTCTAGGAAACTGAATTTCTGTCATAAATGGGATATGATGCTCATCTTCATGTGGATCAGCTAGTGAAATTCTGAGAGAGACTCTTGGTACTCCTAAGTTATTGTGTATGAGAAATGCTGTCCCTAACAATTAATGAAACTTTGTCACCAAACTTTACAGTTTATATACAGCCGTCACTTAGATGAGTCCATGTTGTGTATACTGCCCCCAAATTCAAATTAGGTGTCATGTACTTATTACCACAATGTTTACATTCTTCAAAATATATTTTAGAATATCTCATGTAGTGGTGACTGCAAGTCCTGTGATGGGTTCCCTTGAATATTTGTAGTGGGAACACATCTTCATTCTTTGAGGGTAGAGTTTACTTTTAAAATTATTTACAAAGTATTTGCAGCCATGTCTAGAGACTAGAGTGAGTCATAGAGATTGTTAATAAAGATTTTGGTGCAAGAAAATGAGACACTTTAAAAGATGATTTTTTCTTGTGAATTATAAACTGACTATCAAAGTCATTCTAAATTTTTTTTTATTTCTGCATATTATGGAAGTACAAATGTTTAGGTTACATATATGTAACCAAAGAGTGGGCCTTTGCCCCACCTGAGTCAGAGCTTAAGCATGTCCATCCCCCAGAGAGTGCACACTGCACCCATTAGGTGTGAATATACCCATCCCCTCCTCCCCGCTCCCACCTGGCCTGACACCTGATGCATGTTATTTCCATATGTGCATATAAGCATTGATCAGTTAATACCAATTTAATGGTGAGTACAATAGTTTTTGAAAATGACAGCAATACATAAATACTTATATAACATTTTAAATAGATTATTTTCCATGTCTATGGGTAAGAGTAATTACATGTGTAAGGTTCTATAAGATTAATTAAAAATTAAAGGTCATTTTTAAGTTTCTCATTACTCTCATTTCAATGTAAGTAATAAAACAATTTGAAAGTACTCCCATCTTATGTTCTCAGTGACGCAGTGAGGCCTTTCCAAAACTGTGATGGGCCAATGAGGTGAAATTATATAAAAGTGGTTTTATGTGTAGTATATGAATATTTATCATATAGATATTTATACCTGAATATTCATCCCTTGGAGAAACTAGAATATAGTTTACCTTATGTATTAATAGAAATTCATAAATCTTAATAATCACATACTAAAATAAATTATACCAGAATCTTTTAAAAAAGAAAAAAATTATTGTAGATTTCAAACTGAGAATGTGTTGAACAAAAACTTAAGTCTCTGTAAGATAAGGAATATATCTGGAAATGAGAAGTATTCCTAGTGAATAACAATGATCATTTTTACTTCTAGTTAATGTAATGTGTTCAGCACATAATATGTCCCAGGCACTGTGCAGGCTGCTAAGGATAGACACACACAGTTCCCCTCCTCTGAGAACTGACATTCTGCTGATCAAAAATCTTGATTACTGGGGGTGTCAAGGTGCCTGAAAGCTATTGTAAGTCGACACTTGGAATCTGCAATGATTCACAGTGGGAAAATGTTAGAATATGAAAGTGTGTAGGATGGTAAGTGAGCCTCTATGAAATTAATGGAATTTGTGGAAGCTCCGGCAAATCTTCTTTGTTAATTTTCATTTAAATATTACTTAAATTGACTAAGAGGGAAGGTTTTATTCAGTTACAATGAGAAGAAAAATGAGAAATTATAAATTCTGGCTAGAAGGTCTGTGACTCTCTTTATTGACAGATTGAGATTAAAAATAAGCAGCTCTTGGAAGCCTCTCCCTCACTCCTTTAGTGTGCTGCTCCAGCCTCAAAAACCACTTGCTTGGCTGACCTCATTGTTAGTTTTGGTATTAATAGATGAAACTTATCTTGCTGAATCTGCTTTTTGCAATAAATCATTAAGCACAAAAATAAAGTCTTGCCTGGTTTCCATTATGCTTTATGGAGTATAGATTACTAAGAAGAGTGTATCAATGACTTTGTTTGAATTAGTATAACAAAATAGAGTGAAAAGGATGAAAGAAAATCCCCCTAATTTTCTGTTTATGAGACACATACCTCATTACAATGACAGAAAAATTCTAAAGAGAAGAATTATATGTTATGTAACTGAGATGGGGGAAGGTGTGTTAGAACAGAATTTATTATTGGAAAAAGAATTTAAGTATTAGGGCACATGAAGAATGTCATTTTACACAGACAAATGATTCCATATGCCTCATTCTTTTTGCCTAGAGAGAAGGTCTATGATGTGGGCAAAGGGAGTATGTTATTAAATATTTATTTATTTATTTATTTTGGCTATGGGAACTTAAAGCAAAAACTGGTTGAAGGATGCCTGAGTTGAGAGTGAATTTTGAGCTGAGATTGGGGATATTGGATGCACGATGAGGACCAGAAGTTGAGTAAATGAAGGAACTTAGCAGGTCCCTGAATTGAAATTCAATATGATAGAAATGATTCTTCCCAAGTTAATTAATGTGATTGTTTTTACTGGCTTCACAAGTTACAAGCAGCTTTTTACATGAAGGCCAAGAACCAGTGAAAGAGGCAACATAGCTAAAGCAATGTATCTTTGATGTAAGCATAAAATATTAGCCCAGGGAAAGTGATAATATTATTGAATAAATTCAGTACTTTAACTACAAATATGAGAGTTTGCCCAGGTAACCTGTCTATCTTCTGTTAAAGATCAAGAGTGAATAGGCTTCAGTAGGACTATTGTCCCTAATGCATTTGAGTTTTAAGGTATCTCTTATGGAATTATTCTATTATCTAATCATTTGGAGAATACATATGTCTATCAACTGCATATGCCATATGCTCATCCACAAAGTAGATAAAATAATTGAGGAAAAAATTTGGGGAAAGAAATGATGCATTATAATTTTATTAGTGTACTTAGTATATCAGAGCCTTTTAAAATTCAACTGAAGAACTTTATTCTTTTTTCCCATTAATTCAAGCACTGTATTAAGCCTTTTACATGTACTATCTCATTAATCCTCTGGACAATATTGTGCATTGAGCATCATCATCTTTAATATGCATGAAGAAATTGTTTGCATGGTTAAAATTTTGTTTTAGGTTACACAACTACTAAATTGGATGCAACTCTGAAATTTGAAATAAATTCTTGTATGCTTTAGAATATGTGTTAATATTTTGCATTTTTATATCCATACTTGTATTTTGAAAAAGTAACCAGATCCCCTTGTTTAGGAACAAGGTTGGTGTATCTGGCTATGCTACTGCACTTCTCATAAAAGATATAATTAGAAGAAGCCAAAGCTGTGCCACCAATTATCTACTCATGAATATTTTGATTAGAATTTCTTTAAAAAAGAAGAGAGTGGAAGGAAATTCCAAGATGTATATTTACATGCATAATTTAAAACCTCCCATTTTTTGTTGGTATGCATAGAAATGGTTTTGTGTGTATATACATTGAAATAATTGCTAAGAGTGGTACAGAAAGTAAATTTTCCCTGATTTTGTCTTCATAGTCTTCTAACTGAAGAAAACACACTTAATATTTTTTATGGAATATTATAGCATATAGCTTTAAAACATATTTAAAACTATTACACCTTGGTTCTGCCAATTACTAGCTTTGTGATCTGGCCAAGACATTTAATTTCATGGAGTTGTTGGGATTGATGATATCCATATAAAATATTTATTGACACGTAATCAGAACTGAATAAGTCATGCATTTGTTGCATTAGTTGATGGTACTGTATTGTATTAGTTGGGGTATAGGCTGAGCCAATGTGACAAAGAGAAAAGATAGCCATGTATTTTTCTCTCACATAGAGGTCTAGAGGTAAGCAGTCTATGGCTGGCAGGGTGGCTCTGCCATCCTTAGCATGTGGCTTCTATTCCTAAGTCCAGGATGATTCCTCCAGTTGCTACTATTTCTTAGCCATCATGTAAAGGGAAAGAGATTTGGGAGCAGAAATCCAGTCAATTAAGGGTAAGACATTTTTATCACAGTCCAGTGGTCAGAACTTAGTCACATGGTCATATCTAACTAGAAAGGAGTCAGAAAAGTAAGGTGTAGATCTGAGCATGCATGTGCCCGGTCAAAATGTTATCACAGTAGAGGGGGGCAGAACAAATAGTGGAGGATGACTCACAGTCTTCCACTGATATGTATTTGTTATCTCACTACTGTCCTTATAAGAGCTATATCTAAAAATGTATCGAAGATATGTTAACATAGAATGTAAGCTGTACGTATACATTTTAAACATTTATAGATCAAGAAAAAATAGAAAAAAGCCCCAGGTTTTGAAAAATGTATATTTGTTTTTAATCTGAATTATAGCATATTTTGAAATATATTTTATTCTAAACAAACACACACACACACACATACACACACAGTTCTTTAGCTACTAAGCTGGCAACTGGAAAGGCTGGTCATCACGTATTTATGAGTAGGTAACATTTTTTAAATTAAAGTGGTCTCAAGATTCTTGAAAACAATGTTTTTAAGTTCATGAAATATTTACCAGCAGCCATTTTTATAATTTGTTGAGAAAATATTTCATCCTAAAGATACACCTAAATTTTGACTAACATCCAAATTATCAGATATTTTAAATTACTGGGTTCTTTAGTGAGAATTGGCTTCATGAAAAAGTTTTCTATAAATAAATTGATGAATATAAACAACTGTCTTTTCTATATAATACATTTCTGAATCCGTAAAATGTTATGTTAAAAGGAAACAGAACTTGGCAAATATGTCAGAAATTCTCAGTCACTACCTTTGATTAGCCTCACCCAAGGGACAACAAATTTCAACAATGAAAGCAAATTATCATACAGTCACTTGGGAGATTTGTTGTCTCTTATGTATACTATATTCTTCATACCTCCTTTTCCCATAAGGGCCTTCTCGTAGCCCCCTCTTTAGTATAATAAGAAGCATTCAATAGTTGTCATTTACATTTGATCATTTAACTCTGTAGTAATTCTTTTATCCCCAAACAGAACATATTTGGTATTAAGAAACAAACTACCCCTGACTCCTTTCCCCGCCCCAGAGTGAGTGAGCACCTCACTTGGCACCTCACCTGCCTCATCCTTCTCTTACCCCTGGGGCCCAGAGTCAGTAAGGCCTTACTTGCTTTGTATCTTCTACTTGCCATTGCCAG
Source organism: Cheirogaleus medius (assembly GCA_008086735.1). Classification (NCBI taxonomy): domain Eukaryota; kingdom Metazoa; phylum Chordata; class Mammalia; order Primates; family Cheirogaleidae; genus Cheirogaleus; species Cheirogaleus medius. Next base: position 41,147,823 of record VBSM01003176.1, on the reverse strand, counting down.
AGGCATAGATAATTGCACCTTTTGGTCATCACCTAGATCTCCACTCTGCATTTTCTTCCCTGGTCCTTTCTCTCCATTCTCCATCTACAATGTCAGGCTCTTCTTTCAGCTTTTCTTGAGGGTTTGTTAAGACTTCCAGACTCACATCATTTATATATAAGGTACAATGTGTATTCCTGTAGTGTTTAACAGTATGTTCATTTTGAAATATTAACCTACATTATCTGGCATTCCTCCATACTATATTCCTTCTATAAGCATTCCAACATTGTGTTGTGTCTTCTGACAATAAAGGGTGTTAGGGGAATCCAAACTTTTGGTTAATAGTGCTTATTGTATCCCTTCAGTTATCTAAGAAACTTGAAGTGTTACAAGTCACCTTGTTGTTATAAAGCTTTCTTGTTAAATGTAAACTGTCTGAATTTCTAAAATTTTAGGCTAGAATCTGCAAATGTACTTAGGAAAATGCATGGATTGTTATCCTGAAAGTTTATTTTTGAAGGTAGAATCATTCTGCAATAGTATCATCATAGAACTTCCTGGCTTTTGATTCACCATTATAATTTCATAAGTTAAAGTGATGTCAGAATCAATACCTTTATATTTCAATACATTACTCAAAGATATAAATGTGAAATATGTTTAAATATTGAGCATGAAATTCAATACTCAAGTTAATATTTACATAAGTGTTTTGAATGAAGAATTTCTTTTCATTAGTAACTCAGTAACTCAAACTCTTGCTTTTTCTTTGACATTGTGGTCACATCATCTTATGTAAATAAAATACTCATTTTCTAGGAGGTGGAGTGTTTAATATATTAATGTATTTACAAAAGAAGATACTCAAAAGCAGAACCTAATTAATAATTGGTGATTTTGATGAGGGAATCTGCAAGATGCACAAACAACAGGAAGGATTAGGAATCTTCTAGTCCTGGGTGTGCTGCAAATTCTATTGTATATTAGAATCCCCTTTGCCTGCTTGTCAAGTGAGATCAATAACAATACTTTCCCTTCTTTGCAGAATTGTTGTAAGAATAAATTGTTGTAAGGTAATATAAAATGAAGTGTGAAAACAATAATGCCTTGAAAATGTTACATGCTTGCTTTCTTTTAATAAATCTTGAAAAAGTTACATGCTTTCTTTTAATAAATATAGCCAGTTATTATTATTTTACATTTTGATTTTATTGAGTTATCTTTTCCCAACAATGAAATACTGTAACTAAATCATAACTATGTAGACAATGTAAGATTATCTTACCCTCCTGCATCTTTTTTCCTAAGTAGAAAGAAGTCTATTTTGACTGCAGAATGTAGTACCAATAAAGAGTACAGAGAGTTTGGATTCCCTTAACCATTACCCCTCCCTACCCCACTGGAGATATTAAAGTAAGAATCCTTTTGTTTTTCAAAAAACAAATGAACAAAAAACCAAAACAAAACAGTAGTTAATTACATTCATTTTCAAAGATATAGAATAAAATCTAAGGGGGTTTCTAATTTAGGATGACTTTTAATTTTATTACACATACTAAAATGTTTTCTTTAACCTTACCATTCTATTCTAGTATCAATCATTAATTAACATTTTCTTAAATTATGCTGGTACTTGGAGGGATAAATTATTATTTCTTATTTCTCCAAATATATAGCTAGTGCAGTGTTTCTCAGCCAGGGGCGACTTTGTACCCCAGAAAAATTGTGGCAATGTTTGGAAACATTTGTCATTATCATAAGTTGCTTGCATCTGCTTGGCATAGAGGCCAATGAGGCTGATAAACATTCTACAATGCATGGGGCATTGCCCCCCCACCCCAACAAAGAAGAATTACCTAGTAAAAAGTGTGAATCGTGCTAAGGTTGAAAAACTGCTCAAGAAGGGCTGAAGAATTTGAGGCAAGAATAAGTGTATGAAATCCTTTAAAGGAATATAAATTTGAAAAATTGTATATCAGCATTGGTAGGTAGCAATTTTGCTGTAGAAAAGCCATTTGTTAATAAGGTATGACAGGGGCAAATTGAACTGGGCTGCTTTTTAATATTCTTTTGTTGGTAGTAAAATGAATTTAGGTCGTTTTGGGCTAGAGATATTAAACAAGCAGCTCACCCAGCCTATGGCTGATTATTTTTTAATTTAGTTTTAATAGAATCATCTTTTCCACTTTTGATTGCACATGAATTTTCTGGTCAAAATACATACTCAATTCACAATTTACATATAGCTTTAAGATATGGAAAGGGAGAGGCTAGGTTAATAAATTATCCCTGGAATTAAAAACAAAAAACAAGTAGATAGCTTCTATTAGATATATCTTAATACTTTCCTTGGTTTTAAACTGTGTTCTTAAAGATGAACTTATAATTTACCTTATATGTCAATTGTATCTATCCTAAAAATTGAAAAAGTTTTGCTATGAATGTTTTTCATACTATTTAGCCTTTGTCATAATTTAGTTCCTCTACTCCAGAAATAGTCTGCATTTCTGATTAGATATAATCAACTGTTCTTATGTATAGTATGAAGAAAATTAAGAGGCATGTTTATGATTGTCATTTGTTCTTTTCCTTCTTATATCTTTAATATACTGCTCAGAAGTGTCACCACCATGTTCTTATTAATAGGAACTAGGGCAAGTAGCAGTGTATGCTGCGGAAGGTTCACCAATTCTCACTTCATTCTTCCTAAATATCCTTCCTCAACATAATGTCCCATTTGAAATGTGAGACGGTTCCAGCTAAGAAGCGGTTTCATATCAAATAGAATGGAATGGCTGGGGAAACTCTTGAGTTCATTATCAGTGCCAGTTTGATATAGTTATCCTTGGAAAGTATGCACTATAAATTTGAGAATATCTTCTTCTGACTCTGTGTCTTATAAAAAAAATCGAGAATATGACAAAATTATATACTTGTATGTGTATATATAGAATTGTGTATGTGTGTCTATGTTCGGATGGTATTTATAGTAAACAAACATATTTTGATTTCTTATGTATTGCTGTGATAGATACTAGAAGTTCTGAACTAAATATTACTAGTCTAAAATAGCTTGGAATTGACTACAGAATAAGGTAAACCCTAATATCCTAACTTTAATAGCCCTCCATAATCATGTCTCAATTTGCCTTTCAGTCTTTATTTTCCAATAATTCCTTGGATCATACACATTCTTCTTTCTTTCATCCTTTTTGAAACACGTTTCCTCCAAAATGTGGCTATAATCCCATATTTTTGACTGTGATTATAGCCCATGTAATTTTATTTTCCTGTGAATTCTGAAAGCATAAATTTCTGAATCTCTTCATGGGAACATCAATATTCTTCCTCATATTGATGAGTACCTTGTATTGTGTATTATTGAAATTTAATTATTATATAGGTGTTGTTTTTGTAGTCTGTTATGTAACTGCATAGCACCTTACCCGTTATTTTTTTAGGTTTAAAATAAATATTGACTTTAAAATACAGGGAGGAAGTTATTGTTATAAGTTAGCATTCACATTCCCAGCAAAGCCTGACACAGTATCCATTCTCTGATTTATGCTATCAATATTTATTGTGCCAGGCACTGTACTATGTGCTGGGCAGGTACCAGTGAACAAAACAGACAAAAATCTTTGTCCTCTTGAAACTTAGGTTTTGGTTAAAGGAAATAGAAAATACATAATGCACATGATATTTACACAAATTATATATGTTAGGTGATTGCATATGCTTAAAAGTAGTAAAATAGAAATCTATTTATAGAAGTCATACTACTTCTATTTATAGAAGTCATAAAAATGTCAAAGGTAATATCCTATCTCGAAAAGCTAGGTTATAGAGTAAAGAAAAAAAGGGCTATCATTTACTTAAAATAAAGATGCATCGAATCAAATGTGATTTTTAAAATGACAGTAATACAATGTAATGCATCTTGTAAAAAGAGTATTTATAGCTTCATAAATGTACACCAACTACATTAATATATTTCAGCAGTTGGTATCTGTAGTTCTTTACCAAACTGTACTAAACACAGCTGACAATATACTCAAGAGTACTAAAGAGAAAGACAATTTCAAAGCTTGACTTTTGTTTAAGAGATTGCATCATTTACTATTTTAATCAAAAGGAAATGGGGAGAGGTTGAAGGATCAGGGATTAATTAGAAATTATTGCATAACTTTTATGTCAAAATTCATTTTTTAAAACTCAGCTAATTTTCATAGGAGAAAAGTAAGTTTTATTTTGTCTTTGCTATTAGTAAAAATATATTCTAACATCAATTCAGATCTAGAGTTACTAGTTACTCTTGACCTTAGATAAATGAATCATAACATATCTCAACAGCTCTCTGTGTCGGCCAGCTTAGATGATAAGACTTATGATAAACAAAAAAAATTATTATGTTTTTGAATCATTGTAGAGTTTCTTTAGTTATGGAACTTTGATCCTTGAAAGTGACCAAGAAGGAACATTATATTATTATTTTGTGTTAATATATCTTTTAGAAACAAGACATTCTCAGTTGCTAGGGAACAAGTAGTTCAAAAGCCTGAGGAACACTTAACAAGGGGGGCGCCTAACCCACAGACAAACCATCTCACGTTGCAAAATTCAACTAAAATTAAGTGAAATTGATTTTCTGGGCATCCGAAGCAGTTGAGGTGACAATGAATCTCTTTCCCTGCCTGCATTAGTATTGGAGATATATGAATTTACTCCTATTACGGATAAAGACAATGAAATTATAATGATGGTGGGAGATAGAACATTTTCTTTTAATCCCACCTTTCATTATTATGAGGTAGAATCATATTTATTCTTCCACTTTATCTACATTTTTATACAGTGTATGCACATCCATTTTGTTATTTTTAGCTCTTCGGTGTAGACTTTCTTCTTAGAACCTCACACAATTGTGAAGGTAATAGTGGGTGTCCTTGAACTAATTTCATTATTTCCTAAAGCCTAACAGAAATTGTACATTTCTCACAATAGAGCTCATCTTTCGTATTCATCAGAATCTAATGATGAATGAAATGAAAGGGCAAAGTAATAATTAATAAATACTGTTAATCACAATGTTCAAACATGGAGTTCTGTTAGGATTTTTATTTTTAGGAACAGTGAATCACTCATTTTATTGTAGAAGTACTCATAAAAAAATGTAGCAAATTTAAGGGAACTCAGATGGAGCCTGGGTTTCAGCAAGAACTCAAGGAATTTAGAAGGTACTTTGGTCAAGGGAAGGGCGATCTAGGGCCCAGGCAGCCTCCAAGAGGCTCCTTATTATTGCTGTCTGTAAGCTGGGAGCTCTTCACAACTCACTGTGTTACTCTTCTATTACTATAAACATACTGGTTTAAAATGATGCAGATTTATTATCTTGCTATTTTGTAGATCAGAGGTCCTTTCTTTGGCTTATTGCCCCTTTTCTCCATCTTCAAAGCCAGCAATGTAGGGCTGATTTCTTCTCATGCTGATTAGCAAATTAATTCCATCTGCAAACTTCATTCCCTTTTGCTGTGTAACAACATATCCACAGGTTCTGGTGACCGGGATGTGGATATTTTGGGGAGGCCATTATTCTGTCTGTTACAACCACCACTTCTTTGCTCAGTAGATCTGAATACTGTTTTCCTCCCACTAATCTTTTCAGTTCTCCTTATACTGAAGCCCTTGATTTATGCTCCATCCAACTCACTTCCAATGTGTGAGAATCTGATTGGTTCAGTTTGTTATTATTTGTACAGATCTTTGGTACCTGGTTCCTGTCAAGCTATTGACTCAGAAGTTAGCTGCTTTGTAGGTCTGATGTAGGTCCCAACACAGTTAGGGGCCAGGGCCATACATTAGAGTATTGCCAGCTATGTGTGTGGGAGCTCCTAGGGCTTCTGTTTCATCAGGGACTGTCAAAGGGAAAACTTCCCTCAGAAAGATGGCTGCTGATGTGGCAGAAATCTTGATTGCTTATCTAGGACAAGTTCCATGGAAGGGAAGTAAATGTATAGGTATTGGGGTAAGGGGTTGTCAAAATTTATATATTTAAGATTTCATATGCAGAAATTTGACTGTCTCTTTAGGGAACTTACTCATGAGCTGCCATTCTTTCTCCCAGGAGAGGGAAAAAATTAATCTCACCACTTGAAGGTCAGTCTTTTTCAGTTCAAAACAAGCCTTTTGTGATCAATTAAGGATTTAGTAAATTTCAAGTTCCAGCTTTCAATATTCTCTAATGTTGACTTTGCTTCTTGGTGGGTGAGTGCAAGGAGAAATTTATGTGACAAGATGTCTGGTGTATTTGCTGTCTGTTGTTCTCTTGACATAGATACTGAACTTGATTGTTACTTACAACTTGGCCAGTCTCCTCAACCTGCTTGGAGCCCCTCAATCTGGGTGATTCTTTTCCATCATCCTTCAGCTGGACCTCTGCTTCCCACTGTCCATCCCTCAACCTCTGCATTGGGATTCCCTTGATCCTGCACTGAGGCTATCTCCTAGAAGACATACTGGTTCTTAATTCTCAGTTTCTTTCTTTCTTATCTCCAAGGGCTTTCCCCTGTGCCCACAGTCTGCTGAAGCATAGGCATAGAGGGGCGTTGCAGGCTCACTTTACCTAAATGTGCCACGTTACCATTTACCTTCTGCTGCTCCGGACAGTGGTTTTCTCTTTTGTAACGAAATAGGATTCACATGTCCTTTAGATATCCCAAAACCTGAATCCTATTGCTTTCACTAGTACAATAGTTAATTAAATGTATTTTTTAGATTTCTTAAAGTGAATACATAATATATGTGAAACACCTAAAAGTGGTACATAGTAGCTGCCTAGAAGTGATTGTTAACAATAATCTTCTAGGTCATCTAAAACTTGGAAGCATATTTGGTTTTCAGTATCTCTGAGTTATCTGTATTATTCCATGGAATCATTCTGTGGCCTAATACTCTGGTTTCCAAAACATTTCTTTAGGAATTTTGTTAAGCAATTGTATCAATGAGTGGTATCATTTTTTAGATAGTACATTTGAGGTTACTTTTAAAAGTATTATTTTGAAGATTATCTCGGAACTATGGACTTAATTAGAGAAAAGAGACTTAGAACATAGATTGTGTTAACATAGATAATTACCATAATTAACAGATTTATGTTAATTAGAGGAAAAAACTTACAACATAGATGATTAGGTAGGGAAACCACAATCTATATTGTCATCACAGTGAAACTTGGCCTTTGAATGTAACAGTGAAAGAATACGAAAGCCACTCAAGATTCTAAGAAAGAAAGAATGTACAGGCAACAAGTATTCTTTCTGTCAAGACTTGTGTCAGGGTGGCAGGAGGAGAACTTGACCTGTAGAAAAACTAAAATATATTAGCTTATCAGTTAGGAGGAAAAATATCCTGCCTTGAAGTCTCTCTCTATGCTGCAGTCTTTCTAGTAGGAAAAAGGAAGGCCAATATTGCACAGCATGTGAGAAGTTGACATGATTTGAATGGAACTCTGTCTGGTGCCAAAAACTCTTATTATTTCCACCATGCTGTTTTTCCTTTGGGAACAAAATTGGATGAAATGGCAAAGCATATAATTATTTACAAGAAAAAAAAAACTAGGAAGAGGAAAAGGCACTCTAGGCTGTGTTTTAAATATTAATATATTAATGTACTAAATATTGTAGAAATGTGGCTTATTTTAGTGGTGAAAAGAGTTAGAAATATATGTAAATTATGAAAATACATCATGCAGTCTTAAAAACCCATGTGAAACCTTCTACTTTGAAAATTATTTACTAAACATCTATCAGGAGACCTTTTGAAAGCCTTTGCAATAGCTCTCACAGTAACAAAGAATATTGTATTCTTTAGAACCAGAGCAAGAGCGAGTTCTTTCAGTGGGTAGTTATATCATTTTATTTTATTTTTATTATGAAAGAAAACATTTCAATTGTGGTTTTATAAAATAATACAGCTGGATATTTACACTGGGGCTTTAGACTTAAGCTTCCTTGACTTAATTTATTTAAAATTTATTCCTGAGTTATATCTTGTCTTTATTTCTTAAGTATTTAAAAATCATCCTAAAAATTTGAGAGAATATTATTTATACATTGAGAGAATATGTATATACTTTGAAATAAATTCTTTCTTCTGATTTATAATCTATTCTTTAAAGTACCTAGCGATGTATGTGGCATCTATAGATAGCGACTTAATAAGTGGCATTACCTGTAGCATATAATTTGAAGTGCAGATTGTACATCTGAACTAATCTCCACCAACTATGAAGCATATTATATTTCTCGATGCCACAGGAAGGAGGTAAGACTTTATAGAGAAATAAACAAGCTATTAATGGTACAATACACCACTGCATTTCATACCAATTAGAGCTCTATTGGTTTTACTGCAAAGAACTAAATATCCCGGATCAATTAAAGTGATGTTGAGGTTTATCTATTTGTACCCCGCATCAATTAATCTATGTTCCTGAATCCCATCTTAGGCTGAAATGAAAGAGAAGGATTTGTGTTGGATGAAGTTCTTCATGGATGACCTGGAACTTTAAAACATGACTCAATAATCTGCCTCTCAGCAGAAAGCATAAGCAATCGAGTGATATGCAGGAATCCTGGATGAAACCAAATGCAGAGATTTAATATATCACAAAATTAATGCACCTTGAATAGTTTGAATGAGAACTTACAAGGTTAAAGTTCAAATGCGTATGGGCAGAACCTCATAGTTTGAATCACTCAATCGATTTTAGGAGTAACAGAATCATTTAAATCTTTTAAAATACTAATTTTAATCACTTTAAAAATTATAAGTCCATGCAAAACTAACAAACTATGTGATAAATGTTAGCATATGTGTCAGTGCCCACTTGAAGCCAGCATTCACCAGTAGCATCCGTGCTCCGCTGGGACTAGGCTAGAGAACCTGTTGGTAGTAACGCAGAATGCTGGAGTTGTGCCAGAAAAAAAGCAGGGTTGAACTGGTTCCTGTGTGTGCCTGGATTCACTTCTCATAAGACAGTAAAAACCTGCCAGGTCCTGGCTTTCAAAGATGGTTTAGTCATGCATGTGCACCCCATCTGTTAGATGCATAAGGGATTTCCTTCGCAGCTCAGCCCTCCAGCCACAAACACTGCCACTGTTTCTCCCCCTCTCCCTCCCCCTTTATTTAATTCCTTCTTTCATTCTGGGAGTACGGGCTGTGTAAGCCAGGTGCAGCTCATGCCGCTCTAGGGAAATCCTTCCATAGACACTGAGGAGAGCCAGAAAAGTAGCCGAGTTTTTCTTTTGCTACCTAGCTTAATTTCAGGATAGTTTGATTCAGTGATTAAAAAAAATGTTTAGTTTGATAATATAAAAATGAATATACCATCAGAGTTCCAACCAAAACTTTAATGTAGGCGTCAGTGACCTTGAACTCCTCTCTGTGTGAGCTATCTCTGAAGCTCCCTGTCTTACCTAGATGAAACAAGTTAACTTAATATCTCTCTCTCTCTCTCTCTCTCTCTCTCTCTCTCTCTCTCCTCTCTCTCTCATAGTCCATAAGGTTTAGCAGCATACACGTTAGCCTCTGTGCTTAAAGAGAGGGAAAACAGTGGGAAGTTTTCCTCAATACATTCTCTAAGTAGGAGCATAACCCTTCCTCTTACCTTTGTTCTAGACACGCCTCCTCCAGGTTGGACATCCCGTGTTCCAGTTTTCCTTCTGTTATCTAGGTTAGCCTTCATTTTTCTTAAAATGCTGATGACAGTTAATACCAAGTTTTGAGGTTGGTAGGGTGCAGCTTCAAACCTGAAAACTGGACAAACAAACCATTGTTGTGCAAGGATGTTTTACAACCTGTTAGCATAACCTCTGTTTTGGCCAGCCGCTAATCTGATAGTCAATTTATATATATGTATTTTTTCCTGATGTACCCAGACTCCAAAATGATCAAGATGAAGAAAGGAAAAGGGTGGTTCTTTCTAATCAGTTGTTTATAGTTTTAAATACATTCTAATGGAAACTTAAAAGCCACATAAGCAATTATTCTTATTAATTTTCTTTTTCTTTCACACAGATTTATGAGAAATATCAAGATTTGTATACTGTGGAACCAAATAATGCACGTCAGCTGGTGGAAATTGCAGCCAGGGATATTGAGAAACTTCTAAGCAACAGATCTAAAGCCCTAGTTGTGAGTTTAAATCGGATCTGCTCATTTTATTATTTTCTATTACTTATCTATTATTCATTTTTCACGATTTATTTGGAGGGTTTCATTGGTGTGCTTTCTTTATCTTAGTAACTGTGATCATCTAATATGTTCATAAGAGGTGAGATATCATGGTTTCATTGTGAAGCCAAAATAATCAGTTAGGTTATTTCTAATTATTAGTTTATTTTATATCACTATTATCTTTTCATAATATATATTTAATTGATATGTATTGATCCATATGTACATCATGATACTTAATAAGAAAATGAACATGTTTAAATCTATCATATAACATAAAACTCACAAATATTATCAGTACCTTTAAAGCGTGGCACTCTCCTGTCCCATCATCCTTCCTCTCTGCCAGAGGTGGCCATTACGTTAGATAGTAGATTAATTATTATTATTTATTTTTTGTTGTTTGAAAATAGTTGTACCTCACAAAAATGCTGTGCTAAATAAGATGTTTTTTAGTTTACCTTTCAGCTTTACTAAATTCATATCATACCGTAGGTACTCTTCTTCTACTTGCTTTTCGCCATCAACATGATGTTAGTATGATTTATCTGTATGTTTGCACTTAGGTTTAATTAATTTTATTCCCAGTTAAATACTATTTTATGAGGATATATCTCAATTTATTCATTTATTCTGTGTTGGAAAATTATTATTTGGATTGTTTCCAGATGGACACTACGAATAGTGCTGCTGAATTGTCTTGAACAAGTGTCCTGGTACAGGAATGTCTGTAGGGTGAATACAGGATAGTAGAATTGCTAGATTGTAGGTTATTCACAAAATCAGTTTTACAAAAGTATGACAATTGTTTTCCATAATAGTATGAATTTAGATCTCTGCTAACCATATATGAGCTCCCATAGGTCCATATTCTGGCCAACATGTGGGAATGTCCAATTTCTTAATTATAGGAGACGAAATGGGCGTAAAGTGGTTACCTCTGTGTATTACTAATGAGGAAGACATCTTGCTGTATATTCACAAACCATTCCTGTTTCCTCTTCAGTGAAATTTTTTTGTATATTTTAATTTTTTCATTCATTTTAGGTTATGTATTCTTGATGGTAATTCATTTTAGTTATATATGATGCAAATGTCTTTTTCCAGTTTGTGCCTTGTCCATTGTCTATGTCCTGGTTTTGATGAGATAAAGTCTTAATTTTAATGTAGTGAAAGTCAACTTTTTTTTTAATTATTAGTATTTTGGGGTGTTTTGTTGAAGAAATCCTTCCTGATGTTACGCACATAATTTTTAAATATATTTTATTCTACATAGTTCTAAGTTTTGTCTTCCACATTTATATACTTGATCCACTTGTGAGTGATATTAGCATATACTTTCGGGCTGCAATTCAAATTAATTATTTTGCAAATGGTTTTTCCAGAGTATTTCTTAAACAGTTTGCCTTCCTCCAGTGAGCTCTGATTGTCAAGGTAGCTATCTGGTAGTCCCAGTCCCTCACTATGTTCTTCTTTGGAAGGATCTTGAGTATTCTCTAACATTCGCCTTTCATCTAAATTATCCAGGAAAATCTCTACTGGGATTTTGATTGGCATTATATTGACTTAGACCAAATTGAGAAGAATTGATAATCTTTATTATATTTTGTCTATTTATAAACAGGATCTTCCATTTAACAATTTTTTATATCATTCAATAAGCTTTTAAGAGTTTTTCATAAGTTCTTACACATCTTTTGTTGGATATAATGCCGGAGTGTCAGTTTAGCTCTTTTTATTCTGTAGATATCAACACTATTATGGGTGTTTGTCCCAAGACAACTCCGAATTTCATATTTATTTAACACAGTTCAGATTTTTAGTTTACTATAGTTTATATATATATCTAGACCCTCAGACATTTTCTTTGCTTTCTTAGTCACTTATAAATCTTTATATTTTTCTTAAAGTATCCTAGGTCTTTTTGTATCAGGAATTTCTGTTGGAATATTTGGTATGCCATATTGCTAGAAGTTGGACATTTAATTTTTAAAAAATTAATAATTGAGTAATCCATAGTAAGATAAACTCTCATTAATGGAAAATTCAAAGCATTATTATCTTCAAGTTTGGGGATGTGAATACCATTTTTAAACATTATTAGATGTAAATGTTTGCAATAAAAACTTATCTAATAAAAAGTAAGGTAATTTCTATTAAAGTGATTAATATTCTGGTAACATCTGAAAATGATTTTACTTATTTTGATTTTATCAGCTTACATTTTTCCTCCAAATGTAGGAAGCAGGTAATCTGGAGATCAAAGTTTCTGTGAAAAGGCTGCAGAATGAAATAGTGTGTATCTTACCTTAATTGGATTAAAATAGGAGCCTATTGAGACTTTTTTCTTATTTATCATTTGGAATTGAAGCTTGAAACACCTGGTGCATTATTTGAGTCTTGTGGGGGATCAGTGAAGCTCTTAAGTGCATCATGGCAGAATACAGAAGACACAATAGTTAATTAAATGAAAAATTAGTTAGATTTTATTTCGGGGAGTAAGATTCATGTTTGTTTTCAAACTACATTCTTTGCTTCTTTGATTCTACAAAAATAGAAAACACAGTATTTATAATAGAAATATTTTGAGGCTAATTGAAAAACAGGTGCTACATTATATTGTAAGTGAATGCACGATGGCATTATTAATTTACTTCTATTTTTGTTATAAGCTTATACTCAAAAAGACATCTGGATTAAAAAAGCTTTAATTTATCTGGGTGGGATACTAATGCAATTTTATAGGTAAATAGAGTGGAAAAAATCATGAATATACAAATCTAAGGTAGATGATAAAATTTAAAACCAGTTAGACTTTATTGAGTGCTTACTAACTAGCATCATCTAATTATTTCTCACAATAATACTGTGGTCTAGACAGCATTATTAGTCTCATTTTTCAGTGAGAAAGCTGGGACTTTGAGGGTTTCTGAAACTTACCCACGGAAATATTTCTAATAAGTAATGTATGCAAGTGCTTCTCAAACTTTAATATGTATATGGATAACCCATGGCTCTTGTTAAAATGCAAATTTTTATTCAGGAGCTCAGGCCAAAGATACTACGTTTCTAATAAGCTTCCAGGTGATGTTCATGCTCCTGGAACCAAGATCATACTTTGAGCAGCAAGAATGTAAGAGGATTCAAATTCAAGTGTGTCTGACTTTAAGATTTTCGTTCTTACTTGTTGCACAAATGTATCCTTTGGCTTGAAGAAGTGTATAATCATAACAAGTAAGAAATGGTGGCTAGGTAGTATCAGTATCCTGTAAACTATTATTCATCCAAACTGATTAAGAATTGTGTGTTCCAGTTAATAGAATATTCTGTAAGGCTATTAATTTTTCAGTGAATCCTATATTGATTAACCACTTTCAAAAGGATGATTCAATGAAATAAAAAGTATGATATTGAAACAATTTTCATTTTTATTTGAATTTGAAAAATTTTAAAACCTTTATTATTCATCAGTATCAAGGTTATCAACATAAGATATCTTTGAAAATACAGATGTAAAAACTGTGAAAGAAAAGCACATTGAACTGGTTGTTTTCTTATCTGTGTCTACTAAAGAAATTATCTAACAGGTTATCTTTGATAATTTGATCCTTTGGTAAGAAAGGAAGTGTACAACCGGAGTTTTTTAGTAGAATTATTGCTTTTCAGTATCTGCAATAATTGTAATTGTTATTGAGCATACATATGCACACAGATTTTATGTATTTTAACTTTAATTTTTAATCCTATCTTTTATAGCCTGTTGATTAAAAACTTAAATGTAACTTATTTTATTGCTTTATGCTTTAGCTTGTGTTTGTTTATATGTTTGACTCTAAACTACTTCCTCCAACATTTTCATTTTTTGGTGTCATCATTTATTTTGACTTTTTATTTTTACAGATTTTGTGCTGTGGTCTTTTGATTTCCTCCATCAATCAGCCTTAGGAAAATCTCAGAGAGAAATCAATACCAAAAAAATTTTAGTTTCTATCTCCTTGATAGCAAAAGAGACTTTTACACTTTATTAGTTGTGGTTTGCTTTTCTTTGTTGGGGGGTGGCTATATAAAATCATGTTTTGATTCTGATGATTCATGTGTATTAGGGCCTTACAGAAATTCTATGAAGTAGACACATTAAACATTTATTCATTCTTATTTTATAAAGGGGAAAACTCAGAGGACCAAGGTTCTTGTCCAAAACTGTATAGACAGCATGAGGTAGTGGCAGAATTCAATTTTAGCATTTCTGTCTACAAATCTAGTCCCCACCTCCTCCAAATCCACACTGATAATTTGAACCATTTTATTTCCAAGGCATATCTGCTAAATGACTATTTTTCTGACGTTTGCTATATCTATGTCTCAGAAACTGGCTCTATATGATCATTATCCTGCTAATGTCATCGGATTATTCTTAATCTCACATCAAGCAATGGTTAGAAGCAAAAAAGAAACCATCATTTACTATTGTTGTTCACATTCATTTCAGTCTGAACTAGGCTGAAATTTCTGTAAGTGTTAATGAGCAATTTATGGCAGAAAGCTTTTCAACAACAAAAAAATCCAACCTCCAATGGTCCCTCCTGAGAGAAGGAGGTAAATGGAATTGGTAGTCTCATTGTTCACCAACCAGCCCAGCCAAGGGGATCTGCTCCATAAATGAAGGTCTCTAGGCATTTTGCTCAAAGAAAATAGAATCAAGGTTACAATAAACAAATTTTTCTAGTGATGCTTTTCCAATTATGGCATATTTCGTTTCCCTCTGGTTGTCCTGGTAACTTTAATTAAAGCTGCTCTAATCTATTATGAAGCTTTAAATACTGTAATATGCTCTAATTCTTAATTCAACCTTGATATTGAGCTTATGATTAGATAATGAAAATTGGAAAATGACAAATGTTTTCAAATGATTACTAAAGTAGTTGCTCCCCACTCAAGACTAGATTATTATTATTTCACCAAATAGTTTATCATGTTTAACTCTTAGAGCAGTAGTTCTCCATCATTTATATTTGTCAGCAGTGCCAATAAAATTTGCTAAAAATGCAGATTTCTGGTCTTTATCTCTAGAGATTTTAACTCAAAAATATAGAATGAAAATCGAGAAAAATTAGGTGCAAAGAAGTGAGAAAGCGATCCGAGGAAGAATTGTGAAATCCTTTAGAGACTCAAAGTAGAATTAAAA
The DNA here is from genome assembly GCA_008086735.1 of Cheirogaleus medius. Classification (NCBI taxonomy): domain Eukaryota; kingdom Metazoa; phylum Chordata; class Mammalia; order Primates; family Cheirogaleidae; genus Cheirogaleus; species Cheirogaleus medius. The sequence goes on along the minus strand of VBSM01003176.1, from coordinate 41,132,420 downwards.
ATTTATTGTATTTGACTATTAGGAGTCATTTATTTACTTTTATGAAAATGGATTCGGTAAAATGCATTGGAACAAAGTAAAGACTGTAGTGTTACAGAGTGACTCAAAAGTGAGAAATTGGCAAGAAATTTGTGTTAGATTTTCATGAAGTTTGGTAGGAGAAATGTGGAGTATACCAAAGACTTTGGTATTTTTTGTTTGTTTGTTTGAAAATGGAGGACATACAAGCATTATATTAGCTAAAAAGAAAGAATCTATGAAATTTGAAAATGAGAAGAAAAAAAGTCTGAATGTTGAAGGATGATTCCAGAAAAAGCAGACAGAGAGTAGATGAGAGTCATGCAATTTACCTTTGGAAAGATGGTGGGATCTTTTACTTGAGGCAGAAGGGATATTATTAAATATAAATAAAGATCATTGATTTTTAGGTAGGGAAAATTTGAAAGTCATATTGGATAACCACTTTTCTCTTGGTAGGTAGAAGGTGATTTTATATGCACAGATTGAAGGGGGCAATGGTGCAGATTTAGGGGAACTAAGTAAGAAAAAGTGAAAGGGGTCTACTAGGGGTAAGTAAAATGACTGACAAAATCTATGGCCTTCCTAACACTGAGAAAAAACAGAAGATAAAAAATACTCTCATGTTCTGAAAGTGAGGTTCTAAGGTACATATGAATTTCAAAGAGCTCTCTGAAAATTCTGTGTATGTGGGTGTGTGTATCTTGAGCATTAGTCCACAATCTATCAGAAGGGTATAAATTTATCCAGGTTAAAGACAACAAGAGAAAAATTCCTTGGGAAAAAAGTGTAAAATATTATGCTATTTTCTTTCTCCCAGGCGAAAAGTGTGCTTACCGTTCTCTTTAATCTTAGTGTAAATGTCTCTGAGAGGATTACTCAGAGAGCTAATATATTTCCCTTTGAGTCTGAGTGGTAAAGGGACTAGGTAATCCATTATTTGTTTTGCAAAGTTGAGATTACTTTTATTTATTCGGATTTGATACATGCCTGTGGATGGTAAAAGTGAAGCTAGAGATGCCTGCCTGGTGGCAGGGCAGTGAGAGGTGGCATCGTTGGGCATAAGCTTATGCACAAAGCAGGGCAGCAGTGCACCTTATGGGATGGAGCTGGTCTGGGACTGGATCCAGCAGGGGGTCCTATCAGGGCAAAATCAGTTCAGCAGAAAGAGGGTAGAATTGCACTGTTAGATGGGAGTTGAGGGCTGGGGTGTAAATGACAGCCAGAGGTGATGCCCTCAATATCTCCATATAACTCTGGAAAGTACCCCAGGAGAGGAACAAATCAGTGTTGAACATCTGTCAGTCCCAGAGAGAGCCAACACATAATATAGTCAAGAGAAGGTCTTGCACTGCCAGCTTTCTCACGGTGCCATTACTGAAATGACCACGTGTGAGCTGGGACATAGGGTGAGGATGGGATTGAGAGGAGAAGCTCAGAAAGTGAACAGGGAAGTCTGCCACACACCAACCCTAGAGGTTTCTGTCTGAAAGTGGTGCCAACCTGCTAGTGAGATTTTAAATGAATTTCAAACTAAGCTTAGATTTTTGATTTTTAATCCAGATTAGATATTTTAATTGACCGAGATTGTTTTTAGGAATAAAACTCTTACATACAATGGTAAATGGAAAAGTTATGGAACCTGTGAGGTATAATGTTGTGTTCAAATGTGATTAAGAGACAATTTAAATGGATTGTGAATTTATTTTCTCTCGTGTCAACAAGAAACCTGTAAGCAAGTAGCTCCCATCCTAAAACTTCTGTGTTCGTCTTGGTGGGCAACCTTTGACTGCAATGGGGAGATAAGAAATGCAGTATATAGCTGGGCCATTGCCTCTCTGTACAAAATTGGGGTACTCTGAATTAAAATGTATATCTGACCCATTGGTGTCTATGTTAAGACTTTTTCACCATTTGAGTTTTAGAGAAAAGAGTCTAGAGATGATTCATTTTAAAGAAGCAGAGGAGAGAAAGGAAAACATTGCTTTCTGTGAGCTTTTTTAAAATAGAGTCCACACTTTGATATAAGAATTGTTGTATATTCATAATCAAATCATAAGAATTATACATTCATAATCAAATCAGCTTTCTAAAACAAGGCTTGGGACAGTACAAACAGTAGTAGAATGAAATGACTGTTGAATCCATCCAGGATTGAGGACTGGTAGAGTATATTTTGTAAACATCAAGGGTATTTAAGAATAGTCAATAATGGTTGAAGTATTTGAAACCATGAGCCGTGTTAGGTAGGGTCTGATAATGGTCAAGAATCAAGAGTTCAAGAGAGTAGACGTTTCTCTGTGGTTAAACTGTACATTTATGGGAACAATAGAAAAATGAGAAGTTGTGGTAAAGGACAAGAAATTTAAGAAATTAAGTGTTTTGGGTAATAACAAGGTAGAGGCACAAGTGAATGAGCTGGTTACTTAAGCGGGAAAGAGTGAAAGTTATTGACATTTTAATACTAAGGAGCAAATTAATAATTGGCATTTACTGAAAGTCTGCTATGGTCTAGAAATTTTGCTAGGCTCTTTCCATATGTTTCTAACACAATTTCTATTCTGCAAAGTACATATAAATTGTCTTCATTGTACAGATGAGAAAATGAAAGCTCAGAGTTTTTCAATAATTTGCCTTGGTTTTACACAGCTAACAAAGAATTCAAACCTGGTTGTGGATACACTAAGTTCTCACTTAACGTCAATAGGTTCTTGGAAATTGTGACTTTAAGTCAATTGCCATGTAATGGAACCAATTTTACCACAGGCTAATAGATATAAGCAAGACTGAAATTCCTATGGCATATTTCTGGTCACAAAAACACCAAACTTCTAAATAAAGACCAAAACATGTCTAATATTAAATACTGAGATAAATGTGAGGTATACATTTAAGAATGATTAACATAAGCAAGTAAGGAAATTACTCGCTTATTCCAGTTCAGGATTGAGGGTCGTCGGAGCCCAGGCCTGCAGCTCAGGGTGCAAGGCAGGAGCCTGCCTGCACAGGATGATACCATCCTATCGCAGGGTCCACTTGAACACACCCCCACACTTGCTCATCATGGGACAATTTAGTCACCCCAGTTAACCTAATGTGCACATCTTTGGGATGTGGGAGGAACTAGAATACCCAGAGAAAACCCAGGAAGACCTGGAAAGACTGTGCCACCCCCATATAGAAAGTGGGCCCTGTCTGGGGGAATAAAATTTTTTTTCCTTATCAAAATTAAAATGAAACTGCATTGCATAAAACAATGTTATTTGAAGACCTGCTGTATCTAAAAAAATACTTAGTGCTTGTTCCACTATGCACCCTCCTATTTGTTTAAAGGCTTGCAACATTAACTCATTTAATCTCTACAGTGCATCAGCTGAACTAAGAAAATACATGACTTTACCACATCTTACACAGAGTTAAAGATTTGGGCTTGAATTCTTGTCTTTAGGCTAACTTTTAGCTGTATGCACCATATTTTTCATGCCCATGATATCTCAATACTCCTAGCCAAAATTTGTCTTTCATGTGTCCAGTCAACTCAAAGCAGTCTGTCCAGGTTGATCCACAGCTATTATTAACATAACTGAGAAAGCCATACCAGTAGTGCTTCAGTGAAGTCCCGTAGTACCATTATATTTAAGCCCTTTGAAGTTGGCGTCCTCGTTCATTTTGTTTGTGCTACAGCATTTAACACCTACCTGGAATGTAGTTTAGTTAGTTTACCTACCAAATAAAATGCAGGCATGAGCTGCAGAATAGAATGTCTTTCCACTTAATGATTGTCCATTAGAATGCCTCTTGATTTTGAAATCTCTTCATGGACTAGACTGAGCTCTTGATAAGCTGTTTTTGTTTCTTGTTTTTTTTTTTTTGTTGTTTGTTTTTTTGCTGATGCTTATAAGGCAACTATTTACATTTTTATCCCCCAAACTCAATATTTTTAACAATACAATATATGAGCAGAAATACAGTTAATAGGTCATCGGAATCAAGTGGAGACGCTTTGAATTGTAGGCCAGGTGCCTACCCAGGAGATGTGCATATTTTCTGCTGGCATTGAGAGGCCAGCTAGGGCCTCCCAACACCTGTCTGTTAACAATCCTATGCATTGTTGGTCACCGATGTTTGTGGCACTTTATACTCTAATATATAGTTTATTTATCAATGTACCTTGGATTTGATAAGTGTATATTTTACTGTTTTATTTAGGTTTTAAAAAATTGATTGGGGATTCAGAATTTTTTCCATATAAAATAATAAATAATAGGTTATCAGAATTTTTCACTCAGAACGTCAGATTTTTCTGAAGTGGATTACTGGCTTACGTGGAAGATACCTGTACTTCTCAATATCATTTGTTAATGTGTTAAATGGAAAGCTCCAGATACACCACCACATTTCCTCTCTTAGGTTACACACTTTAGCAGCATCTTTATAGATTTTTAAATCTAAAGTAATTACAATGATAGGAATTTGGGGCCAAACAGAAGAGATGGGAAAACACTAAGTGCTGTGTTTAGGACCTCTTAAATTACACTAAAGAAACAGATCCATATACCTGTAACTGTGCTGTGACTCTCTACCATACTCAGCATTTTAATTTTTATGACACTTTGTTTTTATTAATATATTATTTAAAGGTTAGCAGTGTAGTGTTTTTAAACAATATTTTCTCTTGTAAATTGCTCAGGGCTAGAGAGTGTATTTTCCCTCCCTCGTTCCATGAAGTAGTGTCAGCACTAAATGGATTTTTGAACAAGGGTACTTTTGGAAAAAGGGTAGTTGTCAAATATATACTTTTAAGATAGAAACCATGATTAATGTTATGGTGCACCTAATTCTTTAATGGAAGGCTCAGAGAAAGAAAGGCTTGGGGCAACAATGATAGTCTCTTTCTCCTAAAAAATAAAAAAATTCTCTTTTGGAAATGTGATTCTTACAGTCTTGAGTTAGCTTTAGTATCAGAAAGTAATAATATTTAAATTATCAACAATGCCGTTACTGTATTGACAGTTCGAAAAAGATCATGTACATTATCATAAAACAGAAACACAGTATTTACAAAAATTAGGGGAAAAGGGAGTGTTGGGTTTCTTGATTAATTTGGAGAAAATGAAAATTAGGTAAAGTGACTTGCAAAACTTGCACAGGCAGGAGCTATATAATTTGTAGGGCCTAGTACAAAATGTAAATGTGAGGCCCTTGTTAGAAAGTTATTAAGAGTTTCAAAATGGTAGCAGCAGAGAATTAAACCATGCATGGAGTCCTTCTGTGTGGGGTACTGATTGTGCAGGTCTCTAATCCATGAAGCTGGCTGGTCCTGCACACAGGCGATTAGTGGTAGAGCTGGACCTGAAACTTGGGATTTCAGGTGCTATGCTCTTTCTGGGATGATAGTCATTGAACTTTACCTGGTGTCTTGAGATTCTATGAATCTATGGTGATTGTTGAAATATAATCCCAAGTGAGGCCCTCCCCCCAAAAAGTCCCTATGTCATTTAACTTTTCTCTTTACAAACTTGCTGACTTGCCTTGAGAGAAGTGCTCTGATCTGAATGTGCTAGTTAATAGTGCTTTGGGTAAAAATAAATATAGAGACACAGTACTAATCCAAGGCCACCCTCTTTGATTCACATAATGCAATCTTTAAATAGAACTTCATGGCATCCCATAAATTCAGGTAGTGTCTGCTAACATTAAACACTGTTTAGACATTTATAGAGTTGAACTTCAAATGGTGTTCTGATTCCTCAATGTTAACTTTATTTTTTAGTTTGTTGATGTTTAGTTTTCCCTTTTGTTCATTAACCCCTTATTATCTTCCCACAGAATTACATACACTCTACACCTTCCTCTTAATTCATTTGCTAACTTTTACTGAATAATATGAAAGCAGAAGCCCTTTGTGAGATGCCCAGTGCTATTCTGGCTTCTTTGTATACACAGGAGTTCTTTTGAACCTATTCTCCATAATTTTTCAAAGCTTGTAAAATCACAAACTGCATTTGCAAAGATGTCTGTGCTTTCCCTAAAATCCCATGACACAATTTACTATTAGAATGATGGAATGCTCTGTTAATTTAATTAAGGTGTCATAAAATCATAAATCTTGACAGAAGTTTGGAAATTCAGTTTTTTGGCCTTTCCATCTCAGGACAGTGAATGTCTAAATGACCAAGGTCAGGGAGTTGGCTGTTCTTTTCTCAAATATTTTTAGTAAGTAAACTTCCACAATTTATTAATAAAATCCCAATGCCAGGAGTACTGGCTCATGCCTGTAATCCCAGCATTTTGGGAGGCAGAAGCAGGAGGATGCTTGAGGCCAGGAGTTTGAGACCAGCCTGAGCAAGATAGCAAGACCCCATCTCTAAAAAAAAATAAAATAAATTAGCCATATGGTAACACATGCCTATAGTCTCAGCTACCTGGGAGGCTGAGATGGAAGGATGACTTGAGCCTAAGAATTTGAGGTTGCAGTGAGCTATGATGAGACCACTGCACCTTAATCCTGGGGGACAGAGCAAGACCTTGCTATGAAAACAAACAAATGAATGAAAAAACCCATTGTTGTTGTGCAGCTAGGTTTTTAAGAAATTATTTCTAACATCCATGTCCTTGTCTGATTAAAATGTGTTTTGTTTTCTGGCCCCTGTATGCATTAACCTTTGATTGGCATTCTCCTTAGATGACTGTCTCGTTTTGTGTTTGTGTGTGGAGGGGGATGTTGGGGTCTGGATGAGCTATCATCAACTTATCATAGCTTAGTGTTCTTGGCAAATAATGCTGCCTTTCAGTTGCTGAGCCATCACTATTGCCAGACGTTGTGGTAAGTGCTTTACACACGTTATCAAATTTAATCTTCAGAGTAACCTTATGAGGTAGATAGATATGTTATTGTGTCTGAAGATCAGAGACAATCTTCTTATAGTCTGTGTAATCTTCTGTTACATAATGGAGCCGAAGTCATCCAACTCTTAAGGGTCAGGTAGAGTGTCCCTGACTTCTGTCTGTGCTTTTCAACAGTGTGCTGTAGCTCTGTAACTTTTAATGCACCTTGATTTTTAAGCTTTCCTATATAGACACATTTTCTCTCCCTTTTTCATTTTGTACTGTCCTGTGGAAATTATCAAATACTTTTCTACTTTTCTTAAAACATAGAGGTCAGAAATGAAGGTTGTACTCTTATAAGGGGGAACTATAATAAAACAATGTATAATTACAAGTTAATAATTTTCATTTACATACAATCCAGTTACAATGAAAACTACTTTATTCTTTGTGGGTTGTATTTTAGATGATACTAAATGGGTTAAATGATTTTGATATATTTTATACTTATGCTAATAAATATGCAAGTATATGCTTGTTGTAAATAATTTAAACAATGCAAAAATGTAGTATAAGATGAAAAAGATTCTCTAAGAGTCCACCATCCAGAGAAAAACTATCTTTTAAAGTTCAGTGACTATTCTTTAGGACAATTGTTTGTGTGACTTACTAATATTTTGTGGAGATTTTTATGTGACTGGATATTCATAAAATCTGTTCACTACCTTTGTAGTATTCTATTATATAAATTAATTATTATTTATTTAGGTAGGCTCCTATTCCTAGACATTTAGTTTATTTTTGATGTAGATAATACTAATATTGTATACAGTACTTCTTTATGTATATATGGGAACATTTTTGATTATTAGAATTATGTAAGTGAAATGGTTGTGTCAAAAGCATATGGGGTATTATTTATATTTTTATTTTAAGAGAATAGAAATTATTAATCCTTCCATTAATTCCTTCTCTCCTTTTTATTTATTTTTATATAATAGGACCTCTGATAGACTTAAGGAAGGAGTGACCATGTAATATTTGGCTCAGTATAATATGTTAAATATGGTTCTGTAAGTAGGACTTAATTTTAAATGATAGATATATTTTTAATTATTATAATAATGTCAAAAACTCATACTTTTCTCTGCAGATTAGTGCCTTTGTTGTTGGCAGTATAATCAGTTCAAAATTAACAGGCTGTTTGGGGCAAACATCTGTCTTCCAGATTTATTTAAAAAAAAAAATTCAGCCTCAGAGTTGCAGTTACTGATTACAGATACCAGCTCATATGCTCTATCTTGCATGTATTATCCCAGCCGCAGGCAGGATGCCAACATGCCGCCCTGGGATGAGTGCTTCTATTGTTGCCAGTCCTTGTATTCCAGGGCAACTGACACCGTCAGGACCCAGTTAAGAGCAAAAATCAGTTGTGTCTTGACAGCCGAGGCATTAGTTACAAAAGACTGTCTACTCCTTCTCTGGTTAATTTATTCATTTAGTACCAAGACTCATTACTCCCCAATTACAGCTACTCCAATAAATGTTGGTCTATTGTGAACCAATCACCCCTGACTGTTTATACTGTCTTTTCTGAGAAATTTGAGGTCTGCCGACTTAAAGGGCCAATAATAAATAATAATGACTCATTTTCTACAAGTGGGTTTAGAGGGAATTTATTGCCCTATATATTACTGCCTACAACATTTTTTTCCCCGGCACAACATCATAATGTGGATTTTTAAACAGGAAAAGAATTAAATAAATCATCCAGCATGATATTTATGTGCTTAGAACATTTCCTTAAAATGCTAATGTTCAAATAGCCTTTGCTTTCAGTTCGTAACAAGTTTGACTCTTGCAGAAATGTTTATTTTCATTAAATGACTTAGCATACATCAACTCCCCCCTCTCAAGTAGACATTTTAAACTTAAAAGATCAAAATAGATTGATACAATGTATAATTTCTGATGTTTTTATTAGTAACTATATTTTGACTCACTATGTCCATTGAAATGAAACTAATCCTTACAATTTCTCAATAAAGAGTGATGTTTTTAGTTTAAATATTAAAATGCTTAAAAATATTAAATATCTAATTTGAGACATTAACATAAAAGGATAACAGTAATAACAATTTAGTAAGTGCTTACAATATACTAGACACTGTGCTGAGGACTTTATTTGCAGTTACTTATTTTTAATCCTTGCAACACACTTCCACACTTGATATTAATAGTGTATCCATTTTATAGAGATATTTTGCCCAAGGATTTGTGTCCAGATCTATTTAATTCCCAAGCTTTTCGCAGCATTTTTTATCACTCTGCCTTTCACTTATCCTGTGTCAGCTACTCTGCTGAGTGTTTTACACATATTCCATTTAATTCTTCTGCTCTTTCTCTTCCCCTCCACCTCCTCTTTCTCTTCATCCTCCTTTTCCTCCTTTTCCTTTTCCTTCTCCTCTTGCTCTTATTACATAATGTGATAAGATGAGGAAGTATAGAATTAGAAAGTTTTAAGTGTATTATCTGAGGTCATGTAGTTCTAGATTGGTATTTTTGTTTCAAAATAAGTATTACTGTTTTATTTTACATCAGATGTGCTGTACAAAAGAAGTGGTAATGATAGCTTATTTTAATTACAACTTATGTAAAGGAAGAGAAGGACTGAGAAGAAACAAGGAATGCTGAGAACAAAGGAGAAGGGGATCTAGCCTTTTTGTTCTCTAGACTTGCTTGCATTTAAGTATTTACATAAAATGTGTGGTGAATTTGGTGATGGAGACAGAGATTATTAAATATGCAAGTTTTTATTAAGTTCAGTGAAATTACTTAGGCTAATATGTGAAAACCAACAATTTTATAGTATTTACAAGCTACACACTGTTCGGGGGGTTTTATACCCATAAGTGAATATATTTTGGGAATGTTTTAGGAAAACTGTGGTCTAGATATTACAGTTGAAGTATAAAGATCAAATTTAATAACAATAGTTTTGATTTCTGAACTCGAGCTTAGATACCATGCAGATATTCGTTGTTATTTTAACCAATGATACCAGCAACATATATATGGGTATATTATGCTGCTCAGTTAGTTGGTATTTCAGGAAGTGAATTTTACTACCTTCTAAAGCATTAGTTGTAGACAAAGATGAAATGCAAGTAAATCATTTGCAGTTCTAAGCATGAGGTATGCTAAATTAACTGACTCTTAATTACCAATAATGAGAAATGCAGGGCACATATATCATTAAAAGACAAGACCTCTAACTCCATTAAAGGAAAAAGGAGAGAGGCATCATGTGAGTGGGAAAGGTTAACTGTGGAGGTTATCTAATGGAGTACAAAGAACTTGGGAAAACCCTCTTAGGATTTTACTTCTTCATAAAATGTATAGATATTTAATGTAATCACTGTCATTCTTTTCCCCAAATACTTGTTTACTGGAGCTTTATAATTTTCCAAATGATGCTATCTTTTGGGAATTGCTCCTTCTTTAATTTCAGTGATGCCAAATGTCTGCTAGTCATCTGGCCAGAAAAATCATCAGGGCTGCTTAATGTTGCTGCGCTTCCATGATCAAATTTCTCTTCTAAATGGTAGTCTCTAGTCCTTAGCTGACATTTCACACCAATTGCCCCATCACTGTTGGAAGCTAAATCAGCATATTAAGAAGCAGCAAGTGGCACCTAATGCCTGCCCTGAGAAAAGTTACTATGTTTTAGTTACCGCAAAGATTCTCAACTGCTCTCCCTTAAGTATTTTAGACATGCTCACTGATTTGAAACAACATTTCTCAGCTGCATTGAAGGCACACTGAATAAATACTGGAAGGAGGACAGTTTAAAGGCTTAAAAGCAGTTCCTGTCAAGGCAGGCCATACTTTTCCTCTCAGCCGCACACACACAGGGGAATTATCCCTATGATCTGTCTGTATTTTATTGCCACAGAAGTAGGCGTCCATTACAGAGGAAGCAGGCAGTGTACATTTTTGTTGTGTTTGTGTGACAATAGTAATTTCCCACTCCTCCATTTAGTGACAGCATTTAAAAAGGAAAATAATGTATGCATTTTAAGAAGCAGTGAGCCCCCAAAGATTCCTAGGTACCATTGGTAGCTTATATAAGTGCAGAATCACATGTATGGTACAGCTAATGTTTACAAATTGGATAATATTCAACTAGTGTTAACCAATGAAAGATGGGTCTGCTTAATATGCCCCCAATGTCATTTGTACAATCTTTTCTGATTCCCTTTGTGGTATCATGAGTGTATTACTGAATCAGCTATTTTGATTTATATATTAACTACTGACTCAATTGCTTTAGTTTTCTGTTCAAATAAAACATTATTCTATTATATTTGGCTCTCATTATCAGAGAGGGAAAAAACTTATAGGCATGTTCTTTTTTTTTTTTTTTGGAGACAGAGTCTTGCTCTGTTGCCTGTTGCCTGGGCTAGAGTGCTATGGCATTAGCCTACCTCACAGCAACCTCAAACTCCTGGGCTCAAGCGATCCTCCTGCCTCAGCCTCCCAAGTAGCTGGGACTACAGTCACATACTACCACTCCTGAATAATTTTTTCTATTTTTAATAGAGTTGGGGTCTAACTCTTATTCAGGCTGGTTTCAAACTCCTGAGCTCTCCCAGTCCTCCCGCCTTGGCCTCCCAGAGTGCTAGGATTACAGGTGTGAGCCACCATGCCTGGCCTAGGCATGTCTTTTAAGGAACTGGATTGTTCTCTGAGAACTTGGGAGTAATATATAAAGGAGAATTGGAGTTAGAATCAGCAAGGTAAGAGTATTTGATATTAATTTTTTTCAGGGAAGAGATAGTTTGATTAATATTTTTAAAGGCAATTTGTAATGAAAGGAAATAATTGAGTTATGAAGTTATGAAGGACATACACCCTAATATAAACAAGCAGTAATCAGTGAGATACTTTAATTGAGGAACAACTCTGCCCCGTCATTGATAACAACAGTAAGTTGAATATTGTTGAAACAGATAATTTAAATTCTTTAATTAAGTAGTTACATAAAATCATTAAAACTACTTTATTATTTGTCCTTTAATAATTCATACTGATTCTACTTAAAATTTATAAATACAGATTTTAAAACATAAGCAAACTTATTTGTCAAGTACAATATATATTAGATTTTTGATTTTTGAGAGTTTCTTTGTCATTGAACTTTTTGGTTCCTGGAATTCCCATACTATAAAACAAATCTGGTGACATTGATCTAACGAATTAAATAAAATTTCTACCCAGTATTTGCAAAAATGTGACCAAAAATTGACTAAACTTCTTAAGGGAAAAAAGAGAATCAAAATTGTATTTTGATTAGTTATGCTATATGTGGACATTGGTTGATTTATACTGTATATGGAATTAGCTATGTGGTGAAATACAATAATGATTATCTCTTATTCAAGATTTAATTTTCTAGAATCTTAATTTCCTCATGTTATTGATGTTATCACTGGATGATGACATTTTATTTTGAATTTAGCAGGTGAATTTTTTAAATTACATTCTGTTTCAGTATCGTCTCAACTTTTTTTTTTTCTGGTGTATTTTTATCTTTCCCTTTATTTTATAACATATTCATTCTTTTATTGTTGTTTCTTTCAAGCAGCATGTGGTTTTAAACTTTTGATCCAATATAGTAATTTCTTTCTTTTAATGGGGGAATGCAATCTACTGATGTTTAATTTAATGACAGAAAAACTTGATTTTATTTATTTTCTTTCACTGTTTATTGTTTTTACAAAATTGTGTCTTATTCTTTTTCTGTTTTTTGTTTCCTATTGTGATCAAATTGTTGTTTTTCTTTTCATCATCCCCCGTGATAATTTGAACTTCTGTTATGCTTTTTGAATTCTTTCATGGTTTCTTTCCTTCCCATTCTTTCAATGACCCTACTATCTATCTATCTATCTATTTATTTTCCTTTTATTTCATCATATAATGGGGGTACAAATATTGTTAGGGT
>VBSM01003176.1:41109211-41119470 GCA_008086735.1 Cheirogaleus medius | reverse complement strand
TAATAGAATGACTTATGCTCTTTGGGGTAGATGCCCAACAGTGCTATTGCTGGGGCAATGATCCTACTATTTAAACAAGGTATCAGTTATTTCACAAGTTAAGATGCACTGTATCTCTACATTGATACTCCATCTCCCTACTTCTGCCCTCCTCCACCCAGTTGGTACAACTATAAGAATTTTAAGAGAGACATTATTTCATATTAGAATTTCCTTGATAGTGTGTTCCTTCTGTTTATGGGTTAAGAATACTTTTCTTCCCTCCTGAGTAGCTGGAACTATAGGTGTGTGACACCACGCCTGGCTAATTTGATTTTTTTCTTAATGCATTTATTTTGTTTGTGTTCATGAGTTTCTCTATCTCCTTTATATGTTCTATTTTACCGAAGTATATTCTGATTATCCTCCTGCATCTTCTATTCTCTAGACTTATACTCTTTGTCCCTCCTGGGGCTAGTCTCTGGTTACTGAAATACACCTAATGCAAGATTCCTGCAGGGGCAAAAGGTAAAGGATTGAGCCCATGTTTCAACAGAGGCTGTAATTCAGCTCTCTTGGACCTACTGTCTCCCTGCACATTCTGATATTCAAGAGCAAGGAAAACTCACCCTCACTTATGTAGTTCCCTCTTATTGTTGCCCTCCCCCCAAGATTAGTTCTATTTTGCTTAAAAACTAATGTTAAACTTATGAAAAAGTTGCAAGATCAGTAAAAAATGCTATCATCATATTCACCCATATTTACCCAAAGTTAACAGTTTGTGTGTATTTCATTATCACCCTCTGACATACACACACACACACACACACATACACACAAACTCACACACACTGTATCCTTTCTATGAGCCAGTTGAGAACAAATTGCTGAAATCATCTTTCTTGGCTTTTTGAGGTAAGAGTAAAATCTCACTGGGGACTGTATACAACTTGGGGTAGGGTTGGGAGAAACATATTAGATGCTAACTCTTCCTGGATCTTCTACTTTTCTATCCTCATGCTGGGTTTCCATACAAGTTCTAGTAAATGTTATACCCCTTTGGGGAAATAAGGCCTGGAGGGTTCTTTCCTGTTGGATCTTGTTACAGGCTGAATCATGTCCCTCTTCCCTACCCCACCCCATTCATATCTAGGAGTCCTAACTACTAGTATCTCAGAATGTGACTGCATTTGGGGATAGGGTCTTTAAGAAGGTAATTAAGTAAAACTGAGGCCCTTAGGGTAGACCTCATCCAATATGACTGATGTCCTTATGAGAAGAGGAGAATATGATACAGATACACACAGAGGGAAGGCCATGTAGAGACACAGGCCAAACCAGGAAAAGAGCTCCTCAGGAGATTGTAATCCTGCTGACAACTTGACCCTGGATTTCTAGCTTCTAAAATTGTGGAAAAATAAATTTCTATTGTTTAAGCCACCTGGCATATGATATTTTGTTATGGTAGCCCTCAGCAAACTACCATGTTTCTCCGAAAATAAGATGTACCCATAAAATAAGCCCTAGCAGGATTTCTAAGCATTTGCGCAATATAAGCCCTACCCCGAAAATAAGACCTAGTGATGGGCGTGGCTATGCAGCGTATCTGCACAACCCATGCATTTCGCCGTGGAGCGGTAAAGACAAGCAGCCCTTGTCATCTGCCCCATCGTGACAGTTACTATTCCAGAGGTGACCGGAAAGGTGCGGGCAGCCCCACCAACAAGGTCGGCTCCCCCTGTCAGGTCCTGGCCAATGGTTCTAAAGGAAATAGAGTCGCAAGAAATTCAGGATGGAATTTGGGGTTTGGAGAGTTATGATGATGTTCCAAAATAAGATGACTTAACTATATTTGAATAAATGTAGATTGTTGTACCGTACTTAAAAAAAATAACACATCCCCTGAAAATAAGACCTAGGGTGTCTTCTTGAGGAAAAATAAATATAAGACCCTTTCTTATTTTGGGGGAAACATGGTAATACAGATCTCAGTAGAATCAGTGCGCAGAAGTTTTAGTAGGTGATTGATTCAGCAGAAGTAAATGATTGGTTGAGGAGAGAAGCAAGCAAGAAGACAGGAGCAAAGGGCAAGGGAGACATACATTTAGGTTCCCACGCTCCCAGAATCTCCTCCCACTGAGTGAAATTCTATTCATTAAATGTCAAAATGGTACATGTTCATTAATCTTCATTCCAAACATTTGAAAAACACTTAGAATGTAAACATTTTTTGTTTTTTCTTAAGCAAAGCATAAACCTGTCTTGATTTTCAAATAGGTATTTCAAGTTTTGTCATTGTAAGTTAGACAAAATTCCATTTGTGTCATTAATGAGTAGGAAAATATTACTTATAGGCAAATATGGGAAAAATCCAAATCTGAAAGTTTTTGTTACTTTCAATATCTGTGATAAAATTTCCTATCACAAGATATAAATTTCTATTAAAATATATTTGTGAACTATCTTTCCTTCTCCATTGATTATCTACTGCTAAATATATTACATAAGAAGATAATATGCTTAAAATTTAGAGCAGGAGAAACAAAGCTAATTTCTCCCTCCACATACATTGGACTGTGATGTGGGATGGTAAAACACAGGTTGCTGAAGCCATTGTTAGAGGCAGTTGTATTTGCTCTATATTATCACATTATCATTGGTATAATGATGGATACATTTATCTCATGAATTTCTGTACCATATTAAAATGTCATTACTGCTGCTTGGGTAACCGCTCCTTTTCTGTGTCAAGTGAGAAGGGCTGCTTTAAAATCACAAATTAAAATTGGTAGATATTTATTTTTTACCCAAATATGAATCAAGTAAATTAAGGTTCTAATATTTTTTTAATGGAAAAGGTGGCATGCAAAAGTTTGAGTAAAATTTTCTCTGGAGCTGTAAGATTGCTAATAACATACCTCACTAATGTTATATTTTGATGCCCTTCTACTCACATATTTTTGATATTTACTACATTTATTGATATGCTGACTATAGAAACATAAGAATACTGTTTTTTGCTAAAAGCCTCATTTTACTGGTATTTGGAAGAATTCGATAAAAATAATATTTTCTGGCTTTCTCACATTCCTTAATGACCAGCACATACAGCTGACTGGAAGAATAAATGCATTTAGCATTTTTAACACAAGTACAGTTCCTTTAGTCAGTGTCTGTAAAAAATTAATGAAGACAAATATAACTTTATTTTTTGGTTCAATTTCCAACTGAGCTAAGCTATTTTTGGCAAGTATAGCAAATATAGAAAAAATAAAAGAAAATTAAACAAATCAAATTATTTACCTGTCTGCTCTGGCAACCTTTGATCCTTTAAGACTCAGATATAAAAGAAACTCAAACATTATTAAGATTGAAAAGGTAAATGGCTTAAGCATTATTTATTCATGTAATTCTTTTAGAAAGTTATGTGTTCTTCCATAGAAGCATGGGTATAAATAAAAATAGGCAAAAAAAGTATACTACAGTAGTTTACCTTAAAAAAATCTATATACATACAATTGGTAGAAAGCACTGACACTATATGTAAGATAGTTTTTATTATTTAGTACTTACTTTAAAGTAATATTTGTAAATTATAAAAATACACATTTAATATAGGAAATAATGAGAATGAAAAAATACTTTGTCCTGTTACTGAAAGATAACCATGATTTATATTTTTGGAGTATACTGTAGAGGCTAAGGGAAAACTTGCCCTTTGTCCCCCGAGAATTGCTGAAAATCAACTGACACAAGGATGATTAATTGGCATACAAAACTTATTAATGTGCTCATGTGTGCAAGAATCATACAAAATATGAAAATTCAAAGAAAGTGCCAGGTGGTTGATGTTTGTATACAATCTTGAGGTTACAGGAAGAATAGGGTTTGGAGCATGGCAAGACAGATTATGGGAGAGAGAGAAAAGCATGGGGCAAAGGTGGTCTTGTTGTATAGATGAAATCTCACAGGTGCAGCTCTGGGAAAGAATAGATGGAAGCCTGTGGTTGAGCTAGTATTTCTTAGATCCACAGATAAAGGAAAGGGCCTCAGAGAAAGTCTGGCTGTTTATTTCACTAATGGAGATTTTTCTCTACAGATGCAATTCTCCACAAAAGGGCAGCTTTTCAGGGCTTATTGCTGTCTGCAGACCCTCTGAACAACAATCTCAAAATATGTCAAAGTAGTATATTTGGGGGTGCAATATTTTTGGTTTCCTCAATTATCCTAATTGAAACTTTATTTTCATAAAGTTTCATATGTTACACTAGGATTGATAGCTATGGATACATTTGTGTTAGAGGTTGTGAGATAAGAGATTGGCAAAGGGGAAAGAAAAAAACAGATTGGAACAAACAGCTCATATCTTCCTGAATCAGTCTCTTAGTTCTGAGAATAGGTCAGTTGAGTTAAACAGTTGTGTCTTTCTCCAGGATGTGGAGTTGCAGATAGCCTCTCAAAGCTAGGACTCTGTATGTGATGCAGTTAAATAGATCTTTAGCAAGAGGTTTTTCTGTGGAAACAGGAAAAAAAGCTTAATACCTGGAGAAGTCTATAAACTAGTTTTTTCTAGAATCTGAAGCATCTTCAGTTGGAATGGGCAGGCAGTGACAATCTGATTTTCCCAGATTATAGGTTGAATCAGGTGTTCTAGTCAACCTTCTGAGTCACTGATATATCAGCAGGCATGAAGACTGTTTATACCTAAGTTGCTGTAGTGATTTCTCCCTAAGTTTATGTTAAATTGTCTAGCTTTAGTATGTAGGGCTTGAAGAAATGCATAGTTTTAATTTCTAGTGATTTCAAGTCAAAATGGTGGGAGAAAAATTAGAAACATCAGACTGAGGAGTCACAGCCAGATATTGGTAACTGAACACTTTGGGTTTAGTCCAGATTGTAGGTAAATGATAAAATCTCAAAAAACAAGCAAGCAAATAAGAAAAACTCAATGAGCCAATAACTATAAGTTTCCTTCTGAAACATATTTTTCTTTTTTTTTTTTTTTGTCTCTACAGTCCTCCATTTCTACCAAGGATAAATCATACTAAGGCTGATGTATTTACAAAATAAGTTTTAGTCTTATTTTATTTGGACTGATTATTTGCATGAAGTACAGCAAGGATAGCAATTGGTCATATATGCTATTTTTAAGTTGACGTTGCTGGAACTTTTTAGTAAGGAATTTTGGATTAGACTTTCAAAAACCTCTTGAGGCTTAGGAGTCAAGCCAAAGATTGCCTCTAATACCTATATGAGTGAATGAATTTCTCTCTTCTCAATGTCCCCCAAATATCTTGAGTTTCCTAGGCTTCTCAGAAAATGACAATCTTTACTTACTGCAAGGTCAGTAAGCTTGTAAGGGAACTATGTGGACAAGGTGCCAGGCCAGTCTTTTTTTTTTAAGGCTTTTGGCTTTACAAAATCAACCAATCCTTCAAAGCAAACTAGTCACATTTTAAAATACAAATTTATAATCACAGCATTGTTAAAATAACTAGTATCTCTAATTGTGTCTTGTTAAAAAAAGAAAACAGATTCATACTGAACTTATGTAAATAACCATATTGCCATACAATAAGAATGCTCATAAATAGTTTTTGAATTCTGGAGGGATGAGGTAGAGAGAAAGGTAAATGTTTCAATTTTGCTTACACAGTTATATAGTACCTGTATACATAGTGCTGTAAGTTATAAATAGCTTAAAAGAAAAAAACGTTGACTCTGAAAAACAATATAAAAATAATAAGCAATATTTCAAAGAAAAGTGTAATAATCATTTTAGTTCTTTGTCACTTTAGTTCCATGTAA
Source organism: Cheirogaleus medius (assembly GCA_008086735.1). Taxonomy (NCBI): domain Eukaryota; kingdom Metazoa; phylum Chordata; class Mammalia; order Primates; family Cheirogaleidae; genus Cheirogaleus; species Cheirogaleus medius. The sequence goes on along the minus strand of VBSM01003176.1, from coordinate 41,113,683 downwards.
TTCTTGCTCCTCTTGGAGTTAGATTAGCAATCTTATGAATCTAGTATTTTTCATTGAGTTTTTGAAATTCTTACCCAGTCCAATTGTATTATCTCAAAGTTGTCAGAAACCCGCATTGAATAGTACTCGTTTTAGTCTTTTCCATGAACCTTTTAAAGATACAACACTGTTGGATTTGCAATTAACATTTAGGGGGTAAAAAAACCCCCATGGGAATAAAGTAATTTACCATACTGTGATCAGCAAGACTTGAAATGGTTATGATTATAAAGATGGAACTAATAAGAAAGTTTAGGTTTTTTTTTTTTTATGGCCTACACAATTTACCATTAGGAATCTCATTCAGTTTTGGAACACATATTAATAACATTTATACAATATAACTCAAAAAAGGCTAAACATCATTTCTTATTTGACAGTGCTTCCCATATAATTTAAGATATCAAATAATCCTGTTTATTATCTTTCTTTGTATGCTTTAGGGTTCTCTGTAACATCCCAAAGTTAGTTTGAGGTAAAGAAAAATAAAAAACTTAATTTAGGATTTAATTTGATTTTGGGAAGGCTGAAAAATATGTCAAAGTTTTAAAACATTTCATCAAAAATAGGATCAAGGTCACTAATATAATAGTCATTCATTTAGCCAAGGTGATAATTAAAAGATTTCGAAAGCAGAAACCTTTATTCTTTGATAGAGAAGAGATGCAGTTTTCCAATTAATTTACAGACCTAATAAAGATGGTATGAGGCAAAGAAAATATGTTTCTCTCTTGCTTCTTGTTATTTTCTTCTTGTAATTTACTCAAAAAGTGAAGCGAAATCTTTTACTGTTTCTTATTAATATTACATGAAAATCTTAAAAGAAAAAACCAAATTATAGCCTTGCATTAGTATATTTTTTATATTAAGGCTCAATTAAAAATACTTATAAATTTAATTTTTTTCAGTATAATCATACAGGATTTTGAAATTCTCATTCTTCCCCAACTTTCTATATCATTTAGTTTTATCTATAACATTTCCTCCTTCATTTTAAGACAACCTTTAAATAACCTCTAAATTAGAAAAAAAATTTCTCAGCAAACACACATCTGCATGCCTTGCATAACTTTCCTCACAAAAAACATATCTTGCTTTTCTTGTACATTTTGCATATAGAGTTATTTCCATGATTTTAGTAATTTTAATTAATTTTAATTTTAACTCTTATGATTATTTGTTACTTAATTTAATATAACATGACTTTAAGCTTAAATTACTGAAAACAATTTTGAAACCATGACACAGGTACCTTCCCTAATGTCTTCCCCAGTCATCCTGGTTCCTGAGTACTCACGTGATACCCAGGACAGCTATGAAGGGCAGGGCCCGTCTGGGTCCTGGATTCACACACTTGATATACAGCCCAGCACAGAGGTGTGAAAATGGCAGCCAGTGGCCCAGGTGCTGTGGCTACACATATGTCCCATGTTACCATGGCCACCTGTCCAGACCCCAGATTCCAGAGGCCCAAGAACAAAAATATAAACTCACAGTAACATATGGGGAAGGCTTTGGAAGAACCCAGAGGCCAGCCCTTACAGCTTTAACTTACAGACAAATCAAGCAGGTATCAAAAATATTACAGAAGAGTTTTGTGACCTTAAAACACAAATCAGAGATAGCATAAACCTGTCTGATCGGTAGACTCAGGCAAAAAAGTCTGAATTATATTTAGTATTGATGATCAGAAAACATTCTCATTTTAATTCACCAATAATTTTAAAAGTAACTTTATCAAAATTATCTCAGATTACATAGAAATATCACATATAGATAACATATATAGACATACAGACATGCAGAAACAATGACAGAAGCAGATCTTATAGCTTTCATTAAGATTCTTCATTTGTTAGTTTCCAGGTAGTTTCTTCTTCCCTTCAGACAATCTTCTGATTTCCTGTTTCATTGCCCTAAGCAATTGTTTCCTAGGCAATCCTAAATTTGTATTTATAAAGCGTTGACCCTTAGGTGAAACAAAGTAGAAAATTTATATCTGAAAGACAAAGTACTTAGTTCTAAACATCATTATTTGCCAAGACAAAGGAGGACATTGGTAAGGGCCCAGTGAAGGCAAGATAGCCAGAAAAAGTACCTTAAACAAAAATAAAGTTTGTTATGTAAAGTTTTAAGTCACTACCTTTCACATTGTAAACGTTTCTAGTGGTTTAGGTACAGAGAGGGAGATCCCCTTACAAATGGAGATTTTCTTTATAGAGGTGAAGTTATTTTACAAGAGGTTTAAAATAGCCAGCTAAATGGTAGAAGATTGTACCTTGAAGATCTATTTAGTTAAATAGGTAGCCTTTTAAATTTAGTTTTTGTTTCTTAACTGGATTACAGAATTCATGGCAGATCTCATTAATGAGGTCTGAAACCACTTATGATTCTTGGGCTCCATGAGGAAGATGGGGGACCCAAAACGGGGTCAGTGGCACCTTGACTGTGTTCCTCATGGGGTCTCAGAGTTGCTAGAAGTCTTTCTAAAATATCTTTATATGATAACCATAACTCTCATATTTCATCTCAGTAATATTTCATCCACTTACCACCAAATGGAGGAAGTAAGAGCTTGAAGGGGAACATATCAATGATTAAAGGCAACTGGATGGAGGATCAAAGGTGGCAAAAGCAAATGGAAGAGAGAGTCCTGTAAGAGATAGTCTGGGGAGATCTTAAGCTTCTTGAAGAGACCAATGCAATTTTACATTTTTTAAAAAGCAAACCTCTTGCCAACAAGAAAGGAAGTGACAGAGGGACCAAACATATAATTAAAAATGGTGTTTTAGTCCACTGACAAAGTTCCCATGGGAGAAATAAGATCCAAAAGAGAAGAGAGAAGTTTTAAAAATATATAGTAAAGCTGACATTTGACCAAAGAGCTCTTAAAAAAAATCTTTTGAAATCTCTCATTATCAGATTTAAGCCAGGACAAATAGCCAATGTTCCTGGGTTTTGAACATTTCCACCCCCCCTCTTCTTTTAAGCCAAAGATATCTACCATGTGACTTAGAACCAGAACCATAAGTCTTCTATGATTTAACCAAGGATGCATGAAGCATCTCCAGAGAGGTACAGATAAGCACTCCTTACAAGTTCCAGAACCACTCTCAAAGACAAGTAGAAGAAAAAAAAGCTTAGAGATGAACATGAAAACAGTAGCTGTCCATGAAAGGGAAAATGATGTATAACAAATGAATACCCCAAAAAGTCAAGGGTCACACAAATATAAATTAAAAAAAAATTCCAACTAATTCTTACAAATGTTTATTTTTTTTCCCTTGAGTTAAAGGATTTACATCTACCAAGGGACTAATTCCCTCACTGGGAATCAAACCTGGGCCACAGCAGTAAAAACACAGAACCCTGGCCACTGGACTGCAGGCTGGGGTGCTGTTTTTGCCAATCCTGCAGGGAGTCCAAAGCAGAGAGTTTAAGTGTACAAAGAATTTAAACTTTGTTTTAAATCTGATTTCTGTGTTATTTTGATCTTGCACAGGAATTTTTAAGACTATGTTTCCTTTGTATTTTTCCATAGCTACCAATAGATAGCTGGTTAAGAGCCATTTGTTCATGGCTCCATGAATGAATTTCAGTGACCCCTATATATTCATTGCAGTCCTCTTCCTTAACTACTTGACCTTCTGAGTTTCCCAAAAGTGATGGATTTTTTTGCAAGACAAAGGAGTTGAGATTCTGAAGGTCCCAGAGCAAGACTCATCATCCCCTTGGACCTGCCCCAAGGTATATGGCTCCTCCTTAAAAAACCCATTATCCTCATTAGTCAGAAGGATTTGAGGCAGATTCTCCCATTCTCCTGACCAAATGTCTGTCATATTAAAAATTGCTTTATTCCTGGCTATCCTTGTTGTCTCAATAGTTGGATCTTTCTATAACAAGCAACTGGACCTAGACAGAAACCTCCTTGCAACCAGAGCTCTCTCAAAAGTTTTCTTTTAAATATAGTCAATTTTATTTATTCCGTAAAGGACTCAAGCCAATAAGCCTTTTCCAGGGGAAGTCCCATAGGTAACTTTCCAGGTTTAGAATACCTTTAACCTCTGAATGTTCACTGAAAATCAGCTGACAAAAGACAGATTAATTGGAGAAAAGGCATACAAATTTATTATTCTGCACATATGTGCATGAGATTCATATAAAATATGAAAGCTCTAAGAGAGTGCCAGATGGTTAATGGTTTTATACCATCTTGAGATTATAGAAAGAACAGGGGCTTGGAGCATGGCAAGACAGGTTATGGGAGAGGAAGAAAAGTATGGGGCAAAGACAGTCTTCTTACATAGATGAAACCTCATAGGTAGCAGCATTGAGAACAATAGATGGTAGCATGTGGTTGAGTTAATATTTCCTAGATCTATGTTGTAGGGCGCAGCGCTCAAACAAAGACGGAGAATCTGAATTGTGATTGG
>VBSM01003176.1:40963071-41103363 GCA_008086735.1 Cheirogaleus medius | reverse complement strand
TTTATTGTTTGGGGACTTTTTGATAAAGGCCATTCTTACTGGAGATAAGTGATCACATGCATACATTTTTTAATATCAGGTATCATGTATTAGAATCTTTATTGAATACCAACCACATAAGCTGGGTATATACACATTATAGATGCAAACATTCATATTCCCATACATATTATTAATGAAAGTACTCTACAACAAGTGAAATCATAAAGAAGGTACAAAATACAGTAGTAATACATAGGAGAGATTGGTTAGCTCTATCTTGTTGGGTGGGGTGAGGTCAGGGAATGCCGTAGCTACATCACACATCAATATATACCGAAGTGAATAGGAGTTTGACAGATGGCTTAAAAAAGAGACATACAGTATTTGTAAAAATAAAGTGTGCAGTTAAGTTTCTTAGGTTTAAGTTTCTCTAAATTCATCTCCCTGCTACTCCAAGAGGGATTTTAATTATGTGTCTTTCTGCTAATTAATTGCAGTAGCATAAAGTTTCACTTACTTGCACCAGTCATAGTGCTCAAGGCTGCAGAATTTTAGCTTGACACATTGAGCTAACTGATTCAGATGTCAGAAATGCTCTGAGATGTTAACCCCATTTTAAAAGGGTCACTTCCAGAGACAGCTTTTCCTATTCAATATCTACATGTTAATCCAGCATCTTCATGCTTTTTTTCTTACTCTTTACTCCTTTGTGCTGCCACAAAATGGCCCTGTACTATAGCAATTGTGACTCATTTATGTTTGTACACTGTAAATCACTAAACCGTCTGTCCTGCTAAATTTTGAAACTATCTCCCCACCCCATAAAAACAATGTCTGAGTCAGAGCAGTTGAGAGATAATTTTATTCAGGACATGCATAGGAGTGAGCGGCCCAGGTGCTCTTTTAGTTTTTTAGTTTTAGTTTTTTTTAATCTCATAACTTTATTTTTTAATTTTTTTAGTTAACAAAAATTTATATGTTTATGGTGTACATGATGTTTTGAAATATGTATACAGTATAGAATGGGTAAACTAAGGTAATTAATATGTATCTGTGGTGAGAACACTTAAAATCTACTGTTAGAAATTTTCAAGTATGTAATACATTGTTATTAGTTATAAGCCCCTGAACTTATTCCTCCTAATTTAGCTTTTGTACCCCTTGATCATCATCTTCACAATTGTTACTGATATTTAATGATTGAAATTTTTCTCCTCTGATGTTCATTATTTTACTGTAACAGGAAACATTTTACATTAACTTTTATGTTTAAGATTTTTTTCTTCTATAGAATATTTGAGGAAATGGGCAAAAATGGAGTATTGGAATGCATATTTTCTCCTGATGGGGCTCAGAAAACAGTAACCCAAGAAAAGAGCATCAAAAACAAAAGTTTTTCTCTGTCCTTCTCCTCTCTTCCTGCCTGTTAGTCTCATTTTCCCCTGAGGTAGCCATAGAAACTAGAATCCCTTGTCCCTAATATGGCTTATAAAAACTAGAACCCCTTTTCCGGAAAGCCAACCATAAAACCTAAAATTATTTTGCTTAAAAACCAGCCATATCTGACCTACCTTGTTTGACTTTAGGTCATAAAACCCGCATTCCAGAGAGGGTCCTGTCCCACACTCAGAAGGAAGTATTGCTGCTTAGGCCAAGAAGAATCTAGACACTCAGGCCTTGATGTGTTTCCCCACTCAGACTATTAGCGTTAGACTGTACTCTTTTTGTCCAATCATATTTCTACATGGCTGTCCATATTTTGTTGAACCTAAGCATAAAAGTGGACAATTTCCCCTATATCTTTCAGTCTTCATTCTGAAGGCTCCCGTGTATACATGTTAAATAAATTTGTATGTCTTTTCTCCTATTAATTGATCTGCCTCATGTCAGTGATTTTTCAGTGAAACTTTTAGGGCCTTGCTCTCTACACTCCAAAAATGATGTTTCAAGTTTCACTTTCTTTCCTGAAAGATTTTGTGCAACTGATAATTAGATGGCAAGTCTTCCATCTATTTCCTGTTTAATTTATCATGTAAAAATTTTGACAAATTATAACTATGGGTTTTTATGTATTAGTTTTCTACAGCTGATGTGTTTTAGACTGATTTAAGTTTCTTTGCTCTTTTTGTCATTTAGATTTTTATAGAGTGAATATATCATCTTGTAAAAAACAAATTAAACTATTTTAACCATATAAAAGGTAGCTAGAAAAATATAAATTTAAAAATAAGCTCTTAAATGTATTAGTATAATCCCTTTGTGAAGTTTCAGAGTGACAGGATTGATAGTTACTTTGTAGACTATTGATTTAAAGTTTTTTGTATGTGCTTGGGCTTCAGGGATATAACTGTTCTAAATCTGGGTGATCATCTGTTCTGTTATAAGGGATTCCTCTGTAATTATTTTATGCATACTGGATTTCCTGACTCATGAGATATATTTTTAGCATTAGGAGATAGTTAATGATATGACTTATTATTAACCATAAATCAATCTACTGTTTAATTGTTAAATATATTTCTCTCCCAAGAATAAAACAGCACATCTCAGAGTACAAAAAGTCATATTTCTGTTACAACAGAAAACGCAATCATAGTAAAAATAAATGATGAGTCATGCCACCATATGGAAATTTTGAGTGTGAATAACTCTGAATTCTTAGATTGAAGTGAAGACTTGTGATAAAGGGACTTGGTATCAAGTTAAAAATTTTGTCCTGCTTCTGTGTGACAGCTAACTTTTACATCAAACAACAAGTCTTTGAATTTTATATAATACAGTTATTTTTACTATCAATTTTAAGTACTTTCTAATAGTATGAATTAAAATTACTAGATATTTAACCATACTAAAGTATAGCTCATCCAGTTTATTATACTGTGAAAACAGTTAAGTTTACTAGAGTTTTGATTAAACCTTATGATTTGAACAAGCATATTTATGTTTCTTTCCAAACCCTCCATTAAAATAAATTAAAGGAATAATAAAGGCTCACATCTATGAGGATAAAGATTATAGAGGAGAAGAGAATGTCAGATACAAGATGCTAACACAATTTTAGAGTCTGAAGAGTGATGATTGACTTCTAAGAGCAGACAGATGAAAAAGCTAAGTGCCTGTACTAGGATAATATAAATACATACTCACTTGAAAAATAATTCCGTTTGTACCTCAGAACTCCAGAAGGTTTTAGAAATTGGAGCCACAAAGTGTCTTTTAAAAGGTAGGGTGCAAGATAGGGTGAAGACATAAAGATGTGAATGTTTAAAAGAAGTTACATGCTTCTTTTAAAGTGTTTAAAAGAAGTTCCCAGATCTTTTCTTCACTGAACTCAGCCCTGGGTTGCACACAAGAAGCTCTGGACTCAGAGGTAGCAGGAGATAAGAGGAGTATGAGGCATCATTCTAAAATAGGAAATGCTTTTAGAATTTAATGAAGTCTGTACTTTGAGCTGTGAAATTCCCAGTCTCCTTGCCTCTTGAATCTGAGAATTAAAGAGGAGTTTGTACACTTAATTTCTGGAGCTATTGGCCCAAGAGATGACATCTACAGACACTGACATTTTGGTATTCACAAATTAAATAGCCAGGTTGCCAACTGATTGCCCTGTGGTAAAGCCCACCTATCAGCCAACCTGACCATGCGGAAAGGGCTTTCAATTAGCTTTTTAATGTCTTACTGTCAAATATGTATAAACAAAGATTACATATATTTCAGGAAAGCTTTGAACATAATGAGGAAGTCAAAATGACAAACAAGATAAAAAGAAGAAAAAGACAAAAGCAAAAATAGAGGCGACTAAGACAATGCAGGAAACAGAAGAAAACTTCAAAAAACTAACTATACTGAATATCCTTAGGTAAGATATCTTTCATATCCAAAAGAAGATCAGAGTGCTATATAAAAGGACTACTCAGAGAATGTATAAAAATTGATGACAGAAACGTTAAGTAGACAAGAAGAAAGACAAAGTTAAGCATACTCTTCCTAGAAAGAAAAGGCAAAGAAATAAAAAAGAGAAGATAAAGTCATGGGAGATTTGAAGATCAGTCTAAGAGGTCAAAAATAAAATGTTTCTAAAAAGAAAAAAATGAAGGGGAGGAAATTATTGATGTACTTTTTTGTGTATGTATATATACACATATATACATGTGTATACATATGTGTTGTGTGTGATGCTCATTATATATATTCATATATATTAAGAATGCTTATTCATGTATTCATATAAATATTTGTTTATTTAAATTATGTATAATTTCCCATAACCAAATGACATGAAACCAGATGGAAAGGAATCACTAAGTGTGAAGTACAATGAAAGAAAAGGGCACTGGCAAGGGTTTGAGAACATTAAATAGATATTACAGCTCCAGAGAGAAAAATAACAGTACCTTGGAATAATAATAGTCAAAAAAGCAATAGATAGTTTAATAACACTGGAAGCTAAAAACAATGTGAAATACCTTCAAAATTCTGAGAGGTAATAATTTCCAAACTGTAATTATATATCCAAACTGTAAGGTGTAAGGTAGGACAACTAAATTCTCAAAAAATCGTTCTCCCATGCACTTTTTCTGAAGAAGCTACTGGAGGAAGTGCTCTAACAAAATGAGGAGGCAAACAATAAAAGGAATATGTAGATTTTTTTAAAGAAAAACAGGGACTTGAAAACAAAAAGAGGCAAGGCAATTACCTAGATGTCAGCAGGGAAACAGACCAGGAGTTTAATTACTCAAAGCAGGTGCAGGATGATGGAGGTAGCCAGTAATGATGTCTTCAAGAAACATGTGTAGCAGATGGATTGCCCAAAAGTTTGGTCCTTTTGAAGTGATAACCTTTTCCTTTAGAGAACCTGAGAATGTATAACTGTAGGGAAATAAAAAAGTTGTAAAAGAAATTTTTGTCACGGTAGATTATATTGCTTAGCTATGAGTAATATTTCCATTATCATGAATATGTCAGCACTGAATATTGAACTACCTGACAATTGGGACTACCCGTACCAGAAAAATTAAGGGAGAATAATATATGTGTGTGTGTGTGTGTGTGTGTGTGTAGTATGAAAGGGGAAGTGACATAAGAAAATTAAATAATTATTTTCATAAAGACAGTTTTATGGATATTATCTACATTAAAAATATATAGCAGTTTTAGCATGTTATATTTCAAAATGGAGGTATATAACAAAAGAAAGCTAACATGATTGAAAATGGTTGGCTCTGGAAGTGAATTGGGAATGGAAAAGTGTATGACAGGATTTTAAAATATCCTATCTTCTTTTTTCCTTATAAGACTTGTAGTACTGATTGACTTTTACATTAAACATTTATATTATTAGGAAAAATACAACTTAATTAAAAATAGAACAAATCTATAGCATGCAATCTCTACTTGGAAATGAATAGATTACATTTGTATTGCTTTTATGAGACGATGTGTTACACCCTCCCCCCCAAATTTAGCTTGAACTCTTGTATCTTGGCTAGGTTTGTGTCTATTTCAACTTAGTACATTACTGCTGAAAGGTGTATTTTCTTCCTGAATTGTCTATTTTTGTCATTACCTAAAATTGAAATAGCGACAATTTATCACTCCTGCTTCTACACTTCAGCATGAAAGGATCTGAGGCACCCTTTTGATTTTTCCTGTGTGATGCTCGCCTCTGTCATTTAGTCTTCCTTTTACTACCTTAGTCCAGAACTTCATTAACTCTCTCCTGGAATATGGCAACAACTTCTGAAATGGTATTCCAACTTCTCGTCTCTCTCTGCTTTAATTTGTTCTGACATACTTCCAGGTTAAGCTTCAGGAACCACAACAGTGATGTAAATTCTACTTTGAACAAAAAAGAGTTAAGGGGAAAATGAGACATATTCTTTTCAATGGAAAACACTTGCCTTGGGGAAGGTGTATCTTGTCCCTATACCTGGTGCCATTGATAAAGTTATTCGCTCAACAATAATTACTGATCACTGATATATGCCAGGCATTCTGCTGGCTACTAGGGATATAAACATTAGAAAGACAAGCTGCTCCCTTTAAGCCACATTATTAAAAGGCTATAAATATTAGTTTTTCCTCAAAGATGGGCAAGGTTTCAGAGCCATATATTTGTTGATGGAGATCAGGATAAATGTTAGGTTAAATGGTGGTTCTTTTTTTCTTTATGCCTTGATTCAGGGACAATAATATTTAGCTTTTTAATTGAAGATCTTTAATTTATCATACTTCAAAGTTAGAAAGTAATTCCGTAGCTGATTACGTTCTTTGAAATGGTGAGCCTCTTTTCTGCATCCATCTTGAGTCCCATTTTTACCTACCTTTTTATTCTGGGTCTCTGTGTAGTTCTATCAGAAAAGAGTTGCAACTTCAAAATGAATAATTCATTGAGTTCATTGTATCCTGAATCAGCATATCTGAGAGCAAATATAATACTGTGTGTTCGTATAGGAAGCCTTTTGTTCTTTTGCAAAAGGAGAAAAAATACATAAGGTGTCAAAAAATGTTTGTGCTAAATTATGTATATGTTGGGTACTTGATTCTTACAGTCATGCTAGAGGGTGTATTTAAATCTGGAGCTATATGACTAGGTTTCATTGTCCTGTTTTACATTTGATAAATCCAAATAATATCATTTTGACTTTCAATTCATCATAAACAAATAGCTTTCATCTTTCCCTTTAAAAAGGACAACTAGATGACTGCTTCAGTTGGATCCCATTGAGATATACAACCGTGTGGAACTAAATATTTGTACTATGTGGTCATGGTGACTTTCTGATAGGTAGTGGCTGTTGCAGACTGGATACATGACTGTGATTTATTATTTAACTATGGACTGTGTTCATTACAGCAGGGAGCCTCTCTTCCTGCAGCTCCTTTGAGATCTATGACTGTCATAATACTTTGCACAGTGGTTTGGACATCATTCTCAGTTGCAGGTTCCCTCTGAACTCCTCCAAAAGGGTTGATTTTCATAACCTCAATGGAACACACAGAGAATTCATGCCTAAGCTTATTGACTCTGATATCCAGTGTGTTCATAGGAGCATAAAACCATAGGCAGCTGTTCTTTTGGGTCCCGGTTGTCAGGTGGGAAATTATGAAGAGTTTCATGCTGCTCTAAATAATTAAAATTAATACTGGGAAAAAACCTGTTCAATTAGCATCAGATTCCTTACAGATATGGAATATTAAACCAATGTCTTAAGAGACAAGTATGCATCTGATACAAATATTTAAGCAGGAATAATTTTTAATCTGCCTAGACTACTCAGCAAAATATATCAATTCAATAACTCTTAATAAAGAAGCTAAGCATTCTGGGCATGTTTGAGTGTGTGTATTTATTACTTAGAGAACCAAAGAATCCAGCTTTTAATGTGAGTGTGCCTTCCATATTCTCCCAGGTCCCTTAAGCCCCTCATTTTTTAAAAAATATCATTCATACGATAACTTTTGGAGAATAAGGGATGGAACAAAATGGAGTCACATACACACACAAAAAAATCTTTTAAGAAATACTAAATAACAAAGACAGATTTTAATACTGGAATGAATGCCAAGAAGACAATTGCAGGAATGTTTACTCTGTGGCACTCTGAAACCTATAAGTAAAATAACTTGGGAGTATTGTACCTCGAGCATTCATAACATTTCACACCACAAATAGCATTAGTGAGCCTCCAGTGTCCAAAGCTCTCTCCACATACGATGCTGAGAAAAACATAACAACGTGAAAGTCTGGAACCAAGGTAAAAGGAAGAATATAAATAAGCTCTATTCTTAGACCTTATGATCCTCTGAGCTTTATACTTTTAGGTTTGTCATTAGATAGTTGATAGTTTGTTTTCTCATTATTTTAATTGTCTGCATCATTTTTAAAGGGCCTGTCAACGACAGCTTGTTAAAAAAAAACAAAACATGACATTTGAATCATTAAGGAATCACATTATGATATCCCGGATCTGAAAGTAGAAAGTGCATTTTCATGCTATCATTTGAGAATTTGGGTCATCTCTCCTGGGAGCTCTGAATTTGATATTCATTTCCTTTCTCAGCTGCATTTTCTTCACTAAAAAGACAGTGCAGTGAAGCATATAGGACAGATGTTGTGGATGAGAAAGAAAACTGAAAACAAACAAAACTGTGCAATGGGGTACATTTGGGAGGACATGAAATAGAATTCAATATGGTTATTTCTCCAGAATATCCCAACCCATGATAGCATCTATTCCTGAGGCCAATGACCTTACTGCTAAAACTGCCGGCCTAAGTATAATTTAAGTTAGTAACAAATCAGTTTTGGGGAATAAACAAGAGACTCTCTAGTGTGTTTAAAAAAAAAAGATGCAAAAAGTCCAGGCTAGATTTAACAGGTGCTAATTGATTTGTATGTCAGGCACTGGGCAATCAGTCTTGAAGCTACTTTCTGGAAATCTACAAAAAAGAAAAAAATACATACTTTCGTGCTAATTGTCACTGCCCTGGGTTGAAGACATAAGTTATTAAAAAGTGTTCAAAGGACAGTGATAATAAATAGTAAATGAACTGTAAATTAGATCAGTTGATGATTAAGAAAAAAAGAATTTACTCATTTAATCTGTGCGTGCTTGTTAAATGGTGTAGGACACAGAGATACCTGCCTGCCTTTTCCACGCCCTGGACCTGCTGTGCCTTTGAAACCTATAGATAGGTTAAACGTATTCCAAGCAGCCCAGGGAGTCTATTTTATCTTTATAAATGGAGGGGAAAAAAACCCACACATTTAAATAGGCAAGGAGATAAAGAAACTTGGCTAAGGAAGTAAAAACCAATTGGGAAATTTTTTAAAAATAAAACATTTTTCTTTTTGCTTCCTTCTTTCTTTTTTATGAGAACAAACTAAAGCTTTTTAAGACCAGATGAGGTATTGAGACATGATCTAATCTGCTTTCTCCCCACCAGGCAGTGCTACATCAATAATCAGAGTCTGACTCAGAATATGAAAGTAGAGAAACTTTGAGAAAGGAAAAAAACTAGAAAATTAAAGACTTTGCAAAAGTACTTTGGAAAGTTTCTACAACTTTTTATTTTTTCTTAGATTATAAAAAGCTATGATACTTGCATACCTTTTTCCTTTAACCTAGACTGAACCTTATGCCCATTTCAGTGAGTGTTTTTGTTCTTTGGGCAGACAATTCAGAGTGTATATGTGTGCATCTTGTCACCCCTGTTATAAATTTTCTTATAACAGTTATATAGTTCATTCAAGAACTGAATAGTTAATAAATATTCAGAGTCACTTATACTTTAAAAGTAAAGAAGTAATTATTTTAAGAGTACCTACTATGTGCCATGACACTTTTCAATCTGTGAAAGGTATCTTAGCTAGGACTACAGGATTTGCTAAGGGATTTGGGGCTTGACCAAGGAGAAAGATACGACCATGATAGGCAGTGCCACACACAGCCTTTATTGGGCAGCACTTGGACACTGCATGAGAGGGGCAGTCTCTCACAGCATAGGGCCATCCAGAAGCTTGTGGCCATGGTCACCATCTGGAAGGGGAGGAGGGCAAGGGAACTCTGGGGAAGAGGAGAGTCAGAGAGGAGGTTGTATGTCTAAGTGCCTCATGAAACAGCACTGTGGGCAGGGGCGGCAGGGGTTTGGGACCTTCATAGCCCAGGGCTTATTTTATCTACTGCTAGTAGATGTGGGGTGAGGTTTTGAGGGGTATACAGAGGAGGCAGGCCCTCAGTGGCTACAGATCTGTTAGTTTGGTTGGGGTTATTTTTTTAAAACAATGAGATATGTTAAGTTTTGAGTTTGGTTAATGGAATGGATGGACTTTTCTGGATCTGATGTATGTTACAAAGACAAGCCAAGCAACTAATACACTATTGCTATGTCCCAAATGTTGGTGTTTCTCCAAAATTCATGTGTGGAAAATTAACCCCCAAACCAATGGCCTTAAGAAGTGGGACTTTTCAGAGGTGATTAGGTCATGAGGGTTCTGCCCTCATGGATGGCATTAGTGTCCTTATAAAAGGGCTTGAGGGAGTGAGTTTACCGACTTCTGCTCTTACCCCTCTTGTGCTGTGTGAGGACTCAGCATCAAGGGGGCATCTGTGAAGCAGAGAGCAAGTGCCACCCAAAGCCTGAATCTGCCGGTGCCTTGATTTTGGACTTCCCAGCCTCCAGAAATGTTAGAAATAACTTTCTATTGTTTATAAATTACCAGGTCTAAGGTGTTTTGTCATAGCAGTCCACATGTACTAAGCCAACTGTATTAACCCTCATAACAAGAGGGAAAATAGCAAATATCTGGGTAAACTCAAGTGGCTTTTTATGTATCAGTCAAACTTCCGGAAAAGTTTCTATGTAAGCCTGTGTGGTCTCTATCCTTGGAGAGGTATGGACTGTCATGTATTATGTTAGTATTCCAGTTTGCTAGGGTCTTTGATTTTTAAATTTGTGTAGATTTGCCAGTCTTTTTCTCTATAGTTTCTTTTTTCGTTGTTGTTTTTGGAGACAGGGTCTCATTATGTTGCCCAGGTTGGAGTACAGTAGTACAGTAGCTATTTACAGGTGTGATCACAGCACACAACAGCCTTGAACTCCTGGACTCAAGTGATCCTCTGCCTTAGCCTCCGTAGTAGCTGGGACTACAGGTGTGCACCACAGCTCTTTATAGTTTCTTGGCTCTTTATAGTTTCTATCTTTGCTGTTTTGCTTAACAAGACCTTCTCTAACCTGCACTATTTCTTTTCCTTGTAATTTATTCTTTCACTGTTTTTCTAACCTTTTCCCCCCTCACATTTAACCTCTTAATCTATTTGAATGTGTTTGGGCACATGGTGTGAGGTGGGCACCTGACTTTTTCTTTTTCTTTCCAAATAGTTAACTAATCATTCCAGGATCATGTCCCTATTCATTAATAAAATTATTATGTCTGCTAATTTGTTTTTAGACTTTCAGTTCTGTTTCATGCATTATTGTACTAGTAACATGCATTAATGTTGTTTTCCCTTTATTGTGTAATTTATTATCTGAAAGTCCATGTGTAACCTTATTTAAAAAATAGATATTCTTCATGGTGATTGGTAATATAGTTTTATAAGAATCTTCCTGTTATTCTCTTCCCCCCAAGAACATATTATTTTAACTCCTAATTCCTTATAAGCTTGTTTCCCATCCATATTCACAGATATTGTTCTCTTGAAAGTCTCCATTAATGTATTCATCCCCATATGCAGTTGCTTGTTAGCAACTTTCTTAGCATTTATGACATTTTATTGTGTGTTATAATACTTTAATAAATATATATTCTCTCCCTGTAAATTTTAAAATTTTATAAAATCGTAAGCTATTTCGATGTTGGCCTTGCCTAGTCTTGCATATGTTAAGCAAGGAATTGTCCTCTTCTAATATTAGAAGGAACCTTTGGGGAAGGTAGCTTTGTAAATAGCTTATGAAAAATTTAAATAATTTAAGGAAGGTCGTGTTGAGTTCTGGAACACAGACTGGAAAAGATTGCTATACTGTTTGTTTTCTGAGATGAAATTTTTTTATGTTCATTTTTTTTTTTATAGCAGCAGGTGGATTGGTACTGTTCAGGGAAGGTCTAATATGGTCAAAATAGAATTGTAGTAGCAAATTTTCTGCAATACTTTGTAAAGAGTATGGGAGACAAAATCTGTCTCTTGATTCAGATGTTTAAGATAAAGTTCTGTTATAAAGTTTAAAATACTTGAAAAATTCTGAAAGCAGAGTTACCATTGCCATGGCATTAATAAATTTGCTCAATTAGATTCTTAGATGGAGTGCATTGCAATGTTTAACTTTATAACATATTGTAGGAATGCGCATGGTGTACCTGAGATGCACCTTCCCCTACCCTGCCTGCCTCCCCAGCCCCTACACACAATAGATTTGAACTAAAGGAAAAATAAATCAGAAATAACCTGAGAGATGTGTTCTTGCTTTGGAATCAATTTTATTGTTTTAGGTGCTCTTAAAGATAACCCTCTGTGACTTTTTCCCCATTTTACAATTTTATTTACATAGCATTTTCTTTCATAAGATGGAATTATGAAAACATTTTATTTGTTGGCAACATAGGAGTTAGTTATAAATGTAAGAAAATGAGATAATCACTTAGGCTAAATATACTGAGAAATCAGAAATGCTTTCCTCCTGCTAAGAGTTTTTCTGATGAATCCTGCTAACCTCCCCAGCCCTCAACTCTTAGCTGTCTCACAAGGGTTAGCCCGTGGGTCATGCTGCATCAGTCATACTCTTACACAGATTTTTACCCAGAACTTGTGGGAGCATGCTGGCATTTTTTGTTGGTTTTTAAAAACACGTCTCATTCTTCATGCTGTTTTTTTGTTTTTTTTTTAATTCAGATATTCCCCAACTTCCTTCCATCTCTTGATCTCTTGGTAGATCTGAACATAACCTTAACAACAGATTAGATTTAACTTTGCATATGGACTTCCCTTGCTGGTTTTCTTGATATTTACAATATTATGAAAGATTTTAGAGATTGCTATCATTTAAAAAATCTCCATATGTTATTGCAGAGAGTGTGACTTTAAATGTATAGGGAGAAGTACCATTTTAAAATGAACTTACAGAGTTTTAAATAAGCATTGTATTTAAAATTTATAAATTATTTTAGCTGTTAAAGTTCATAATGATATATGCATTTGATAATTTATTTTCATATTTATATTTCTCATGATATAAAATCTATATAAAATAGCATGTTTCTTTAAAATAGCCCACTAAATTCTCCCAGTCTTTTGAATTATTCCTCCTTTTTTGTGGCAATATTTGTGCAAATAAAAGACACTTCACAGCTCTTTGAATTTTATATACAAAACATAGAGGATGGAAAGCTTTTTGGGCTAATGTCGCTTTTTAATCTGTTGATCTTAGCTCAATATATTGTAATTGAGAGTATAAACTTTCTAAGGGATAGCAATTAGTAGGTAAGTATTTATGTGGAAAAGATTCATCCCCACATTGTCTTGTGTAGTGGGCATTGTGGCTGTCGCTTGAACAATGAGTCCATTCCTCTCCTCTGTGTGGTATCCTTTGGTTTGGATGTCACTGACCAGTTACTGATATGGCACTGTGTCTTTTGATACTGTGACTGGCTCTTATAACAATCCAAGACTCAATTGATTAACACACCACCTTCCGTTGTCCAGAAGGGCTGATTCGGGGGCAATCTCCTCAGTGTAAAAGCTCAAGTCTTTTCTTCAGTACTTGTGTGAGGAAGAAGAAAAGTCTTTTTGCCACTAGTCTCAAACCAGGCTCTTTCCTCTTGTTCTCTTGAGAATAAAAGGGAAGCCTTTGGATCATGGTGCTCTTGATTCTTTGATGATTATGTGGAAGTGATTGGTCAGCTAACACTGAATTAGACATTACATCTGGACTTCCTTGTTCCGCCATCTAGCAAATTCCCTGATGATTGGACTTAGGCTAATTTGAGTTGAATTTTCAGTTATTTGCAGTGGAAAGCCCAGTCCACATACCTGGTGCCTTGGAAATACACAGAACTGAATTCTAAATCAGGAGCCTAAATTCTTATCTTAATTTTCATTTACTTGTTGTTTGACCTGAGACAAACTATTTCTATGTAGAAGGGATATGTGAAATGCATAAAAAGCTCCTTCTAGCTCCAAAATTCTAGAATCCTGTGATTCTAAATTAGTCTCTCAATTATAAGAAGGAAAAAAAATGTGAATTTCAGTTAATGGTGACGATCTATCTTTTTCCAGAGCTAGACTAGTCCCGTAGGCACTTGTGAGAAAAAAAAATATATATCTACAGACATTGGGAGTAGGAAGACAGGCCTGTGCACTCTGGGATATAGTAAGGTGGCCCACATCAGAGTTTCATCTGGGAAGATATTAACATGAGCAAAATATGCCACAGAACTCCTTATTAATTACTTGAGATTCTAGTTGTATCTCTCTAAGCTCCTTTTCCCCTGAAATTCTGAAAATTATAATTTATCAGTACTTTCATCACTCAAACTTTTCTCTCCCTTATATGTGATATGTGTGTATATGTACATGAGCATACACACACATGATTTTACATATTGAATAATGCCTTAAAATACAAACTAGCCAAAAACAACAATCAAAAATAGTATTACAAGTAGCATTTATTTTCACTTATGATTCAAAAATATATATTGTTCATTTCTAAAATTGGTATATTTTTAATGCCTTTTTCTGTTTCTGATGATTTACTTTTTATTTTAATAAATGAATACCAGGTTTTGACTTTTTTCATGTTGCTTAAAAGTGAAGACATAGAAAATGGCATGGCTCTTATAACATTTTTATATTTTTACAGATACTCAGGTTCAATTTACCTTTGATCACTTGAGCTGTGAACAGAGACCAGATTGCATGAAAATTACTTAGACCACATTTAGTCTTTTCATAAGACACAATCTAATTACATTTTAGGTTTTCTTAATAACCATAAAGCTACAGGGTACAAATAATAAGCATTTTGTATAATATTACTATTTTATTCAAGGATACCTAATTTTTCCAAGTCCTAACAACAGATCAGTTTTTAAAAGGAAACTATTAAAGGAACAGTAGGTTATGGGAACCCTGCAGTCCAGGGAGAGAGTAACTAGACAAGTTGCATGAGAAGAGGAAATTAGATGTTATTTAAGACATTTGTTTAGGTTCAATCCCATACAAATTTATCTGCATGCGGATAAGAATAAACCTGGGAAGAGGTCTTTATCTCTTTGTGGTCTCTGAAATTTAGAAGTATTCACAGTTGATGATGAGGAACCATCTTAGAACATTATTGGCCAGCCATTTTGGTCATTCCGAATATGGCCTATTAATCTACAAAATATACCTTTCCCTAAAGTTTGAATTGGCAACTTTTCAGAAGTGGGCTATGCCGCTGGTAATCTGTGATATTACTGGAAATGAGTAAATTGCAGCTTGAAATAGAAAAGGGGCCAGAAAGGACCCTGTATTCACATACGTCTCCAGAACATATTCATTTCAATGTATTGCCACCTTTGAAAATGCAGATACTCCCTGGAACTCCCTAAACCTCTCAGTCATAAGGGAATTACCTTAGTATACGGTTCAGGTAATTGGCTTGCAAAATACAATGAAATTTTCATGGAGAAGAAAACCTTAGCATTGATTATTCTGCAAAACTTCCCTGTGGAATGCTGGGATGGGTGGCTGAGGTTAGGTAGGAGGTTTTAAGGATGCCAGGAGCTAGAAAAGAAGTCATATGGTTTTTCCCAGGTTTCCAAAAGCCTTTGAAACTACTGGGAGCCGACTCATGTGTTATGTCGGCATTTAACACAAGTGTGCCTGTGCTGATCAAGCAGAGTCTTACACATACTTGTCTTTCAAGTCTTATCCTTCTATATCCACTCCAATGCTGCTAAGGTTTAATTTAAATTTTGGATCTTCTATTCAAATGAAACTAATAAAACTTTAAATGTGGGGATTAGATTACAATCTTGTAGATTATGATTAATTTTTATTTGACTTGTTACATTGCTTACACCAAAGAAATAAGAAGTTTCATGAGTTTCATAATAAATTTGGTAACCATTTTTGGAAACTACACGGTCTGTTTCAAAGATGGGCATTTTTTTTTTTTGTTAGGAAGATGAATAATTTTGTTTGTTGATATCAATATATTAGGCAGTCAGTGATGTTTCCAATAAATAAATTGCCTTCTACATGTTGTATAAATTAACATAATAAGAGGTTGACATTTACAATTTCCTGTTTCTATATGTGATAAATTACCAAAAGTTGAATGTGTGAAAGTTAACATACATGTTAAGGGAAGGATGAGTATTGCTGTCAAAGAGTTAAAAATTATATAAAAAAAAATTAGTTATGAAATTTTTATGACAGTCTTCAAAGACATATTCTCAACTTATTTGTGGGTATGTATGTGTGTATCAGCACACAACCAATTGAGTTTGGAGATTGATCAGTTTTATTAGGTCAAATTTCTATCAATGTCACAACTTCATTAAGGTAATCACATTATGCTTCTATCCCAAGTATCAGCAATTTTACTTTTCTGATCTACAATTGTAGAAGATAAAAAAGGGCAAAATGGAATTAAGTATTCAAATACAGAATTGCACTAACCATTGGCTCTTAAATAGTAGTATTTTGAACCAGCTCTAAATGACCAAATGTCAAATGATGTTTAAAAAATGTGGCGGGGCTGGGGGAAGTTGTCAATGTATAATCCATCAATCTATCAGCTTCTTTTAGGAAGTTGTCCTAGTATGGGTTTACATTTTCAAATAACAGAGACTAACAAGCTGATTTAAACATCAGACCTATTTATTGAAAGAATATGTTGGGTGATTCACAGAATTAAGAGCTAAACTTTAAATCACATTAGGAGCCACGCTGGGAAGGGCACACCTGAACACTGACATCATGGTTTACCTTGCTAAAGGTAGCGCTACGCCTGGAGCTGCAGTTGCTGTTCCTAAAACTGGATGTTGCTGCTGGATGTTGCTATGGCTGGGATAGGTCTGTCACTGTCCTTGCTTCTGAGGGTCGCTAGTTTAGGATTAAAAATCTAGTCCATCTGCTTGGCTGAGTCAAAGTGATTGGCCAAGGTCCAGGTGCAAAAGAGACAAGCAAAAGAAGCTTTTGATTTCTATACTTGCACATAAGCACTGACTTTCAACATAGTTTATGTCTGGGGAAATTCTCCAAACATAGAAAGATGTTTAAATGTCCAACAATGAGTAAGTAAAAACTGTGACACATGTCCACTATAAAGTTTAGCTAATTGCAATTAAGTACTTCTTGATGATGCTATTAATATCTCTAAACACTCTTCTGCAGAAACCTGATTGCTTTAATCAGCCAAAATAAATAGACTCAACTCAATTAAAGACTACGATAAAGTAAAACTACCTATTTGTTTTGCCTGTCGAGAAATGGGAACAGTTAAGTAATTACTTAATTGATGTAGATGTAAGTGAGATGATGAAAGTGGAGACCCTGAAATGGTGTGTCCATTGTGGTAGAATATTTTTAATAAATGGCAGTTTAAAAGTCCATTTTGGTCTGCTCAGTCTGCTCTGAAAAAGACTATTATGTTTCACCAGAAAAGCATTAATTATACTGTCTGTCAAAGAGCAAATATAATATGTAAAAACAATTATTTAGTGCTTACTGTGCACACACCACTGCACTGTTGCTTACAAGATAAACACTTTGATGTCTGAGTACTGCTACTCTTTGCCTTCCAGTGCGTATTGCCTTTAATCAGCTTGGCAGGATGAAATGTTGCTTGTGGAAAGTAATTACAGGTTTTCAATGGAAATGACAGTGTAAAGCCAGCTAGATGGTGTTTGTCATGCTGGAGAGTGTACTAAAAGCGTACACAAACTATGGACTCTCTGCAGAAAGACCTCTTCCAGAGATGATAGAGGTCATCTATCAGAGACCTCTATCAGAGAGTAACCTGATAGGGGGTTCCATATTCACCTGGAGTGAACAGCTGTGCTATCTATTCAAGAAAATCAGAGAAGTTAAAAAGAAAGTGTTAAATAATGGGCAGACACTGCTAAGCACATGCTCTGAGATGGATCTGAATTTAAAGAAGTAGTTAAAAAAGGAAGAGTGGTATTGAAATTTTGATTACTTGGGGAAAACAGTTCAAATGTGGTATTGTTTCCAATTCTTTTCAGGGAACTGCATGACTGAACCAAGGATCTTTGCTGTAGGTTCTAAGTAAATGTTGATGTTTAATTGACGTAATAAATTTACACTGTGATTTAATTGGCAGCACCAGAGAGCTGGCTGCTTGATGGAAAATACTGTGCACTGTGCAGCTGTCTATATGTTTCATATCAAATTTGCTTAATGCTCAAATGTAAGGTTGGTTCACGAGCAAGTGTTTTTCATTCAGTATACTTTAGTTGCTGTATACTTTAGGTCACAGTGTGTGTCCTTGCAGAGAATTACATTTGACTTGTTTTAGTCCATTCCCTTAAGTTATATCATCTTTATGGATGCATGGAAAATATATTGAAATTCCTCATTCACTTATTCATAAATACATGTATTCAACAAACACTTATGTATTGCATGCCTAGTATATGTTAGGCACCGATTTAGGGGCCAGAAACAACAAACAAAAAATAATTGCCTCCCTCATGGAGTTTGTATTCTGGTACTCTTTGAGTATGGAAGTGAGCCTCCATACTTGTTCCATATAGATATGGTATTTCCCACTTTAATTCTTTGCTGTGCTTAAGTAAGGATAACCTAGCAGTGACAGATTTCAGTGAATGAGAGAACAGTATTGATTAGAAGTGTAGAAGGAAAAATTAGAGCATGCAGTACCTATAACTGAAGAGTGGAGGCAGTATAAAGCATATGTAATGCTCAACAATCTTAAATGAGGCATTCATTCTAGCACTCATTCATTCCGAAACCATTTCATGAGTTCCTGCTATTTGGTAGGCATTCTTCTAGGAAATAGGATTATAGTAGTTATAAAGACAGGCAAGTTTTCCTGACTGTAAATTTATAAGTTAAGATAAATATACAATAAACAAGAAAGAAAATAAATTTTAAAAGATTTTTTTTTTACAGTAAAAAAATGCTCTGTAGTCAGAAATCTGAGGGACATAACTCTTTATTGCCTGAGCAGGCTGCTTTGATTTTGACAGTCGGTAGTGGTCCTCTCAGCTAACATGAGAAGAAAATGCAGTGGAGGAACAGTCTTATGCAGAGGTGAAGCTGCCATTCCAGGAAGAGGGAGTAGTTAGTACACAGGCCCTAAAGTTGAGGGAGCTTTTTGTGCTCCAAGATCAGGAAGGGCAGTATGGTTGGAGCAAATGCAAGAATGTTTAAGAAGACTTCAGAGGGGCAACCAGGGGACAGATAACATAGTCTTCCAGAAGAGCATTTACAATGTGTTAAATGACTAGGATTATTTTCTTCACTAGAAAAACTGCGGTCTCAATGTTAAAAAATTGATAGTACAGGTAAGTAGAAAGAGGAAAATAAAACATATTCTTAATTTTATACCCAGGTATAAACATTAACATTGTGGTACTTTTATGTCCATTCCTTCTATCGGTATAGACCCACGTGCACGTGTGTGCAAGTACAAATACATGTGCACACACAAAACTTTTTATTAAATTGGAATTATACTCTCCATGTTTAAGTCAGTTATTTGCACTTAATGTATTGGGCATTTTTTCCTGTCATTAAATATAAAAATAAAAATAGCCAGGCATAGTGGCGTACTCTGTTATCCCAGCTATGCAGGAAGCTGAAACAAGATCACTTGCGACCAGGAATTGGAGGCTACAGTGTGCTATGATTTTTTTTTTTTTTTTTGCTGTGAACTCTTTATATTTCCCTCAGCAGATAGTGTATCTTTTTATTGCCTACAGGAATTACTTATTTGAAAAAATATATCCTTTCAGCTTGACTTGAGCCGCAAGACAGGGAGAGGGTGGTGGAGTCCTGAGGGCTATTGATAGACCATTTGCATTAAACCAGCCTGGGCAGCATAGTAAGACCTTGTCTCTAAAGAAAAATAAAATAGAAAATATTCCATAATATATAAAAGATACAATAATACATAACAATAAATAAAATAGAATTTTAGTGGCAACAGAATATGGATATACCAATATCTATGGCTAATTTAGAAAAGCTTCAATTTTTTAGTACTACAAATATCAATCCCATAAACATTTTTATATGTAAATATATGTATAATTCTCCTATAGCCTTAGCATAAATCTCCAAGATGGGACCATATCAAAAATATGTTATTATCTTAGAAATATGAATGCAGTTTGCCAAATTTTCCATCTGAAATTTTAAACACTTTGAGAGTGTGTCTCTCTTTCTTCAACACTGGATATATTTTTAAAACAACTAACTTGATAACAAATGGCATCTCATTTTTATGTTAATTTATGGTTTTATTTAGGATATAATGTCAAATTTATTTTTTGTATAGTCATATTAGTTCTCTATTGCTTTATAATAAGTTACCCCCAAATGTAGTGACTTAAAATAACAAATATTTCTTATCTCAATTTCCATAGGTCAGCAATTATTTAGGAGTGGCTTACCTGAGTGATTCTTTCTCAGGGTTTGCGTGTGGTTGGTTGTACTATAGTTATCTGAAGGCTCGACTGGTGCTGGAAGATCTGCTTATAAGGTGATTTGCTCATGTGGCCATTGGCAGGAAACCTCATTTCCTTGCCACAGGAGGCTCTTTCTATACTGCTTGACCATGGTTGCTAAATTCCCCAACAGTGAACAATTCAAGAGGGCATGAGGGAGGAATTCACGGTGACTTTTATGACCTAGTCTCTTAAGTCGTACACTATCACTTCTACTTTATGCTATTTGTTAGAAGTGAGTTGCTAAGTCCAGTGTACCACTTGAAGAAACGAGTATCAAAAAATTTGTAGACATATTTTAAAGCCACTATGATAGGTTTTTCCAATTTCTCACTGGCATATTATAGGGCATTGACCCTATCACTGCAACTATTATTACTATTGGATGGCTAATGTCACCGCCTCCCTGTAGTGCAAAAATTCCTGACTAAGGGCTATTTTAAATGTTTGTCATATATTCTAATGTCTGTGCTGTCAAAATTGTCCCTTTATAAAATCTGGAATGCTATAATTTAGGTTATATGTATATTTTATAGAATATCTGTCTTTTAGAGATTATACTGAGAGAAAATTTCTGTCATAAGTTCTTTCTCATAAATTAATCATTTGGGGTTTCTGCTTAAATGAGTTTTGACTTTTGTAAATCATTTTCAATTTTTTAGTGCACTATTTGGATTGTTAGTCCATCATTTACTGTCCAGGATTATAAATGTTATTTATTTTGAAAAAGTTAAAATAGGTTCAGGAAGGGAGAAAATGATGATTAGAGTTTTATATTGTTATTCACTGCTTTCTTAGTCTAGCCATTTACCTTCTTCTTAATGCCTTTTTATCGCTTTGGCTCTAATTAATAACTTTCCATATAAAAGCTCAATTTTTCTGAGCTTCCAAGTAAGGATAATAAAAGAATCTACTTTTTGTCACACTTAAAAGAGAGAATATATTTATTCAAGGCTATGAGATGATATTGCTTTGTTAGTTGTGAGGATAATGGTGATAGTCGGAGAACAAAAATCAGCAAATTGAAAATTAGCAAGCATGAATGAAATTTTGCCAATTAGAGTGGGTTCATTTATGGATGATAGAAAATACATAAAATTATAATTATAAATTTCCTATTTTAATGGAATAAGTATATTTTATGGGATAAAGAATAGAAATAAAATTTGATAAAGAATCAAGACAATTCATTCATTTACTGCATACAGGGGAGAAATAAGAGTAAAAATAAATGACTTAAGATTTTAAGATTGAATGACTGGGTGAATAATGGTATTTTGAATAGTTAGGGGAAACTCTAGAGGGGAGCTAGGTTCTAGAGAAAGCAGTGACTTGACTTTTCTACATGATGAATTTGAGGAGATGGTAGGCTTTCTTGCTGTAGCTGTCTAATAGCAAGTGGAATTAGAAGATTGACAATTCTGAGAAAGAGGATGGCAGTGGATGTATAGTTTCTTTTAGGTGACAGTTGACATGAAAAAGCAAGAGCAGAGGGCTGAATCTGTGGTTAAAACACAGAGGGCCAAAGAGGGATATAGAGCCAGAGTCTCATGGGAATGATGACATTCACATGTCATCTGATGCAGTAAGGGAAGGAGTTGGGATAAAAAAATAGTTTGTAGTTAGGAGTACAGTTTAAGAAAGATGATTATGGAGAAAACATAGTTAGATTTAAAATGGTAGATATCAAAGTAGTTAGGCAGAGGCCATAATGAAATAAGTTAAACAATGAGTGAAACCTAAAGAAGTGGTTAATAGGAGTTCAGAAATGAAGACATTAAGAGAGTCCATGTTCCAATTTACCAGAATGGCCGAAATTTTAAAAAGACTCACAATGTGAATTATTGGCTAGTATGTGGAGAAATTAGGACTTAAATACATTGGATGTGGGGATATATATTTTAAAAAACCACTTTGGAAAATTTTTTGGCAGTACCTACCATGTGATCTAGCAATTGCTAGAATATATCCAACAGAAACGAGTACATTTGTCTCCTAAAAGACATGTATTGTTATTCACATGATATTCTTTTAACTGGAAACAATAACCCATATGTCCTTCAACAAAAGAATGACTAAATAAACTGAAGCATGTATCTACATTGGAATATTGCACAGCAATAAAAAGAACAAACTACAGCTATACACGATGACAGTCACATATCTCACAGCTATAGTGATGAGCCAAAGAAGTCAGATGTAAAAGACTACATATTATATGATTCAATATATATGAAGTATAAAAACAGACACAAGTAATCTATGGTAACAGAAGTCAGAATAATGGCTACCTGTTGGGGGTGGGGGATAGCTATTGACTTAAGAGCACGAAGATGTGTGGATAAATACTTAAAAAGCTAAAAAAAAAATCACAAATAGCTGAGGAGTGAAGAGCTTAAGAACTTAATTAGATGGGAAGCCAAATCATGGGTCTACACAGCTGAAATTCAAGACATGGAAGCCAGAGGCAGAACAACGATGCAGAACTATATAACAAAACAAGGCAAGAGACTCTTTCTCATTTTCCATTTGTATCTTCTACCTTACAAACTCCAATAGTGATTACTGTTACTACATAGAAGAACATTTCTGAATCATTTATAGAGGATTTTTGTTTGTGAATATTTCAATAAAGTTTGTCTTGATTGTTGATGACATCGTTCATCTATTGAAGCACTTTAATAAAAAGAAAAATAAACTAGAACTAGAAAAAATGCTATGACTTGGGAAGAGGAGAGAATATAAATGGAGGGATTAATTCTTTCCTACCACTTTCTTCCTGGTATCTGTTATGCCTTAGTCATTGAATCAGAAAGTGTTTACCAAGTGCCTGTTATGTTGCAGACATTTGACTAGGTATAAAGGATATAGACAGTTGAAAGGCAATGTTTTTGCCTTAAGGAACTTACAGTCTAGTGGGGAAGATTGTCAAATAAACAAGCAATTCTTAAAGATGCACAGGTACCGTGAAAGCATATGGAAGAGTTCTCAAACTCCTGAACTGAGGAGAAGACCTAAGAGAATTTCAGGTGCTGCACAAGGCAAAGTTACGATGCATGAAGGAAATAGTGAGACATGAAGCTAGAGAAGTAGGTAGAGGTCAGCATCTGCCCTGGGAAGCCTTCACTCTTGAGAGCAGGCACATCTGGATTTGAATTCTATAATTTGTTTGTAAAATGCATGAAAGAAGGAGTATAACAATTGATACTGGGAGCTCTTGGAGGATGATTTAGAGGATTTCAAAATCAGATGCAAGAAGACACTGAGGAAGGTATTGCAGACATTCAAGAAAGTGAAGGCAGCTTAAAGGTAAACAGTTCTCCTGCAATTAGAGGAGAGGAGAAAGGTAGAAGGGGAGGTATGGCATAGGTCTGGCAGAGTTGCTGAATGTGAGCATTAAGGGAAAAGGCAATACCTAGGTTTTTGGTTTGAATAATCAAGTGGATTCCTGCCTTTTCCACCAAGAAAGAGTATAGAAGAGGAGCATTCACTTTCTGTTTAAAACTGATTGCACTTCCTGGCAGTTTTCTATGCCATTTCATCTTCTACTCCAACTCTGGCTGGAGGAACCACTGTCTTTTCAATTTCCTTTCTCAGTCTCTCTTATAGATTGGGAGCTCTGGATTAAAGCTTCCTGGACACTCTCTTCTTCTTTGTCTTTTTCCTGACTTAAGCTATTTAGCAGCCTCTTCAGATTTACTGTCTTGGAAATGCTTCGCGCCATCGTGTTCCATTCACCATTACTAATTGTAGCCTTTTGTTTTTTGGCTCTGGTGTCCTCTCAAGTTCCCTTTTCATTCCTGCTTTCTCTAAGGCGTTCCATGTTTTTAACCACTTTGCAAGACACCTTGCCCCATGTGGCCTAACTAGTTTCTCAACATTTTGCCCAGCCATGATCCACACAGCCTCAGTCATTAACTCTTCTTTTTGGATATTTCTGGGTTTGGTTGAATAATAAGAAGCAAAGAGAAGAAAAAGTGGACTCTGTGTGGTTGGAGGGAGAGTGAAATACTTGGTTATGCCAATACATTTTTGTAATTTGTAGTTACATAAACACCAAAGACTATGTCTCAGGTTCTCTTTACATTTCCTTCACTGGCTGTTTTATCTATTTTTATAAAAGAACCTCTAGAAGTTAATTTCATATCTGTGATATTTTATGAACTTTTCCAGTTAAAATATTTACCGAGTATATATAGAGAGAATATCCGAAACATTAAATCTTAGCCATTTATCATGGATTTTCCTTTATAAAAGACAAATTTTAACTTTGTTGCAATTTTAACACTTTCCCTTGATCATTTTTAAGTTTTTAAACTCCATTCATATTTCATTATAACTTTTTAAATTTCAGAGTATTACAGGGGTACAAATGCTTTGGTTACATAAATTGCCTGTGCACTGCCCGAGTCAGAGGTACAAGCATGCCCATCCCCCAGACAGTGCACATCGCACCTGTTATCTGTTAGGTGTGCATTTACCCATCCTTACCTCCCCTTCCCACCTGACACCCTATGAATGTTACTTCCATGTATGCACATAAGTGTTGATCAATTAGTACCAATTTAGTGATGAATACTTGTTGGATAAACTCTTATAGACTTTGACCTAGGCAAAGAATTCATGAAGACCCCAAAAGCAATCATAGCAACAACAAAAATAATAATTGGAACCTGATCAAATTAAAAAGCTTCTGCACAGCCAAGGAAGCTTTCATTAGAGCAAATAGACAACTTACAGAATGGGAGAAAATATTTGCATGCTACACATCTCATAAAGGGCTGATAACTAGAATTTATATAGAGCTCAGGAAAATCAACAAGAAAAAAATCAAACAACCCCTTAAAAAGTGGGCAAAGGACATGAACAGAACTTTTCACTAAAACTTTTGTAAAAAGATAAGATATAAAACTTTATGCCAAAAATGTATTTTTTTTCCTCT
This sequence comes from Cheirogaleus medius, assembly GCA_008086735.1. NCBI lineage: Eukaryota > Metazoa > Chordata > Mammalia > Primates > Cheirogaleidae > Cheirogaleus > Cheirogaleus medius. The sequence goes on along the minus strand of VBSM01003176.1, from coordinate 41,078,236 downwards.
GCCTATATAAAATATTTAACACATTGACTGCCAAATAGAAAAAAATATTTTTCCCTGGGGCCACAGAGTTTTCTTAAAATGATCCTTTCTAATTTGTTATTTTGTATTGTTTTCTGTGTGTTAATTATTTGCAATGCAATCCATGTTTTTAGAATTACATTGTCAGTATTAATTGTAACAACAAGAGCATCAACAAGAAAGATTTTCAGTACTGACTGCAGGGGTTTGCTTCATGAAGCCCCGGGCTCAAAAGTAGCCTGAGTTAGATACAATTCACATGGCAGTCAATGTGTTAAGTCACTTACTTCACCAAAAGTAGTACAATAATTCTTATTAATTTGTTGATTTTTGTTCTAACAGGTGGCTTGTAGAGTTTGTAGGTTTAAAGAGATTTAAGAGATTTAAAAGCTTTAGTTTTTCAAATCAGTAGGACAGTCATATACTGAAATTTTATATGGGGAAAATATGAGGTGAAGGTTATACAGAGAACACTGTTTAGTATACCTGGACTCAAAGAACTTACAGGCTAATAAGAGAAAGAGACAAGTACCCAATAATGTTACACAGTAATACCATATTATTCAATTAGGTTCTGTAACTGAGTGTCTTAAGATAAATTATTAGCAAACAAATTATTCTGAGCTGTTTTCCTGATTTGGATTTATTTTAGGTTGTGCTGGGGCATAAGTAATTGTGACACTTAAGCACTATATCATAGTACCTATATCAAAAAGTTAGACCTTCTACAGATCAATAAGCAAAAGATTACAATCCAAAGAAAAATGGGCAAAATATAAGAAAAGTATACACACACACATAAACATAAATACTCACAAATACCAATAAACATACGAAAACTGTTTATATTCTTCCTAGAGGCAGCAAATCAGAATGTTGATACAGCCTTTTTCACAAGTATTTTTTTTACAGAAAAATAAATGCTCTTTTTAATAAATATTTTTGGGATTTTGGTATTCATTTGAATCTATTTGAATCTAAATTGATCTGCCAGTTTTAAGGAGACTAGATTCTGTATCCATTGGAAGCTTCTAGCTGAATTTGGTTAATAAAAATGTACTTTTGAAGTAGTTTATCCTGTGATTGAAATATATAGAGAGAACAAATGCTTTCTGAATTCAGTCTTCTTTAAGGTAATATAGTTTCTCTCACAGTTTATCTGGGCAAATCAAAAGGTCAAACACATTTTTGTTAAGAATTAGCTGAAGACCTTTTCTGCCAGTAGACTTCTGATGGGAAGTTTGATGTAGTGACATCTATATTTGGGGTTTCATAAAATACTTATTAATTGATTTCTACAACTGTTATGATTTATTTTACATGTAAATTATAGTAAATTCACAGTCATTTTCACACAATGTTCTTGTAAACATCAGAGTATTTGGAGAAGCATATTCTTATTTAAATTGGTGGAAACACAAGTATGTTATGATAACCCATAGAACCCCACACTTGTAAATCTTTAATCAAAACCTGGACTCCCAAATAGACAAAGGAGATATACCTAATTATTATCTAAAGGCCAAACAGTTTCTCTTTCATCTTCCAAATTGGTTTATTGAATAAAAATGCTTTTGTGGCTTTTTTCAAGGTAATTGAATGGCTCCTATAAGACTGTCTCAATATAATTTTATAAGGAATGGTGCATTAGATGCACACACACAAATAAATGTGCCATCTTGTTGATCACATAGATGATTCAATGAGCTAGAATATATTTCCATCTAATTGTTTTATTATCATGTAGACAGAGTTAGAACCATTAAAATAGGTTATCGGAAATATAGTTATAAGATTGTTTCTCAGAACCAGTCCTGGATAAGAGGGAAAGAAAATAAAGAGAATGATTGAAAATCAAAAGTTAAAGTATAAGAAAATGGAAAATGGCCTGCTTATAATGGTAGGTGGTTCAAGAATAAGATATGGTTTTAGCATAAATTAATTCTTAAGACAGGTACATAATACTTTTGCATAGAGTCCAATAGATTCTCCAAATTTTTACTAAGAGCTTACAGTAAAAGGTAGAAAAAAAAAAGAAAATGAACTCAGAGCAAATTAAATCAACTCCTGGATATGCATGTGAGTCACCCAAATAAATCAAAAGGGCCTATTGCAAATAGGATTGGGGAATTTCTTGAATGAAATCCAAATGTGTTCTTTGTTAAACAGAGGGACAAAAACTATACAGACATAAAATAACAAACAAAAAAATAAAAAAGTATAAATTGTTGATATGCATAGCTTTAGATTTAGCCCGAGAGATCTTACATCAAATATGATTGAGTTTGTATTGCTTTAGGGAAATTGTAAGGCAGTATTTAGAAAAAAATTGTACAGTGAGATTTAGCATTTCAATTTGAGAAATAGTGCTTTAGTTCTAATGAGCAGATGCTCAACTGTGGATTGAGAGACCTGATGCAATTAAAAGATGTTTTTAGGTGGAAAGAGATCATTCAGCCATGTATCGCCTGTCAGATCTACCTTGGCCAGCTTTCTGTGTGACAGATGCAGTTAGATTTTCCTAAATCTATTCAGCCAGCTATTCATTTGGCAACAGTTCCTCCAACAATAACTTATAAAACCTGGGTTTGGAAGAAGTCTTACGTGTTCTTCTTTTAATATAGCAGAGATCTGATGTATCACTGCAGTAATATGAACATGCCTGATATTAGGATGAACCCCAGTGACTTTTGAGGAGAAAATATAGAGCTTGAAATTGAAAACAACTGAGACATATCTAGTAAGGGGAGACTGCTATAATCTAGGGATATGTTTTGATCTATAAGTGTATATAGATAAATGTGATAGATATGCATAAATGAAACTCTTTAAAATAAGGGCAAGAATGTCTCTTTTTAGAGTAAACAGTTTATTATCAGTGGTGTATCTTGGATGACACTAATTTTATTTTTTTAAAAATCATAAATGAGGAAGCAGGTGCACCTTGAGTAAAAAGTGGAGCTTTGAGACACCTAGTCATTTACTGAAGGCACAATTTGATTCAACTGATATGCTTTGCCTGATCCATTCTTTTCCTTTTCTTTTTTCATTTCTCTTCAGGTCAGAGGCTGGCAGCATAATTAAAATTTGAATTATTTATGAAGAGCCATTAAAGTGGGTGGCTTGCAGATTAGTCAAAGACAGCAGAACTGACGTTAAGCTGCATTTCTTTTATTCTCACAATAAATGGTACACCTCAACTACATGCCTTGAAAATAAGCACATGAAGTTAAGACTTTAAAAATATATGTATTTATATAAAACACTGTGACCATTTACATTGATGCAAACATAAGTGAGTATAGTCATCATAATGTATAAAAACTGATCTTTTGTGTGTGCCTATATACACAAGAGGTGCTTTTCTGCCAATAATCCATTAATATTAAATAGGAATATAATTACCAAGGGGAACAATCTTTTGTAGATATATAAAGATATGTCTAGAACTATAAATATACACACATGGGTATCATTAAGTGTGCATTTTCTATTTGGACAGGGACATTGAAACAGCTCAGAAACATCTGTCACCAGCATGATGTGTTGAGAAGCAAAAGAAATGGAAATAAGTGTCTGTTTTCTCAAAAGCATTAGGATCTGTAAACATAAACATCATTTTTAAAAATCTGCCAATTAGAATGAGCTTCTGGGCCTAATGCAATTTTCGAAAACAGTGAAAGCCTACATAATCATGTAAAATTACAATATTCTCCAAATTTTCAGATGGAAAGAAACCCCCCATATTATGTGTTTATTTATAGCCTTATCCCAGTCTTGGAAGAAAAAAAACAGCATATGTTTCATTTTGCACAGAAATTGGGGTAAGCTTTTCTCTATTTTGCTTGCCATACCTATGTAGATTTTATTCATGTCATTTAGAGGAAAATCAAATATACCCTTGCTTTCCCTGCCTTTTTCTTCTTGTTCATGAAAAATGGCCACTAGTGATGGATGATAGTTCTGATGGCACTGCAACTGAAAAGAATTTAATATATTCATACATTTATTTTCATTTTTAGTATCTCTTTTAAAAGATCTCTAAGCAGAGTTTATTACTGCTCCATTGAAATAGTCACTTACCTAACTGTTTTTAGTCATATTTATTTCTAATTTTAGAGTTAGTTGTGTACATAGAGTTGTAAGGGTGGAAAGGTGTGATGCCTTTTCTCCCCCATCATAAGGGTCATGGTCAACATGCCTAAAACAAAAGACAGGTTAACAAGAGAAAAGCCTAACAGATTTATTTAACCAAAGCTTTACGTGAAATGAGAGCCTTCAGAAATGAAAACCTAAAGACTCAGGAAAAAACTGTCTCTTTTTATGCTTAGGTTCACTGAAGAATGGGCAGCCGTATAGAAATGTGATTGAACAAAAGGGTATGATCTAACAGTAATAGACTGAAGAGGGTAATAGACTGTCTGTTTAAATTGTTCTTGGACTCTCTGTGTAGCATTCTTTCCTCCTGTGTTTGGGGCAGGAGTCCTCTGAAATGGGGAAAGGATAAGGGAGACAGTGACTTTTCCAGGCTTTATGGTTGACTTTGGAGGAGAGACGTCCTAGTTTCTTGAACCCCTTCTGGGGAAGAGAATTCTGGTTTCCACGACTTTAGGAGAATGAAGAGTGAGGGATATGAGGATGCGAGGTCAGAAAGGCCGTGGTTCTGAGGCCTTTCCAGTTTCCTCCAGTTCAAAGCACTTAGCATGCCAAGGCACCATTCTCTAGGGTATCATGTTCTAAGCCATGACAGGGTCAATCTTATGTAGTTTTTTCTTTTAGGACAAAATATCAAGAGTGTTGTTTTGAGTTGGTGGCAACGCTTTAGAAATAACACAATTCTGGTTCAATTATTCAAGTTTAGGCTAATGCACCAAATGATCAAAGCATTTTTCTCAGCATGGTGCCATATATATTTTATTCATATTTATAAATATGAATAAAATATATATTCTTTTATACATATAAAAGATTTAAATGTTTATATATAAAAGAATATATATTTTATATACATATTATATACATATATACATAAAAGATATATATGTGTATATATAAAAAATATATATATATAAATAACAAAGAATAACATATCTCTCCCTCTTCTTGTGTTCTCTTTTATGTGAGACTTCCTTTTCCTCTGGCAGATTTTTACATATAAGTTAATGGGTCTAACATGATGAAATAATAATAACAGCAGCAAAAATAATAATAAACATTTACTGCTCCATGTTATTTGTCATATAGAAACATCACATGGTTTGTCATTTTTAGAAGAAAGGATAGTCTAGTTAGTTTCCACATTAGCATTTGAAATTGGTGTTACCTCCAAATAAGTCATTCAGGTAAAGAAGATGAGCACATTTTAACATGTTGAATAGTCATTGAAAGTAAAGTACTAATAAGACACCAGGCTTAACCAACACCAAAAATCATTTATCCAAATTTTGCCACTTAGAATGAATATTTTATATCCATTTCTGAAGTCCTCTTCTCCCCATATAGTGCTTATAATCTGTGTGATATGATTCCTTGCGTTTGATGAGAAATGATTATGCAGAATACTGTCCTTTAAGCAGAATACAATCCTGAGATTGGCCTCAGTCACACTTGACTTTTTTGAGAAAAAAAAAAGAAAAAATGAGTAAGATAAGATATTTGGAGATAAGATTCTTAGAGACACACGCACATACTGCTAAGGAGAGGAAAGGCTATGCCACAATGCAGGGTTTGTCAAAGTGGGTTCTATGGCACCTGGGTTCTGGGAGACACTATAAAAAGTGATCCAATAAATGTTGGACACACCTTATAATATATAGCTCTCCTCATAGACTCCCTAAACCCTTGGGTATATAAAAGATACAATAAGGTCCTACATTTAGGAAACCTATTTAAGGTTGTTTAGTCCAGAGATGAGGAACCATTTCATGTTAGGAGGCCACATTAATTTAGCTGTAATCAAATAAGGCTGCATTCAAGAAACTTCAATTAGATATACTTAAACATACATTATTTTGTAAATCCAAATACTACATACTTATTAATTTTAAAGTTAACTAACCTTTTTTTTTATTTTATTTTTTTTTTATTTCAGCATATTATGGGGGTACAAATATTACGGTTATGTATATTGCCCACGACATTGTTGTGTCTGCTTTTTGTTGGAAAGCATTTGAATATTCGGTTGCAGCATGGAGGTCTGCAGTTTCAGTTGATGGGTATCATCAGTCACTTGTGACCTTAAGGATGTCTTGATTTGTGTTAGGTAGGAGAATGCAGATTCTCAGCAATAGTAATTGAAAAGCAAGAAAGCATTTTTTTGGACATGTTGCCAAAGGCATGAGTATTCTACATTTTTCCATATTTCAATTGGATCTTTCTTAGCATGAAACAATGACTTTAAAATATCATCTACTGAGAGCTCAATCCATTCCATCTGTAGTTCTTTAGGTGCTTGGTGATATCAACAAGGTAAGGCTAAAATGCTAATTTGAGTGTGATGTCATGATTCTCAAGGTCAGTGAACCTTTTATTCTATTCTCTAATTAATAGGTCTATAACAGCTGTGTATTCTGATTCGTGTATATCATCCTGTTCATCAGTGATCTTTGCTAACTGGGAAAAATGTTTATCCAAAATTTCCTTTTGAAGAAGAAGTATTTTGAAAAAAGATAGCTTTTTTTGAAATCCATGGATTTTTTTTCCACATATCCTATATAGATTTAATTTTACCTTGCAAAGAAATATTCAAGTCGTTTTGATTTGACATGATATAACACACACAAATGCTGCAATCCTGTAGTAATCTTCTTTCAATAATTCACATTACTGATATTATTCTTCATAAAATTTAACTACCTGTTCTCACAGAGATAAAATTTTGGCTAACTCCTGTCCCTGTGATAGCCAACACACTTTAGAATGATATGGCATATCCACAGTTCATACCTCATCATTCAAATTTAGCATGTTAGGAAACTGATGATGCTGTGTTGCATATGCAGAATATGGTTAACAGTACTTATAACTTGTTGCAAAGTGCCACTTAAAATTGTAGCTTTAGCATAGAAATTTTGCTGTATCTTTGCTGATGCAAGATACAATGAAAAGAAATGAGAGCATATGGATCTGTTAATACTTTTTAAAATCTGTGTAATAAACCCTTTATGTTTTCCTGTCATGGAAGCTACACCATCTGTACATATACTCACTAAATTTACCAAATTCAGTCCAACTTCACCACATTTATCTTGAAAGTTATTGAAGATATCTATCCCTGTGTTCTGTTCCCAAGAGTGCCCAAAGCTAGTAACTCTTGGTAGCAAGAAAATCTTCTGTTATGACCCAAATGAAGTATAAAACTTGTGCCAAGTCAGTAGTATCAGTTGATTCATCCAAAGGTATTGAATAATATATATTTTTCTTTTGAAGTATTGCACGAAGTTGTTCTGTTAAGTTGAAGACTAATTCATGCTGCCGATCAGTTGTGGTTCTTCTTGAAAGAGGCAGTTGTTTGTACTTTGAAACGTTATTGGGGTCTAAGCATCCTACAACTTTAATAAAGCATTCTTTCTCAATTTCTACATCACTGAATGGCTTCTCTTTTTTCCCAAGTATATAAGCTATTTTATAAGTTGCTTCAGTGGCATTATTTCTAGATTTTACTGCCACTTGAAAGAATTGTCTTTGCTTTTGGTTTTCATCCTTTCATTTCTGTAACATAACCTTTCATGCCTCTCCCTCTAGTTTAAAGTATTTGTGGTCTTTATTGAGTATTGTAATGCTGATGAGCATTGAATTTCTTTAATGTTGATATTGTAGTGTTACAAAGCAAGCAAATCATCTTATCTTTAGCAGAAACAAGATATATTGCAATTCTCAATCCTCATTAAAAAATCTGTTTTCTTCCTTCAGTGTTCTCTTAGTCTTCTTCGACATGATGGGCTGTTAAGCAGACAGAACTTAAAAATACTATTGAGCTGTGCAACTATTCACACATTCTACTTCAAACAGAAACACGGTGCACTGTTGTCAGAAGCTGGTAACAGACTGGCATACTTGATCCCCATAAACTCTGACCAACCAGCCTCCTGCAGTAGTGGAACCAGTCAGGTGAGGGGGGTTAGAACAAATCATGAGTGTAGCAGCCATCAGTTTAGCCCTTATGGCTTGCTAATGTTCTAATTGTGCTGGTCAATCTGGGAGGATTATTTCATTAAAACTTATTTTATTCTTTGGTATTTTAAATACATTCACTCTAAAAATGAAATAAAAATATAAAAGATGAATAAAAGTATATTAATAAAAATAAAAGGATTTGTTCTGTAAAATTTGGATTCAGTCAAAAGGCCACAGTTAAGGACCTAGAAGGCCACATGTAGCCTTAAGGCTACAGCTTCCCTACCCCTGCTTTAGACCAGTGTTTCATATATATAATATCATTTGGAAATCATGTTCCTTGGACATACCTTGAGAGATTTTGGTGTGGATGTTGAAAATATCTGTGCCAATGAAGCCCCTAAAATAAAATCTGTTTCTATCAAACTAAGTAAACTTGGACAAGTTTTTTAAGCTTTCTGAAGCCTAGTCTTCTGCTGTAAACTGCTGCAAATAATTTCTACTCAAATGATTGTATTAAGGATGGAATGTCATGATATATGTGAAACTCTTACTGAAGTTTTATCATATAGTCATTTGATAATAAACTTGAGACATTGATATCTCTAATGTTGTATTTCAAAAGTTTTCTTAGGGTTAACATTATATGTAATTAGGTCTTGCTTGAATTATTTGCTTCTTATTTCATGGCTACAGCATTACTCCTTAAGGGAATCTTTAGTTCCTTTTAGTAAATACCTGTTGTTTTTGCCTTTTTGGTAGTTCTTTTCACTTATAGAGAAGTATTATATTCAGTATGATCCTAGTGGGATTATCAATAATGATATTGATGACATTAATGATCATATTAATGATGTCTCTACATGGCACTTGCTGAGTGTCAGTCACTAAGTGCTTTATATATTAATATATTAATTCATTTTATTCTTGCATCAACCCTGAAACATACATGCTGTAATTACCTCAGTTTTACAGACAAAAATCCCTAGAAACAAAACAGAGGGAGATTAAGTAATTTCTTCAAGATCACACAACTAATAAATGGTGGAGTCATTATTCAAACCAAACCTAAGCAATGGGGCTTCAGGATCTGGGCTCTTCACCACTGCAGTGTGTGCAGTGAAGGGCTTTTGGGAAGGATCCTGTTCCTCTCCTCCCACCTGGGTTAGCATGTGACCCAAGCCAGGCCTCACTTACCATTCCAATAGCCATGCTCCTAAATGGTTATAATAATGTCTTTTTACTTACTTTATAACCCCTGTAGCATTTGGGACTGAGAGTAGCACATACTTAATAAATACTTGAATGAAGAGTTCTGATAATCATGTCATCTTTATCAGTCAAACCAAACATGTTCCTGTAGAAATTATGCTGGGTTTGAACCAAAATTATTGGCTGAATGGTTCTCAGAGTTGTTCTGCTACCAACTATGTTATTTTCCCATAGATCTTATGGTAAAGGGCTACTTTTATTTCTTATGCTGTGAAAAGATTCTACAATACTCTAAATACATATTCCAATGATATTCTTTAGCTGCTTGATAATCAAAATGTGTATGTATATAAAGAGAGAGAGAGACAGACAGACATATAGATACCCTTTGGACTCTCCAGATATGTAAAGGATATTTTGCCATTTCAGTCCCTGATTGTTCTTGTTTATTATGGAAAGGCAATGATAGCCACCTCACAAGATTGGGAGGCTATGGTCCTAAGTTGCAGAAGGTGCCTTAAGTTAGGCTCAGTGACTGAATAATTTACTTTCAAATTCAGGCTCATTGCCTTAATAATTCAAATGTGTACCATAGAAATATAGACTGTTCACTAAGATCCCAAATAGCAAATGTGACATGAATGTTGTATACATAAATATAAAAAGACACTGAGGTATTTATAATTTAAAACAGGATTTAAAAACTAAGTTTTACATTTTAACCTTATCACTCCCTAAACTATTTGGCTGGAGACCATAATGGTCCCTTCTTGGACAGAAGATGATACTCAATCCCTAAAGGGCCTATCAGACTGTATCTATCTATTAATATCTTTATCTTTTATCACGTATCTTCTACCTATCCCATTGTTTATTCGGGAATCAGATAAAGGATTTTATTTTCTTAAGAAATTATAGTTTTATCCTAATAAACAGAAAACACACTTTCAAAAGTATAGGCTTATGAATTCTTCTATTGGGTCAAATGAGTGATTATTGACCAAAAAGGGAGAACATCATCTTTGGAAGGCAGAGTTATGATTAATATTTAAATACCTTGAAGAGAGCTTTCTTGGTAATATATTTCATCTTTTCATCCATAACTGTTTAGAGTGACATTCCAGGATTTAAACTAAAAATTCATGGTTTATCAGAGTAGTAGCAATTCCGAACTGGGGGCTTTAGTTCTATAAACCCTGCTGACTCAGTGAAGTTTATGTGAGGCTAGAGGGCTCAATTGGTAGGCCTGCCAGGAATGCTCAAAAGTAGTAGCTCTCCTTAAGGAAAACAATACGTTCAATTTTTGTCCATTGAACTGGACAGTCTCATATGTTTTCATATTGGCCAAGGAACTGTTCATTTGGCTGAAACTCACAAAAAGCTTTTTTTTTCCCCCTTCCCTTTTCCTGGGGAAAAGGAGCAAGTGAAAATGGAAGGACTGTAATTTCTGAAGGTAACGGGATGAGGAAAAGGCATTGTAAGTATACATTCTCTAGAATGGAGAGTATTAGATTTAAGAGTTGAATGCTGGATTCCCTCCTCCTTTAACTCGAGTACCTTCAAACTTTATCTGTAGCCACTTGTACCTCTTTCCCTCCAGTCCCAGAAAAGGTGTCCTTTCTTCTGCTGGAAGCTAATGGCTTGACCTGCTTTCAAAAGCATTTGCCTCCCATCTTTTCCAACATTGGGGTCTCCTTCCACTGGTAATCACTGCTTCTGTTTTTTTATTATTCTCTTCTACTTTACTTGCTCCTGTCTCAAAGGTTATGAGCTTATAAATGCTCTAATCTCTCCCATCTTTGTAAGATAAAGTTACAAGCAAAATAATTATTCTCAAAGTCTATATTCTCATTTAACCAATGTGTTTCTTCTCTCTTTTACTTTATAGACAAGCTTATGCCAGAGCTTCCCAGATTTTCAGATTTCATAGACCAGGATATATCTTTTTAAAATGTGGGAACCAAGTTCATTATACTAACAATTACTGTACCTCACTAACTTAATTTCCTAAAAGAAAGGATACTATAGCACTATAAAAGAAGGAAGGACATATTTGTGATTATTCTGTTCTGATGATCTGTTGTACAGTTTACATAGTGTTGAAGTATAGAATTCTTACTCTCATTAACTTCTACATTTCTTTATTGTAATTTCATTGTTGCAATCAAGTGTGTGTATTCACATTTTAGGCATAACCACATTGGCTTTGAATCAAAACAAGGAATGTGATTTAATTCAGTGAATTGAGTTGCCAGTTGTAAATGGAAATTATCCCAAGATGCACATGCATTTTTCCCTGAAAATAGACGACTGGCACTGAATATGTGTTTTCAGTGTCAAGACAGGGGTAATGTATATGATTAGTGGTAAAAATATAGACTGCTATGGGCTTGGGGCCAAAACCCTGTCTCACATTCTGTGCCAGTCTCTTCTAGGAGCAGAGTTTACTAGAGCTGATTTTCTCAGCTGAAACGCTTTATGTAAGCTACCATACTGAGTCTCATAAAAGGCCAGAAAAATAAACTATTTTTTGACTGAATTCACAAAAGCTTTATTTTTCTTTATAATGAAAGGCGTTAAAATGTGACACAAATACAAAAAATGAAGACAATATAGTATTATCTGGATAATGTTAGGAGCAAAACAAAACACTTCCAAATTGTAATAATTCAGCTTAGATTTGTTGCTACCACCTTTATCGTTGATACCATCTCTAATGAACTCTCAGCACATATTTTGATTAAGGTATTTAAATTTTTGGAACTTGTGATAGTATATATTATTTGCAGTGATGATAGTGTAATCAGAGCAAGTACCAAGTCAGTCAAACATTTTTTGTGAACTATATCGTATTTAAAATTTTTTGCTTCAAATTTTAAATGCCTTAGAGATTCAGATTATTTCAGTTCTTTGAGCTTTTCTTCTGACTAAATAATATTATCAGAGCATGTTTTAATGGATGGTTTGATTAAGGGTCTTCATCCTCAAGCTTTAATTTATAAGTTAAAGGTTCTCTAAATAGGACAATAAACTCATTTTCAAAGATTCAAGTGTATTTTAAAAATAGTACTCATAATTCTGTATTACTAGTTTAGTCTTTCTTTCATGTATATACTATATGTGTAAAATATCAGTATATGCTTATATATTCCTCTACCTATACAGGCATACAATGATCACATGCACTACATCTGTGGTCCCCAACCCCTATCAGGTGTCCTCAAACTATGGCCTGTGGGCCATGTGCGAGTGTTTTTGCCCATTTGTTTTTTTACTTCAAAATAAGATATGTGCAGTGTGCATAGGAATTTGTTCATAGTGTTTTTTACACTATAGTCTGGCCCTCCAACGGTCTGAGGGACAGTGAACTGGCCCCCTGTTTAAAAAGTTTGAGGACCCCTGCGGGCCTATGTGGTGGCCAGGTATCCATCTGTGACCTGTTAGGACCCGGCACACGTTACTGCCTGAGCTCCACCCCCCTTTCCACGAAAAATTTTCTTCCATGAAATTTAGGAATTAGGCACACAGCAGGAGGTGAGCAGTGGTGAGTGAGTGAAGCTTCATCTGTATTTACAGCTGCTGTAGCTGCTCCCCATCCCCGGCATCACAGCCTAAGCTCTGCCTCCCCAACTCTCCCCATCCCCACCATCCATGGAAAAATTGTCTTCCATAATACTAGTCCCTGGTGCCAGAAATGTTGAGGACTTGCTACTCTATGTCATGACTATTACTCTATGGCCAAACTTAATTAGATCTTTAACAAAATATGTTAGACAATACTCACAGCAAATTGGATAAGGTAAGAATAAATTTATATACATTTATATTTTCTTGTTAGTACCTGGCAGCTAGAGTTGAATCATCCCACAACAACTCGGAAAGAAGGTCAAATTCTCATAGTCAAACTTTAATTCATATGCACAGGCATGTACACACATCGAAAGACTGAAGCATGATTCTAAGTAATCCAGAATGACTGTTTTAGTAACTTAACTAAATGTATTAACTTACTTAAGGCATAAAAGTACTCAGCTGCAGGGCAGTTGGTCAGAATTTAAGGAAAGAAAAAAAGAGAGATTATAAAAGAAACTGTTGTCAGTGACCAATCAAGCATTACCTCTAGAGGGGATATTCATCCATTGGCTTTTGACTTTTAGGTACCATTGGAGAGACTGCTCCTGAATGCATCAGAATATTCTAATGTTCCCCTTAACTGTTTGATTCATCTAAGCCTTCTTAATGTGATTCCCTGCTCAAAAACAATTTTATGTTTATCATTTGGCTTTTTAAGAAATTCTGCATGCAGGGAGATAATGTGTAGGGTATACTATATATAGTGATCCAGGGAATGAATTTTCTCAAAAATAATTGACAGTATTGTATCATACCAAAGTTTTATGAACTGGATTAATTGTTTCCTACATGAAATATTTATCAAAAGCTCACTAATGTACTGGTTTTATTCTGTACTCTGGGGATGTATCAATAACAAACAGGCAAGTTGCTTGTCCTCAGAAAGGTTGTATTCTAGAGTAGTGAGACAAATAATATACAATCACACAGAAAAAAATGTAATGAAGGAAATGAACATAGTGATTAGGCACAGAGTAACTAGAGGGGGAGGGAAGGAATAGTTTAAAGGCAGCAGTCAAGAGATATCATTTGAGCTAGAAAGTAAAGGCCAGGAGAATTTGTTTAGCAAGTGAGAGAAGAGCAGAGCAGTTTTCCAAGCAGAGAAAACCCAGATGCTCTGAGCAGGGTAGCATTTTTGTATAGAAAGGAGGCTAATAGGATAAGACAGTAGTCCCCAACCTTTTTGGCACCAGGGACCAGTTTCCACGGACCTGGGGGTTGGGAAGTATGGATGGTTTTGGGATGACTTCAGGCCATTACATTTATTGTGCGCTTTATTTCTACATTGTAATTACTACATTGTAATATAAAATGAAATAATTATACAGCTCACTATAATGCAGAATCTAATACCACTGCTGATCTGACAGGAGGCAGAGCTCAGGCGTTGATGCAGGTCATGAGGAGAGGCTGTAAATACAGATGAAGCTTCACTTGCTCACTCATTGCTCACTTTCTGTTGTGCGGCCCCGTTCCTCACAGGCCATGGACCAGTACCGGTCCGGGGCCCAGGGGTAAGGGACCACAGGGATAAGATGAAACTGAATAACTAGTAGAATTAAGTAGAACCTTGTATATCAGTGAGTTTTGAATTTTTTTCTAAATGCGATAAGTGGGTAAATTTTATATCTATACCTGAGAGATGACTACTCCAAGGGTACTGACAAAAACGAAACTCTTAAATCTATAAAGGTAAAAGCCTGTCTCAAGAAGGTAGTTAATTCAACAAGGTGATGAACTGTTCTCTGTAAGGCCTTTTGAAGCTAGTTTTACTCACAACCTGTGCCTGTACAATTTCCCTACATATACTATGGCAAAGAGATAAATGATAGCATGAGCTTATATTTATATCAATAATATTATATAAAATGTAGTAGTAGTACTTTTGAGAATTATTCCTTCAAAGCATATGACTGACACCGTATTGCTAACTCAGAAAATAATATGCTTATTTAGTCAAGGAGCGGCCAAGCAACCTAAATGCTTTTACTGCCAGGTCCGAAACACGTCCCTTCTTCCTAACACTAGGAGTTTCCACCAAAAAGACACTGAAGAGTTAGGGACAGAAATAATAGGGCCCGGCCCGGTGGCTCACGCCTGTAATCCTAGCACTCTGGGAGGCTGAGGCGGGAGGATCGCTCAAGGTCAGGAGTTTGAGAAATAATAGAGTGACACTTAAAATCTGCGAATAGTAACAATGTACCTATTGTATAGATGTGTTAATTAATTGATTATGGTAATCATTACACAATGTATATGCATATCAAATCATCGTGTTGTACGCCTTAAATATATACAATTTTTATGTGTCAATTATACTTCAATAAAACTGGAAGGAAAAAATAATAGGCTAAAACAAAAGGAAATTTAAAGAAAAGTGAACAAATAAAAGGTATATGAAAACAAGAGACCTTTTATGGTTCCTTCCCCTACAATTACAAACATATGATACTACACTTTTGTCTCCATTAAGCACATTCTGGGAAACGTAGGCTATCCTAGGGACTTATACTGAATGATAAGTTGTTTTCTTTGTTTGTTTTATATCCACTTGTGGAAGGACAGAATAAGAATTAACTCCAATTAAATTGCACAGATGGAATGGGGTGAGAAGAGAGAGGATGTGATCTTTTTAAGCCATTAATGATGTATAATTCATTTTTTAATGGCCCCTATTTAGTATGTAGCAAAGCAAAAATATATTTACCATTTCTTTGTTGGTAAATTAGAATAAAGATTAAATGAATAATCGGTTGGTGGCATCGATTTTTGATATTTTGTTTTTAAGTCAGAATAGAAACATTGTTCAAGCACAAAGTCAAGGAGATGGTGAAGCTACTTATCAAGTAGGGTTGTACAGAGAAAAAAGAGTTTTTTTCTTTCCAAAAAATCTGCCACTTAAAAGAATATTTTTGATATCATGGTTTTTAGCCATATGGAAACATACTAAATTTAAGGTTCAATAATTTCAGGGAATCTGCTTTAAAACCTTGTAAGTTCCTAAAAAATAAATATCAAATATATGTAATTTGTAGTATAAAAAATCATGTGATAAATATATATTATATGGAGCAATGACATTTATTTAAAAAATCATATAGCAATTTAACGTGAAACATCATTAATGACATTAATGTTCATTTATTTTGTATGCCAATATCTTTTCAGATTATCTTAGTTTTGTGTATTAAATATTTATTGATATCTTTTAGATTTCCATGTAACATGAAGCCATCTTTCAGAGTCAATAATTTTTATATCATGCCCTTGATTAATGTTCTTGAGCATTATGTTATATATGAACTATAATAATGCCATATGTACAAAATTCCTTTCTCTTTATGGATTTCCTTTTTAGGCAAATTTAATAGGTCTCACCATGGCCTTCATCCCTGCCTTGGTTCATGCCTTTATCATTTCTGACCTGTGTTTATGTGTTCTTGC
Organism: Cheirogaleus medius; assembly: GCA_008086735.1. Taxonomy (NCBI): domain Eukaryota; kingdom Metazoa; phylum Chordata; class Mammalia; order Primates; family Cheirogaleidae; genus Cheirogaleus; species Cheirogaleus medius. The sequence continues at coordinate 41,061,814 of VBSM01003176.1, read as the reverse complement.
TTTAGATTCTCCACTTCCCTTTGATTTGATTCATTTCACACTATTGCCAGTTATCATTTTCAAATTGAAAGCTTACCATTTCATTTCTTTACCCCAAATTCCATAATCATATCTTATTCCCTTTCTTATGAAATCTAAATTATTTTGAAAGTCAAACAGAGCCTACTTTCCAGCATAAGCCCTTCTCCTGTAGTCATTCCTTTCCCTCTTCTCTATAATCCACTCATCCTTCCATTTCCCTGAATGCCCACAGCCTGTGTCCTGACCTTTGAACACACTTAATTTTATTCCTCAGCTGGTTAACTTCTTATTCTTAAAATTGGGCTTTCTGCACAAAACATTGCTAGGTTTCATCTCCCTTATCTATCCCCCAATCCATTCTTCCACCTACCACAATGGGTTAAGCGTTTCTTGTTTTTGTTTAAATAGCTTAGTTCTTATCAATGTGTAGCGGCATTTTCTACTGGTGTTACACCTATTTTATAACTCCTAGAGGTCAGGAAATCTGTATCTCTTCTGATGAGTACAGGGAACATTATATGAATATATGCTTAATGAATGAGCAAATATATGTTTAATTAAAAGAGGAAATACAGATGGTATAGTTGTGGTAAGGCCAGGCAGCCCTGCCAGTTTTCAAATCTTGGCTCTACTACTCATTAGTTGTTACTAACAGGTGAGGAACCTAACTTCTATTTGCTTTATTTTGGAAAAATGAGTACCGTAACTACCTCTGAGCATAGTTGTAAGGACTGCATGAAGGAATTTGCAAAATGCTTGGCATATCAACAGTCAAATAAATGCTAACAACTATTATTGCTAAGGGGCAGTTTATTGAAATTCAGTATCTATTTTGCCTCTTCCAAAGCATACTCACATTCTCATATTGGAACAAATAAGAAGAATTGGGCAGGGCATATTTGGAAAATATTCTGTGTTGTACTTTCTGGTAGGTAAAATATAGTAAATGACAAAGAATTGGAATCTCTTGTGTTCTGTAAGACACAAATTCAGGTATTGCTAAGTATATGTATCATAGAAGAATAAAGTGATGGTTCACTAGGCTTTTTATCTCATATGTCCCTTGGAGTTTTACAGCTGGTAGCTGTTTATTGACAAAAGATATTAAAGTTTGCTTTTAGGGAGCTATGATTTATCCTTAGGTCCAGGTTTGCATCACATCTCCTTCGCCTTCCATGCTGAGTAAACACTGATGGACTACTTGATATTTTCTAATTGGGAGTTATTCTAATGAATCGAATATATGGCGTACAAAAACATGGAAAAAATGTTTTCAGTGAATGGTTCAGAAAATAAAAAGAACAGAGGGCATAGTAGCACCAAAGTGCTTACATACCCTAGAAAAGCAATGGGGAAAAAACATTACAGATCAGTCCTTTCACACTCATACCATACTTGGTGGAAAAACCGACAGAGTGATTGCTGACAAGATTCTAGTTGTAACTTCATGATGATAATACATTGTGCTTTTTGGTTATTTTCTATATGTGTAGATGTAGGTATTTCATTGGTGGTACAATGTATATACAATGAAATGCACAAATATTAAATGTAAAATTCATTGAGTTTTGACATGATTGTAGCAATATAACCCAGGAATCCTATCACATTGTAGACAATTTCCAATATTCAAAACATTCCTTTGTGCCCCTTTTTGGGATTGTTCCAAGTGCAAGATTTAAAATCTCTTGTTTGCTGATATCACAGTAGCAACCTATTTTAGGTGCTAGTAAACTGATCATTATATAAGCCATCTAAATATGTGGAAATTATATATGTGGCAGAAGCAGGTGGTTTCTGGTTTTATTACTGTTCTGTAACTTCTTATTGCATCATGTCATCGAGAGATGGGAGATATGGAAGCATTTGAGATCAACTTTATTAGGTTTTCTACCTTAATGAATTTTTGAATTCAGATAGAGATATCTGACTTGTTATGCTTCTTATTGATTCTCATTTTATTTATTTAAATTAATAGTTAAATATGTACAACAGACTCTAAACTTTTGAGATTATTTGGAAAAAGTTATTAAAAATTATATAAATCATTATTATACAAATTACACAAGGTCACTAGGTGTGGAGCCCTAAGAATTGCCTTTTATGTACCAAGTCACATAATGAAGTAAAAAGGAGAATAATCTTCAGGATATATCAATAGGAATTATATAAATTCTTATTTACATGTTATTGAAGAAGCAAAATACTTTCCCACTATGAAAAATCCTTTTATAGGGTCAGCTCTGTCTTCTATTTTTCTCTCTCCATGTAATAATATGAAACTTCCTTACAGTGCAGGGGAATTACAGGGGAGGTTTAGAGACGGTTTTGCCTGTTACCTACTTTTGTGGTTTGAATGTATCTCCCAAAAGTTCATGTGTTGGAAACTTGAATCCCAATGCAACAGTGTTAGAAGGTGGGGCCTAATACGATGTGATTGGTCATGAGGGGCAGCCCTTATGAATGGATTAATGTTGTTGTTATCAGGAATAGGTAAGATATTGTGAGCATGAGTTGTTACAAAATGAATCTGGCCCCTGGTCCTTCTCTCTGTTTCATGTGTTTTCTTCTGCCTTCTGCCTTCTGCCATGGGATGATCCTCATCAGATGCTGGTGCCTTGCTCTTAGACTTCCAAGCTTCCAAAACTATGAGCCAAATAAACTTCTGTTCTTCATAAATTACCTAGTCTGCAGTTTTCTGTCACAGCAGCAGAAAATGGACTAAGGCAACTACTCATCATTCATTTCCCTATTTTCTCTCTTCTCAAAACTCTCATCTTATAAAAGTCATAAGATTTAAGTAGCGTTATGTAGGATTGATCCTAGGCCCAGCTTTAAGGATGGATTCTGATTGTTCTAAACCAACTTATTTCAGGATTGAAGATAAAATATGTCTAAGTCAACCAGCCCAAGATATATGCCCAATTACAGAGATTATATCAATGTTCTTATAGTTGAGCTCAGGATTATTGTTTTATGGTCATGAGAATATGACCCTTATTCTCTCACTGGATGGAAAACAAGGATGATTGCATCTCTATTTTCAGGCATTTTGCAACTATGATGTTAGCAAAGCTGAAGATGATGTGCTAAAGATAACACCAGCACACGAATGAGGTCAGAGCCGAGGAAATATCTTTTCTTTCTTTAGCAAGGCAAAATTAGTCTTTCATGATCTGGCTTTTGAACTTTTCAGCCCTATCTCAGGTATTCCCTACATTTGCTCTTTAACCCAAGCCAAATGATCTAGCAGAGAATTCCCATATTATTTCATATTTTTATCCCCCCTATTCTTTCTTCCTAAAAGTCTGTGTACCTAGAATCTTTTGTCTAATTATGTTCCTTGAATGTCTCACTATCATTTATTCTTTCAGATTCCACTCTTGGATAACTGTCTCTGAAGTATTTCCTGGTATCTCTCAGCCCAGTTATATCTACTGAGTATGGCGTTCCTCCTTAGTGCTCCTATGACACTATGGGAAAGCCTCTATATTGAAGTGGAGCACCTTTAGAATAGGTATTCATTATCACTGTGTCCAAAGAACCACTCCTTCTCCTCCAATGGTAGTCTAGCAGGATTTTAATATACTGTGTCAGTACTGTTCATTATATCTGAGAGATACAACTGCATTCTGACATTGTGCCCATATAAGAAACTGACCAAAAAAAAAAAACAAAAAACAAACTCATCATGCTTCAAACAACATCACATGCAAAAAAATGTTACTAACTTAGGTTCACAATGTCACCTTCAGTTATTTGAAAATAAATCATGTGGTTATTCAAAGTGTTAGTCTGAGAATACGAAAACTTGGATTCTAATATTACCTGTCATATTTGTACCTTTATCAAAATCCTGTTTTAAATGACTGTGCGAAACAAAGTATTTGGGAAAATAAACAGCACAATTTAAATAGAGTCACCACTGGGTTTAGTTCATATGCGGACCAGACAGCTTCCTTCTCTTCTCAGGTCAACCTGCCCCAATTATAATCTTCCAAAAGGGCAGCCATTAGGGAACAGAACCCTCATAAGGGACATGGATGGATCTATGGAAATCTGCTGATGATTTAGAACAAACAGTTAAAGTGAATGCCTGACTGCTGAGAAGACATCATTAACCTTATGCATGAAGTACTTTCTTAATGCCATTTTGTTTGGGTTATTATTATTTATACATATAGTTGTGATCTGTGGCATCTTAGAATCTCCAGTGGAGTTACCACTGGATTCTGTAAACCAATGTATGATAATAATATCTATGGACATTCTTTGCTTGGCCTGCCCAGTGTTTTAAAGGTATTATTGGTGGTGATATAAACTGCAGTTTAGTACCTATTGTTCATACCTGGACCTTTTTGTATATTTGTGTTACTTCCTAATTTCATTTCTCTAAAATAGGAATAATTTGGCCACTGCTTATCAGATATTGAAGTTTATATCTGAAGAGCTGAGATCTCTCTCTCTGTCTGTGTGTGTGTGTATATGTGTTTCATAGAATTTAGATTTGTTCTTTATACAATATCTCATTCTAAATTTTTGAATAATAAATATATTTTCTGAATAATACATTTATATTGTTAAATCATCAAAGTTTAATTTATCCTAAGAAATATTTACTAGATGAAAATGATTATGAAAGCTCTCTCCTTATAGTTAAAAAATTTTTTTAAATGATTTGTCAAACTGATGTCATCCAATCAAGCCAAGCCTGTGTTTTCATGACAAAAACACCAATTAATTCAGCAATACATTGTTGGATACTTTCCCACTACGGGAGCTCAGTGGGCCCAGGGAGAAAGGGGTAGGTCTTCTACTTTCATTCCCAGAGTCATACATCCAAATATGGCTTGAAAAAAGATTAGTACAATTTAATTTCAAATTAGTTACTGAAATATATTTCTCCCATTCCAAAATAAAAATCTCTACTTTAAAATCCCCAAGACATACAAGAGGAGAAAGCTAGCTAATATGGCCGGCAGTCCTAAAACACCTACTTACACTCTGTCCAGCACATTTTGGCTTGCTTTCTTCTTAAAGCTGGTGACTCTGATAGATAAGCAATGGACCAAGAGAAGTAGAAGAAGTAGAAGAGGGTATGGGAGCCCTCATTGTCTCTTCTGCTCTAAATGTATACGTGTGTGTGTGTGTGTGTGTGTGTGTATTTGTGGGGTAGAAGAGGGGTAAGCATGAAGAGTATGTTAATATATAAAACCAACAGAATTAAGCCAAAAGGGCACCAAAATTCCAACTTACTCTCCTCCATGCCTACGTTTGTATCAACTGCCAAAGATGATTTGTCCTTTTCATAAAGTTCAGAATGATCTCCAAAGGCTATTGCCCCAAAACAAGTTAAAACACTTTTTCTGAACAACTAGCAATTGGATGAACTTGTATAGGTGTCTCAACAACTTGTTAGCTGATCAAAGAAGAAAGTCTTCTCAGCCCCCTCCCCAAACATCCTCCCCACACAAATAATACACAGACACAGATACACTCATAGATCAGATAGGGCTTAAAGAAGAGGTTTTGTCCCATTTATACTCATAAAGCAATTTTTAAAATAAAGTGCATCTCATGTAGGACCAAAATGGTCTATGATGTTTTTTAGATGTATAGTTATCAAATAACAGCAGATTGGTTAATTAAATATGATGCATGTTTGTGGTACCAGATTATTTTATTGACATGGAAATACATTCACTTTCTGTTGCCATGTGAACAAGAACAGGTTACATAAGTATATGTTTAATGTGATTATTTATAAAGTGTATATCTTAATATCTCTATACATACATAAAATACAGAAATATCTATATTAACACACATCTATATATTCCTATACATGGTTAAGATACTAACTGAATGGGCTCTAGAGCGTTTGCTTATTTTGCTTAATATTTTCTAATTTTTCTACAATGAGCACAAAGTATTTATAAAATAAACAGATATTTTCTGGTGTCTTTTGAAACCTAGTGACTGATGAGGGTTCTTGGATACAGAAGGGATATTACTATGACAGCCTGAAATAAATTTACCCTGACTACAAAGGATCCAATATACTTAGATGATATAATGCCTGACCTTTAATTAGGTGAGACCACTAATATGTAAATATTCACATAGAACAAATTTAAGTGAAATGCTTATAATAAACTACAAACTATCATGGAAGGATGCTTAAACTTAAATCAATAATTTATGTTATGCCAGAAAGCGAAGCTACTAGGACTTTTATAAGAAACCATATACATGAATATATTCTTATTCTTTAATATTACCAGTTTCTTATATGTTAAAATGGAGACTTGACAACCTTCTCTTTAAAGTGAATTTTACAAAACTAACAAGTTTTCTAAATTCTGTGAATGTGTACGTGTGTATCTGGATAATGAATTTGCACCTTTTTAAAATTACTGAATATTTGAGTGCTTGTCTTTTAGCAAAATTTGAGGTTGCATTTTATTCTTTCATTCTTTCTTTTATTCATTTTTATTCATATTTATTGGTGATATTCTCACCAATTTTACTATATATAGCATTTGGTTATTCCATTATTAGAGTTTTCCTACATCTTTGGAAACACCAACCGAAGGGTTCCTGTTCTCTTGGAAGCCATTAGAGGTGAATTTCAGTTGTGTATTGGAGACATCTGTAAGAATAAAGAATTATCCAGGGGGTTATTCAAGACAAAAACAAATTATGCATCAGCGCAGAACTGAGTAAGCTATAAGCCCAAGGGGATTCAGAAAATTTTGCCTTGCCTGTGATGACAGTGATTTGAGTAAGACAGTAATCAGTGAGGCTATGAAACCTTAATGTTCCATGGCTGGCATACGGGTCGCCATGGAACTGCTGTGCAGGCGAGACATCGCATTTCTTGTCTGGTGTCAGTGCAGCTCCATATGTTTTAGTGGGCAGGATGCTTTATGCTTTGTTAGAAAATCAACTCTGAGCTGTTGTTACATCTTTTATTTTATTCTACTTTTCCCAAGTGTGAGAAGCAGTAAATGATCAAAGATTTTTTTTCCCCATGTATAATTCATATGATTTTGATGGAAGGCACATTGCAATTGTCTGTAGCAGGAGAATATCGTTAAAATTATACATTTGAGAATAATACTAGTAATTGTGTTTATGTAAGTATGTAAAAGTTGGAAAGTTGGGACCATTAGGAAAAAATTCTGGAAACAGTTTTTAAATGACCTGAGTGGCTTGATCTTTAGGTCATAGTCTAGTTCAGAGAATTCATAAACAGGTGAAAAGTTAAAAGTATTATTAGATTAATAATTGGAAAAAATAATAAAAGAAATGGTACTATGCAGAACACAATGCAGCAACAAAGAAGATATGCAGCCAACCATCATATTTTTTTTTAGATATTCAGAAAAAAGAAATCTGTCACATAATGGCATCAGACTAGATTGGAAAGAGAAGGCTTTTAAAAATAAAAGGTCCAGTAAGATTAGGCTGCCTCTTGCTCAGCTGTTGGTATTGGGAGAAAGTTGCTTTAAATAATCCTGGCATAACTTAAGCCTTTTAACCTGAACTGTTCAGTACATTTGAGACTCACTTAGACAACTGGACTCATGGTAGGGCCCACGGAGAAACACTGACGATATTCAGTTCTCAGTTCAACCGGCCACACTGTGGAGGCACAGCCTCTGCTGCCCACTCTGGCTGAAGGTGCAGCCGCTTCCGCGGTGTGCGTGCTTACCTCCCAGGGTTCTTCTCAGGATTTGGACATTAACTCCTGAGAGGACTTTTGAGACACGCAAAGTGAAACAAATGGCAAGTAGGAAAGAAAAGCTCTTTAGTTTTTTCAACGGTGAGCTACCACCACTTATATTATGCTGGATTGAGCTTAAGCCCATTATCCAAAGTGAGGTGACACAAGATTGGAAAAATGGGCTCTTCACGTACTCGCCATCAAATTGGTACTTACTGATTAACACCATGATGCTCAAATGGTGGTGGTATTCACCAGGGATTCGGGGGTTGGGGGCGATAGACCCACATCTGAGGGAAGTGGTGAGCATTGTGGAGGGGAAGGGCATACCTCTAACCCTTGCTAGGGAGAGACAAAGATAGAAAATGCAACCAAAATGTTTGTACTCTCCTATTTTCTTGGAATAAAAAAAAAGCTCTTTAGTTTTTTGTTTGTTGGTATATGTAAATTTAAAAAAACCCACCTATCCTAAAAAAAACCCAAAAAATACTCTTTAATACAGACCTCTAGAGTATACTTTATCAAGATGTCAGTAGATGCCCTATGTACCCTACTGAAGATGAAATCTGTGAAATACTTGTGGTCTGCATTTATGACCTAGTCAGTCACTCCCATCATGGATTTTAAGCTACTTTTGAAATACTGCTTTGCCTTCTTGGTTCAACAATTTAAGAAATGTGAAAGTTACCTATATCCAGATACAAATCATGCTTGTCAATTAATAATTTTATTATCATTGCACTTTTATTATCTATATTTCTTTATTTCTGAGTATTTCTTTGGCACTTAAATATTTTTGTTCCCAGTTTCCTTATTAAATTTTTCTGATCAATAAATAAACTTTAAAAAGAGAAGACCAAGGAAGTCTTATATAAAGGAAGAGATATACAATGACAACAATCAGGACTCAAATTTTTTTTTTTTTTTTTTTTTTATGAGAGGGTTTTGCTCTGTCACCCAGGCTAGAGTGCAGTGGTGTCATCACAGCTCACTGCAACCTCAAACTCCTGGACTCAAACAATCTTCCTGACTCAGCCTCCCAAGTAGCTGAGACTACAGGGGCACACAATAAAGCTTGACTGAGGCCTCAGTTTTAACACACATACACACACATATTTCTAAGCTAAATGTACTTCAAAAACATTAAATTAATAAGGTGACTGATCACAGGTCCTACTTCTGCCTCCCATTTGCACGTATGATATTGTATGACAGGAAAACATGAAAGCTGCTTGCATTGTACTTGTGAAGTTCAAATAAAGTAAAGGATGTAGTGATACTTTAAAAAAATTAAAGCCCTCTTCTCCATGGAGGAAATTTGAAAGAGGACATTACATCAAGGATGCCTAAGTAATGAAATTTATTTTTACTGAGAATAATTTTCCTTCATGTGACCTTGTTTTTCTCTGGCTGTTAACTTCAGTAATCATAATCATTCTGTGTTGTTTTTTTTCTTGCCTTTCCCTCCTTGTTTAATGTCATTTTTCTTTTATTTCAACTGATGTTAAGATATATGGACATAATATTATTTCATTTCCACTTGGACTTTAAGCATATCTCTTAGAAGTTATTACTTGAATGAGTTTAACACAGGTTAGCACTGTTTTGTCTATTGTAGAAAACCAAAACTAAACCTAAACATCCAATTGGCACATAAGAAAATGCCTGTAAAGAACATTTTAAAAAGTAATTATGATTAATATGTTAGATTTCTCTTTTCCTCAGGCTTACTTTCTTCCTTTTGTCTTATGGGATTAGAGCAATCCCTTTGATATACAAAAAGATTTGTGGCTATGTTTCAATACCTCATCCTTTAGTGTCATGAAGGATTTGAATGTAAAGCTGATTAAAATCCTAATAAATGAATATGCATATAAAATATTATTTATCCATTGAGATTAAAATGGCAATTTTCATAACAAGAATGCACTTTGTTTCTATGAAATGTTTTCCCTAGAGAAGCTCAATGTCTTTGAAAAAGTAATAGAACCCACAAATATATACATTAATTAATATATACATATATTAATTAATATATACATATATTAATTAATATATACATTAATTAATGCATAAAAATCTTTCCCTTCTCGTTCAAAGATACAAATCAAGGTAAAGTGTGAAAGGTGTCTACCTCTAAACTAGTCCTTTAATGAAACAGTGAGCTCAGCCCAGAAAATTCTGAAAAGTCTTTGGTCCCTATTCCCTTTATGAAGCCAGTATGAGATTTCTGGTCAGCTTAGAAAATGGAAATTTTGACCTTTAAATACAAGAACCACTAACTATTTTTAAAAATTCAAAAGCTAGAGCCAAATGAAAATAATTCTATGATTTCACTATTTGAGACTGTATAGAATAAAGGTTAAAAGTTTGGGCTTCAGACTCTGACTATGTGGGTTTTTTTTCTGTCTGCACCCATGAGGTGAGAGTAGGTAAGCTACATGCCCCCCCTGTATACCTTGGAAAGGGGATCATGACAGCACCTTGTTTGTGGGTTTGTTGTGGGGATTAAAAGAGATAATATACACACACAAAAAATCCACTTGTCAAATAGCAAGTATTCAGTAACTGTTGGCTATATTTGTAATAATTTAATAATAACAACTACTGACAATAACAAATATGTCAACCATCTTTAAAAATATTTAGAAGGCATAAACTCTATTCAGAATTGAATATCATGTGAGCTATAGCTAAAATCAGCCAGGATTCTTCTCTTCTTTGGAAAGGTGTATTGTAAATAAAAGTTGTTTTTTAATGGTGCCTTTGGATGGTGGGATGGGGAAGGTGGTGTAGGGGGTTGGGGGGAACTTGAAACAAAAAAGAGGTAAAGATTAAAGAAGAGTTGAGTTTCATGTATCATCTTTAAAGGCTTAATTTCGATATAAAGCAAAATATCAGAAGAGCACAGTTTAAAACTTTTTGATACAAAATTTAATTATATATTTGGGGCACAAATATCTATTTAATATATACCATTAGGTGATGGGTTCATTAAAAGCCCAGACATCACTTCTATACGATATACTGTATACATGTGATGGAAGTCAACTTGTATCCCCTAAATCTTTTAAAATAAAAGACAAAGAAAAATACCAAAATTTTGTAGTATCATAACTGTCCAGAGATAAAAGTACAACTTTTGAATGCCTTAAAATTTTTTTGAAAACTTTATTTGTAGTTCTGAAACAAGATGAACTTTCATGGTGAAATGATTCTTACATATCACTAAATATATTAAGGCACACTCTTCATTTTAATAAAATGTGAACAAAGTGCATTTTTTTCTTTTACAAAGAATTTTTTCTTCAATAAATTCAGTATGAGCCTAACTCATAAAATTGATTTGGAATGTGTGTGAATGTGTATGATATGCAACAAACAAATCAAGGAAAAAAAATCAATGCAGTGACTTCATTTGGAGAAGGAAAAATTGCTATATTATATAATGAAAATCCCTTTTGTGTTATTCGATTTGCTGAATAAGATCTTTTGCATTTGGCAGAAGCATGTTCTTTCAGTGATTACCACTATAAAAGACTGAATGCCAGTTAGTGTATGAACAAAAAAAAGTGGACTTTGTTTGGAAAGATGCAGCCTGAAAATCTTACTAGTAGAAATGTGTATAAATTACTTAAAATCCACAAATAAAAATTTGTAACAGAAGTGAAGTAGTTATAGTGAATTTCAATATGAGATATATAACATGTTTATTCTCACATTTTGAAAGTTGCTATGGCTGCTAAATATAGTTAATGTTTTAAATTTCTTTAGTTTTACATTTTAGAATACTATCTTCTGAAGATAATAATGTCTCAGGTTAGACAATTCATTAAAGTATTTTGTATTGTTGTAGTCTAGTGTATTATATGTTGCTCTATACTATTATTTCTTATGCTTGACAATAAAATTTGTTTGCCGTTACTTTAATGATATTCAGATTTACATAATATCAATTAATCCCTACTCTAAGTCATGTACTATATTAAGCATTTTTACCTTTTTTATTTTTTTTCTTATCCAGCCTCACAGCATTCTTTTGATGAAACAATTGAGGAAGATTTTTGGAGAATGATTTTATAAGCTTATTATTTGAGTGATTAAATGCATTTGAGAAAGTGCCATTATAATTCTGCTTTTGTAGCACAGAAAGTTATATTTTCTCCTGTACTAAGTTTTTCTTTTTTCTTTTTTAAATTTCAGAATATTACAAGAGTAAAACGTTTTGGTTACATGCATTCCTTTTGTACAGTTTGAGTCAAAGTTAAAAGTGTGTCCATCACCCAGATAGTGTGCATTGTACCTATTAGGTGTCAATTTACCCATCCCTTTTTCCCCCCTCACCTACTTGATTTCTGTTGAATTTTACTGCCATATGTGCACATGAGTGTTGATCTATTAGTTCCAATTTAGTATTTAGTACATGTGGTATTTTTCCATTCCTGTGGTACTTCACTTAAAAGGATAGTCTCTAGTTCAGTCCATCCAGATTGTTGCAAAAGGTATTAGTTCACCATTTTTATTTTATGGCTGAGTAATACTTCATGGTATACATATACCACATTTTATTAATCCACTCATGAATTGATGGACACTTAGGTTGATTCCACATCTTTGCAATTGTGAATTGTGCTGCAATTAAAATTTGAGTACAGGTATCTTTTTTAATAAAATGTCTTTTTTCCTTTGGGTGGATACCCAGTAGTGGGATTGCTTCATCAAATGGTAGGTCTACTTTTAGTTCTTTGAGGTATCTCCATACTACTTTCTATAGAGGTTGTACTAGCTTGCAGTCTCACCAACAGTGTATAAGTGTTCCTATCTCTCCACATCCACGCCAGCATCTGTTGTTTTGGGACTTTTTGATAAAAGCCATTCTCACTGGAGTTAAGTGATATCTCACTGTGGTTTTGATTTGCATTTCCTTGATGATTAGAGAATTGAGCATTTTTTTCATATGTTTATTGGCCATTAGTCTATCTTCTTTTGAAAAGCTTCTGTTTACCTCTTTTGCCCACTTTTTAATGGGATTGTTTTGACGTTTATTTGCTGATTTGCTTTAGTTCTTTGTAGATCCTGGTTATCAGCCCTTTATCAGCTGTGTAGTATGCAAATATTTTTTTCCCATTCAGTAGGTTGTCTATTGATTATTTCCTTGGCTATGCAGTAGCTTTTTAATTTAACCGGGTCCCATTTATTTGTTTTTGTTGTTACTGTGATTGCCTTTGGGGTCTTTTTCATAAATTCTTTGCCTAGACTAATATCTATAAGAGTTTTTCCAACCTCCTCTTCTAGAATTATTAGTTTCATGCCTTAGATTTAAGTCTGTTATCCATTGTGAATTAATTTTTGCGAGTGGTGAGAGTTACAGATCTTGTTTCAGTCTTCTACATGTGGCAATCCAATTTTCCCAGCACCATTTATTGAATAGAAATTTTTATTTTGAATAGAAATTTTTCCCCCAATGTATGTTTTTGTCTGCTTTGTCAAAGATCAGATGGAAATGTGAGGATGGTTTTATATCTTGGTTCTCTGTTCTGATTCATTGGTCTAGGTCTCTGTTCTTGTGCTAGTTCTATGCTGTTTTGGTTGCCATAGTCTTGTAGTATAGCTTGAAGTCTGATAAAGTGATGCCTCTCAATTTGTTCATTTTGGTTAAGATTACATTGGCTATTTGGTCTTTTCTGGTTCTATACAAAGTATAGAATTATTTTTCTAGATCTGCACAAATGACATTGGTATTTTAATGGGGATTGCATTGAATCTGTAGATCACTTTGGGTAGGAAAGACCCTATAACAGTGTTGATTCTGCTGATCAATCAATGAGCATGATGTATTTTTCTATTTGTTTATACCTCTGCAGTTTCCTTCCTCAGTTTTCATAGTTATTCATGTAGAGATCTTTCACCTCCTTGGTTAAATATATTCCTAGGTATTTTATTTTCTTTTTTGCTATTATAAAAGATATTGAGTCTTTGATTCTCAGCTTGACTGTTGTTGGTGTGGAATGCTGCTGATTTGTGTACATTGATTTTGTAATCTGAGACTTTGCTGAATTTATTTATCAATTTCAGGAGTAGCTTGGCAGAATTTTTGGGATTTTCTAGATATAAGATCATATCATCAGCATAGAACAATAGTTTGCTCTCTTCTTTCCCCATTTGTATACCCTTGATTTCCTGCTCTTGCCTGATTGCTCTGGCTAGGATTTCCAACACTATGTTGAACAGAAGTGGTGACAGTGGACATCCTTGTCTGGTTCTAGTTCTAAGTAGGAATGCTTTCAGTTTTTCCCTGTTCAGTATGATGTTGGCTGTGAGTTTGCCACATATGGCTTTTATAATATTGAGGTATGTTCCATCTATGCCTATTTTGTTAAGAGTTCTTATCATAAAAGGAGTGCTGAATTTTGTTAAATGGTTTTTCTGCTTCTATTAAGATGATCATATGGTCTTTGCTTTTGCTTTTATTTATGTGGTGAATACATTTATAGATTTGTGTATGTTGAACCATCCTTACAAGTCTGGGATGAAACACGCTTGACTGTGGTGGATTATTTTTTTGATGTGTCGCTGAATTTGATTTGCTAGGATTTTATTGAGAATTTTTGCATCTATATTTATAAGGGATATTGGTCTGTAGTTTTCTTTTTTGGTTGAGTCTTTCCTGTCTTTGATATCATTGTGACATTGGCTTCATAGAATGAATTGGGGTGATTCCCACTGTCTTTATGTTATGAAATAATTTCTACAATATAGGTACCAGTTTTTCTTTGTAAGTCTTGTAAAATTGGGCTGTGAAACCATCTTGTCTGGGACTTCTTTATGTTAGGAGATTTTTTATTGCTGCCTCAATTTTGTTACTGGGTATTGGTCTGTTCAGGAGTTCTGTTTCTTCCTGATTTAATCTAGGGAGATTGTATGTTTCCAAGAATTTGTCCATTTCCTCAATGTTTTCAAGTTTCTGTGCATAGAGATTTTTATAGTATTCAGAAATGATATTTTGTATTTCCATGGTAATAGTTGTAACATCTCCTTTTTCATTTCTAATTGAGCTTATTAGGGTCTTTTCTTTTCTGTTTCTGGTTAATCTAGTGAGCGGCCTGCCAATTTTGTTTATCTTTTAAAAGAACCACCTTTTTGTTTTATTAATCTTCTGTATAATTCTTTTGTTACTGGTTTCACTTAGTTCTGCTCTGACCTTATTTCTTTTCTTCTGCTGGATTTGTGATTGGTTTGCTCTTCCTTTTCCAGTTGTTTGAGATGATTTATTCATTTGTTGATTTATGATCTTTTTGTCTTTTGGATGTAGGCATTAATGGCTGTGAATTTTCCTCTTAATGGCTGTTGTTACTGAATCCCACAGATTTTGATAACTTGGGTCTCCTTTGTCATTTAGTTCATAGAATCTCTTGATTTCCATCTTAATTTCCTTTTTGACCCAAGAATCATTTAACAGTAGGTTGTTTAATTGCCATGACTTTGTGTAGAATTGAATGTTTCTATTGGAATTGATTTCTAATTTTATTCCACTGTGGTCTGAGAAAATGCATGCATAATTATGCATGCATAATTTCTATTTTGTGAAATTTGTTGAGGCATGTTTTGTGGCCTAAGATGTGATCAATTTTAGGGAATATTCCATGAGCTGATGGGAAAAACATATATTCAATGGTTTTTGGGTAAAACATTCTATAAATGTGTTTAAGGCCATTTGTTCTAGAGTTTCATTTAAGTCTGTAATTTCTTTGCTCATTTTCTGCTTGGTGGATGTGCCTAGTTCTGTAAGCATGATGTTCTAGTCCCCAGCTATAATGATACCACTGTTTATTTATTTATTTTTTTTAGATCAAGTAGAGTTTGCTGTATGAATCTGGATGCTCTTGTGTTAGGTGCATAAGTATTTAGGATTGTTATGTCTTCTTGTTGAATTGTTCTCGTCATCATTATATAATGACTATCTTTTCTTTACTTTTGCTGATTGGAAGTCTATGTTTTCTGATATAAGAATAGCTACACCAGCTTTCTTTTGGTTTCCATTTGTGTGAAATATTGTTTTCCATCCCTTCATCTTGACTTTGAATGAGCCCTTGTGGGTTATATGTGTTTACTGGAGACAGTGGATACTTGGCTTGTATTTTTATTTTAATCCATTCAGCCAGCCTATGTCTCTTCAGTGGGGAGTTCAAGCCATTCACATTTATTGAAGAAATTGATAAGTGGGGAGGATTTCTGTTCATCTTGTTAAATAGAACTTTATTGCTTTGTTTTTCCACTTGAGCCATTATGGTACTTGGGCTCTGAGCTTTAGCTGTTGGGTGATTTTACACAGGTGGGTGATTATTGTGCTTATCTGTGTATTAATATAGTGGAGTTCTGAGTACTTCCTGCAGGGCAGGTCTGGTCTTGACAAGAAAATATGGAACACTTCACGAATTTGCATGTCATACTTGTGCAGGGGCCATGCTATTCTTCTCTGTATTTTTCTAATTTTAGTATATGTGCTACCAACATGAGCACTGTACTAAGGTTTTCAATAGGACCATATTATGAATAGTGAGACAAGTTTACTCTAGTAGGAGTTAAGATAACAGCATATATTTCTGCTATTAGCTTGGCATTATATTAAATTCATAGTTGATATAGCTGTATTTGTACTAAATACAGAAATTAATTCCTTATATGTGATTGGGCCAGGATTAACCCTTTTGACCTAGTTTCCCATTCCTTTCCCTTCCATTCATCCTTAACTTCTCTCTCTCTCTCTCTTTCTCTCTCATCCCTCTCTCCACGAAGCACTCTAGAATAATTAAGAGATTAGGATCTGAAATATGTGATTGTGATGGTGTAAGTAGATCTCTTAGAACCCTTTTGTCATGAATCCCCAAATTGATCCCATAGATTTGAAGTGAGTATTCCCAGGATGTTTGAAATTTCATTGTGGGATATTGGCTTTTTCTCAGCTGTCTGACCTTAAGCATATCTAAAAAGCAGTTCTCTGAAGCTCCAGAGCCCCTGACTTAATGCAAAATATAGTTAAGATTAGTACAGTTCTCTCTGCAGCTCCCTTATGTTATGGAGAGTAAAATATGGAAAAATACAAAGTATTCAGGTCAAATATTAAAATATGAAGACATAACTTTATTTTAATAAATCTATTAATCTAAACCATTAAGAAATCTTACAAAGGTATATGATTCATAATCAGAATAATAACTACTGAGAAAATATAAAAATTTATTTTCAGTACACATATGAGTTATGTTAATCCTAGTATACAACTGGTAGAATTGGAACACGGACAGCTGCGTCCAACTTGAGAGATATTTTAAGGATTCATACACTCTCAGTTCACTTCTAATCTTAAAATGTTTCCAAGACTGTGAAATACTTTAAATAAAACCTTAAAGTTACCTTTTAAGTAAAATCTAAGTGAAGAATGCTTTAAGAATTTAATAAAATAAATTAATTGATGAACTGTTGATATATAAAGCACCAGAAAATAAAAGATATGGTTTGTGAGACTTCTTCAATGTGTTTATACCACCAGATCAGTGATACCTTGTACTTGCCTCTAAACATTAAGATTTAAAACTCACTGTATGTTTCTTGTACTCATGGAAGTAGGTTAATAGTTTTCTAACCTCGGATATAGATGTAGACCCCAAATAGTAAATGAGATTATTAGATCATGGTTGAAATTCAAATACTCCTGGGGTTTATTTATAATTTATCTGTAATAGGAAAACGGAGAAGGTGAAGTACTACAAAATAGATGGAGAGCATATTGCTTTTAGGGATATCATTTTATTTCATAACCAGAATAAACTTATGAGGTCAGTAGTGTTATTCAGCTTTTATTGAGGAGGAAATTGAGACTCAGACATTAATTAATTTGCCTGAGCAATATGAGTGGTGAGTGAGTGCCAGAGATGAGATTTAAACTGGAGTGTTTATGACTCTAAAGTCAAGGACCCTTTCTTATTCTGCAGACTCCTTGGGGAGTCTAAAATTCTAGATTGTGTCCATTCTTCAGGACAAACAGTTCAGTGCTATATTCATTTTTAATATGCCAATTCTTAGCTAAGCAAGCAACAGCTACATTCGTTATTGCTTCTTTTTACTTAATGCCCTTATCTTTTTACCAAAGACTGTGGAAAGAG
The DNA here is from genome assembly GCA_008086735.1 of Cheirogaleus medius. Classification (NCBI taxonomy): domain Eukaryota; kingdom Metazoa; phylum Chordata; class Mammalia; order Primates; family Cheirogaleidae; genus Cheirogaleus; species Cheirogaleus medius. Next base: position 41,043,901 of record VBSM01003176.1, on the reverse strand, counting down.
CACAAGCAGTGTTGCTGAGATCTTGTAAATGTGTAAAAAATCTGAAAACTAAGTCCCATTGTGGTGGTGATGGTTGTGGTAGCATGTGTGTAACCACATTACAAACACATAGACAAATTCCAATAGACCCTGCTGATAGTCTAATTACCTCCAGTGGTTCCTGTCTTTTACAAAGTAATTTGCTAGACAGGGAAATGCAATTGTCTCCTAATATATTAAAATTAAAATAAGAGACATTTAGACTATATGATAATTTATGTTTCCTTTTCTCTTTATTTTTCAGCAGTATGAACATTGTAACAATTTTGATTCTTCCTGTCCATGACCATATTGTTTGTGTCATCTGTGATTTCTTTCATCACTGTTTTGTAGTTCTCCCTGTAAAAATCTTTCCCTCCTTGGTTAAATGTATTCCTAGATATTTTATTTTCTTTACAGCTATTGTAAATAGTACTGAGATCTTGACTTGACTGTCAGTTTGAGTGTTATTAGTATATAGAAATGGTACTTATTTGTGTACATTGCTTTTGTAACCTGAGAGTTTGCTGAATTTGTTTATCAATTCTAGGAGACTTTTGGTGGAGTTTTTAGTGTTTTCTAGATACAAGATTATAGTGTAAGGAAACAGGGATAATTTGACCACCTCTTTCCTGATTTGGATGCCCTTTACCTCTTTTCTTGCCTGATTACTCTTGCTAGGACTTCCAGTATTGTGTTGAATAGAAGTGGTGACAGTAGGTATCCTCGTCTTGTTCTAGTTCTTAGGGGGAATGCTTTCAACTTTTCCCCATTTAGTATGATGTTGGCTGTGGGTTTGTCATATATAGCTTTTATTATTTTGAGTTATCTTCCTTCTATGCCTAGTTTGTTGAAAGTTTGATCATGAAAATGTTCTGGATGTTATTGAATGATTTTTCTGCATCTATTGAAATGATAATATGGTCTTTGTTTTTACTTTTCTTTATGTGGTGAATCACATTTATTGATTTGTATATGTTGAACCAACGTTGCATCCCTGGGATGAAATCCACTTGATCATGGTGGATTATCTTTTCGATGTGCTGTTGAATTTGGTTTGCTAGTATTTTATTGAGGATTTTTGCATCTATATTTATTAGGGATATTGGTCCGTAGTTTTCCTTTTTTTGTTGTGTCTTTTCCTGACTTTGGTATCAAGGTGACACTGGCTTCATAGAATGAGTTAGGGAGGGTTCCCACTTTCTCAATGATATGGAAGAGTTTCGTTAGAATGAGTGCCAATTCTTTTTTGTAGGTGTGGTAAATTTGGCTGTGAATAGTTCTGGGCCAGGACATTTTTTTCAGTGGGGGGGATGGAGTTTTATTTATTTATTTTTATTATTATTTCAATCTCACTACTCATTGTTAGTCTGTTCAGGATTTCTATTTCTTCCTGATTCAGGCTTAGGGGATTGTATGTTTTTAAGAATTTATCCATTTCTTCTGGGTTTTTTAGTTTGTGTATATAGCAGTTTTCATAATATTCATGGATGATATTTTGTGTTTCTGTGGTATCAGTCTTAATGTCTCCTTTTCCATTTCTGATTGAGCTTATTTGAGTCCTTTCTCTTCTAGTTAATTTAACTAGTGATTTATCAATTTTGTGTATCTTTTTAAGAAACCAAGTTTTTTTTGTTTCATTGATCCTTTGTATTGCTTTCTTAGTTTCCATTTCATTTAGTTCTGCTTTGAGCATTTTATTTCTTTCCTTCTGCTAGCTTTGGTTTTAGTTTGTTCTTTTGTTAGTTCCTTGTGGTGTGATATTAGGTTGTTAATATGTGATTTTTCTGTCTTTTTGATGTAAGCGTTTAAGATTATAAAGTTTGAACTTTCCCCTTAGCACTGCTTTTTATATATTCCATAGATTTTTGCAACTTGTGTCACCTTTGTCATTCAATATATATTTTTTTTAATTTCCATTTTGATTTCATCAGTAATCCAAAGATTGTTCAGCAGCACATTGTTAATTTCCATATATTTCTGTAGTTTTGAGAGTTCCTCTTAGAATGGATTTTTATTAGTTTTATTAGTTTTATTTCACTGTGATCTGAGAAGAAGGTACATGGTATGATTTCAATTTTTCTGAATTTGCTGAGATTTGTTTTATGGCCTTGCATATGATCTATCTTGGAGAATGCCTTCTGTGCTGATAAGAAGAATGAACATTCTGTAGTTTATGTGTAGAATGTTCTATAAATATCTGTTATGTTCATTTATTCTAGAGTCTCATTTAAGTCTAGTCTTTCTTTGTTGATCTTCTGCCTCAATGATCTGTCTAGTTCTCTCAGTAAAGTGTTGAAGTCCCTGGCTATCATGATTGCTGTTTATTTCTTTCGTTAGATCTAGTAGAACTTGACTTAGGAATCTGGAACCACCTGTGTTGGGTGCATATATATTTAGGATTGTCATATCTTCTTGTTGAATTTATCCCTTTATCATTATATAATGACTATCTTTGTCTGTTTTTACTGTTATTGATTTAAAGTCTATTTTATCTGATATTAGAATAGCTACTCCTGCTTGCTTTGGTTTCCGTTTTCATAAAAATTTTTTTTTCTGTCCCTTTACTTTGAGTGTATGAGCATCTTTGTGAGTTCAGTGGGTTACTTGGAGACAGCATATATTTGGCTTGTGTCCTTTAAGTCACTCAGCTAATTTACATCTTTTAAGGGGTCATCAGGACCATTCACGTTCAATGTTGGTATTGATATGTGGGATATTGTTCTGGTCATCATTTTGATTGTTACATATTTGCTTTGTTCTCTCCCTTGTGTTACTGTTTTATAAGAGCTGTGAGTTTTACCTTTTTGGTGTTTTTACACTGGCGGATATTGTTCTGTCTCATGTATAGTACACTATATAAGTATTTGTTTTAGGATAGGTCTAGTGGTGACAAATTCCCTTCATGTTTGCTTTTCTGGGAAAGACTTTATTTCTCCTTCACTTATGAAATTTAGTTTTGCAGGATACAAAATTCTTAGCTGGCAGTTATTCTCTTAAAGGAGACTAAGGATAGGACCCCAGTATTTTCTGGCTTGTAAGGTAAGGTTTCTATTGAGAAGTCTGCAGTTAGCCTCATGGGTTTTTTGTTTTTTTTTTGTAAGTTACTTGATGCTTTCACCTTACGGCTCATAGGAGTTCTTCCTTCATTTTGATTTTGGCCAGTCTGATGACTATATGTCTTGGTGATTCCCTTTTTGCAATGAATCTCCCAGGTGTTTGTTGAGCTTCCTGTATCTGGGTGTGCAAATCTCTAGCAAGACCAGGGAAATTTTCCTCAATTATTCCCTTAAACAGGTTTTCCAGGCCTTTTGATATTTCTTCTTCACTCTCAGGGATGCATATAATTTTATATTTGGCCATTTTACATTATACTATATTTCTTGTACATTTTATTAATTCCTCTTAATTCTGTGTTCTTTTTTTTAGACTGGATTAATTTGAAAGAGTTGCCTTCAAGTTCTGAAATTATTTCTTCTGTTTGGTCTAATCTATTTTTACAACTTTAAACTGTGTTTTTTATTTCTCTAAATTTATTTTTCATTTCCAGAAGTTTTGTTTGTCTTTTTTTAAAAACATATCTCTTTAGTCATTTTTTTCATTTCCTGAATAATTCTTATGATTTCTTTGAGTTGGTTTTCATTTTCTCTTAGATTTCATTAAGTATCCTTACATTCCATATTTGGAATATATTACCTGTCATTTCAATATTTTCATGTCAGTTGCGATCCACTGCTAGAGAGCTGGTGTGCCCCTTCTGGGGGGTGTCTTTTCATTCTGATTTTTCATACTTCTAGAGTTCTTCTGCTGATTCCCTCTCATCTGGAGCAGTTGCCACTTCTTGTTTTAGGGTTTTTCTGGTGTTTAAATGGGACTCTTTTCTCCCTTTACTTTTAAGAGTATGTCTGTAGCATATGCTGCATAAGAACCTTTGGTTTTGCTTGTGGGTTCTTTAATGGGGGTGGTCTAGGTTCTAGATGGATACCTTGGTTATTGATATCCTTAGTATTGTGGTTTTCTCAGTTGCAGTTATTTGTAGGCTCTAGTGATGGTGTACTATGAGTGTGGGCAGATTTATTTTCTCTTGTCAATAAAGGAGGTCTTTGAAATAATTTCTCTTTTCCCAGCCCTGTGGTCTTCTTAAAAGTTTGAATTACACTGGGACTGCCAGTTTAATCTCTCAGTCAGTAGGTGGCACTTGTGGGTAAGACTTAGTCTTGCGTTGTGTGATTAAGTCAGTAAATGTTGTAATGGGTTATACAAGTTGTCCTCCCTGCCAGTAGATGGAGCTTCCAGGAAAGAGCCAACTGCAGTGGTGTTTTCTGAAATCTGTGACCAGCTCTAGGCAATTGGGAGAAGCACTTGGATGTCCTAGGTGGTGGGCAGGGCCTTGGAGCTCCAAGGTCACTCCTTGTGCTTTACCACAGCTGGGAGTGTGAGGGAGTGAGGCTGGGCAGGACTGGGTCCAACAAGCCTGCCTTCAGGCTCCACAAAGGCGGGCACAAGAGCTGTCTCATCAGGTGTCAAGAGTCAGCTCCCAGGCTGCTGCACAAATCCACCAGGGAGGGCCTGAAGCAACTCTACTAATCCAAAAAGTCTGCTTGTGGGGGAAAGTCAGGCTGATATTCAGAGTCAGGTTTCACTCTTTTCCCTATTCTCTTGCTCTGTGAATCTCCTTCTGGCATATGACTGCAAGCAGCAGCACAAACTAGCAAAGCTCACCAGCTATAGCATTGATGCTAGGAGATTCCCTGTCCTGGATCCTATCTTAAGTTGTGTGACTTTCCTGTGTGGGGAGGGGTGCTCCACTAGTGTACTATCACTTGGACCCAGACCACACTCTCCTTTTAATTCTGCCTGCATGGGCTCCCTCCTCTTCCAAGATTAGTTCACAAATCTCCCCTCCATGCTACTGAGCAACACGATCGAGTCCTGGGCATACAGAGGACAGCCTGCAGGCCTGTCCCATGATCCCCCTATTTCATTCCCATGCCAGGGAGAAGTGTGCTGGTCCTGAATTGCCTGTGGAGTGCTCAGGTAGGTTTAATGTCCTCTACTATGGGGTATGAGTATGTTGTCCTCTGCTGGAGCAGCCAGGGAGGCAGTGCTGCAGAAGGCTGGTGGTCACGGTGCTTACAGTCTGAGTACCCCTGGTCCCCTATAGGTATTTAAGAGGAAAGGCATGAACCCCACTCTTTGCGGAAGCTTGGATGTGGTGGGCACACGAACAGAAGGGAAGCAGCAGCTCCTAGGAACTCCATCTCAATCATCCCTTGGGGTACCTGTGCCAACTCACATGGGAACTGCCATGGCTTGTCAGCAGCTGTGGGCAGGGTAGGGGAGGAGGATGAGAAGAGTATGAATGGAGAAAGTCTGGCAGTCTGGTCTCCTTTGTCCTGAGGGCCCCCCTGGCCTGTTGCACTCTCCTCTAACCTGAAGGCAGCCCACCCTGAATGTCCAAACTTTGTGATCACACAGTTCCCCTGGGATCCAGCAACTCCCTGTGGCCACTGCAGTCTGGGCAGGAGTTGGGAAATGTTTCTATGGGAAACAATGAGAAGTCAACTTAAGGGCTGAAGCTCTCTGGGGAGGACAAAGGCACACAATGGGTGGAAAGCAGTATGGTGCCCACCTCCTCATCTTGGGACTTTTTTGAGGGGGAATGACCCTGAGGGTGCTGGAGCCCAGTGGTGCTTTCTCTCGAGACCTGATATGCTTAGGGACATCTTTAATGTGACTGATTAATAGCTCTGTTATTTCCTTGGGAATGTCTACTGGTGTGAAATAATTTTGTTTCTCTTCTTGTTGTGGATGACTGGTTCACTTTAAGATTGGACTTACATTAGTTGAGGTATGCAAAACAAGGACATATTGAAAAGGTTACTGCAAGTACTCTTTGCTTGTGATAGCATGAGAAAGTGTGGTTCTGTCACATGTTAGATAGTGGTTGGACAATAGACTAGAAGACAGAGAACTTTGAATCTTATTCCCTTCTCAAAATGAATTTATTGTGTGATTTTCAGTGTGACAAAGTTTCAGCACTTCTGTCTTTCAATTTCCTCATCCACAGAATATCATGACTATTCCAACTAATATGTAAGATAGGAGGATGAAATCAGATTATACTGTATATGAGATAGTATTTGAAAAAATATTATTATATAACTATAAACAGCTATGAGTAACGATAGTGACAAATAATGCTTTTATCATTTAACTGTGTTTTATATTTCTTTATTTTTTAGTTGACATCTTTACCTACTGGGTAAGCCACCAATTGCCCACATATAAGTAATGCTAATGTGTTTTATGATTTAATGCTTCTGTGTCTGATTCATCTTAATAAATGACAAAGCATCTAGCGCAGTGTCCAACACATAGTGAAGTATTGATACATATTTGAATAAATTGTGTAAGTACACTTATAGGGTATAGTACATCAGAATTAAGCTCTTTCAAGGTTGTCATGTCTTTGCAAATGTCTTATATTTAATGTTTTAGCTTGCAATCTGCACTTTGCCTTCAGAAAATTATCTCATTAGACTAAAATGTTAACGTGAGGTTATAAATTGTTCATATTTTGGTTGTAAAATAAAAAATACTTAAGTGAGAGTAAGGTTTGAGACAACCTATCACACCTGATATCCCTGTAGAATAAAGATTGGGGGGAGAAAAAACCAACCTGGATGTCAACATAAAAGTATATATCTGTGTGTATATCTGTATATTTTTCCAGTAACACATATAACTCTGATGTCTTATGTTCAGAAAAAAATTGCTGAGCTAGCTCTAGAAGTGTTAGTTATTAGATTTTTTGTTTATTTTCGACTTTATCCAAACTGTAAAATTTAAGGGGAAAATGATTATCATTAGTATTTGTATTTTGAATTTTGTTGAGTGGGAGACTTGTAGTGCTTACTTTCAGGACTTAGAATGTATTTTTTTTTCTGGTTCTGAATTTTTTCATAATTTATATAAGGGCTGGATAAACATTTAGATTCTATAAAAAGACACTTTAAAATATGCTTATAATAAGCCCAAGGTCATAGAATTATTTTAATAATTTTTATTTTTATAGATTCTGGTATATGATTTAAGTGAACTTATTAACATTTTTATTAATAATTAGATTAAAATACCCAGTTAGAAATGTAAATTGATTCAATCATTGTGGAAGAAAGAGAGCCCTTTTAATGAGTTTTAATTGGATCATTTCTTATTTTATTTCATTCTTCAATATAACAATTTAAAATTTATAGTAAAAATCACCTATAGTACATGGTAAATTTGTTTTATGTCATGAATCTCTGCCATAAGTGAGGAAATATTGTTAAAAACATTGAGCTTAAAAGTGCGAGTTTTTCTTCTGTTTTTGTTATATTATCAAGTTGCATACTTTTAGAAAAAGCCCAATGTAAGAAGCACTACTAAAAAGAAAGAGAAAACCTTTTAATAGTGTTGGTTCTAATTTAAATCATTCTAATTTAAATCAGTGAAAAAAATGCTTACTCTGAGTCAATTTTTCTGATATACAATTGGTTAGTGAAGAGATTAAATTATGAATGTCATTTAATTTAAAACTAAAGAGAAAAAAAGCATTATCACAGAGAATATGCTCTTTTGTGAATGTCAGGTGCAACTTGTTGAAGGTCTTTTGAAAAACAAGAAGGAAAGTCCTTATTGCATATAAGTTATGCATGCTTAGAGTACCTACCAGTTTGGAATACAGATGCCAAAGTATACTTTTGATTATCACTGTTTTTAATGGTAGTTGACTGCCAAAATCACTCTGCCTGTATTTTCCACTGGAAGGGAATGAGCCTAGGCTACTATAAAACAGAATGGATCAAAGACTTAAAATCTGTGTAGAAAATAGTATTTTGCCTATGAAGTTGGGGTATTTATTCGTAACTTGCTAGGAGTTTCTAGAGAGCCCTTTTCTCTCCTTTGTGTTCCTTTGTTCTTCTCAAATATTGGTTTCCCTTAACAAACAAGTATCTTTTGTTAGCATGGCGCTATATAACTGAGAATGTTGCCAAATGTTAGCTGGTTCATTTCTGGTCATTTCTTGGCCTTTCATATAAGGCTGTTGAGAGAGTTAACAGGGTTAATTCATGTAAACCTATTCCATAGTTCCTGGCACATAGTCATCAGTATGTTGGGCAGGCGATAAGTACATTTCCATTAGATAGATGAGGGGAATGAGTCACAGAGAAATATCTATTTCCTTAACACAAAGACATTATTGGGGCTCATACAGAGACATCATCGGGGCATATACACAGTAACATTTTAGAAATACATTTGGGCCATTCTTACCCTCTTCTGAACTGCCCAGTTGGCTTGTCATTGATACTATCTCCAAGCCTAAAAGTCCTCCAGCCACCAGTGTAGTTAGGCAGTGGTGCTTGGCATTTTAGGGGAAAAAATCTAGAAAAATAAAGAAAATGTAAACATTATAATATCATGAGAATGAATATGAAATATATGGCTTGAGATTTTAAAATTAGAAGAGTGAAATAATTTTTATCAGTATTATTAAGAGGTTTAATATTAATATTTGTTATTCCAGCATTTATTATATACTGCTATCAACATTTTACTTCTTTACTTTAACAAAATTTAAAGTGATACTGTGAGGATGGAATGAGTTCCTGGCACTTTAAAAGGATCATTGGCTATAATGAATTGATAATGTTGCCAGTGCTGTAGAAGTAGTAGCTTATCCTCCCGTCACTGAAAGTCCATTTGCCTTTAGTGAGTGTGCTGGATGACATTTTCAAACATACTAAATGAAATATTAACATAGGGCCATGGTTGGGACAACTGATTTAGTTCTACTTTATACCAGCACTGGTATGGAATGTTTCTTTCAGGAGACAAATATTATAACATTTTTATCTGCAGAGAGAAGAGCTTATTTTGCCAAATGCACCATAGAGAATATTTAAGCAAAATGTTTAGTTGCTTTATATAGCTTACCATTCCATCTGTTTAGTAATTTTAATAAACACACACACACAATTTAAGCACACCATTGTTAAACATTATTTTCCTCTTTCAGTTTGTTCATTTAGCCAGGAAAGCATGTTTTAGTAATTTTATTTATTTTAAAGTTTTACCCTCAGGTCATGGATGGGGTTAGGATAGGTCAGAGCTGCTTTCATTATTTGCCAGGTGATAAGTGGCAGCACTTGAACAATAATGGCTTTATTAGTAATTCTCATAAACCGTCATATTTAATGATATTTCTTTTTAAAGTAAAAGTTTGTCATGAAGCCAGAGGTACAGAGATATACCTGTTTTGGAGACAGAAGTAGGAAAAAGTCTCTCTGTTTAAATGTGTAATATATATGGGACAAACCCATGTGTTTCATAATCATTTTACTTTCAGAAATAAGATTCTTATGTTTATAAATGTTTCCTTCTGTTAACTATTTAATTTTTTAGAGTGGATTGATTTCGTTTGCAGCGTTATTTGCTACTTGACTTGCCTAAAAAATTCAAAGATGGTTATGGCCCCCTTGTGGTCAAATGGTATAAAGTTATCAAGATGGAAAAAAGCTATACTTTTTCTAAAACAATATGCTTGAAAATTCTAAGGCTATGGCTTAAAAATCATAAAACAGTCTGATAGATAATAAAGATATAAGTTGATTATTTAATCAACCTAAGGTCAAACATCCAATTTTTATGTAAATAGATAACTTTTCAGACTTAATGTGAATAATGTCTAAATAGTTACATTCATCATCCTACCCTCTGACATTTTACTTTAGATGTATTAACAAGGTAGTAAAAAAAAATGTTTTTTATGATGCTGAATATTATATATAATCTAATACTTAAAATATATTAAGATAGGAAAATGTGAAACAACATCTTTTATGTATGTGTTTTTGGTAGTTAAATCCTAACAGTTAAATATTAACATTTTGGTAGTTAAAATAATTATTTAGTTTCTCACATAATTCATTTTACTTTCTCTTAGGTAAAGCATCTTGAATCATTTTTTTCTTTTGTTCAGTGTTTTATGTTCTATATAAGAAAGAAGTTGATACTAGGAAGTATATATGTGAATATGTTTTAATAATTTATAATAATATAAATAAGCAATTGCTTTTGTCACAGTTATGGTAAGACTTTAAATTATTTATACTGAGAAAATGTTGGATTTGAGGGTTTGTATTCTACCTATGGAAACAGCTTTATATACTTAGAAAAAATAATCGGGATTTGGGCCATTTGCTCTCTAAAATAGCATGCAAAAATTATATAAGATTGTTTTATGTTTAAATCTTTTGATTTAAAATATGAAAACAGATGGTAGTGAAATAAGCAGGAATAAATCCTGTTATGCAAATATAACTACTATCTGTGAGTTGTTTTAGTGAAACAATCTTTTTAGTTTTGGTGTGGTTCTAAGAGTGGGAAAGAAAAAAAGGTCTTGTATAGTATGTGCCAAATGATAGGTATTCAAAGGCTGTCCCGACCAGTGCCAATTTGATATTACTATTTTTATCAGGTCCACTCTACTTGATCTCATGGGATAAACTTCTATCTTCAGGGAAGAAATGGAAGAGCTAGCAGAAATTAAATGAATACTTCAATAAAGGTCACAAAGAATTTATCAGAGCTTTGCTAGATTAAAAAATATCTGTGAAGGCAAAACTAATCTCTGGTGTTAGGAGCATGAGGGATGTTTCTGGAATAGTGGTGATTTCTGTGTTTTGATGTGAGTGCATCATATGAAAACGTTTGCCTTGTTAAAATTTATTATTTATATACTTTTTTGTATATATACTGTTTTTCAGCAATAAACTAATAAAAAAGAGAAAAATAATATTTGTGAACACTTGTAGAACATTATAGAAATATTCAGGTGAAAATAGATGAATTATTATTCTTTGAAATACAGTTTTATGCAGAAATCACTATAAAATACTTTATAGTTCTTTCACTTAATAAAATAAGTTTGATGAAGTATTTCTTTTATAAAATTAACCCAAAGTCAGGGAAAAGAAAGCTGTCTTCCAAATGATCAATTCATTGCTTTCATGTCATGAGAAATTTACTAGCTGATTTTAAATGTTTGAACACTTACTTAGAACGTTGTAGTAGGAGTAACCCGAACTGCGTTTTACTCTGAATCTATGTGACCTCAAGCAAGTTTTAATATTAGATTCCGAATTTGTAAAAATGGGGGCAATTATTATATACTTTGTAGCATTAAATTAGATGACACATGAGAAAGTCTATAGCACAAAGTATGCACATAATATATTTTTAATAAAAATTAACTTTTTCAAAACCTTTTCCCCCATGGGGATCTTACCTTAATCTACTGTTGAAAAATGGATGGATTTCCTGACTTGTTGGCAATACCAAAAAAGTGAACATTTATTACTATAAAATATGCATCATTTTATTAAAGCGTTAGCCAGTTGGATCTATAATTTATACATGGTGTTTATCAATGTGATATAGGGATGAGCTACATAAGGATATTATCCTCTTTGGGGTGATCCTTGGTTTTGAATTTTAGTATTCCATTTAAATTTGTATAACTAGGAAAAATTATTTTGGAGTGTAATTTAAAAGAATAATAAATATATGCCCCTTGGTTGGCATTATATTCCTGAATATATATTCTCAGAAAATAAAAGTAGGAAAAGTACTAAAAAGCCACAAAGATGGAATAGTGAAAAACTGTCTGTAGTCTAAATGTCATGCAATAATAGAATAGTTAGAATTATAATTTATTCAGTGGGCAGAGTATTATATAATTTAAAACCTAATATTATGAAGACTTTGTTACAATATGGACAGTGATTCATGGGGAAAGTAAAATTTAAAAAGACTATGACATACTGTGACTTCAATGGTGATACCATGGTTGCCATTATTTATTATAATTATATATTTGAACAAAGACTATCCATGAATTAGGAAAAAATGTAAACATCTCTTGAGCTACAGTGGTGGAATTTGGGGTGATAATGTTCCTTTAATGTTATAATTAAATGTAATAACTAAATGTAATTTACTATGTAATTAATTACATAGTAAATGTAAGAACAGTTCTTTTTTGATTAGACCTAGGACATTTTTCTTCTCAGACAGATTTCTATTTACAATACCATGTGATTTTTTTGGTGGAAATATATAAAACTTTTACAAAATTGAGGTACTTTGCCATGGAGTTCTTTGTTTGCTTCTCTCCAAAATGTACCTCTGAAGTTTGACCTAAACATCTCTTAGAAAATTTAAAAGTTAAATGTCAGTTACTCAACAAGCACAGTTAACGTAGCAGCAAATGTGAATATGCCGAGGCCTCTGGAAGCTTCTGGGTTTGGCGGCTCATCTGTGTTGTCCATCACTCCTTCTGTGCCCTACTCTGGTTATATTCATAACAGAGCAGCAGCTCTCCCCATCCCACCTTGGGGTTGGAGGGCACTTATTCAAATGCAATCTGTGTTTCCAGGGCAAATAAAATGTAAACATTTGCTTTTTTTCCTCCTCTGGTTCAAGCCCTTTCCAGCTTCTCACAAAGGGCAGGACCTGAGTGCAGGTTCCTGGAGCTGAGCTCTAGGGCCAGAAGCACTAACAACAAAAAGAGGGCCAGGAAGGCTGATTTAATGAATTTTATCAAGTGTCCCACCACCTCATTAAAAGAACATTTCAAGAGGAACATTTGCTGACATGGCTTTTTGAAGATTCATTTATTCCACAAACATTTAGTCAGAGACTTCCATGTACCAGAGGTACAAATGTGAAACTATAAAGATGAATTTGACCTGGTACCTGCCTCAAGCAGCTTTATATAAAGGAGAAGTTTGTCCTGCTTAGTTCAAGCCTTTCTAAAATGCAAGCTGCTTCTTTCTCTTTTTATACTACATAAAAAGAAAGCCAAGGATGCTTTTATTATACTGGGGGAGGGGGATGGTGGTGAGTATATGTATGTGTGTGTGTGTATATATATATATTTCCAGTAGATGTAAATTACATTTTACATAAGCTAGTCTGTATATTTCTAGAAGTAATAAAAATGGCATAATATCTGCAGATATTCAGTGTGGTTTTTTTGTTGTTGGAGAATAAAAAATTTTAATACAATCTTTTTAAAATGGCATTACCAGGAAAGAAAATACAAGATTTAGGATGCACCTATTTGGCCACTAAATTCTTTCTTTTTAGTTGAGCACCAATACATGATTCCCATGATTTTTTAAAAAGAAAGAATAATTTTCCTATCTATCAAAGTGAAACATGTATATCCTATGATTCTGCTATTCCACTTTTAAGATACATTTCCAGCAGAAATATGTAAATTGCCAAAAGACAAGCACTAGAATGTTCATAGCATCACTATTTTTAAAAGCCCCTAGAAACAACTTGATGTCCATCAACAGTAAAATTTGCATTCTGTGCATAGGGCAATGAAGACACATCCTTACTAGGACAAAACTGAAACATAATATTGAGCAAAAGAAGCTAGATACCAAATGTCCCCACTTTTCTCTGATTCCATTTCAATAAAGTATACAGCAGGCCAGATGACTCTGTGGGTGTTAGACGTCAGCACAGTGGTCACTCCTTTGGGGAAGGCTGCAGTCAGTGTCTGGAAGAGAGCACAAAGGAGGGTTTCTAGTTGCATCCTGTTTCTTTAGCTGGGTGCTAATTACACAAGTGTGTTCAGTTTGTGAAAACTCACCAAGGTTTACACTTAATGTTATACACACTTTTCTGTAGGTATATTATACTTCAACACAGTGTTTAAAATTAACAATTAAATTCAGTGAATAGACTAAAGTATAACAGGAAATGGAGCTGTGCTTATAAAAAAAACATGCTCCTCATTCACCTAAATCTTTGTGGACATTATAAATAAAGACCACATCAATTAGAACAAACTGAGGTGATTTATTCAAAGCTTTCCCTAGTAGCCTTAATCACTTGCATTTGGCAGAGACTCAAAGTCAAGCAGGGGAGTGGGAAAACTTTATAATGAAGACAAAAAAAAAAAAGAGAGAGAGAGAGAGAGAGAGAAAGGCTTTATGTGTGTTCTGATTGGAAATTGTTGGCATGAGAAGCTGGAGGTGAACTAGCTAGAAGGGGGACACTATATGTGATTGGTTTGGGAAGCATGACTGGCTTTCTCTGTTTGGTCTTGAGTTAGAAGCAGAGGTGACAGAACAGAAGTTGGCAGTCTCTGATCATGTTCTAACCATGCTGTGTAAATTGCTGCAGAGATTGTGGTTTGTCTTCCTGGGTTAGTTTATTCATAGATTGTGGGTCAGAGTTTGATAGGGTTTGGATGTTTGGCCCCTCCAAATCTCATGTTTAAATTTGATCCCCAGTGTTGAATGTGGGGCCTGGTGGGAAGTGTTCGGGTCATGAGGGCAGGTCCCTCAGGAATGGCTTGGTGCCCTCCCAGCAACAGTGAGTTCTCACTCTATTAGTTCCCAGGAGAACTGGTTGTTTTTTAGAAGAGCCTGACACTTACTACCTCATAGTTTCCATAGGTCAGGAATCGAGTATGGCCTAGTTGGGTCTTCTGCTTAGGATCACCACCAGGCAGAATCTTATCATCTTATTTGAGGTTTGGGATCTTCTTCTAAGCACATGGGTTGTTGGCAGAATTCATTTTTATGCAGCTGTAAAGCTAATGGTGGCTTATTTCTGAAAAGTCAGTAGTAAGAGAAAGTCTCTGCTACCTCTGGTTTCTGACTACAAGACCCTGTTTTAAAATACTCATAGGATTAGGTCAGGCCCACCCCAGATAAACTGCATTTTTATTAACTCAGAATCAACTGATTAGGGACCTTAATTTCATCTGCAAAAACCCCTTCATCTTTGCCCTGTAATGTAACATGAGCAATATCCATCATATTCACTGACTCTACCCATACTCTAGGGGAAGTATAGGTACAGCAGAGGGTGGGAATCTTGGGGTCCATTATAGAATTCTTCTTTCCACAGACCTGAACTCTTTTAAAGGTAAAAAATCTGACTTAAATTGAGATGAGGCTATATAAAGCCTTTATTTATCCCACTTACTATGAATACTCACTGTAGTAATAATGTGTTTGAGTACTGAGTAATGGGAGTATTAGTATAATATACAGAATATTCACCATAGTTTTTTTCTAAAATAAAAAAAAAATCGAAATTCTAAATTCTCTGGCTTCAAGGTTTCAAATGAAGGTTTATAGACCTGGAATAAGTAACAGAGCAGAAGCAGGTTTAATCAAGTCCAGAGTAATGGCTCTTAACTACTAGGCTATACTGCTATCAAGTGATATTTTTATTAAGGTATATTATTAGTCTAGTGAATTTTCCTTCTGCATTCTAGGGACATGTTTATCCAAAGAACCCAAACTAGTGACTGTCATTGATAGGTCTGTAATTTCAGAGTTGGAAGAGATTTTAATAGCTTGCTAAACCAATCAGCAATCTGATACATGACTCCATTTCATCTTCACAGGGCTTAAATCCTACACTAGAGCCTTGCCCAAAATCAATACCAAATTCTCAACTTTGTCATTTAGACAATTTATTTTCTTTTCCTTTAAGAAGATCAGTTGTATTATATTTGTGTATCTCAGCTCTTAAAACCCTTTTTCTGTTCTCTGTGAGTCATTTAAGATAATAGCAATAGCTGATTCATTTTCAACTTCTCTCAGCCTGTGTCATGTTCTTTCAGGCTGAGATTCCTGAACTCATTTAGAATGAATAAATTTGCTCTCATTTACATAGTGGGGAATGGATACTATTTTATTATTTTTTTTACTTTTTGATATCCTAGAGTTTGTATTGACTTCTGTGTAATGACACCTTCCAGTTTTACTAATCAGTATCCAGGATCTTTAAAGAAGATATTTTAAATAATTCACAAGACTTTGGAGAAGTAATCAGTACCAAGATAGTATAAAATTGTTCACTGTCTTTGTGCAAATTAGAATTCTAATATTTTCTGTATTTCATATAATACAAGAGAAGAACCTTCTAAAACAATTTTTGTACTGCAAGTTAGACTGGGCACAGTGCCTGAGTCAACTGATTTCTTTTTATAGAAGGAAATGTTGAAAATATCTTATATATAACAAAATATACAAATACATAATATAGCTTTTAATTGAAGGATATAGTAAAAGCAATTAGCCAAGATACTTTCTAGGTCTAACATTATAGGATCAAACTCTCTGAATCCCATAGTATTTATTTCTTGTTCCTTTAAGATGCTAGTTGCTTTTTTCATCTATGGATCTGTTCTAATTTCTAATATAATGGATGGTTGAATGAGCTCCTTCCTCTTCTGTACTCAGGAAGCCTACTCCAATAGTTCTGTACTTCAATTGCTTTTTAATCGATTCCTCTGAAGAGCCAATATGCCAGCAGAATGACAAAATGTCTCAGAGCCTGCACACCTGTATGAGAAGCTAAATCAGTTCTTCCCCTTCTCTAAAAAGGATAGGTAATAGGAAAAGTATCCATTCCAGAGAGGTTTAGGTCATAATGGCTTACCTCATCTAAAATGCAGCTTCCGTTCAATCTTTTTCTTGAAGGGTTGTTGTGGGGACAAATGAGAAAATATATGAAATGCCTGGCAGAGTTGAGTCAGCCCTCAATAAATGGTGGCTATAGAGCAGCAGAAGTAGCTGTGGTTGTGTTAGTGGTGCGTTTTGATCTGTTACTACATTTTCAAATCTGTAAAAATCAATGAGTCTTTAGTTTAAGAAAGTTACTTTGTCATAAATGAGACGGTCATTCACCTGAGCTTTGCAAAAGAGCTTTAAGAAGGGCTGACAACCTACTAAGCCAACTTAACAATTATCTAGGACACAATTTTTAAAAATGATTTTGCATTTGGTATTAAAAGAAAATTAAAGTACAATTATGTTAGGTTTTCTAACATGGACTTTATATTTTGGCATTGGTTTTATTTTGAATAATGCATAGACTATAATCTTTATAGCATTTAGTTTTTCTACAGAACTTAGTCCTACCCTAAGTCTACTTTTGTATTAAAAACCATGATTAATATGCATTGATACTCAATTAAATGGGGCGTTGACACCCATTTTAGAAATTCTCTTATATCAGGTGAGGTGCAGTGGCTCACACCTGTAATCCCAGCAATTTGAGAGGCTGAGGTGAGAGCATTGCCTGAGGCCAGGAGTTCAAGACCAGCCTGGGCAACATAGTGAGATCTCGTCTCTGCAGAAAATAAGAAAAATTAGCTGGGCATAGTGATGTGCACCTGCAGTCCTAGCTATTGAGGAGGCCGAGGCAGAAGGATCGCTTGAGCCCAGGAATTCAAGATTGCAGTGAGCTATGATGGTGCCACTGTACTGCAGCTTGGATGACAGACTGAGACCTTGTTTGAAAAAAAAGATCCTTCATTTTAAAAGAGAATAAGAATCAGAAGCAATACCTTGCTTCTCTCAACAAGTTACTGAAACCAGCAATTTTAAGACTGCTCTCTAGTAGAGGATGGACAGACATTCCTCTGTGTAGTAGGATGGTCGTATCCCTAAAAGAAAAGGCTTGATTTCATGTCTTACAAAGCTTTTCTTCCATGTAGCCATGGCTCATGCCTATAATCCCAGCACTTTGGGAGGGCAAGGTGGGAGGACTGCCTGTGGCCAGGAGTTTGAGATCAAGCTGGGCTACATAGGGAGCCCTTGTCTCTACGAAAAAACAAACAAACAAACAACAAAAAATGTGTGTGTGTGTTAAATATAGAAGTATCAACTATTCATACCAATTACATTGAATAGGCTTTTTCTCAATCTGTGTTGGGTCATGGATTGCCTTGAAAAATTGATAAAAGATATGGAACTTTTCCTAGCAAAATTAATATTAAATATTGCATACAGTTTGTAGAGATTGGAGTCTTGAATTCTATTCTGGTAGGTGGTTCAAGAATCTCAGATTTAATACCTTTATTCAATGAACTTGAGTTGGAAGATTAATTATATAAAAAGTCTATTGAAATACAAAGAATTTAAGCCATTCAGCTACTTCTGTCAGGGCAGTAAACCTAGTTCTTAATACCTACTTTACCAATTTCTCTCCTTATTTCTGTGCTGCATCCAGAATGATTTAATTTCATAATCAGCAAAGCCTATAGTATGTATTCCTTGTTAAATAATCACTTCTGTTCATTATTCTTATTTGCATTTTCCCTGATATTCTATCATTTTAGTTTATTTTCTATATTTCAAATTTTTCTCAACAAAGTAGTAATATTACTTGGACAAAAATTAGTATATAAATGAGAAAACACTTGGAAAAAATTAAGAGGGAAAAATAATTGTTTATATAATTCTAAGTATCACTGTTATATCATGAATTACTAAATAGTTGATTCATTTTTGGTCAATTGTATGAACTAATTAGGCATAAAATTTATGCCTCATTAGTGATCTAAATTTGTTTTCCAACAGTGGGACATTCTAACTTAGGTTTGAATTTCACATCCAAATAGGAGCAGAAATTTCATCTGTCATTGCGCATTTTAGCTTTGCTGAGCGGAAGACCCAGATGCCATGTGGAGAGACATGTGGCCTGGGGCCAAGTAAACAGCCACTACATGATTGATGAACAGAAGCAGTTCGCACAGTCTCTGTTGAGACAGAGAGCTACATATCCTTTGACCTATATGAACTATCAAGTGTAGGCTGACTAAGAAATAAGTTCTGTCTTATTTCTTACCCTTCCTAACAAGACGGGAAAAAATGCTCTTTGATTCATAACAAATCATTTGACACATTGTAACAGTAGGTCAAAATGATTTTATGAACCCTACAAGAAAATGAATGTTATAAGGAGACCAGAGTATTTTAGTTGTGGAGTTACTTTGGGAAATTAATGTGTTGATTCATATAGAGTCTGGAGCCAGAATGGTCAAGTCCAGTCAGTACCGGACTCTTATCATTTACTGTGTTGGTTACTTCACTTTGTTGAATCTCAGCTTTTTAAATTGTCAAATGGGTACAATGATTATACCTGTAAGTTATGTATCAAGACCAAATTATTAGCTCCTGGTTGTACAGTAAGTAAGCACTTAATAAATAGTATCTATTTTTAGTTTTTAATTTGAGATAATGAAAAATGTTCTCCCATGATATTATAGTTATACTGCATGCTACCTAGGGTTTTTAGGAATTATTATCAACAATGTATTCATTCATTCAGCAGATATCTTTTTGAGGGTCCACTGCGAGCCAAACACTGCTGAAGGTCCTGGGCAAATAGCAGAGAGTGGTGGGGGTGGGGCTCGGAAAGGCAGCTGGGATGGGCTGAGAAGGAAGTACTTGAGCAGAGGCTTGAAGTAAAGTAAGAAAAGTGAAGGGAAGAGCCTTCCAGGCAGTGGATCTTTAAATGTGGCTAGGCTCCGAGGCAGCAGCGTGCTTGGAATGTTCAAGAAACCACAAGGAGGTGGATGATATAGTAGGAGGGATGTCACATTGGGATATGAAATTGGAATGAGCGTGACGGCTTCATGTCAGCCCTAACAGGCCAGGGTAAGGGAAGCCATCAGATGGTTTTAAGTGGGAGAGTGTCATACCCGATGTACATTTTAAGAAGAATGTAAATCAGAACATGCGGAGACTAGGGTGACAAGTGTGGATTCAGAAAGGCCAGTTAGAAGATACTGCAGTGGTTTAAGTTAGAAATGATGGTGGCGTCTTAGGTAGTCAGGGGTTGTGGAAAAATAGAAAAAAGGCCTGATAATCTTCTGAACCATGAGCTAGATGTTTGACATGAATCTTCTCTGATCCACACAACAGCCTTAAATAGGAAATATTACTCTTTAGAGGTATGATTTGCCTAAGGTCATGCACCTAATGGCAAGTATACCGTCAAGCTGTTTCCTACTCTCTACAGCCAAAAGTGAAAGAGAAAAGGAAAATTATATGTGCATCAACTGCTTTGCTAAGCTAAGTAAACTTGTTTTTTTTTTTTAATGTAACAGATAGTTTCAACCCTAAGAGATTCCTTAGGGAAAAAGCTTGTAAGGCTGGCAGATTGGGAAGAATGGAAGATGTTGTACAGCATGTTTTGGAGTTTGTATGGTTTGGGATCTGATGCACTGAAAGAATGAAAGTTTTAGAACAAGTTTAACAGCAATTTTGCAATAAAACACTAGAAGCAAAGTACAAAAAGAAAAAACTTAACAACCAAAAATTCTGGATAAAAACACTTTTCAATTTTATTTGGATATTTATTCATTCATAGGAAACAATTGTTACAATTATTTAGTAGCTAGTATGTGGTGGATACTGTATTAGATACTGGGGATAAAAAAAATGAATGAGACATGCTCCCTGCTTTCAAGACCGCAGCTTTATAATAAACAAACAGAGCCCGTATGAAAGGAAAAGGAAAAATGTTATATTAGAAAGTAGAAAGCATTAAACAATTACATGTCTTGAGGATGGCAGGGAAGTCGTCAGAGAGGAGAAAGCATTTATGATAGGTCACCTCTTCTGTTACAATTTGAAAGGTTATTTGATCCATGGAGTAAAACAGCTTTTATTCTTCATTGGCTCCCAACATTCTTGGACCTAAGAAGTCTTTTCCTGTAGCTCAAACTAAAAACAATGTTCTATCCTGAATTTCAGTGTATTCTAACAGTATAGAAAACTATGTGACTGTATGGTACATAGGACTGCAGTTACAAGTAAATATATAATATATCTGTAGTCTTGAATAATTATTTCTGGCTACCCAGGTCTCAACTGACCATGGATCATGTCAGCCTCTGGTCATTATTCTCTTAGAAATTTCTTCTAGGGGTCCCATTTCTGGCTGAGCACCATCAGATCTACCATGCAGTAGTAACTCTCTTAGCCCTCCCACTTTCTGCTGTCCTCTCTTTGAATTGCATGTTTGGGCTGCTGCTTTGGATTCGGTGAGCAACAGGTCTGTTCTGCTCCCTACCTACCACAGAATCCTCATTTTGCTCTTTTTTAAAAAAATTTTGAGACAGCATCTTGCTCTGTTTTGTGGGCTAGATTACAGTCATCATGGCTCACTGCAACCTCAAACTCCTGGGCTCAAGCCATCCTTCTGCCTTAGTGTACCAAGTAGCTGGGACTGCAGGTGCATGCCAGCACACACGGCTAATTTTTTTTTATTTTGTACAGATGGGGTCTTGCTATTGCTCAGGCTAATCTCAAACTCCTGGGCTCTAGTGATCCTCTGACCTCAGCCTCCCAGTCCCAAAGTGCTGGGACTTACAGACCTGAGCCACAATGCTGGATCTCTGTTTGCTCATGTTTTAAACAATATTCTGCCATCACCTAAAGGAATGTGTCCTACTTTTGAGTAGGGGGTAGGGTTCCTTGTATACTGTTAAAACTTTTGGCATTATAGATTAAAAAGCAGCTCTTATTTTCATTTTTATTACAGCTGACAGGCCTTTCTCCATTCAAAACTGCTCAGCTTTTCAGACTACAAGAGGTTTTGGATTTTTTTTTTTGATGTTAAACTCATCAAAACTCATCAAAAACTCATGGTTATTTACCTTAAAGAGCAACATTATAGAAAATATTGTATAACTTGTCTTGAAGTCATTTTAATGTGCTATCAGAATTTGAAGTGAACTATTATTTTTCTAACATTGAACTGATTTAACAACAGTTGAACAACAGGGTGAAGCTGCCTTGCTCTGAGGGTGGAAATTCAAGGCCATGTCATAGCTCTGATAGGAATCTGGAGAATCCATTGCAGAAAAAGTGTTTGGAATGAGTCTTCTGTGAAATATTCAGTCCTGAAGCATCATATTTATTTGATATTAGTATAATGCCACTGTGTTTTAGAAATTGTCTCTATTAAAACACTCGAACACAGTGGTTTTCAAAATGTGGTCCAGGGACATTTAGAGGTCCTTAAAACCCTTACAGAGGATCTACAAAGTGCAACTCATGCATGAGTGTAAAAGATACAGTCCAGGTGTAAGATAGACCTATGTGTTTTAATGTAAAAAAGAGTGAAAAGTTCATTAATAGGGTTTCAGATTCCATAGTATATTAAACTTTTAAAAATTTTAAGAAACTTCTGTTTCTTGAGTTTTAGTGTAGTATCATAAAAGATTATCCACAATTATCTATAAAGGCTATTAAAATGTTTCTTTGTTTTCAAACTACATATCTCTGCCACTCTTGTCATTTTTAAAAAACCTAGTTATTTTTCATTAATATATATCATGAATCATATAATGGTGTTTTTAAAATGAATTAATAAATAGTAAATTGAAAAATTCTCAGTTTAATTTCTAATACAGTAAATATTAATAGATATAAATCTCATACACAAAAGCTTTTTGGTGTTCTCAGTAATTTTTGGGATTGTGAATGAGTCATGAGTCCAAAACATCTGAGAAATGCTGGTGGAACAGAATTGTCATCCATGATCTAAATATGTGCATTGACTTCAACCAAACGCAATAAAAATCCATCTAATCTCAGGCAGCTAATTTTTGAAGTAGATTTACATTGATATGTGAATACAAAATCTGCATCTTGTGGATTTTTAAAAATAATTACTGTCATTTTATTGATTTCTATCAGACCTGCATAATGAAGTTCTCAAAAGTATTTTACTTTCAGACACTTCTTTGTATTGATCGACAACAGATGCCTGGAATATTTCCTAGATGTTAATAGATATTGACAAGCTTAAAGGTATGAGTGTACCCTCTCTTGAGAAGTGGAAAGGAAGTATCACTACTCCTAATCTTTTGCAAGCTTTTTATTAATGACTGTGACTTCTGCTATTGTCAAAAGCCATGCTTTCTATTTTTAAAGAACAAACCAATCCAATTAACAAGCCTAATATGATCTGTATATCATGAGAAAGAAAAATGATTTTGTAAAGATTCTAAATATAAAAGCCATTTGCAACCTGTAGACTTTTTTCTACGTCTAAAATATTTTTCATGAATCTTCTATTTTTTGGTTGGTTCCTTTATTGATATTTAAATGTTCTCATCAAAATTAGATAAAATTAAATCATAAAGCATAGATTAGAAATTTGCTTAGATATTTCATAGCTAAAATGGATTTGGCATTTAAGATCAAGCGTGCAGTTTTTATTTAAGCATGCATAGATTTAAAGAGACTATGTTAACTTTTCTGACAGTTTTCTGGTTTATAAAAATTTTCAGAAAGCTGAAAATAGGTCTTCGTTATTCAAAGAAAATAACACTCCTTTGAAAATATTCCTAAAATGATTAAAACATGACTTAATGCCACCTACACTGTTGCCTATAATTCTTTGTTTAAAAATAACTACAATAGATAGTGGATAGTCTTTTAATTGTTTTTATATATACACACACACATAAATATAAACAGAGTCTCACTCTGTTGCCCCAGTTAGAGTGCAGTGGCATTATCATAGCTCACTGCAACCACAAACTCCTGGGCTTAATAATCCTCCTGCCTCTGCCTCCCAAAGTGCTGGGATTACAGGTATGAGCCAAAGCACCCGGCCTAATTGTTATATATTAAACATCACATGTAAACAGCAAAAATACTGAATAGCTTAAAGCTTACAACTCTTCATTAATATTGAAAACAGAATTGTAGAGGTGGAAAGGATCACATTACCTTCATTTAAGAGATAAAAGAATTTAAAAAAATTATATGTAGAATCAATTATGCTAGTTTCCAAGTTTAAAAAATATATAAATTAAAAAATCACTCATAAGCTAGGCCGGCCAGAAAGATGATATCAGTAAAAAGACCCTAAACTTCTGTCATTAATGGAGGTAGTAAAGACATTATAAAGAGAAAGGGAATAAATACTCTTTATAAAGTATGTGGCTATAAGATAATCTCCACCGGTTTGACATAAAAAGAATATCATATGGTGTAATTAAAAATGTATTCACCATCTTTGTAGTTTATTAGTCACTTATTTATAGAGGTTTGTTTGCTATCTGGGACACCTTTTCTACTTTTGGATTCATTGTGCTCTAGCTACTTGATTTCGCTAGGAGTCTCTGGTCTTTTGATAGACATATTTGACAAAATGAAAGCACTCTAAGGAGTAAACTGCCTTGCTATTGTGATGCTTTAAGCTCCAGAATGCTTCATGGAGGGAAGAGTAAATCAGCAGTTTGATTTTTGGAAAAGGAAAGTTTGGAATATTCATAATATTTCATGACTAGGTAGCAAACCAAATTGATTTTGTTAAACTGCTTCATATTCTACTGTTATTACTCTGTCTAGAAAGATTTGCTTTCTGTGGTGAGAAATTTAAACAACATAGGAATATTTGGAAACAAAAAGAAGAGTGAGGAGTGAATATCGGGGAGTGGAAAGGAGAAAGAGAAGCTCCCCATTACTTTAAAAATATGCTAGAACAGAAATTCAGTATAGCGTTGCTTTACAAAGACATGCCTTTGTTCAAGACATGAAACTAGTTTGCCAATCTCTGTTTCAGCAGCCTCTCACTTCTGATTTCCTTATGACTTCTCCATTGGATTGTTTTACACTTGGGAACTTCTCCTGAAATTGATCCTGAACTGACATACCATATGTGAAAAATTATTTCTACCCAGGGTTCATTTGAGATATGCTTTTTTCCGTTCATTTGATTGTTTCCTAGTCTCTATATAAAGAAAGAAGAGCCATAGTTTTATACTTAGACAATATGGCCAAGGAATCTGTGATAAAGTGAAAACTGAATTAAGCAGAAAGATGTCTATTTGAGGCAAAATGATTTTTGACCAGTTAAAATTATTTTCTAAGGCGCAATTAAGATTTATTGTGTGTCATTTTGTTTTTGTCTAATTGAATTGGGCAATAGGAAATGTTTATTTTGCCCAGAATTTGATATGGCATATCAGAGTAATGCATCTGATTATAAAAACAAGATACAAAAATTATAGTAGAACTAATTAGAAAAACATTCTTTTTTGGGTGAAATAAATTATGAATTTTAGTGCTTTGAGAAAATGATTACTATCAAAGTAATTTTGGCATAAAAGAAGAAATGATGGTTAAGAAATACTATGCAGTTAAAAGACTATGGCATTAGGTTTTAAAGAAGAACTATTCATTAAAAATTTAATGCCTAATATATCAGGGTATAATAAATGAAAAATTATAACATGCGAAAGTTAAAAAGTTATAAAAGAACTCATACATCAATTACATTAGAACTTAATTATATTATTAGATAATATAGTTTATTGCTAAATCATGTTTCAAGTTTCTGAAAAATATTGCATATATTTTCATGGAATGTGAAATGTAAATTCAGCGACTCAGTTTCTTGATGTATTTGTAGTGAAAGGATCAGATGTCCTGCTTGCTATTACAATTCTGATATATAGCTAACTGCTTTTATAAAACCTCTTTTAAATTAATTGCTCTTTGGAATGCTGACTTAAATGATATTTCTTTTTGTTAACATTTCCCCCAAAGGAAGAGACTATTGATAAAGCTGAAATGATATATGCTATCATTTAGATTGCTTTAAAGTAGTTAAACCCTTTGGAGGTTTATAAATGCTTTTAAGTCACAAGGGTGTTATGAGGAAATTAAAGAGTTAATTGATTTTCTTGATACTTAATTTGCTCCAACAAGTAATTTTGATTTAGTATAAACTGAATCCATTGTTTGTACAAAGATTGGCTGCAATCATTTATACTGCTTTTCATTTTTAATGGATGTGTCAACTATGGCCATTATTATAAGTTATGGAATATTTTCTCTGATTTCTGATGATATAGTTTCATTGAAGACTTCCATAACTTCCAAGTTGAGTACTGTGTACTGTGTTACCCGACTCAGAACCCCCTTGAGGATTGAGGCCATTATGCTCCCAGTAGCTGGGAGTGTTGACACTTCATGGTTTTTGGCCAAAAAAAGCCACCTTGCCCCCTCCCTGAGGGGAACCTGCATCCAATGACTGGTTACGGAGAGGGTATGATACAGTGTGAAAGAGGCATCTTATCCGTTGAATTGTATTATAAACAGAAGAGCATTATCTCACCAACTTAGAATGGGTGATAATGAATCAGAAAGGCTTTCTCAGAGAAGATAAGTAAATTTACTTTTCAAATGTGAGTAGGAATTATTCTGGTGTGGCAATGAACTGAATGGTTATGTCCCCCAAAATTCATATGTTGAAATCCTAACCCCCAAGGTGATGGTGTTAGAAGGTGGGGCCTTTGGAATTTGATTAGGTCATAAAGGTAGAGCCCTTATCATTGGGATTCTTATAAAAAAGGCCCCGAAGAGCTAGCTAGTCCCTTTCACCACGTGGAAACACAACGAGAGGTACCATGTGTGAACCAGAAAACAGTCCCTCACCAGACACAGCATCTGCTAGCACCTTGACCTTGGAATTCCCATCCTCCAGGACTATAATAAATAAATTTCTGTTGCTTAAAAGCTACACAGTTTATGGCATTTTGTTATAACAGCCTGAGCAGCAGCAGACAGGTGGAGAAAGGGTGAGCAGGGCATTCCAGGTACACAGAACAGCAGAGGATATTTTGAAGTTAAAAAAAAAATAATGGCACATGTACACAACTGCCAGAATTCCTGCATGACAAGTCAGCAAGTGCAGGTAGAGAATGACAAAAGATGAGAACAGAAAAGTAGACAGTGGCCAGAAAATTGAAATTCTTCCCTTGCGGTCTGGTGGCTAGGATTTGGCACTTTCAGAAAATTGAAATTCTTACATGTCAACACGGGGAAAATATACTTTGCCTATAAGCAGGAGAGTAACGTGATCAAATTTGTATTTTAGATGTGCATTCTTCTATCATTTTAATTGAAAGGTTTAATTGAAAACAGCTTTTACTTAGGTTTTTGGTTTTTAGTGAGCTTGTATTTCAAATCTAGGTAATTTGGAGTGAGAAAAAGTACAGCTTTATAGATGTACAAACACTTGAGGAAGGGGAGCCAAGTTTCTTCTGTATTGTTTAGAAGTGTACTGACCTAGTACTGCCCCTAGATATATCAGCTTCATGCAAATACCCAAGGGATCCTATACTCCACCAGCCTAAATGAGACTGGCTCCTCAAGAAGGTGTCTCTCTTTGAGTTTGTATGTGTAAAGTTTCTTAAAAGAAATACTTGCATTTTATCATGCTATATATTTTTATTTTAGAAATTCAGTCTAGACTATTGTTTAAGACCTAGGATATTATACTCAGATTTCTTGTTCTAAATACCAAATCTACCTACATACTTGCTTTGATACCTTAAATATATCAAACACTATCTTTATCTTCATTTATGGGGATAAAAATGATGTATTAGAAAAGGATAATTTAGTCCCATGGGATATAAACAAAAATGTTTCAATAAAAAGAATTAGAATGGTAACTTTGAATTGTGCCAATTCAGACAAAGTTTAGAGGCCCAATGGTTTCAATCACGACTGAATCCAAGAGCTCAAATGATATTATCAGAACGCTGGCTCTGCTATTATGAGTGAAGGCATTATACCCTGGTAGAATTTCCCCATGTTGAATAAAAGATGGAACACAGTAATTCTAGGCATATGTTCTACAAATTTGTCATTTGCAGGGAAAAAATGATGTGCCTTTTTTCCGGTGGTTCAGAATAAGTCTTGGATTGAATCTTACCATCACTCCTTGTACAATTGCCGGATAAAATTCAGTGTAACACTTATATTTGAATTTCAGATAAACAATGAATCATTTTTAAAAGTGTAAGTCATTGTATATCTCAAATTCAAATTGAAGTAAGTATCTTATGTTTTTATTTGCTAGATCTGGCAGCTCTTCTTGGGGCCCTTGTTTATTCTTGTACCCATCATTCTGGTCAGGATAATGGAGTATTTGACTAGTCCTGGTTGTACGCCTTATTAACTAAATCTTCCTGCCCCAAAGCAAATCAGTTGAGAAAGAGAGTTCTAGAAGGAGCCTCACAACAAAAATCGAGGTGCTAGTATAAGAGACGCTATACACACAGAAAACAAAACATAAACTAAAATGTTTTATGCAAATAGTATCTATATATTAGAACTTCTGTGACAACTACATCATATGGGAAGATCCTTTTAAAGCTGTTTAAGTGCCTGGCACACAAAAACCTTAGTAATTTTTTTCTAATATATATATTATTACTGTTCTAATCCATAGTATTTACCCCATTTGTTAAGGAAACACGTATTCTATATAGTTTCACAATTTTCCTGTTTTCAAATTTAAATAGGAAAAAAACAATAGGAGAATGGTGAGGTAATTCTTCTGTTAAACATCTTGGGACATTAGACTCCCCCTCCCCACCACCTTTTCCTAGGGACAGAGAGAAATTACTAGCTCTGAGGATATGAACATTTTGAAATTTCTTAATGTTTATGCTGAACTAGCAGGCATAGTTCTGCAGAAATCCAACTTCCAAATGGAGACAGTGCTATTTCCAGTAACCTCTGCGCAGACGCATCCAATAATCTAAACTCTATCTCTAATTCCCAGTTCATATGACCCCTTACTACCAAAGTCACAGATCAAGGTTAAAAATTACTGGTCATAGTTCTCTGGTATGGGAGAAACAATCTCAGGTCCCACCCCAACTCAGAGAAAATTCCATCTTAGAGACAGTTCAGGAGAGCTGAAAATTCAATGTTGTTTCCATTTTTCCAGAACTATTTAATTTTTTTTACGCTGACATCTTTGAGTCTATCTATCACATAGTAGAAGCAATAAATATAGTAGACGAGGAATACTTGAAATAAGATTCGAATTAAAGTTTCAAACAATTGCAGATTCAGCATAATTTTAAAGACAGCTGTTCTGAACTAATTTTAATAAAGAAAACAACCCATTATAAATTTGACTTCTCAATTCATTTATTCAACAAATACTTGTACAGTATATGCTGTTTGCTAGGCACCATTCCTGAGGACTATACATTTATTTATATTAGCATCTGTGAAAAAATTGATTTTCTATTTGAGAAATTTTGACTAACTTAATGACTACTGATCTTCACAAAGAATTCTGGTAAATAGTGCCATTTGCCTTATTGTTAATAGCTCTTTTGAATTTTTAAAATTTAGCATGATTATTTAAGATTCACATTAGATTGGGGTTGTTTTTAGGTTGTGTTATAAATGTTGGTCTGAAAGTACCAAAAATATCCTTTAGTTTGTTAATTTTTAGAAATAAAGAAGCAAGATTTATTTGATTCACACAGTGCAAAAATGTGGCACTGGCTATATAGGGGAACAATTTGGCAACAGTAAAACATTGCACAACCTCCATTATTTCAAAAATAAGGCGTGTTTTTGTTTCTTTGACTATAAGAAAGAATTAGAGACAGAACTTTCCTGGCATATATACAGAAACAAGCTCATTAGTGTTGGAATCTATCTCTTATAACTGTTGGGAACAAGGGAAGAAAAACCAATCTGTTTGTTCCCTGTTTCATATTCATGAGGGTGCTTATGAGGTGGTTTGATTGACACCCTTGGTATATGTTGTCTGCTTTCTTTAGATTAAGCTGGGGGTTTCGGTTCACCTATCACTCACTTCCACTTTGCTACCAAGGTCTATTGTGGCTCTCTTTTCAATCCCGAAATTGTGTTGTGATGAATTGCCCACTTGGGAATTTTTAGGACATCTTAATCCCAGTATGACAGAAATCCCTTCGATAAATAATCTACCAACCCTTATGCCAAATGCAAGTGGATCAGTGGACATAGATTTATGACAGCTTTCACAGAATGAAAAGTAGAAACAGGGAGTTTGCTGGTGCACTGAGAATCCATGAATGGTCTCCATTTCCCAGTTTAATTTTCCCCAGTTATGTCTGGTTGAAATGCACTCTGCAGGTTTTTCTTTAAAGCTGTGTATCTGTGTGTGTGTGTATGTATGTGAGAGCATTTTTGTATACATGTATGTGTAAATCTGCAGTTGCTTCACTGATGAAAAATGGGAAATTACATTTGTAATCTACTCACTGGAAATTGTTTTTATACATCAGTTGAGTTTTCTTTTTAAAAATCAATTTCAATTAACAAATAAAAATTGTATATTTTTATTGTGTATATGTTGCTTTGAAATATGTATACACTGTGGAATGGCTAAATTAAGCTAAGTAACCATATGCATTATTTCACATATTTATTCATTTATGGTGAGAACACAAAAGCTACTCTCTTAGCAATTTTCAAAAATACATTGTTATTAAATATAGTTACCATGTTGTATAATAAATCTCTTGAATTTATTCTTCCTAACTAAAATTTTGTATAGTTGAGCTTTTCTTGGATAAACATAAATTGACAAAATTGGATAATGATAATGAGTGGTGATGATTCTGATAAAATGAAGATGAATTTAAAATTATTTTCAATAGTTTTTAGCATTAACAGTTGTAGAAGCAAATTTAAAAGGAGTTATATGAATAATACATTTAGAATCTGAATAATAAAAATGGGTCACTCATCTTAAGTCATTTAATTTTTGTTGGAAAATGTGTTTTTTTTACTGAAAAACACATGGGCAGTTAACTTGTGGATGTATTAATTACAATTTTGTATTTGAATCCAAGCTATTTGGATACATCCTGTGTGACAGAGAAATGGCAAAAAATAAATTTGGTAAATTGAGCAATCAGCCTACAATATTTTAATGTAAATTTTATAGATTTATGATCAATTATGAATGATATCAAATCATTAATGCTATGAAATAAGAGCTCATATCAAAAAATAGAATCTACAATCCTTCATATACATGAGATACAGGTACTATTCTTCATGTGTATTATATACACACATATGTTTACATATACCCATATATAATGCATATTTATTAAACATTTTAAAAAGTAAACAATTATAAGGATAAAATCTAAAATTGAGTCATTTTTAGCAATTCTTGCATTATCACACTTAGACTGTGAATTCTGTCACTGCATTGTAGAAGCACCATTCTTTGTATAAAGTGACAGCCACCTTTTCTCGCTTTTAAGGTATATGGCACAAGTTCACAGTAAATCAGAATGTGACATGTTGTTATTTGTCATTAAAAGTTGGACAGCTTTATAAGCTTCTTAGGAGAGCAAGAAAGGATCTTTCAACTTTAGTAATGAAGAAAAGAGAAAATTTTTTACTTAGGTATACCCTCGCTAGCAACATACCATGTGCGACTTGCGTGTATATGTCTGGGTCTGTGTGTATGTGTAGAAACATTTCCGTTCCATAGACAATCTATGGAACGGAAAAATCTGCAATTTCCTAAATCCACAGAAGTTAATTTAAATGGGCATATTGTTGTTGCTGCCACTTAAGCAAGACTGGATTTTTCAGAACAAACCTTTAAGAGGTTATTAAATTCCTAAATAACAGCTTCATTTCCTTCACTTCTGGAGCTATCCACCAAGTGACTGTGTGGTCTCATTAAGGCTGCAGCACAAGGTCAAGGATTAGAATTGCTTTCAGCCTGATAACTGAAAAAAAAACGGAGCCCCCAAAATAGTATACTTGTGTGCAAATTAGATAGTAATACATACTTTTTTTAAAACCTTAGATTTTTCTCCAATTAAACATGAAAAGTACAGCATCGGATAATTTAAACAAATGTTACAATTTGGGGTGGCACTGGATATATTAAAAAGCCTTTTATTGTGACTGTCTCATTTGACCCATGGGATGATTTGGAGAGGCTTGAGGACCACTACTGTTAAACACATATTACAGAAGAGTAAACTGAGGCACAGAGGGAGTAATTTGCCTAAGATTACAATGCTGCCATGGGAGTAGGACCAGGTTTACTGAATTCAGCTTGCTTCATTCCAACCCCTATGATCATGTTCTCAACCAGGGGCTGATGTAACATCCTTTCACCCCTCCCGGCCCTCCCCCACCATATCTGGAAGAGTTTTTGAAAATATGTGAAGGTGTTTTGATTGTCACAGTGAAGGCTGCTGCTAGCACTTAGTGGGTGGGGCCAGGGATTGTCCCGTACGATGAGGACTTGTTCTGCTTCAAAATCCTGCCATGCCTGTGTTGAGAACATTTACAATCACCAGGTGTACCAGGAAAGGAAGTTCCTGTAATTTTATATGTTTAAATTTCATCCAATAAATGTATTCTTTGTTTTCATTTGTTTTTATAAATAAGTCTAAAGTTATATGGTTTTTTAAAAAGTTGTTTATTCTGTAAAGAATATTATAAATAGAACTGGTAAAACAATGAATAATTATAATTTCCCATTCTTGTTTTGGTTTTTAGTTATAACACATACACATGAAATCGTATTTATATCTTTCTATATATTTCAGTATACCCTGTGACTTGTCAGTCTAAGTTGGTACAGTCACAACTGGAACAATAATTTTTATCCTCTTTTAAATTTGGTATCCTGCTATTATACCTCATCACCAAATGCACTGGTTACACCTGCTATTCTGAGACCTAGAAAAGAGGTAATAAGCCTCAGGCATTGCCTGAAGAAACAGAACAGAAACCTTTTTTTTTTGCAATTAAGTTTGCATCTTTTATGGCATATTTTTAATATTTTATTTGGATGGAGCCAATTATTTTATTTTCTAAGTTTATAAAAATCTAATTTGGTTTATTGAAAGTTTTAGCAGTGGTGGTATTGTTACCATTTGACAAATTAGGAAATAAAATAAAATATATATGCTTGTTACTTGTTAAGAGTTACTGATGTAGAATAAATTTTTGATTTCATGGTTATTGTATACTTACTCAACTCTTCAACTCTTCTGTCTTTCTCATTCATGAAAGAGAATTTTTAAAAACTGGTACATTTTTAAATGCTTTTTCTATGTAAAAACATAGTCTTTGAAAAACAAAACACACACAGACACACCACACTCTCATCTGGCAACAAGTAAGAAGTATGGCCTAAATGCAGTTAATTGATTCACATTGAACTTGCAAATTTGATTCCAGAAATAATAGTTAGGATTTAACCTAAGAAATTAAAAAAAAACCCACATTCGTGTCATATTTTCTTAAGTACAGATTTTAAGTCATGATTAATAGAAGTACCATATACCTCAGAAACAAAATGTTCTTTGGACATTAAAGGGAAACCTCTGGATAAAAGCACATTCTATGTGTTTTTTTCTTTTGTTGATTTTTTTACAAAGAATTTTAAAGTTTGTACATCTATCAAAATGAAAAGGATTAGAAAAGAGCTATATAATAATATCCAAATTACTGAAACAAATTAATTGAACTTGGTCCAGTCTTTTTTATGGGAATTATTTGAGTATATCCTAGTTCTGTGGTTAAGCTTTTTAATACTTCAGAGGATCAGCAATTATACATCATATGGGTTGAATTTATGTTTGTGTGGATCTTTCTTTTAAAAAAATCCTTTAAATTGGGACATCTATTATTTGAAACGACATGTATTATAGAAACAATGGGTACTACAGTATCTACATTCTTCTAGGATATTCTAGTAACTTCGACTATTCAAGTTGTAACCATTTTTGACCTAAAAATTTAGTCGACATTTATAAATACACACATATATGTGTGTTCTCTCTACTTTTAAAAAAAGGTGACTGTCTTATTTTAGCTCTGTCCTCTGCTAACAATGGAAAGACAGTATATGTTGTTCTAGTAATTGTTGAAACCTGAAGGACAGGGAAAGAGAGATCACTGAGTTGGGAACAACATTTAGCTGAAAGGGAGTAAGTTTCAGTGGGTACTCTGCCCCTTACCACCCTAGTAGGAGCAGACTTCATGAGAAGAACTTTCCTAAGTCTTCAAAATAAGCATCCATTACATATGCTTATATGTAATGTGCAAATGTGGATTATATATAAATGTTAATAATTATATGTAACATATATAAATCTGTACTCTTTAAATAATTATATAATTTTTTTGGTGGCAGTATAATTGTTTTAGAGCAGGCCTCCTAGAAGCAGAGCCTGACATTGAAATTCTTGTTTGTTCTCAGGAAAAACAGGCAAGGGAGTGAGGGAAGCAAGACAGGATAGGGAAGTAGCTAAGGAAGGACGTGGTTTCAGCTAGAAGATTCATTTCATCCTGATCCCATGAGGAATGCTTAGCATGAACTGTACCACAAAATTGGTCTCACGTTAGGGATGGGAGTTGGCCTCTTGTGTTCCCATGTGAATCAGTCATTGGCTGTAGGCTCCATGGAGAAGGGGTGGGGACTAGGGAAGGGTAGCAACCCCCTTAGAGATAGTCTGGTCACTTGAGGTTCATTCTCCAGTGATAGGGCGGCTTCTGACACTCACTGTAGCTGGGAGATGAGTGAGCCTGGTCACGTAAAGGGAACTGAGTAAGCACCAACATTGTCCCATAGCTTCATGTCACTTTTGATAATCTGGCAGTATTTACTAAGTATCGTTTTGAGTCTGTGATGCTGGTCAAATTACTCAGACACATAATGTATTGTTTGAAGTATTTTTATAAATGATACTGGGAGCATTCTCTAGTGATTAAAGCAAATGTGACTAGAACCATGAGAACTGAAAGCAAATTACCTACATGACAGCTTTACTGAAATTCTCTGTGAGATTTTAGTGTTACTAATGAGCACTCTTCTTTCTTCATATTATTGACCTTCCTTTTCTGACACCCTCAACTCCTCCGTTGTTGTGCTTAGCACACAGGTTTACTTGTTTGCTCTCTCTCTTCCCTGTGCAGGTAAGCCCTGCCCAGTCACTGCTGAGCCACTAGCACCTCTCCCAGTGCCTGGTATCTCATGGTCTCATGTCTGTATTTGTTGAGTGAGTGAATAAGAGCCACAGGAAAGTGAATGGAGTCACCTAGTAGCAGAGATATTTGAGTAATTAATAACCATATATACTTTGAGAATCTTTTAAAACTATGTTTTATTAAGAACCATTTATAAAGTGCACATCTTTATTATCCATGAATAACATACATACATACATGCATGCACATGCCCTATCATTCTTCACTCACAGGATTTCTCATCTCAAAAGTTGCATATATCATTGTCTTTCTTGTATAATTGGCTTTACTTAGCTAAGCTAAACAGCTTCACATTTCTAAATCACTGTATGGTTTCACACATGTCATTTCTCCTGGAACGTCCTTTTGCATATTTAGTGTTTACACTCTTTTTTAGGAATGCATTATGTTCAAAAGGATGGAATAGTCTGTAAATAGGGTATGTTCACCAACTGGCAACATTTCATGACATAAAGTAATATATGGAAGGATCAAAATAAAAGATTATAAAAAATTTCAAGAAATAAATTAATAGCATACAAAAAAAGGTTATATAGAATACCATGGTATAAGTTCAAAGCCATACAAATAATGTATAGAACTCATGTTCTTTATTCATCAGGGAGGAGATAGAAATAAGGCTAACCTCAATTGGCTACATTTATTCTTTTTCAAGATAGACATATGCTTTTAGAATAAATTACTTAAAAGAAAATGAGACAATAAAGAATGATTTAAGGACAAAAATTAAAAGATGTCATCATCTTATCACTCAAAGGTATATTCTAATAATATTATAATACATGAATATATATTTTATAAATATTTATGTCACTATCATATAAGTGGTACATTTAGATAAGTATTTACAAAGTTCTGTTGGATAACCCTTTCTTTTTACTAAATATATACATTCTACTTGGTTCTATAAGAAAAGAATGTTAAGCATATCAATAATTTCTATACCATATTTTGCTACAGACTTTGTAATATGTATGTATATACACACATATGTTTAGATATTTTTTCCTGTTGAAAGAAAATTATAGTTTGTTCCCAACTTCAGGCAAATCCTGTTCTGTTGTCCTCTAGATCTGTTTTCCTTATTCTTTTATTTCATAAAATGAAATCATGCAGTATGTATTCTTTTTGTATCTGTCTGTCTTCACAAAGCATAATGCTTTTGAGATTCATCTATATTTTGTGTGTGGCAGTAATTTCTTCTTTTTTATTAATGTGTAGTAGTCCATCATATTAATATACCACAATTTGTGTATCTGTTTTCATGCTGATGTACATTCATGTTTCTGACCTTTTTTTTGTTGTTACAAATAGCAGTGAAACTTCTATAAATCTTTTTGATGTGGATTTATGCTTTTATTTTGCTGGGAAGGGGGGATTATATATCTAAAATTGGGATTGCTGGATCATAAGATGGGAATATATATGATTTTATAAGAAACTACCAAAGAAGAAAACTCAATTTGAAGATATGTTTTAGCTAAAAAAAAAAAAAGTTTCTAATTTCTCCCTGCTAAAGTAAATAAGGTTAAAGATGAAGTATTCAGAAGCAATTAGAATCTTTGCTCCTGTATACTGAAGTATCTTATATAAAGTTCTCCCACAAAGCCAACATAATTCATTCTTTAATAAAAGCTTTTAAGGTGAATTACTTCAAAACATTTCTTACATATTCCAGAGCCCCCAAATTTATGCTCATTTATGATAAAAGAAATCTAATTACTTAAACAGTTAACATTAGTTATGATGTAATCTAAAAAGGCATTCTCTTTTCATTAATTTTTCTAAAATATGGTTCTTGCTCTTATTATGAACCTTTGTAACATACCATATATTAAGACTATACTCACAAATTGAACACAAATAGAATAATATTTATGTAATTGACCCATTAATGCAAATAAACTAATAAGTAAATGCAGGCTAGTGAAAGCAAAATAAATCTGTGAAAATAAAAATATGTAAATAATAACCTCATTGATATCACAGAGAACGCAATGCTTGTGATTATTATAGCTATAAATTAGAATCACAAGTATCTGGGAGGAAAGATGTTTGCACATTTGCTTTCCTTTAAAGACAGAGGCCGAGGAAATCCAGACCTTTCCTTATAAATGTGAGGAAATGAGAATAAACCATTATAACCTCAACCTTGGGCATTAAGTGAAACTCCTCACAAAGCCAAATTTTCTTAACAAATGGGGTAATATATACCTTTGTGTAATTCACACCTACAAAAACTATGACTCATTAGTTTTGAATAGAAAGGACTATCACAAACTCACTTTCACTGGAGTGGCATAGTACAAATGGAGTAGAGGATTATGGTTTTGTTAGGTTTCCTCTCCACAATCCCTTTTGTTTTCCTGGATGGTGATCCAAAGTGCAAGGGTGGTATCCACTTAAAAAAAATTGAGTCCCAAATATCTCTTTGTGTTTGAATGTAAATAGAATAGGGGCTTGTTTTCTCATTCTCACAGTAAAGTAGATAGCAACCCAGGTCCACTAAACAAGCTGCATAAAAAGATACCTGGCTTTCACCACCAGACATTCTGATTTAAGTGGTCCAAGATCCCACCATTGTATCAAGATATCTGGAAGCTCCCTAGCTCTTTCTCTTATTTGGGAATAATAGTATTTGGAAAACACTGCCTTAGGTTCTTTGTAGCTCACAGAGCTCCATGAGTCCCTTTTGCAGGCAGAGACACTGAGGTGGAAAGAACTTGACCAGGAGCCATACAGGTTTGTGGCCAAGCCAAGATAGGAACACAGTGTTCTTGTACCCCCCTGACTTACTGTTCCCATCCCACTGCTTTTCTAAGTTTTTGAACTCTCTGTGCCTTGGTTTCCTCATTTGTAAAATGTGTGCCTTAGTGGTACCTGCTGATAGAGTTTTTGTGCTGATCAAATGAGGTCATACCTGTGGAGTGCTTAGCACAGTGCTTGGTTCACAGCAAGTGATATCCATTTATTGTTGTTCTGTACTGGGGTATAGAAATGAATGGGATTTCCAAGGTTTATGAGCTCATTGCAGACAGGGCCTGGGATTCCTCTCTCTCTGCACTTGGAATTCAGCACAGACCCTAACATTTATTAAGTTTCTTCAATGTGGAAAAAAAAAGCAATGAATATCCTTTCCCTGTATTCCAACTATATATATATATATATACACACACACTCATATATATGTATATAGTGTTGGTGTGTGTGTGTATAAATATATATATAGTATATTATATATATGCACATTTGTCAATAAATATCACTGACAGGATAACAAGTTAAGTTAAAATATAATTAAAAACACATGGTAGTATATATATTTACATATATTGTTTTGAAGAGATATTGGATAAAATATATAGTTTTATTTTCTTTTTTGAAATCTTATTTTCGTACATATTATGTTAAAGGCAATTGTAGAATTTTTGATTTTTCTGAAAAATTGTTTCCAACTTGTCTGTGCTATGCCTAAGGTATGTCTCACATAACAACTGAATTTGTGAAGAATTAACAATTAACAAAGCCTTGACGTTTCTTTAGTGCTTGTAACACATCACCCTGCATTAAAAGTAATTTCTACCATACAATAAAAGGACCATTTGTCTTTCTTTACTCAACTCCATATATTTGAAAATTATATGCCTGTCAACTCTATTCTTTGCAATCTAAATATCTTACATTTTTATAGTGATGTATGGTTTATATACTTGTAATATGTACATGATTTTAAATATTTCTAATATTCTTGAGTTAGAAAAATTAGTTTATCTTAGAAATGTATTCTAAGCACCTACAACATGAGATATGTTATACAGAGAATGATAGGATGAAATTAAAAATATACTTATTCATTTCATATATTACTCTTACACCTTAGGTTTTGTTTTTGAACATTCCCATATAGTATAATCTATCATAGTAACAATGTTTCTAATGAAATAATCTTTAATAATGATTAATCTTTATAAATTTTAATCTCTAAGGGAGTAACCTATTTTCTTCCCTTTGTTAAAGTAAGACATTTATTTGATAGTTAAATGTTTAAACTAGCCACAATTTTTCATTGATTATTATAATTTAGTATTTTGATTTCTTAAAAATTCACATAAGAAAAGGTTATTTTTCCTCAAGAAATTATTGATGACTGTAAAATGTTTTTATTTATCCTTAGATAATGCCTTCACTCAATTCTCAAAAAAACCCCAAAAAACCAAAAAGCAAAGTATTATTTCAAACCTGCTTTCTTCCCACTGTACCACATCCTCTTTCATTTTAAAGTAACTAGCCTCTATTCAGATGTAAATAAAAATTAGGTGAGAACTACCCAATTTCTTTTGGTCAACCTATTCACATCCGAACTTTCTTCATCCATCTCCTTTATTTCTGACTCACATAAATTGG
Source organism: Cheirogaleus medius (assembly GCA_008086735.1). Taxonomy (NCBI): domain Eukaryota; kingdom Metazoa; phylum Chordata; class Mammalia; order Primates; family Cheirogaleidae; genus Cheirogaleus; species Cheirogaleus medius. Next base: position 41,004,737 of record VBSM01003176.1, on the reverse strand, counting down.
ACTCTATTTTGTTCAAGGCTGACAATCTTCTCTTGGATCTTTTTCCTGACTCTTTAATGACTTTGCTCATCTCTGTCCGCTATTCCTGTTTTCTCTTGTTCTTTCTTAAAGGCAAACAAATCTACAAACAGACAAACTAATGAACCATAAACCAAAAACAACATCTCTAGGCTCAAATAATCTCAATTTTGTCTCCTTACTATTTCTCAACTCTTTTCCCACATCACCATTCCTAATGCCACTAGTGTGATCTGGGATCTCATTGCTTTTTTCCCTGTTTTAGCAGTGTAATAGCTACCTAACAGGAATTCCTACCTCTGATGTGTCCCTCTGTCAGGTTTGGCAATCTCATTCTGTGTTCATGTGCTCTTGGCCAAAGAATGACCAGGCATACCAAAATAAAGCAAGTATGAGGTGAAATTTATTGAGAGGGAACAAAATAGGATTATAGAGCAAGAGCAAGATACAGGTTTACAGAGCAATGTACATACGCCACAGATGACGACCAGACCCCCTATCATAGCAAAATAACTTGGTTATGGTCTGGGTCTTGTTTTATAGTGTCTGCATAGGGACCTCCCCGTGGTTCAGACATCATCATGGAACAATTTTGATGAACAGTTGGGAGTTATATGACCTGAGTCTTACTGTGCATGCAGATCTCCTGTGAGCCTCTCTGAAAACCCATGGTGGTGGGGCAGGGCGTGAACCACAACTTAGATTTAAGTTAATGAAATGATAATTAGCCTTAGGTTATGCTAAGTCACCTTCCAGATTCTCTAGTGAGTGTAGATTTCTGAGCTGGAACTGAATTTCATCTTCACTTCTACCTATGCTGCTTGGCCCATGGGCTAGAGAGTGCTCTGCATTCTTTAGCAGTTGGCATGCTGAGTTCTGATTGGTAGATTGGTAGGGTGTTCCCTCCTCCCTTAGGTATGGCAGTTGCTTGGGACTGGATTAAGGTGGGGCAGCACCAAGACAGAACCTGGGGCCCGTCCTTGTTCTTCTTCCCAGGTGGGGCAATTGCTCAAGGAAGCACCAAGGCAAGGAACCCACTTTCATCCCTAGGAGACCTGGAATCCCTGGCTATCTACCTAACCCCTCCAGTCTGTCTTTCCAAGCATCCCTCATAGACTTCTTCAATGGCCTTGTCTTTATGATAAAATGCAAACCTCATAGCATAATAAACTGGTTGTGAACACAGCACTCTTCCTGTCTGGAAATTTTGGCTAGGCCCCAAGGCTAAGGATTATGAATGCCAAGTATTCATACTCTAAAGAGGACTATTAGACCATGTATGTAGGACTTGCAAAATGGCTCCAAAATCTATTAATAGTTCTGGCCTTACCTAATCTCCTACTTTGAGGCTATCTGATAAAAAGCAAAGAGCATACTTGATGGTGGTCAAGATGTCTCCAACCAAAAGGTCCTGGTTGTAGATGAGCAGAATCCAGATTTCATGGAGAGGCTCACTGACTAGCTGGGGAAGGAATCACCATTGCTAAGTGACTATATTTAGAAATCTGCGGTGGGAGAATTCCTTCAGAGCTGCTAAAGCTCCCCAAGAGACAGAGGCAGCACTGGAATTCCTCCCCACCCATCCACCGCAAATCATAACTCTCTACAGCCAAGTAAGATCCTTTGCTCCATTATCTGTCCTCCCTCTCCTGAGGCAATAATTAAGGGTTGAGGCAGGTGTGGGATGGTAGTCATAGAGTTGTGTATAAAAGTCTTGCAAGTTGCTCTGAGTTTCCCAGGCCGAGCTAGGCCAAGCTTTCCAGAGGGTTGAAATGTTCAATTTGATTGAGATTTTGTTAGGCCAGAGGGTTTATGTTTTTTAAAAAAATACCTGATAATGATTAGAAAAATAGAATCTGGAAGAGTCTTCTCAGGTTAGGGACAGGAGATTTCACCTTGCAAAGAAGAGAGGTACTTACTTGTACCTACAATGTCCTGCAGACCTATTAATAAAAATCCAGTTCCAATAGTAAGCAAGATCTTTAAATATAGTATTTCCTATTTATCTAGTCTCATCTTTCACCACCATCCTTCCAATCTCAAACCTATGTTTTATCAAAATACCTAGAACAACCTTCATCACCTTCCCTGCTTGATTATCTCCTATTTAACTTTAAGACACAGTTCAGGGGACCTCCCCTAATATATCCCACTCTATTTTCTATTAGTTGTTTCCTTATATGTTCTTATGGTACCCCACTCACTCACTCACATCTCATCACTCATCAACCCAGGCAGTGGTGGTCTTATCTATCTCCCTTATGAGACTGATTCTTCAGTGCAGGGACTCTTTTCTTAAATCTGCATCCCTTCTACCAGTTGCTGTGTCTTTAACAGACTATAGGTTAAGTAACTTTGTAAATGAAAATTGGTAATAGAATCATTGAATTGAGATAAAATATAAATCTGAAAACATACTTTAAGTATAGATTACTAAATAAAACACACAAAAATTACATATAAAACATTTTCTGTACAGGATATAAGAATGCAAGTATAATTTCAAGTGCTGCCTATGCCCATTATAATTACTTTCATGTGACTGCGTGGGATCAGTCTCTCTCTCTCTCTCTCCTTTATTCTTGTGCTGGGTAGATAAAAAAGTACAATACTGCTCACGATCCATTACCAAGTATTTTCACAGACTCATTTTGTTGTAGAATACACTTGAGAATAATTTTTCATTAAGGTCTTTCAGTTCTTCCACACAGATAATTTTATTGATCTGACTTTTGCCAAACATTGTTGTTATTGATGTCCTTTCCCAAAGTCTGAAAATATTTTCAGATTTTTTCATTAAAATTTATATCAAATGAAAATGTGATGGAATATTGTTCTCTTTTCTTGTTAAGACTTCTAATGTTTCTGCTTGGACTTTGGCTTGATCGAAAAGTAGATATGAGACCCACCATGTAACTACCTCAACTCTTGCCTGATATTTTCATATGCAGACTTAGGCATACACACAAATGATTAAAAAAAGCAAATTTTCATTTTTTTTTTAGCTGTTCTGGCATAAGAAGTAAAGACATATTTTCCCCTAACCCTGTATGTGCAGAAGTTTATTTGTTATTTTTGGCACAGAGCAAAATGAAGTTTGTTATTAATATCTTGAAGGGCAGAGTTGAGACAATCATAGGAGCTCATGAGCCATAGCTTCACTAGCAGCTGGAAGTTGCTTATGGTTACTGATAACCCCTTCTTCCAAGCAGCTCATGGAAGAATGATTCATACTCTGCCACTGACTGGTGCCAACTCATGTGGACATACATAGGGCTTTTAGCAGCTACTTTGAAATCTTACTCTAATAAGGTTGGTTAGTTTTATAAATTTAATTCAGTACAACCTACCTCATTTAAGGAGATTCATTATCAGAACAACAATGTAGCCTTATAATTTTGATGCTAAAATTATTGTAGTGAGATTCCAGTACACTATGAAAGCAGTTATATAGAGGTGATCCTTTAAAAAAAAAAAATGACATAAAGTTGGTGAAATATACATAAGAGGTAAAGGGAATATTTTGAAAGCATTTATAAATAAAAATATTCTTGGAATTTATTCAGTACCACAAAATGAATTTTCAAGTTATAAAGCAGCTAATGAAAATAAACTTAAAACATATCAAGTATATAACTGGCTAGCATGTTAAATACATTCATTTTTATTAATGCCTGCTCTTCAAATATTGTATTTGGGGGTAGAGTTGGGGGAGGATAAAAACTCAACCAATCTGTAAGATTTCCAAAACATTGTAAAAGGGATTCAGAAAACTCTGTGAAATGCAGAATGTTAACTCTTTTGTACTCACTTCAATGTAGTATGCATCTCCATGGATTATGGTGTGCTCTAGCGTAATAAATGTTTTGCTTAGATTCTTTTTAAATCTACTTATAAATGAGACATTTCATTTTGGATCACGATAAATCTTTTTTAGACTTAAAAATATTCCCACAAACCCACGCATCTCAAAAGATTTGGCAAACTACAATGAGAGCAATTATTGTTAATTCCAAAAACGGCACAAATATCCCAGTTATTTGTCAGTTTGCCCAGGACTATTTTGGACACACATGGTAGAAGAGATTAATTTTCTATTGTCATGTGGCCATTAGCAATAATAAAAGACTGTGTGATGTATAAATGTGTATTGTTTAAAGTTACTGCAGAAAAATTTCCAGCTGTGTCCAGCATTAATAGTATTTTATTATTTCTCACACCTGTTTGGCCTTGTTTACAATTTTGAATTATGAGGGGTTAGAGCCCAGGCAAAATGCAATTCTCTGTTTAACTATAAAGGGAATGGCAAAGAGTCAATGGCCAATCCTTCAACAACATTTGTTTTTCTACGTTTTTAAGGTAGAAAGATCAACAGAATCAATAAAGAAAACAGAAAATAAAAGTTCAAGATACTGCAGAATTGGCTGGAAAATGTACAGGTCAGGAGCTGAAACAAAGATAAGGGAATATAAGTATTAAATGAACTCCCTCTGGCTGGGGCCAGCTGCCTGGCATGTAGTTCTGTGTCTTCTATTCTATTCTATGATCACATCAAAAAATTTTCACATATAAGAAGATGACTACCAAGTTAATGTCTTTGTGTTTTTTTTAAACTCTAGTTCCTCATCTCCAAGATATTGAGATCGTGCACCAGAATCCAAGATTCCATATGCACCCCCAAAATCTCAAACTGAGCATTTAACATTTTCCTCCGAAAGTATTTCCTTAAGATTTTGTGGCTTTAACAAAAAATACCTGCCATTTTTGTGTTAAACTTTTTCTTCCACATTTGTGTACTCTTTCTTATATATAATATCTTGTTGGCCCAAAAGGCACTACACATTTCTTCAATTTCCCAAAGTGATCATGGGAGTGAAAGTAAAGATTCCTGAGGAAAGTTGGAAAAGGGGTTTAAGCCTCTGTCACAAAAGTAACATCAAGTTGAAAATTAAGTTTCCATTTATCTATCTATCTATCTATCTATCTCCAAAGTGAGAAATTGTCACTTGTCTCTCATGCTATGGAGTCTACTTATATATGACACTTTGAAATGTCTTCTTTTGCTGGGGCTCAGGACACATCACTCCAAAATGTGACTGCAGGAAACCAGAATATGCCACCCCAATCCCTTGTAATTTCATCTCCCCTTATGCCGGGCTTATCTTAACTTGATCCTCAATCTTGTATAAATAAACCCAGCGAGATATACACCTGAACAAAATGGACTTCTATTTACTTTCGTTAGAAGGAATTCATTATTAGCAGGAATCATTTTCTGTTGTCCCTGCTGCCTTTATTCTGCCTTTTCCCTATGTAGTCCCCATATTCCCTTTAGATTCCGAAATGGAAAGCAACCCTTTGTAAGTATTCCTTCTCCGTGAGGCTTGCACCACCCTTCATTTTAAAATTTTTCTCTATCTTTTGAAAGTATTTTCATTTGCTTTCAAGTAATTTTTATGTATATATACATTTCTGTTTTTCATTAAGTGATGGTAGGGCTTATTCGGAATGAATTTCTATGGTTTAATGTGGTGACAGTAATACCTCTTGATAGTTATCATGAAATTAACTAAAATCGTGCTTGGTCCTCAGTGATTTTATTCATGATGTGACTTTGATATTTTTCTTTAACTTTTCCTTTTATTTTAAAAAACACAAAACACATTTAAAGTCAAAGTTTTCCCTGATAGAAGGTAGAAATAAATGGAAGGGAAGACCAAAGTTTTTATACAGGATAATAGTGAAAGCAACTTGCCTGTATTCTTTGAGTTAGAAGGTGGTGATTAGGTTTTCAGGTTTAGAGAAGTGTGAGACAACCTAATTAAACACCTTTTTGCTGAAAAGCAGCTCGATAAATTCAGATTGCTTTTGGAAGCTCTCAAAGCTTTTATCAGAAAGCTAATCCTGCAAGTCTTTTAAGCTAATAGCTTTTGAAAAATTATTTCACATACTTGAAATAAATTATAATTATATTTAAATGAATATGTATGCTAGAATTCTTAGATTGAACAGATGCAAAAATGTATCTTAAAAAGCAAAAGAAATAAAATTTATAAAATTTGTATTTATACATATTTTCTAATTATAGTTAAGGCAAATGAATAATTTTGTGACCCCTTAGTTCTTATTTCTCTTTATAAGTTCTTGGTAAATGATTGTGTAATAAGGGGATCATGAGATTAGGGTGAGAAAAGAAAAGCATATCTCTATAGATCATGCTTTTATGTACAAGGTTTTATGTACCTTTATCTTTATTAGCAGAGTGTTTATTATTGCTTCCATTAATAGTATGCTTATTAAATGTCAATTTCTTACTTGTGCATACAGTGGAACACATTTTATAACTTTGTAGTATCATTCAGTAGCATACCTTTCTTTCCAAGACAAATATTTTTGATTGCCTTTATTGACTTTTTAATGCCCAAACAGAAAACTGTTTTATTTAATCTAATTTTTTATTCTGTAATCTGAGAGGGATGGACCCAATGACCTCTAAAATCCTTTCAAATCTCTAATACTATGTGATTCTATGACTTGGTTTTTTTCATAATGCCAAGAGGAAATGGTGATGGATTTAAGGATGTTGGGAGGGTTTTTGCTATTTTATTGAAAATAGCCCAAAGCTCTATCAAAGAATATTTGCTATGATAGTATTTCAGTTTGAAAAGGACGTGAGATTGTAGTTAGATAATGGGTGAGGGCGGTATAAACAAATCCACACACTATTGGGTTGATTAAATTTATCTTTCTGGGAATTGAATATATATTACAAATGAGATTTGGGGAAAGTTAATGAAGCTGAATCCTCATTAGGTGGCCATGCTGTTCTGCATCTTTGATTGATAGCAAAGAATTGCTATTGTCTTTTAGTAATTAATCTCCTTTGTGCCATAGAACAAATTTTTTTTTCTAAAACAATTTATTCATAGTTAATACAATTATGGATATGAAGCAATTAAACATTGGCTCACTTTCAGGATAAAGTAAAACTAATTGATAAACTCAATTCTTCATGCATGGAACAAGAACAACACAATCTTGCGGTTGAGATGATTCTTTATGTGGAGGTGAATAACAATATCATTTTAGACACTAAGACTGTTTACTTTCAATTATAAAATTTTGCTTCTCTGACTCTTAAAAAATCCTTCACTAAAAAGGCCGAAAATGACAATTTCTCATGACTGAACACTACACTGTTTGATTGCAAACTCTAAAATGGAATTTTTTTCAAGGCGAAGTAGGCTTAGCTAATTATTGGAAATGATAAACTCATTCTAAGTCAAGTGTCTTTGTAATATATCTGTAATAAAGTTTTTGGCTCTTATCTTTCCATATATTTATTGTAACCTTTTAATTTATGATTTTAAAAAATAGTTTATATTCCTCCTAAAGCTAAATCATGAGGAACCCTATGGGCTACTATTCTTTTTTCATCTATGTATTTCCAGCAGCTGACTTAGTAGAAAGCTCAGTAACAACTCAGTGAATGAAAGTTGAATTTTTCCTGCACCAGTGTTTTTTGTGCAAGCTCTTCTCCTTCCTTTTTCCTTTTCTGCAAGAATCAAGTTCTTTCATACACTACCATTATTTCCTAGGATCTACTGCTCTAAAGCTTTAGCCAGCTTTTATTCCCCATTATTTTAAAGTAATTTTGTTCTCCCTTGCTTTTTTCCTTTGTAAAATTTCCCATTTTCTAGTATTTTGTTTGTTTTCAATCTGAGAGTATAATAAAGTAATTTATAGTAAATTTGGTGCCAAGGAAACAAACTCTGCATGGTGATTATTTCCATAGATATTTCTATTTAAGAGCAATTCTAGAATAGGTAATACATGTTTATGCCAGAGTAAGTCTTTGAGAAACTAAAAGCATCATTGACTAAGCAGAGAAAAATTTAGGCAGAAATGTAGCCTGCTAAGTTTTTGTGGAGTCCCATCCAGGAGTCCCTATTAGTCAGCTTCTCCATTAAATAATCTCATATGTACTCTGCTTATACATTAAAAACAGAATACTGCAGCCCAAATACTCATTTCATAGTGTTGAAATTGGTTTATTCTTTAAAACTTAATTTTCTTTACTGGTTACTTAGAAGGTAGACACTGTACCACGTTCCCATGATGATACTTTTTAATATCATATTACCATATTTCTTTAGACAGATGCATGCTGTTTCAATGTATTTGACATTCAATCAGCCAAACAAGTAAAATATACCTTAAATATGACCATTATATTATTTTATTTATACTTTCTCACCTAACAGATAACACTTTGTCCCTTTCACAAAGTTTCTATTTCACTTCCTGCCTTCTTTACAAATCCATCTTATCAAAACTAATATTTTCTTAGTATAATTTTGGTCTATTTTATATTTCTCTTTATGATAGTTTCTTCCATTAGGTCATGCTAGATACTGAAAGTTTATGTATCTCCAAATGTTGAAACCTAATCCCCAATATGATGGTATTAGGAAGTGGGGCTTTTGGGAGGTAATTAGGTCATGAGGGAAGAACCATCATAGATGTGATTCATACTCTAAAGAGACCCCAAAGAGCTCCCTCACCCCTTCTGCCACATGAGGACACAGGGAGAAAACACCTATCTGTGAACCAGAAAGTGGACCCTTACCAGACCTTGAATCTACTAGTGCCTTGATCTTTGACTTCCTAGCCTCCAGAACTATGATAAATAAATGTTCATTGTTTAAGCCACTCAGTCTATGGAATTCTTGTTATAGCAGCCCAAACAGACTAAGAGATGATGATGCATCTACGTTTAGCTCTCAGTTATCATAGTATCCTACACAGCTCCTAAAATTAAACTCTACATATAGAAAATGATGACCAATAAATATGTATTCATACATGAATCTTATAAAATCATTTATTATAATTCACAGCCTTAAAAATGGATCAAGAGTCATGGAAGTAAAAGAGAATGTTAGAGATTAAGTCTTAGATGGTTCATGTTTGTTGTGACATTAAGGTTTTACCATAAACTTGTGAGACTATATGACATCATTATCTCCATTTTATAGAAGAACAGACTATGGCTTAGAGATTGTATAAGTGGAAGAGCCACGTAGAATTCAGATCTATATCTAAATCCACAATGCCTCTTTCTAAGATACATCATGCTATCATGTATGTATAAATATATACTCTTTAGCTATTATGAGTGCTACTAGATTGCTTTTCTAGAAATTCTCCATTCTATTTCTTTTGTCCTAACATGTTCTGTCTGTGCTACCTATCCTGCACATAAAAATTATATATAGTAAACTTTTATAAGCATGTTTACCTAAACATATTTCTTTGAGACTGCCTCTGTACATGATAATGCTTTTGAACTTTTGTCATATCTGGGATGTTTCTGAATTTCCTTTGAGTTGTTCATGCCCCCATAATGCCAATGACAAGAAATGCCCTGTCACCTTCACTTTGCTTTGCTCTGTAATGTATATCAAAGTATTACTGCCTTGTGATTTTAGTCCCTTACAGACATTTTGGTGAAATAACTTTTAATAGTTTCTGTCAAGAGTCCTTGGGATCCGGGAAAATGACAATTAGGGTAGATTTAAGAAGTTTCACTCAGAATTAACCTTTTCCATCTCCCTCAAATCTGGCCCATTTCTTTAAAGCAACGGTGTTTGTTTCTATTTTCCCTTTATTCAGGATAAATCATTTTGTTTAAAGCACTGAGATAACTTGGTAAATAAATTCCTTGCAGGAACATCTGTCCTTCCAAACTTTGCCACAGTGAATATACAGTCTGTATGTTCAAACTAAGCATCATCCTTCCTCTTCACTTACCTTTTTAATCATAGATGCCATAGACTTCTCCGGGAGTAAGAGTTAACAAAGTTTCTAAGGAAAAAACCCTACCTGCACAGTGCACTTTTTGTCTTTTTTTTTATCTGACTCTTTGTTCCATGGTGATAGTCATTCTTGTTGACAGTAACATTTCTACTTTTGAGTTATCAGGGTGGGTACTGCTTATATAGCATTTAGCACAGCCCTCCATGTGGCCTAATGTCCCTGCCTATGAACGCCGCAGCCAAGTGGTGGAGTGCAATGGGTGGGGAGAAAAAGTAATCAGTTGCAAAGGGATGTTACTAATTTAGAAAATAAGTACAAAATTAAATAAAGACTAAGGGGCACTTTTTTCAAGTCGTATGTCTCGAGGTACATGGAATGAGAACTTACTCCTATTCATAGTTTGTCTCCTACTTATGTAGAAGACATATGTGGTGTTGAGAGCAAGTTGTGGAACTTCTCATCAGGTAGAGTTGAGGCATTCTGGATGAGGTGGCCTATATTCAAATTTCAACTTCTCCACCACTTAGTAGCTGGCAATTTAGGGGAACCGAAGCTCTCTAACATCTGTTAACTCATCTGTAAAATGGAATTAATGATCGTATCTGCTAAGTTTGTAGGAAAGGTAGATAGATGGGATCATTTCTGTAAAGTGCTTGGTAAAGGGTAAGTACTGAAAAGATGTCAGCTCTTATTTTTATTTATGTCTCATTATGGTCAACTAAGATACCATGCGTAAAAGAAATTTCATAAATTGTAAAGAGCTACACGCATTTTAACCATCATTATTCTTAGTAACACATGACATGCATTGTATAAAGCAGCAGTCCCCAACATTTTTGGCACCAGAGACCGGTTTCATGAAAGACATTTTATCCACAGACCAGGGGAGTCGGCAGGGGTGGGGGTGGGGAGGATGGTTGGAGCTCAGGTGGGGATGCATGTCAGTGAGTGATAGGGAGTGGCTGTAAATACAGATGAAGCTTTGCTCCCTTGCCTGCCTCTCACCTCCTGCTGTGTGGCCCCATTCTTGTGTTTCATGGAAGACAATTTTTCCACAGATGAAGGGGTGGGGAGAGCTTAGCAGTGATGCGTGGCCCAGTTCCTAACAGGCTGCGGACAAGTACCAGGCAACGGGTTGGGAACCACAGGTATAAAGAATATACAATTTTAATTTTTCTTAAAGAAGGAAAAAAGCCTTCTTGAAATTTACACTTGAGAGCCAAAGAGCTTAAAATTTTCTCATTACTTAGAAAGCCTTATATCTAAGAAATGTGAGCTGAAAATTATATGATAATAGTATGACAGTTACTAAAGGAATCTTTGATAATGTCAGTTACTGGAAGCTTTTACTGAAATCATTAAAATTCACTTAAGAACAAGAGAAATAATAATAATAATATTGCTCAAGTTAAAAACTGAAGAGCTACTAAATAATTTATAGCATTTTAAGGAACATGTTCTCTAGAAAAGGAGAAAACAGGAATGGAATATTTTTTCAGATCAGTAGTGGATGATATTTCTGAAATTTAAAAAACATAGTAAATTGCATATTTTACAAATTTGACTGATTTACACATCATAGTGATTTTCTAACTCCTAGGAGGAAAGATTATACAAGTAAGGGGGGCATATAATATACATTTGGCCATAGAATGTGAAACATTCACCTCCTCCCCATGTATTAATGATGAAAAAAAAAAGAAAGAAAAAAGGTGTTTCCATAGCAACATTAGCAAAACAGAAAATTTGCCTACTGTCTACGGTCACACTTTTTTTAAAACCCAGCCTACTCACTAAATTGGCAGCCTGTGTGAGTTAATTAAACGTAAAAGTAACTTATTGAAAAGTAAAAAGAAATTAAGATAACAAGGCAGGAATGATAAATAGTTCACAGACAGTCATAGAGTAGCCTGAGGTGACTGGAAACAGAAGGTGAGTCAGAGGGTGGGTGATTGGAAGAGAAGAGCTGGAGATGACAAATTATTAGTGTAAAATTAAAAGGACAGGAGGTGACTAAGCAGATAGAATCTGACAAAACCTTGGGAGCAGCACTGTAACGTACTTAGATCACAGTCATATACACCAGTTTGATTTTACCTTCTGTAAAATAAAAGAACCCTTTCCTCCCTTTTCCTCTTTTTAATTTGTAATAGCTGATGTTGAGTAAAGATGTCACTACTCTATTTTGAAAAAATCTCACTTAATCCCCCAAAATTTCTGTGAAGTGAGTCTTATTGTCTTCATCTTATGGATGAAGAACTAGAGAAGGTCAGAGAAATTAAATAACTTCCCCCATATTTTCAAAGTCAGTATGTGTTTTATGGTTTCCAGAATTCTTTATTGACCAAGACCTGCAAGAAATTTTAATTAAAAACAAAACAAAACAAAAAAAACCTTGAGAATTATATTTATTAATAGAATAGCTGAGTGAACATTTTGTGATATTTTTAGTTACCATGTATTATTTGGAGATTGTTTCATGTTCTAGTTCTTTAAATTTATGTGTAGTAGCTGCCCACCTCAATTATCTATTTAAGGACCAGTTTGGGGGCAATGCAAGATAATGGATGTCTCTCTGCCGGTTGATTTGGAAAGTTAATAATTCAGGCTGTTTTAAAACTCTTGAATTATGACAAGGGAAACATAGTGATAAACACTTTAAGGATTATAAAATCTTGAAAAATATATTAGAAAATTAATGGCCCTGTTGTCAAAACTGCAGTGGGGTTTTGGTCTAGGTCTAGTTACTCATTGCACAAAGATTCAATTGAGACAAGGAGGATTGCCAGGAAAGAAAGGGATTTTTATATTTTTAGTTTTTTCCTTTTTTTTTTTTCCTTTTTTTCAATCCCATCTTGGCATCTGCATGTAAGAAGGGGATTTTTAATACCACAGATATCTTGTCTAGAGAATGGAAGCTGCCTCAAATCCATGTCTTAGATTAAGGGAGATCAGGGGCTTCTTAAGAAGGGGCCAAGTACTCTGGGGCAGGTGGAGGGAGGGGGATGGTGAGTTTGGGCATCAGGAAGTCTGCCCTGGGGCCTTCAGAATTGTAGTGCCTTTGTTTTGTAGTATATCCATCCTTTCAGGCAGGGCATGGTGGCTCATGCTTATAATCCCAGCACTTTGAGAGGCTGGGCAGGAGGATCACTCCAGGCCAGGATTTCAAGTCCATCATTTCTGGGAAACAAAGGATCAAGTAGTTAGATAAGGGAGAGGATTATAAAAAACATATAGGGGTTCATGGAGCTGGTTACAGTTCTTTATGGATAAGGTAAACCTTTTAAGTTAGTTCACTATAGATAGCAAAATAAATTTTGTAGACTGTTTTATCTTTCCTGATCATCACTTTTTTCCCCACTTATCTTCAGTTTCATATATGCATATATAAATTCATATGTATACATATATGAAAGAAAAGATAAATTATACAACTTATGTTTTTATATGTATGTATAAATTTTTATCTCCTTGCCTCAAGTTATAATATTTGAAGAGAGTTGGTCTTTTAGATTCACCTTCTGCTCCTTAAAATTCAAAACAAAATGTAGAAAATAATACCAAAAAAATAATTTTCACAAGTACTTCTTACTCTATTATACTACATCCTTTAGTTAATCATGTCCATTTGGATTATGTTCACTTAAATTATGTTTTTGCTATTTTCATAGACTAAGGAGACTCACATGCAAAGGCAGAGCCTCACACAAAGCATCTGGCAGTGAGAAGTGGCCTTTTAACATCTTTTCCTTTCTTTTTAAAATGGCCTGGTTCCTACAGAGACTTGATCATAGTCATATGAGTATAGCAATTTTCTTCTTTCTACCCTGAATAAACTTTCATGCGTTAGGCTTCATTTGACAACCAACATATAAAAACAAATTAAAAGCCTGAAGCCTACACAGAGTCCTGCAAATTGTAAGTAGTAGGCTCACAGTACAAGCAAGTTTAAGCTGGTATCCTATGTCTAAGGAAAGAAAGAAGGAAAGAAAGAGAGAATTATAAAGACTATAAATATGAAGCAATGTGTTAATATATTTCAAAGAAACTATTTTCACAATAAAGTTAATTGTCTCAGAGACAAAGTTCATCAAACTACAGTAATCACTAAAAGTAAGACTAAATTATGATTAAATTTCTGAATTTGTATCAATCCAGTGACTTCTGTCATTTATCAGGTTTACTTTTCAAAAGAATAGGTTTAGGACAAATAATTTGTAGTTGTTTCATTTCCCATAGCTGTGAGAGCTTGCTTTTAAGATAATATAAAACTTCTGCTTGAAAAGTGCTATGACTTTTTGTTTTAGAGCAATGCTTCTAAAACTCTGGTGCACATTGGAATCACCTGGAGATTTTGTTAAGCCATGGATAGGGCCCACTCTAAGACTTTCTTGTTCAGTAGAACTAGGGTGAGATTTGAGAACTTGCATGTCTAACAAGCTCCTGGGTGATGCTGACCCAGCTGGTCTGGGTACACTTTGAGAAGCACTGTTCAAGAGGCACCAAGACTCTTCAGGTCTAAAATGCATGGTCAGTAAAGAACTGCTGAAGACACAATAAAGATAACACCTGTTAAATGAGGGTGAGAGTTTGAAGATAAGAGATGGATCAGTGAACATTTTATAGAAGCACATCACCCAGATATGGTGTGTCATCAATTTATTTAAAATATTTACTGCTTCTGCATCCATTTTTATGCCTGACGTAAGTTGTTTCAAACCTAGTCTTAGCCGTCATCTTTGGCCTAGTCAAAACTCCCCCACCCCACCCTGTGGTATATGGCCCACTTGTTCCTCATCTCACTGACCCAAACCCAACATACCCCACACCTGCTGACCATGATCAACCTAATGGTCAACACCAGAGTCAGATAAATAAGTTTCCCCCTTCTGGCGTGTTTTCTTCAAACTAATCAATCCGTGGACCTTAATAAAGGCATAGTCCCACAGAGCCTCTCTGTCTCTCTCTCTCTCCCATCCCACCTCCCTGTTGCTTGTGCTCTGCGTCACCTCCATCAGACTTCCAGTCGGTCTCCTGTTGGCCCCCCTAAGCTCTCTGGGTAAGTAACACATTTCTTCTGTTCCATCCATTTCGGTTTCACCTCCCCATTGTGTCTTATCTGACCATCAAGCCTGATGCCTCTTCATTCCCACCTCTTTTGAGGGCTCTTCTAGAGAGTGGCCATTTTGGTTTATGGTCACTCTCAAGAGTGAGGTCTTAACACCAAATTAGAAGTTGCAACAATAAAAATTACAACAGGGTGATTTTTATTGTGAAGGTGTAAAGGGTGTGATATTTTACCCCATTTGCAAATTAACAAGGTAACTGACCACAGTTTCATAGATACAGAAGACTCCCTGAGTCAGACACAATAGACTTAGTGTCTGACAGCGTAGTAGACGCCAGGAGGTTTGTGTTCCCATCAGGTCCCCTGCCCCTCACGCCAGTGTGGGTGATGCTGAGTTGCACAAGTGGCTCTGGCACATGTGGTGGGGATGTGTTACAGCTGAGGAAGCTTGAACTTGGGAAACCCCAATCTTTTAAAGGGGCCTGCCAGCAAACCCGTCTAACCTATCCCAGAGGATTAATTTTATTTTTCTGGACAACAAACAAATCTGTCCTCCACTCTGGAGGGAGACTCTTATCTCATTATTCCAAGGTTATTTGCTAAAGAAACATTCTTGAAAAACTAGTCTCTCTCTGTCTTTGTTAACGTGAAATGCAGAAATATGAGGGATGCAAGGAGAATTGTCTTCTAATGTGGTGATTGAAATTGGGACTAATTTGGAGAGAATGCTCAAAACAATTCTGTAGTTTCTAGTCTCAGCAAATTATGCCCTGTTTAATAATTTATTAAAGAAAGAACTTAAAATGACTAATTTTTCTCTTACAAACCATATATAATTTGTTTTGGTGATACTATTTTTAAGCTTTAGTTTATTAACTTTCTAACATAAGAGTCTCAACTCCTCTACCTCAGCTTTTAATATGTGATAGCTTTCATTTACTCAGTGCTACACAAACATCCTATTTAACCCTTATAATACAACATACATATGTACACTATTATAGTCCTTATTTTATAGTTGAGAAAATTGTGGTAAAATATATTAATTTAACATGCTACTGGTCACACACGTATTACGTGGTAGAACTGTTTTTGCTATATTATGTCTTCTTAGTCATAGTGAAAAAGAATTACTAGATATGTAAAGGAGAGGTCACATAGGGACATGAAACAAACAAAAAATTTAGGTTTGGTGTTTGCTTTATTTGTAGGCAATTCATTGGTAAGCAAAGTGGTCAAAGGCCTTTAGAATTAGCATGACATAATTCAACAGAATTCAGTTCTCAGCTGAAGAGGTGCTGTTTGCATTGCCTGAGTGCGTAATCTCTAAATGTAAATAGTTTAATATTGCAGCTTGATTTTGTGGGATTTTAGAGTAGATTCTAGAGTAGTCTAGATTATAATTAGTTTAGGCTGTGGACTAAACTAGTTTTGGGAACTGTCCTATTTTTTGTTTGTGTTTTCTGTTTCTCTTACCACTGTCCAAATTCTCTCCCTCATCCACACTGACTTCTCCTGTGTTTCTGATTCTGCAGTAGTATTCAACATTAGAGAATAAAGGTAACTGATTGTAGATTAATTCTAGAATCCCAGGGTGAACTTACATTGAGTAGTCTGCATCCTTGCTACATCCTTAGCCAAATTCTAATTTTTAAGGGCCAGGTAGTGTTGATTTAACACTATGCTTGTCATGTAGAAGATGACTTTCATGGCCAGGAAGTCCCAGAGTATCTCTTTCAAAGTGTCATGAAATGAATGATGATGATTTAGTGACCCTAGTTATAAATTTTGATACAATCTTGAAAATACTTGGAAATGATTACTTGCACATTTCCACACACATTTATTGGGTGCCTGGTCTCTGCCACATGTTTGGTAAGATATAGGAGGTGAGCAGATGTGAAACAACTGCTTCCTGTGCTGAATGAATTCACATTTAGTAATTTAGAGAAAAAGAGAATTGAGTACAGCGTGATGAGTGTCATGATAATATAAGGTTATGGTACTAGTGAAGGGCAGTAAGCTATTTTTGTTGTCTTATGTCAAGTTATATTTCTGTTTAGAACAGTATTTCTCAAAGAGTAAATCTGTAGGTCTGATATCTCTAAAATATTACTTTCTAGAAAGTGTTTTCATGGTTTAGTCCAAGGAAAAGGTGTACTGAATTAAACAGGTAAATTTCCAGAAATGACAACAGGTACGGAATCAGAATGTTTGGATAGTTCTGGTTGGAAGGGTTTGTATGAGGTCCAGGTTTGTTGAACAAAGCTCAATAGGCAATTCTTTGCAGGTAGCAAAGTGTAGCACTGATGTGGAAATTATATTCAGCTGAACAACCTTTTATTTTATTATTTTGTGCTGTAGGGCCAAAAATAATTATCAGTTGTGTATTATTTACTTTTGCTCATGCTAAAAGGAGTTTTGCTGTTTTTAGCAGATGATATCTCCTTTACCCTGGCTTCTGTATTCCAAGAATCTGCCAATTTATTTAAAGCTAATTACATCTCTGAAGATTAGACTTGAAGCTTTGTGGTTAATTTTAAAGCATTTCCTGAATGTAGAAGATCTAGGCTTAAATCCATACAACACAATCCAGAAGGCTTGATCCAAAAATTTTATATTTCACTTGGCCACAAATAGAAAAATAAATGATGACTGGCTTGATTTCAGCAAGTTTTATTTATATGTTTTGCATATATTATACTTTCTTAAAGCTTATGCTAGAAAGAAAAACAATGTTTGTGTTATGAGGTTTTTATTTCACATTATCTGGCATGAAATCAATTGCAAGAAAATGATCGCTATCAAAAAAATTAATCTATATTCTTACTCGTACCTATACTGTATAAGATTTATATTTGTTTTAGCTTGATATAATCACAAATTAATGTTTTACTATTCTGATAATTCTCTTATGTTATAATTCTAGTATTTTTAGAAGTGTTAAGATATTTGAATAGATACAAATAACTAAACTACATACTTTATTTGTATTTGATCAGTCTATTTACAAGTAAGTTTAACCAAAGTATATGTTAAAAGTTACATATATTAGGGAAGCCTGTTTTATTTCTCTTGAGAAACAATATACAAGACAAACTGTTTTTTCTCTTCCATAGACTTAAGTAGATGGACTGCCGCTAAACTATTTTATCAGGATTTGTTAGACTTTCTCAATATTGGAATATATTTTTCTAAATTAAAATTTGATTATATTTAATATTTTTTTGTGTCCTGGAATCAATTTGGGATTGCTCTCCTAGGGGGAAAAAAGGAAATTAAAAAAAAATAGATAATGGTTATAATTACATGCTCATGTGTCACGTCATTAAACAAAAGCAGAAAATCTACAAAAACATATTTCAGGTAAACATAAGTAAAATATAAAAACAACATTTAGTCATCTTTGTAAGAGTGGACTTGCTAACCCATAGCACCATAGTAGGAGAAGATTGACATTTCTTTGGTTAAGTTGCCTTGCTTAGGTCATGATTTAGAATCTTTCAAGTTGCATGAGTAATGCCTGTGAAGAAAGAATGATGGTCTCTTGAAGGAGGAAAGGAACAGGTAGATCTGTGTTTACAAATAAGGCCTGTTCTATGTTCTGTTGATAAAGATGCAATAGATGTGTAAAATTTCGATGCTAAAAAATGGTGTTAGAAATGACTCCAGCTTTGTTTCTTTAAAGGATTCTTTCCTCCTCTAGGCATTATCTTTATTTTCAAAACCCTCAGCAAACCATTTCTCAAACACCATTGACCCTAATTTATTTGAGTGTTTGATACAAACCATCGCTTAAAAGGATGATGGGTTTCTCCATAGGTAATCATTCTCATTATGAAGCTGGTGGAGTTTCTCTTTGGCATTTAACCTGCATGCAGACTTTGAGGAAGAAGAATCAACAATATCAACATCAGATGACATTTAAACATTTTTAATAAACACACTCCAAACAGTGCCCAAAGATATAGATCGATTTATTACACTGATTGCTCTGGATAGGGAAATTGGTCAGGGGAGGTGAATAAGGTGATTTATACTTTATTTCTTACATGAAAAGTTACAAGGTAAAGATAAAAATGAATTCTGGATGGTAGATTCCAGACGATTTGTTTCCATGCTTTTTAGTAATTTTAGCAACCCCCTGCAAAACAAAACAAAACAAAAAGACCCATCGCTAAATCTTGTCACTGGCTAAGGACACTATTTTTAGAATTTGCATTCTTGATAAAAGCAGTACTTTAAAAACTGTATTCTCCACGTACAGACTAACAAAGCATGCATACTGGAACCTTTGAGAAAACATCTGTCAAACACTGAGGACATGATATTGGGGGGGGGATGTGTGTATATGATACATAACATAATACATGTATATAGGGTCCCTTTAAAAACAGGCACTATGTCCTATATTTTTATTTCCTAAACACTTGCACGTAGTAAGTACTTGGTAAATGTTCATTGAATAAAAGCAAACACACACTTGACTTTTTGTCCTAGAAATGCTTTTTCTTCCAATTTGGATGTGTATTTATTTATTTAGTTTCCAGTTATCAAATTGTTGAAATGTGCCAATGTTAATTCGTCCTTGTTAGTCCATTCCCATTTTATAACTTTTAAACTTCAAATCCCAGTTTCCAGCCTGGCCTTTTTAAGCCAAGGGAGCCTTTTCAAAATAACAATAATGTTTCTTTATAGAAACATTTTAAACATATGTAAGTACAGTAGATATGACTTAAAACAAAAACATATAGAGCAGTTTCTCCACACAAAGATTTTCTTAGTAAAATCCTTGTTCACTAGGCTATAACAAATTGTTAGGCGGCTTGGGTAGAATTATGCTGGACATATACATTTTTATGAATTTAAATAAACTGCATTATTTTCCATTATCTGGTTAAGGTTATTGGAAAGAGAAGAACATTTTACCTTTGAGATGGAATAGTATACTAAATATTCATAGAGGTATTATGTTGTTCTGTCCATTGAGGTCTTCAAGACTTCCTATCAGCATAAGAAACGCTGAGAAATGTCATACCTCACTGTCCACCCTCCCTTCCCCACCCCCTCAGGAAATAAGGTGAGAAGGCTGACACAGTGATCTGCTCTCCTTTCTTATTCCATTTATGGTAAAAATAAAATATAATTGGACTCATTTTACTGTCTGTTCTATTAACCTATTATATCCCCACATGCTTCTACAGACAAGAGCTTTTCTGCAGGGCAAAATACAGTGAAAGTTTACAGACCATTAAAGTGTTTTCATTCATTTCACTCATATTTACATATTGAAACAGTCATCAGTAATTACAGTTCTAACATAGTCTATTCTATGGAATTATGTTTGTAAGATTCAAATGGAAGCAAAACTTGATTGAGTTTATAATATGCTAGATATCTAGCATACCAAATAGAAAACATATAAGGTAGAAAAATATCCGAGATGCTGAAAAAAGTTAAATTCATTGCCTAAAATTGTATAGCTAGCGAGAGGCACCACCAGAATTGGAAACCAGATCTGTCTGATTTAAAAGTGCTTGTTCATTATGCCATAGCTCCAAAGTAAATGATTGTACCTATACATACACTTTTCTTCAGAATGTAGAAGTCTGTTCATTTACCTAAGTCTGCTATTTTCAGTAGGTATTGTTAGACCATTCAAATGATTATCCTGATTCTTTTGATATGTTAAGAACCTTTTGATGAAGATAGGCAAAACTCCTTAGAGTGATAATTAAATTGCCAACATAGTCATAATACAAGAATTTGCTAATCCTTATTGGGTGTTAAATGTTTGAACATTAATCACATAACACATGTATATTTTACTTTGATTAGTCTATTGTGGATATCTATCACACTTTTATTAAAAGAAAAATCTTGACATGTACATTAGCCAAAGAAATTGTTTTGGAATTTAAAGATATTTGTTTAAATTGTGTCTTTAAATTAATTCTTGATATTTAAATATCAGTATCAACATTAGTGGAGTCTAACTGAACTGTCATATGATCCCTGATGGTTTCCTTTCAAAGCTATTAAAAGAAAATTCCTTAGAATTAAATATTTCAGAAAACTTCTTTTATCTTTAACCTGCAATTAATTTATAGTCTAGGAAGCAAATTATTTACAGATTTGGAAAATAGTCTAAGATGAATACATTTAGTTATTAATTAGGGTAATAGAATTATATCTCTATATACTATATAATTGTGCTGCTTTTATTAGACTTTCATATCACCTGACAGTATTCAATGCTAGTGGACAAGATAAAGATATGACAAAAAGTGAAGGATGAGAATGAATAGGCTTTCAAGGGAGCTGATCTTTCTCTGATCTGATAAAAGCTCTCACATTTTCTTATTTCTGTTTTTTTTTTTTTCCCCTGCAGACCACTGCATATCAAAAGCTTTTTCACTGATTAGCAATAATCTCTCAGGATTTGAAGACCAGACTTTTGTAAAGACAGTTCCTAAAGTAACATACAATTTTTTTTGTTGTTGCTGTTTTTGTTTTTCATCTTTAGTAATTTCTCAAACTTTGCTGGGAAACTTTTCATTAACCTGAAATAGATTCTACCAGTGTTTTGGCTTTAATATATACTATGAGTGTGTAGTGATAAAGTGTTTGATGGTTTTTGTGGGAAACAAGCTTTGGAGTCAGAAGGTTTAAGGGCAAGTCTATTTTAAATTTTGAGTCCTTAAAATCATCTTTAAAATGATTTTCTATTTTAAATGCTCAAACCAATAGGTGGGTAGATTTTATTAACACGTCTATCAATAGTATATATACTTTTCATTCTGTACCTAAAGAATTTTCATACATACATGTGCTAGCTACTTCATTTATAAAAAGCCATTTAATGAGCCTTTCTGATTTATCTTAGCAGCAGCAGAATTAAGCTTCAAATGTCTCTCTCTCATTGGTATTCATGCTGTTCCAGGTCCTTTCTGTTTTGTACTCAGTCTTCAGTCTGTTTTTAGTGTTTGATACTATATTATACTATATAAATTAAATGGAAAAATGTTTTCTTTTTTCTTACATAGCCAACTATGATAATAGAGATGCTCTACTGAGCAAATATTCACATTTTATTAGATAGGGATTTTATGAGATTTAACACAATTTGCCTGTGGCATTTAATCGTACATTATTGGCCTTAAAAATAAAATGTCACTTGATTAGAATTGAAGTTAATTAGAACCTTGAAGTGTATAGAAGACATGTCAATTTTCTCTAAGTAATGACCAGTTGGTCTTTTGCCACAAGAAAGAGCACCCTCAGTGGCTGTGCTACTCCTAAGATAGACTATCTAAAATTCAGTAATATGCTTTCTCATGAAATTTCCTATATACAAAATAATTCATTATTTTCCTCATGAACAAAGAAGATAATGGCAGTACATTTTTCATGGTTATGTATTTCTAGATTTCCAAGCTAGGGATAGCTTGATAAACATGGATTGTGTTCATGCCATAAGCCATGTGATTCTGGGTCAGATCAGTTAAGTTGCACTTTTTCATGGGTTCCAGAGGAGGCAAGTGCTTGGTAGAGTTACAGCTGGTGCCTTGAAAATCTTGCATGGCCCTATGGGTGAATGTCCACCAGTGTGTGTGTTTGCTGGGGTAGCATTCTCCTCCTGTGTGTTGTGAAGGAAAAATATCCCTTAATATCCCTTTCTAAGGCTTAAGGGATTTTTGAGTTCTAATATTTCTTAATCTAAAAAAGCCTATTTAGTATTTTAATTAGTATTGTTTAAATTCATGAAATTCTTAACTTTATTTTTTAGCCCATACTTATAAAAATTTAATTGTTCTTATAGGTGCCCTTTAAAAATGAGGGAAGACTTACATTGTGAATTTTGTCGAGAATATGGCCTCGTGTTTGTTTTCTTATTCTGTCTGTCTGTATTTACCCATATTCCAGCTTTCCTATAAAGAAATTGCTTCTATTTACTTTTCATTTGCCATTTTATTCACTTTTTTTTGCTACATTTTCATTTGAATTTTTGAGTTTCTTAAAGTATTATGATGCAGTGTTACTAAAATGTATTCACTTGTCTTTTTTGTCTTTTGGCTTTGCCTGTGTTTAGTTTTTTATTTTTATAAGGATACAGAACCTTCCTTTCATTACTCTCCCTGGTACAATTTCTAACACTTATTAGCTCCTCTTATATTCCATTTCTGCCTACTAGCTGATAGCCAGAACCACTGTCATTTAAGCAAACTGAAGAGAATTTTCCTTTAAATTCAGCTTAGGGATTTGTAAATTGAGATCTCTCATTAGGCAATATTATATGGTCATTAGTAATACCTATGTAATAGCTTAGAAAAATGAACAGGTTATAATATTAAATCACAGTGACTTAATACATTAATATAAAAACTAGTCTAAAAGGATGTTTGCATTATCCATTGCAGAATGGACTTCCATAGAGTGAGCACACACTGAAGAACAGTTCATAGTGAAAAATCAAAAACAGCATAAACCAATAAACCACTTAGAGATTTATAGTTTTCTAAAATCTAACCTGATAATTTCTATCTTTGAACAAGTGAATTTAATACATTTACATTTATTATATTTGTATTTATGTTTTTCTTATATCTACCACGATCTTCTAGCTGTGTAGGGCAGGCCACAGATCAACTTAGCACTGAACTATTTTCTCAAGTGGACATAGGGAGCAAGAGGAGTCATAATTAACTCTTCAAAGATGATAGCTGACATACACACACACACACACACACACATATATAGCTTCCTGCGTACCAGGCACTGTTCTATGCACTTTATATATAATATATAATAACTCATTTAATCCTTTCATCAACCCATGAGGCAAGTTTTCACATTATTTACATGAGAAAATGGGAAAAGAGACTTAACTTTTCCCAAGATTACACAGCTAGTAGGTTGCAAGAGCTCGTATTCAAACTCTGTGTTCTTTATCATTGAATGTTACTGTCATTGTAGAAGCTTATCACAGAGAACATGATAGTGAAACTGGGAAATACAAAGAGAAAAATCTAAAAACCATTGGAGAGAGAAAAAAAAGTTTATCTACAAAAAGTGATTAGCTGACACTAGAGATGTTATCTCCAACTGAACCTAATGGGAAAACATTTTGAAAGTGCTAAAGGAAAATAAGTCAGCTTAGAATTCTCTAACTACTTCAGCATATGAGAGGGAAGGTGAAATAAAGCCATTTTCAGAGCACAAATTCTTTATTACAGATTATCTCTGAAAGAACTGCTAAGAATGTACTTTAGCAAAGAAGAAGTTATCACATTTTTGTGGCTTTTGGTAAAAACTAAATATCCTATTAACAAGGTGCTTAGCATAGTGCTTAGCACATATTTATTAATCTCTCAATGTAGTTTTCTTTCACCTTGTAGAAATGCATACTGGGCAGATAATTTCTAAAAACAGAATTCTACCAAAATTAATATACTCTCTTGATTAAAACTTTTCTGAAAACTGAAATATGAGTCATTTAAAGAAAGCACTCATAGATGGCACTACTGCTGATGATGGAAGAGGTAGTAAACTCAGTGGTTTTCAAGAATAGTATGTTATTTTTATGGCTAAAGAATAAATACACATACATCAACTTTAGTAGTTTAGATTACTAAATGATTTAGAACTTATGAATCATAAATAAGGAGTCTTTTCTGCTTTTTTTGTCCTCATAGTTGATTAGAAAACCAAAGCACTTTATGTAACAATTACATATGCATGTGGTCATTTGAATTCTAAGATTCATTGTTTCTTTTTCAGCGCCTGGCTTTGGAAGCAGAGAAAGTTCAAGCAGCCCACCAGTGGAGGGAGGATTTTGCGGTAAGGATTCGTTATAACTACTTAATTTAAGTAGATTGTATTTTGTGTTTGGATAATTTTGTTCACTTTAAAATATTTTTTAGTGATGGAATCTTATGGTGTTATAGGACCAAAAACCAACTATGCTTTGTTTTTGATTTTTGTATTTTTTGAAATTGCTTTTGGGTAACTAGAGGGCCAATTAAGTTAGTCAAAATGTACTTGCTCATGTTCTATATTTAAAAAAAGAAAAATTCCTTGACATGTTCTCCCATTCTTAAAGGTATAGTATTTATAAAATACATTAAAAATAACATTAAATTATATATGATTAATTGTTGTAGGTGTTATGAACATACTAGTTGAAAACAAGTTGCCTTTAACTACTTTGAGTTTGTAACAAGTGGTATGCATATTCTAATCAACTTGATGGTGGGCAATATGATTAAAGTGAGAATGAATATATTAAACCTCTTAAAATTTAATTTTTTTCACTTTAGCTAGAAGTAATCTTTTTTCCTACTCTGGCCTACTTTTAGAATGCCGGCTGAGATTAGCTTTTGCCTGTATTTTTTTGATAAACTTGTTTTGTGCTCTGTGAGTCACTAGTTTAATTATATAAACTAGTAATTCTCTTTGTAATGATGTCTGTCCATCATCTATCTATGCTCTTACAGCCAAGAGGCACAGTGAAGAAGTCTGTCCTTAATAGTCAGATAAAGTACTTCTGTTACATGTTTGAATTATTAAATTTATAGTGAAAATTTCTTTAGTTTCCGATCACAGAAAATTTCCAGACAATCCATTTCCAGGATGTAACCTAACACCACCACCCTTACCCCCAACCACAAACACTTTTAAAATAGAAATAGAATGTGACAGCTTGATTGTATTCTTTGATATTTTGTAAAACAAAAGTCTCAAATTTGAAGGTAAAAAAAGTTGTGTTTCAATTGAACATTAACTCAGGTTTAGGAATTAGCAATTCTATTTTGTAAGATTATGATAAATATAAATAGTATGATTATGGTGACTATCAGACATGAAATGCTATTTCATTCACTTATGTGATAGTCTTCTATGCTTGATGCTTCTGATATTATTTAATTTTACTATATTTTCCACTAATTTATGTTTCTTAATGAGTCTCCTGAGACACTATTTGACAACTGTCAGTTTGTTTGATTCTCTGCTAAATTGATCATATTGCCTCAGTTGTTGGTGTCATGTGGGTATGAGCTTTGTCCATAATTTTTGTAAGAGATAGGTTAATCAAGATCAATTTGCCATCCATGTTAAAAAAGGAAAAAAATCAGTGATTAAGTTAAAAACATAAGTTCCTTGAGCATTGAGCAAATTATAAGCTCGTCCAATGAAGGGATTTATTATAATTTATTTTACAATGTTGTTAGTTGCTTTTGGATGAAAGGAAAGTAAACTTGAACCTTTTTTTGTTTTCTCAAATAGAGAAAAAGCAACAAAACTAGTCTATCCAAATGAATATCCTTTTCATTAGCTATTCATAATATTAAATGTAAATTACTCTCTCTCCCCAACATAGAGGGTATCATAAAAGCAGTATAAAATCATAAGAGCTAGATCATGTATTCTGCCTAGTATTGGTGTAGTACAATTGGTGCTGTTTTAGTTTGAATCTTCAGTAATTCAGAGAACTCGAAATATCATTGAGGACACACAAAGTCAGCCTCTGTAATATATAGATTATACATTTACTGTTTCAAAAAAAAGTTTCTTTCTTTGCATTAAAGTAGTTTGGTAGTATTTTAAATAGTCATTTATTAGTTGTATGTCTTTTTCAATTTCCTAAGGAGCACTAATGTAGAAAAGAATAACTTAGCAAGTCATAGTAAAATGCCTTCATTTTATTAGTGTTATTTTATGTAACTATTTATTGCTTTGTGGATGTAATGTTTCCTTTCCCAGATATATTGTAAACTCTGTAATATTTGGCTCATTAACACTAAGTTAATATTTGGCAATGATTTTTTTTTCTTACAGAAGTAATGGGTAACTGAATCTTATAACACAAAAACACTCAATGCAAGTTAGCTATTACTGTATTTTATTAAATACAATCATCCATTGTAAGACACTCTTTCATTTTATTTATTTTCATTTATTTCTAAGAAATAAGCCATTTAAATTATGATGCACCAGCAGTGTTAAGCTATATTCTTATTTGTGAGATGTCACAATGTGAAAAAAAATTATTTTGCAATGTAATTCATGATATCCACTCTGACGGTACCTGCATCCAAGTAACAGCACTGCCAAAATTAAAGTCATACAAGGGACAAATCAGTCCCACAATGATGCAAAAGACATTACTAAATCTTATATGGTTAAACAGAAAATAAATGGTTTGCCCAGTAAACGTTAGAAGTTCTTAGCAAATAGTGGTCACCATGTCAGAGAATTCTTGAAAAAATTCTGTTCTAAATTTCCCTCTAGATTACCTCACAATTTATTTAAGACCTATGAACATTTGATTGACATCAAAAGAGACTGTTAAAGGGAAAACGAGTTGGTTTACTTTAGAGCACTGTCAGCTCATTTCTTGAGGACCCTTTTTGAAGGACTGTGAATGTTAGCAGGACACACATCTGTCACAATTTGCACACTGAGAATTGATATTTCCATATCTTACCATGTCAGCTGTACATAAAGTCTTTACAATAGCTCTTCTCTTTGAAATACCATAGTGTGATAGAATGTTGAGATAGTGGCAATTTTTATTTTTGGAGAATAGAACCTGAATGAAGATTGCCTAATCCCAAGACTCAAATAAGTAAAAAGTACAAAAGTAAGACCCTCTCCCCCATTTTTTTCTTGATAAACTAGATGGTGCTTCAGTTTGTAAATATAACAAGACCAGAACACAATTCAAAATCATGGTTGGAAATTAGAAATCATCAACATTAGAATCTCTTGTTATTTTGTAAAAGCACACAAAGCAATCACAAATTTTATCAACATTTTAACCAAACATTTTAAAATGTTTAATTTGAAGTTAAATGCTACCATATTCCAAAAGGTCCTCCTTTTAAACTTTATAAATTCTTTTATCTTTTAAGATATTTAACTATTTGCATCAGCGCAATAGTTCTTTAATGCCATCCTTTAATAATTTAACACTGAGATGATTTAGAAGGCAGAAATAATTTCCTAAAAGGTACATTAACATTTCAAAAAGAAATATAATATTCTGATTCTTCCCTCAAGTATAAGTAGGCAAGTTTCATTAATATTACTTAGGCAAAATGTTGATTAACATTCCCTACTGTGTAATGTAGAGAAATCTCATGAACAACAAGAACAAAAGGCAAAGCACTAATATGCTGGCAACAACAAAGGGCTCATGTAATTCACACTCTCCCTTGGCTCCATTCAATTCCCAACTGAATATACAATTGAGGGAACAAAGGGCATACACTCTAAATGGATTAAGATTTATGCGGTCATGCATTTACAAGTTCAAACCAATATTTATAAATAAGCTATGTCTACCAGCTGCCTTTCAGGTCTCCATGCAACTTATGGGTGTTAAAGGTGACATTTCATGTCATTTATGATGGACAAATTATTTTATTAAAGGCAGGTGGAAGAAGAAAAAAAGAACTTGGAAAATGAATTGTTCCGCATGAAATAATTGCTATTATTTCTACCAAACAGATCTTTTCCAATTGCATTTGAAATCTCATTTGATTGCATTGCAATGGTTGGTTAACTAAAGCAATTTTGTTTTCAACTAAGCCTGCAATATTAATTGTACTTACACATGTATAAACATAAGGGGTGCCTAATTTGTATTTTAATAAGTAGGATCTTTATGTATGGCTTATTAGCACCAGCTTGTTACTGTGCAGGCTGAGTACAGACGTCTAGAAAATTGGCCAGTAAATAAAACATTCGAAGAGTCCTTTTTAGCTTTAGCTTCACAGAGAGAGTAAATTAGAAAGTGAAAACTTTTCTAGTGAAGTTGAATGTTATCGAGTGTCAATCAGACTAATTTAGTTCTCCAGTATTGCTTTCATTTTATAATTTTAAAAATTACTTTGCCAAATCATGTTTTGAAATGTTGATAATATTTTAAATTTTGTGTTTATATGAGTAAAATTAAAAGGCACTGGCATTACATTTCATCTATCCTTATGCATTTCATGGAATTGCATCATTCATGTTGATTATAGCACAGACAGTTGTGAATATGTAGAATGGGAAAATGCACTGTATTTATTTGAATTACAATGTATAAAAAGACAAACACAACTCTAAATTATAACATGGTATAGGGTCTTGGATATGAAAGAACTAACTTTCAAGGTAAAAGTGAGGAAGTGACATTCTGTCTTAATGAACAAATGAATAAACTTAATACATCACCAAAATGATTTTAATCTCTGACTTGATTAGTCTTTCTTAGTTTCTACCTTTGGTGGAAATGCCCTTTTGGAATCGAGAGCTTGCATATTTTAATGTTTTTGCAACTTTTCTGTTAAGTAGGGAAACAATAAATTTTTTATTACTGCTTTTTTTTTTAAGAGTCTTGATAATCTATCTTCATCATCAAGGTAGGAGCCACAATGCAAGAAACCACAGTGCAAAGCTAATTTACCCCAAAATTCTGGGAAACTGATTTAACAGAAAGGAATCAGGCTTGTCTATTATGCGGATACATGCCCATTTTATAACAAACCAGAGTAGAATATAATAAGCATGGGCTTCAAATTGTTAGTTATCCTAGGTGATAACCCGCATCTATTGTTCCTTATATTGAAAAGCAGCAAAATATTTCACCTCTAATTACCTAGGCAAAAGCATTGTTTTCATTTTTAATAATTTTTAATATTTTCTAATGATCCACCTGACATCACTGTCTATTATTTCTATTAAGGTCAAAGTCAGGATAGTACATGATAGTATAGTAGACGCCCCTATAGTGAGACACCATGAGGATATGTCTTGTGATGATGTAAATTTAGATACAAAGGGACTGGTAAATTTCTTTCTTTCTTCCCTTCTCTGCTCCCCTCAGGAAGGGAAGGAAAAGTTAAAAACGACAAGCAATCCATAGGACATGACTTAGGAGATGGGGAGGTGAAAGGGGGGGTCTCTGTATTTTTCAGAACCAATCTTCTGCCTCAGTATCCTAGGATTGGGATGATGAAAATAGTGCTAAATTATTGGGAAATTCCTGGGATTGCTGCCAGTGTTCTAAAAATTTCAGCCATGCAGAGTGCCCAAAATCATCCCCATTGATATTTAAGCTGGAGTCATTTACTGCCACCAGCTGGTGCCAAATCACAGCTGTCAAAAGAGAGTTTTTGAACTCAGATTTCATTAACCTCTTTGTAACTTGAGCTGCATTTTATTAAAATTTTTGTATGCCACTTATTTGCATTAAAATGGGGGTTACTGCATTAATTTCTGAACTGCAAAACAAAAAGATGAAGAAAATGCATAAGTATTACAAATGACTGCAATTTGCATTTAATGCATAATCTATAAAAATTTCCTCCATATACTTCCATCCATTTTACTTCCTTTTTCAAAATCATCAGTGACTCTCCATTTAGCATATCTTTTGGGTATATCGAGCCCTTCATGGTCTGGCTCCATCTAATCTTTCCTAAATTTTCCACCGCAAAATCTCCCCAGCAGCTTTAACATTCTCCTGAAATTCTGAACCCCAAAGAGTAAACTACCTGACATTTCCCTAAACCAATATTCTTTTCTTCACCTTCAGAGCTTTTGATAATCTCTGCCTAGAAATCTTTTCCCTCTCTTTACAATAACCTCATGGCTTTGATTGGCCAATGTTGGATTTGTTGTCTGTTTTATAATGTATGTTTCCTTAACATCCAATGTATATATTCCTATTCAAGTATGTGCCATTGTATTATTTTTAATTCTGCACATTGTGTTTTTTAACCACTAAAATGTGGCTAAGAAAACCATAGCTGAGTGTTACTGAGGACAGATAGTAGATTATATGTAGTTTTTTTTTGAGACAGAGTCTCACTTTGTTGCCTGGGCTAGAGTGCCATGGCGTCAGCCTAGCTCACAGCAACCTCAAACTCCTGTTGCTCAAGCAATCCTCCTGCCTCAGCCTCCCAAGTAGCTGGGACTACAGGCATGTGCCACCATGCCCGGCCAATTAATTTCTTTCTATTTTTTTAGTACAGACAGGGTTTCGTTCTTGCTCAGGCTGGTTTCGAACTCCTGACCTTGAGCGATCCACCTGCCTTGGCCTCCCAGAGTTCTAGGATTACAGATGTGAGCTTCCGTGTCCTGCTATATGTAGTTTTTTAATTTAAAAAAATTACTTGTAGTGTCAGACTCTTTTTCTTGTAAACATTATTGTCAATATTACTTGGGAAATAGTGAACAATTTGTTTGAACTGCACTTTATATGTCTGAATATACAGCTGTGGTATAGTTATGGAGCCCTGGCCTTGCAGTTATG
Organism: Cheirogaleus medius; assembly: GCA_008086735.1. NCBI lineage: Eukaryota > Metazoa > Chordata > Mammalia > Primates > Cheirogaleidae > Cheirogaleus > Cheirogaleus medius. Next base: position 40,973,526 of record VBSM01003176.1, on the reverse strand, counting down.
CAAATTTACTTCAAATTTTGGTTCTGCCAACAACTCACAATACAGTTTTGGCAAAATAGTAGTATCTTTGAGTATCGTTTTTTTTAATCTAAAAAGTCTTGGCTCTGTGATCTCTACCAGCGTAATTATCACTGTAAGATACTGTAAGAGATACTATAAGCAGTATCTCTCTTCCATGGGAAATATTGCTAGAAATCCCAAGGTTTCTCTCAGGTGTTCACAAGCAGGTTGGCACAGTCCCTTGATGCACATTCACCCAGTCCAGTGAGCATCTGCCAGCTCCTGTTACTGTTGTTACTATACTTGCAATCGCTACATCTCAAACTGAAATCCTTCAGCTGGAGTCATAGTGTATTCTGTGCAGAAATGGGGTGAATGACCCCATTCCCAGTCCTAGAGGTTTTTAATCCCTAAGGCCCTGAAGCTAGTTCTCATACTACCTGTGTCACAAAGGTCCTGACGAAAACAGCTCTTTTATCATTTATTTAATCCTTCTCTCCATGAGGGTAGATACACCTTTCTTTGGGAGTCTTTCTTTCCATGTTCTTATCTCCTGAGTGCCCATTGAGTTCCTCAATGTGAACTCTTGTCCATACACTTCTCCTTCATTAGGAAATAATTAGTCAACCTCCAGCAAATGAATGCATGAAAAGAGATTCCCGACAATTTGCCAACTGCAAACACATATTATCATAGTTCAGGTTGAACCTGGAGGACCCTATTGCTATATACGTTCATATCTCCACAAAGTTGTTATGAAAATAAATGAGATAATTTTTATAAATATGCCTAGCACTTTAGAAGGTCTTTAAAATGGTAATTTTAATATAGGGGCACTATCTTCTAGATTTATTTCTTCCAAGGAGTTAGAGAGTGCAGAGACTAATACATATTTCTATTTACTGTAGATCCTTGAGGACAGTAAGTCAACCAATATCAGAACAGAATAGCGTAGGTAACACAAACCTGAATTTAGAAAGCAATGTGCAGCTTTTCTTAAGCAGCCCATGAAAAATGTGCCTGTGTAGCAGCAACGGTAAAATCCAGGCAACAGAAGTAACAACTAGATCAAAAAGAGCAAACTATTACTTTTAACCAAAATTAATGAGATAAAATATGAAATGTAACATGAGTATAGGTTTGAAATAGCAATTAAATATGCTATTTAATAGCATTAAATTTAATAGCATTAAGAATGCCTGTTTATGTTTCATCAGAAGACATATTTTGGTCCAAGAAATGGGATAATCAAGAGAGCTTGTAATTGCTGAATGTTAAAGAAAATAAGTAATCATGGAATTGTAGTATTGTGTGTCATGAGATATATTAAGTTAATTAAATTACTGGATTCCAAAAATTATGCAATAGCTACATTGCAAAAACTGCCTTATTTTTGTTAAAGCGTTTCTGCACTGTGAGGATAGTTCTCCTGAGGATCTTCTAAGAATTACCTGGAAGCCCCCTGCCTTTATTCTTTTTACAGTCCCTGTTTCACCCTCCCACTGAGGTTCTCAGTGACTTCCTATGGAGATAGACCCAAGACCTTGAAAATCCCTTTGTAGTGAGTCAGTATAACTGATGGGAATGTGGCATGCCATGTGTGTTGAGATTAAATAAAGCTTGACCAGTACTAGCTGGATGGTTTAAAATTATGAAAATAAAAACGATGCATCCAAGTGCTGTTTTAAAGTTTAGAAATAAGGAATCAAATGGTAAATAAATTTAATGTGGAAAAGAAAATTATCTAAGGCTCAAAAAAAAAAAAAAAAAACTATATGGGTTTAGTTAATACCAAAAGCCAGTAACAACAATAATCTGGCTTGTTCAATCACTTTCAATTTGAAAAGACAATACCATAATTGTTTTCTAAAAATATTTCAAAATCATTAATTTGGAAATGTAAGTGATAATAAATAACTACAAAAGGGAATTTAAAATCTCCCGAAATTCCTCAAATAGGTATATTTCTTGTTTACAGTTAGTAACCATCATGATGTTCAATGTACATGTTTCTTTTATTTATTGTGTATTTTTCATGAGCTATACAAAATGTGGTAAATACATAGTTATATATAATGAATAGAATGTACAAATTTATAATCAGTACATACTGTTTTTAATTAGTATATTTGCATTTCCTCTCACCTTTTGTATGCCTCCCAAATCTTATTAAATTATTACTTTTACATAGTTAAGATTGTTTTATGTTCTGTAACCATAATTCCCACAGTGTTTAATACTGTTTCTGTATTTTGGTAGATTAAATTCTTTCAGCAGTACTTTTATGAGAGCTCCTCCATTACTGACCAGATATTTTTAAATATCTCTGTGTGTTTTCATGCTCTCTTCTTCAAGAACATCACATAGGGTTAACTGAACCACCTTTTCAGTTTTCCATAACTGGTATGTTTTCTTTATTATAGTCTTTTTAAATATTTTTATTCTTTAAAGCCTATCTTTAATGATGGTGGTTTTAAATGCATCTCTGCTTTTGTTGTTTTCATGTGGCTGTCTTCTCTAAATAATCTTGCTTTCATTTCCCATTTTTCTCTATTTCTGGCAGCTTGTTTGCCAACTTATGCTGATTTCTAACCTCATCTTCTGAAACCTTTTTCTTTTATTTTCTTTCGTTTTTTCTGGCCATCTCCCTTCACCATTTAAAAGGATAGTTTGGTAATTTTTCTCATACTAAAGATCAAGGGTATTAATTCTGTCTTTCATTTTGGGATGTCACGTCATCGGTTAGTGTTTCTTCTTTTCCCTTTCCAAAAAATGGCTATGCATAGGTTCCTGAATCTCTGAATAAACTAATGATTTGATGGAAGATAGTGAGAGAAAGTTAAAAGGAGAGGATGGTGAGAGAGGTTAGAGCTTCCACTTAGGTGCATAGTCTCAAATATCTTACAAAATGGGCTCTTTCTTTTACGTATGTATAAAAATTGTACATTCCAGTTGGTTTTAATGATCAAGAAGCCTGCAAGACTTGATTCAAAATGATTAAGTCCTGGCTTTTCTTGTTGCAATATCATGATTTCCCCTTCCCTTTTCTTACTGGGATTTATTTCTTTTTATGTTTTTCAGCAAGAATTTATTAGGATAAAAATAGAAAACTGCAATAGTAGCAGAATTAACTGCATTTTCAAAGGCAAAATAGGAAATGTCCATCATAAATGTTCTTAAAAATACGTTCAGTATCTAATTACACCCTAGATACTAACTAGCTACTATAAATTCCATTTTTTATACACCCTATTAGCAAATATGATGAAGAAAAGAAAATATAATGTAAACAAGTACAAAGGTATAGAAAGCAAGAAATACTCGATGTTTAAACAGATGCCCAAAAGTTAACATTTGCACGTGGGACATATTAATTGTACTACAGAGAGAGTATATAATGTGCTTCTGAGTCTACTTTATTCAATCGAATATTTTCTTGTTTAATGTAAAGTCTAAAATTATCTTTTGAGTCATGAAGAAAGTAAAAAAATAAAAACAAAAAACACATAATATTTAGAAGTAACGTACTCTAATAATTAAATAGGACCTCCAGCCCAGGTGCCAGAAAGAGTTTGTCATTTCCCATTATGTAACTTCTAGCCAATTATTTAATATCTAAACTACAGTTTCCTCATCAGTAAAATGGCAATAATATTGGTACCAATAGCACAGAGTTGATACTTAATTGAAATTGTGCATGTAAGCCTATACAAAGGACTTTGAGTAAAATCAAGCTTAAATAAAGGAAATATGAATAATGTCACATTATTTAGAAACTGATATTCCAGTGATGACTAAAAAAATATAACTGAAATTCTATTAGCAAATTTAGCTTTTTTAAGGAAAATAAAACTTGTCATACATTTCTGCTGTTTGCTTTATAGTGGAATCTGCAAAGTATGTAGCATCCTGCCATTTCACATAATCGATACATTTCATTGAGATTGATTATGCTAGTAAAAGTGCTCTTTGCCTATTGAAACATATGTTCAAAGATTTCTAGAATGAATATATGTGAAATATTGAGTAATGAGGGCAGTACAGAATCAAAATACCCATTTAGATGAATTGTATTCCTACTTAGTACAAATATATATTTGTGTGTGTGTTTGTATATGTACATGTACATATATAGAAAGAAAGAAAGAGAGAAACAGCTATTTTAGGCTCTAGAAATATCCTGAAAACATTTCTGTAACCTTAGTGTTTGTATGAACATTGGAATTCCATTATCTTATCCCTCACAATTGGTGAGATCTAATAAATATTACATTTTCACACTTATACTTGATAATCTGAGGTATTTATGTTCAGAGGGTTTTTTGGATTTGACATAAAGAGCATTCATTACACTCAGGAAGGGAAGAGATTACAGAACCTAAGTTGTAATAAATCTAAAGTATATTTTGGTTCTACTGTTAAAGTCTTTTTCTATAATCTTGTGCTGAGTGAAAATCACCAAATCATGTGCTCAAGATGACTTGAGCCCGTTTCTTTGGCTGGAGGGAAAATGAAAGGACATGACAAAGAATATCAGTGTTTCTGTTATTTTAATATCATAGAAGATAACCCTGAGGCTTCCCAGAAATGTATCTGTTTTTGCAGAGTTTCCTCTGAAGTTTTGATTTGCAAAGTTATTTTATTAGTTTAATAACGTAGATTGTAATCCCAAAAGTTTCTTCTATCTCACAGGCCTTTGTCTGTGGTGACAAGGGACAATGATGGAAGGCATGGATAATTATAATCCACAAATGAATAAAATCACATTATGTGTTATTTTCACCAAATTATTTGTTTTCATATCATAATGTACACAGAAGGAGCATGAAAGGAATGTTGTGTAGGTTTAGAATATCAGGTTCTCTGGTGTGGGGGTTTGTATGGCCTACTTGCTATTGTTTCTTTTCTCCGTACCCTCAAAATGTCAAGGATATTTCATTGATGATTATAAATTGTCTTGAGCCGTGCTCTGTGACTCACAGTAAAAACAGCAATGACAAGAAAAGCCAAGGTCTAGCTACAAAAGCACTGTTTGACCATGTTGAAAGCTTTGTGAATTTAGAAAGAAAACTGGCTTTTGTACCATAATTCATAGTTGTGTCTGGGAGTGCCAAGGAGCTATACCTTCAATAGCTTTTAAAGTTCTTCCGAAGATGTAAAATTCAAGTCTACATGAGCAAATTAAATTTCGTCAAAATACTTTGATTTCAAAGAATGTCAAACATCTATTGTGTGGTTTGATAGGAAGTCTACTTTATTATGTTAATGCTAGTCTGTTTGGTAATGTGGAAACTATTAAAATTATCAACTTTCATGACAGGTTAATAATGCATTTATAAACAAAGGCCTTTGAGAAATAGTCCAACCCACACTTGACTCAGGAAAAAGCGAAATCTACTCAGCTTTCCATTTCAATTCCCCTATCCATCCTACTTTGAAAAGAAGATAAAGAAAAAAATTGTGTGTGACTAATAGTTTAGTTATTTACTTGATATTTTCCCTATTAATCTCTCCTTTTTCTGAGAAAAAAATGAAAGTTTTTTTACTATTGTATTAAAAATTGTAGTTCTCATTCATGTACATTTTAAAAAATATGTTAAAATGGGGAAGATATATAATTTACTTTTTTTTTTTTTTGAGAAAAGTAGGGTAGCAATATGTTACTTGGGAATGTAGAGAGAAAGTTGATTAAGTAGAAAATAAGAGAGAATTGATTTCTGAATTGCTTAAAGATTGATTTACCACCTTCTCCCTTGGAAAAGACTGATCTATAGCAGTAGTTTAACTTTAACTGCTTTCAGGTTCCCCTGGAGCTTATTTGTGGCCAGGCAGTTTGGTTACAAAGGGCTACCTGCTGGGATAACTGTAGAAAAGTCAACAAAAAAAGTAATTAAATAGGTATTATTGGAACAGATTGTAACTAAATTTAAAAGCTATGTTTTCTGAATTAAAACAAAAGTGTAGAAAATTAGATTGATCACACTGTATGCCAACATATTTTCTTTAAAATTACCTTTTAAAAATCATTCCATTAGGTATTGGATAATTACATTTGGTGTGCAATTAATATTTTAGATCTTAACTATAAGCACCACATTTTTAATGGTACAAAAATTCACTTGTAGTGTTCTAAACCCACTTCTTAATTTTTAGTAAACTGAGTGTTATAAGAATTAGATGAGGGGGTAAGAAAAATACCTACTGTTATTAATGTGTGACTTTTGACAGTATCAAAACAAATATACTATGCTTAATATATTTCCATCTAAACCTAGTAATATTTCATTGACATATTTTACTGTGCTTCTCCCCAACTTTTAGCCATCTGTTTCAGCTTCTTTCTAGTGAAACATACAGTAATTAAGACAGTGATTTGTTATACCCTTTCTTCATGCTGATGAAATCTTATTTTCTGTGTCCTTTCACCCTTTGTCATTTTTTTTTTTTCTTTATATCATCAGCATTTTGCTTGGGGTGGCTGGCAATAATCAGTCAGGGAAATGTGAGAACATTTTAGCTTTGATGAACCAATTTTCGTTTGTTAATAGCAAAAAATACCACCTGGGAAGCTCATCAGGAGGGAACATTTTTATGTAGAAGTTGAGAGATTTAGGATTTACTATTCTCATACTAAGGATGCTTGTTTTCTTTATCAATATATTTATTTACCTACACAATTTAAAAATATATATTAATAGTATACTAATGTCACATTTGTAAGTGGAAAAGGAAGTTGCTTGGCTCTAGAGCAAGTCACTTGAGTCCTGGTATTAGAGAGACCTGGGTTTAGAATTCTTTTTTGGTGCTTACTAACTTGGAGAAATTGGTTTACCTTTCTGAACCTCAGTGTCCTCATCTGTATATTGTAATAACATACATCATTTTAGTATATGTGGTGAGTATTGCATGAGATGGCATAGATTTTCATATTAAATAATAAACAAATACCACATTATCATTATTGTTTAATACTTTATTTTACTACAGATAACTCTATAAAGACCAACTGTCATTTATTGAATCACATTTTCTACCTCTTTAATCTCAGTGCAATTATTATTATTTTTACAATATTTATGTATATATACCATATTACTCTTTCCTACAAATAGAAAGAAAATAAGTGCTGATTATCTCAGGTTCTCTGTTCTTCTCTGTGCATGTACAAAACTCTGATGTTTCTTGAAGCATTTAACTTAAAGTTTTGAATGAGTAAATGTTTTAAAAATTAAAAGAAAGTGATATTAGATCATATATATATAAATATATGTAAATATGTTGTCTTATATATAAATATATAATGTCTTATATATAAATATATAATACTCATTAGGTATGCAGGTATATATAAATATATAATACATATATAAAAATATATAATACTCATTAGGTATGCAGGTATATGGGGAGGGGGTGAGAAGAAGAGACAGACGCTATTTGAAGAATCTTTTTGTGTTTTGTTGCGAAAATACTTTTGATTTTATGTCCATTATATTTTTCACTGTCCTGCAGGCTTTGGTTACAGAAAGAAGCTTTTTGCTTACAGAAAAATCTCATTTATCCTTTTTATCAGATGTGGAGAATGATGCTACACGATTTCCTTTTCTCTCAGTCTGACAAGAAGCTTAAGACTAAATTTAATGCTTAATCACAGGATTACAGGCTCTATAGCAGTTATCTTTTTCCTCCTTCTAAGTGTTTCCTTTTAAAATTTTTATTGCTGAAATACTTGTCCTGTTCAATGGATAATTTTGTAGTTTGCTCTAAGAGTAGAATCACGTATGTTAGAACAATGATGCTTAATGTGGGTCCATGGATAGAGAGAGGAATTTAGAAAAATCTCTACTGCAGCTTTTCAAGTATAACTTTCTTGATATTCCTACACACAATCCAGTTACAAATCAATGATGGATCAATTAAACATCAATACTTTATTTTACTACAGATGACTCTATAAAGACCAACTGTCATTTATTTATTGAATCACATTTTCTACCTCTTTAATCTCAGTGCAATTCTTTTTGTTTTGTTGTTTTTTTTTTTACAATATTTATGTGAGTATGTATACCATATTACTCTTTCTTACAAATGGAAAGAAAATAAGTTCTGGGTCATATTATACAAAATCAATGGAAGGTGTAGTTAAAAGCTTTAAGGCATTGGAATTTATAAACAATGTCTGTCACAAATAAGTTTATATTATACATGTAGAGATTCTATGGTCTATTTTACCCTTTTACATAATTTGTCAGTTTTAAATATCACTCTTGATCCTAGAATCTTTTAAATGAAAACTGGAGAAAAATGGTACCATGAGCAACTTTCAATCGTGCAATTGAGCAACCGCCTTCTACTTATAGAAATTAGAGTTTAAATGTGTAATAACAAATAAAATTAACTTATTGGAAATAAGATCTAAAAAACAAATATGTATTTATTGTATATAATTTATCACATAGCTCTTTCAAGCTTACTTTAAGTTGTTCATAAATGACTTATTTGCCTTTAGTTTAGAAATTTGTGTTTATACTTTTTATCTCAGTTCTGAATTCTTTCATTAATTCCTAAAAAAAGCTAGGCTGCTAGTCATTTTCAACAAAATAATTAGTAGCAACAAAACTTCAAAAAGGAAGAAGACTGCTTAGGATTCACTTAAAACACTTAGTTTGCAGGTTTTACCAAGGTCTCAGCCTTTCATATACCTTTGACCTAAAGAATGGCATCTGTCTGGGAGAGTCATTTCATGTGATATAGTACGCATGTTTAGAAGGATCATATTGTCCACAGTTTGTGTGTGACTTCCTGGCTGATCAGGTCAGGGAAATCAGCCTAGGTGATCAGTGGAATGTCAGATAAGTAATTATAGCCATCTTTCCCTCTAATTTCAAAACTACTGTTTAGTAATACAGTATTCTCCTCCTTTCCCCCCTTAAATTCCTGCAACAATATCAAATTTAAAAAATTGTCAGAAATAATATAAAATCCATATGAATAATACAATAGTATCTTATAAATGAGAGTTACCAGAGTTAGTACATAAAAATATAGGATGCTCAGTTACATTTGAATTTCAAACAAACAATTATATGTTTTGGTTATGTTTGGGACATACTAAAAGGAATTCATCATCTGAAATTCACATTTAATTGAGTGTCTTGTGTTTTGTCTGATAAATCTATATTATAAATACTAACATTTTCTAAAGGTTTTACAAGAAAATCCTTTGCCTGAGCTTTCCTCAATTTTCTATATTTATTAAGACCTAATTTTTCTTTGTGATCAATCCTTAAGGAACTTCTTAGCAATACTAAGCCAATTACATATTTGGTTTTTGTATCACTTACTTGATGGTGAATGGAAAGGATATTATGTATATTAATGTTTATCAGCTTTGATTAAACATTTTTAGATTTATCTTGTGTCTGTCAATGGATACCTTGATAAATTTACCTTTAGAATGTAAAATTTAGGTAACAATAACACTTGATCTGCTTTTAGTTCATTTGTTCCTCTTAGATGTTTCTGTAATAGATCTGTTATATTTTTACTAAATAATCCACGAGAGTAGAGAAAAATACACAGCATATTAGAGGAGAAAACACCTCCTTCTAATTCCGTAGAGAAGGAATCATGTCTGTAAAAGTTAATTAGGTGCTAATGTATTCTCTTCATTCTTCTCACCTGGAAATTAACTTTGAAATTGCTTGATTCTTTAAATGTAAAATATTGTCCATACTGAGTTTCTTATGTGCTAGAAAGAAGTTAATATGATCAAAAGATGACTATGTTGATGTATTCCTTTGTTCAATAACACATCTGGAATCATAGTTCAAAATGTAGACAACTCTATAATTGGCTCAGCTTCTCTGCAATATTTTTGCTCTCCACTGAAGTGACACCAGCCTCTTATGATTGAAATAGCTTCATTTAGGCAAGTGCTTTAAATGATCAGTTTAATCTTTTTACCTCAATTTCTTGTTTAAAAACCATCTGTTTCATCATTTATGCTTAGCTAAGATAAATGTCTTTTTAATATTAGGAAATTTTTATTTGATATTTCAACCTTATTTTATTCTATTTGTATAATTACATTACTGAAACAAATATTTTCTGAGTACTTAATGGCCTTGAATATAATTGTATAAACAATCTTAAAATAATTTGAATACTCGATAATATTAGTCTTATATATTACTTTGAAATTTATAAAGTTCTTTCAGATAAATTATGTTATTAAATTATCATTTCAATGCTCTGAATTTGGAGTTCTTTGCCCAATCAATAAATGAGAAGACAAAACAACTTTGGATAGATTAATTTGTTTGCTGCCATGGGCTAAGAATTGAACCAAAGAAGTGGATGTAGATCTTTAGCTTGTTATTCAGTGCATTACATCATTTTGCCTTTCCTTGCTACAACTTCGGCCATATATATATATATGATATATATATATAT